>JAJTUV010000101.1:1200000-1800000 GCA_021653895.1 Mastomys natalensis
TGGATATGCCTGAGGCTCCAGCCCGGTGACTCACTCTTGTGGAATCGTATACCTCAAGATTAAGTGAGCCCTGTAGAAAGTGTGGGACAGGATTTATCAGTGCGAGTTCCTCCTTTGAAGTATCAGGGCAGGCTACTTGGTTGATGGTGTCTGGAACTTGGCCAAGTCCCAATATGCTGTGAAAATAGCTGTCTTAGGTTCTCTTGGCACATGAGTCCATTTGTGCTTGATTCTCAGGCCTCTGTAGCTTTCTGATGTTTTCAAGGCGGTGTTCTTGGGACTGAGGGCCTGGGGCCAAATTGTAATCCTGTCTGTTTGTGCTCCTTCAAGTGCTTTATCCCAACAGGGTTTTGATGGCTCGATACACAGGCTATAACACCAACCTGTGTTCTCCAACGCTGGCTGGCAGGCTGTGAGCAGCTGTTGGGCACTTATGTATAGATTTCTCTGTAGCGTACATTTCCTGTTGTCCTGTCCCCCGACACAAAGTGTTGACTCGTCAGGCTTTACTCACACAAAGTTTGTGTGTACACAGTGCTACACCCTCACCTTTACAGCTTCCAATTAAAGCATTGTATATGGGGAGGAAAGCCGCTGTACTGGTCAACCAAAGAATACGTACGCACACAAATAAAACCCATCCATTTCTAGTAAAAATTCCAGCACCTGTCTGCCCGCGCCTTTCTCCTTCTGCATCTACCCGTCATCATACTGCTATTAATTTTGAGTTATATTAATTACAACTTCTATGAAGCATAGAAGGTTAATTATGTTGGATTCCCAGACACCCTTCCGAAGACAGGTTGGGCTATCAGCCACATTCCTCATCAAGCAACTATGTGTAATAAATAGCTTCCTTGTAAATGCAGATTGCCCAATGGGCTCTCCACTTTGGGTTTTCCCTTCTAGCCTGGGAACCTGAGTTTTCCCTGATTTAAATCTTGTCAACTGGTATTGGAGAAACTTTCTGAGCATCCTTCCCTCTCTCCATGCTTGGTATCTTGACTGAACTGAGTCTCAGGGAAGGCTCAGAGGCTGTGAGCTCTGAAAGCACAATTGAATATGGTTGCAGGGTGGGTTCTGTTATGGGCTAGATTGTGTCTTCTGCTTTGCCTCCAAGTTCTTATATTGGGGTTCTAGCTCTTGGTACCCCAGATGGTCTAGGGACAGGTTATTTACAAAGATAACCAGACTATAATGAGGTCATTAAGGTGAACCCTAATCTAACACAGCTGGCATCTTCTTAAAAAGTGGGAATTTGAGCGTGGTGAGCAACTCAGCAGATAAAGGTTCTCGCTGCTGAGCCTGGAGACCTGAGTTCTATCCCTGGGACCCACATGATGGAAGGAGAGAAAAGACTCCTGCAAATTGTCCTATGATTTCTATAAGCTTGTAGCAGCATGTGTATTACTGGTGTGTGTGTGTGTGTGTGCATACATGAGCACAAGTAAATCAATTAAATTTTTAAAATTTAAAGAGAGTATTTAGAAACAGACCTACTGTGCAGGGTGAATGGATGAGAACTTGAAGACAGATATGTTTGGGTGAAGCAGAAAGCCCAAGGCAGATCTTTTCTCACTCCTCAGTCCTTCAGAAGGAGCTGACCCCTGCCTATACCCTGATTTAGACTTCCAACCTTTAGAAGTCTTAGCAAACACATTTCTGTTGTATAAGCCATGGGTTATGCTACTTTCAAATGAATGTAGGCCTGCCTTAGTCTGTTTGTATTTCTATAACAAAATACCTAAGTTTTGGTAATTTATAAAGAATAGAATTCCAGGGGCTAGCTAAGAGTTTAAAGTCAAGCAAGGCCCAGGGAGACTGGGTTATCTAATGAGATCTGTGCTTGGCTTTCTGAGGTGACAAGCATTGTCATGTTTCTCATGGGGCTAAGCAGATTCTGTTTCTTCATGGTGGAAGGTAACAGCGAGGCTCAGTTCAAGTCCTAACGCCTCAGAACAAGAAAGCAGTCAGAAGAGCACAGACCTCGGGATTCAGGTGTTGATTTGTGTGAGTCACGGAGCCTAAAACAGACGACCGGAAGGTCTGACGTCCACAGGCAAGAAGAGACTATTTCTGATGGAAAACAGTGAATTTGCCTTTCCTCTGAGTTTTTGTCCCATACCGGGCAGAACAGATCTGGTGTTCATAGAGAAGGCAGCTTCTTTCCCCTCAGCCTGCTTTATGTACCACCCCCATTCTAGAGAGACCCTTCTGCATAGTCACCAAATACCACATCAGCCCAGTTTCCCTTTCAGCAAAAGTGTGGGAAATACATAACACTTTGCCAGCTTTCTTGGTATTCTGTAGTCAAATAGGATCAACCATTACTATGTCCTCTGTGCGTCTGACTGTGAGGAAGAGAGCAGGATGTAGGTGTGTGAGGGTATGTGCGTGGAATGGACTCTCCGAAGAGTGTGGAGAACATTGAGACCGGGGTGAAGCTGAGCTGAGCTTCGGACCCAACAGAGGTTTCAGAAGCCACAAATCCCCTCATAGTTAAGATACAGATATGGGTTTTCATACCCTTCTGCCAACCACACCCTAGGTGGTGAACTGCTTCTAGAAGGAGGTCTGACTCCAGGGGTGGCAATTTGTTTCAGATTCTGAAGATAGGTGACAGTTGGGGCAGGACAGTAGTCCTTGGGGGGAAATCCCACAAACCAGGGTAGTGAGTGTTCTTTTTTTCCTTGGGAGAGATAGCTACTGCGGGGTACATGATGACACCTGTGATGAGAACATGCCTTCATAACTCTTTGTTCTTGTTGCTTTTCAATTTAAGTGTGGCTTGTCACATTCAGTTTGAGTTGAAGTTGACTGCATGTGGCTCTCCGTTCATGTCTCTGTACCCATGCTCTTGACAGAGCGGGCTGTGGCTCCCTTTGCTTTCTGAGGTTTCCTTGGAGAGAGGTAAGACATGGAGACTTGTGGATATCTAGACTGGGCACAGAAACTACTATGGGTATATGAAGGCAGAAGGGATGCATAAAATAAGGTAACAGGAGTGTCAGACAGGCTGGAGAAGCGCAGGAAGTGGCAGGTCTTCTCAGAGACTGAAAGCTGGATGGGGGCTGGACTGGAACCTGCACCAGGCCCATCTTTCTGCTGAGCTGCTGAAGGCTGCTACAACCTCCACCACTATTCCTGTGGCTGGATCTATGCGATCCCTCTTAAAGCAGAGTTCAGGAGATCATGGGGAGTGCTGGTGAGACCAGGACTGCCACTACCTCAGCTCAGAGACTGCTAATGTGCCATCTCTAGAAGCATTCATCCTAAGACTCAGGTTCACATCTCTCATTACTCTGAATGTCATCGGATCATAAATTGATTTTGTGTTTGTTCCAATGGTGTTTTTGAAGCATCGTCATTTATCCTCATGAAAGTGACTGAGCACTCCTGTTTTTTTTCCCATCTCGCAGAGCTCTCTAGATGCAAAGTAAGCAAGGCATTGTGTTCCTTCTGTCTAAGCATGTGGTTGGTATAATTTTTCCACAGACAGCTGAAGGCAACAGACTGTGCGTGGTTGTTCAACACAAGTGAGGACAAAATGGTAGGCAATAAAGGTCATTAAAAAAGACACCTAGGACTTTACTAGGCTCTGTTACCTCAGCCAGGCAAGCAGCTATGGCTACTGAATCTTACTGATCAGTTTCTTTGCATCTGGGAATGTGATCCATCATTATGTACTGTGTTTCTTCCAAAGTCCAGACTTACTGAGGGTTTTTAACAAATCAGTGCTGTAGTTACTGATGGATATTTCCCAACAAGCATATCATTCTAGCCATCTCCTGGCTTCTACAAATACGCTGGATTGTAGATATTTTCCCAAATCATACTTCCAATTGCAGAGAACAGGCCATGCGTTGCCTATGGAGAAATCACTGTGCTCCAGAGCCCTGTTGTTGCCATGGTTTCTTAAGAGACAAAGGTGTTTCAAAAGGGAGAGTGTGGCTGGATACAACGAAACATGAACAGAAAGGGGTGCTTCATATTCCTTGTGCTCAGAGTGCCAGCAGCACTTCCTGTTCACGTTAGGGACAGTCATCTGCCTCAGGAAAGGGTGTTGACAGAGAATAAAAGCTTTTTTAGCTCACTTAGGATTTGTAAAGTATATTCTGGGCAGGAGGTAGTTTACCATCTCAACTCCCGGGAAAAACAGTTGATTTTCCTTCATGCTTCTGGAATGTTCCCCCACAAGCAAAGACGAAAAGGCGGTTTTGTGGTGCCACAGTTGTGTATGGGCTTAATTTGAAATGATTAGTTTCATTGGCCTTGATATTCTAATTATATCTTTGCATTTTCCCATGCAACACGTTACCGCTCAAACAAGTTAGCTCAGAAAATAATTGTCATACTCATGCATAAAGAATATACAAAACAAAGGGTTATTGTGCCAGGGCTGGAAGAAGTGTGTTTTTCAGTTGTTTCTCATTCCCCTCTGCGTTTTCAACAGAAGTCGATCTGGAAAGCTCGATAAGGCCTGTGAGCAACCGCGAGTCATCATCCAGCAGAGCCCTGTCAGAGTGTGAGCATACCTGGATGAGTTCTTGACTAGTCAGTCATTCGCTTGTGTCAGGATGTAGGGATAGCACTAAGATTCTTCTCATTCAGGAGAGAACCCATGTCTAGTTCTTTTCTGGATAATATGTAATGTTCAAAATTAACCTGTAAGCCCCACCACCTGCTCAGAAACTAGGTAACTTCCTGGAATGCTGGGAATTGTAGTTCTTGGGAAATATCAAAACGTTATGGGAAAGTATGGTGGCCTGTAGACTTGTCCTTATAAGCCCCTGCAACATGTGGCTTGAGGCCATTCCAGGTGGGAAATCCAGGGAATGGTCCTGACCAAAGTCTATCTCTTGGTCAGTATTTAATATTTAATAAAGCTTGGTTCAAATTTTGCCCAAAATGGTGGAGTTGTTTTTTCTGGAAAATCTCAGGATTAACACATGATGCTTATGGAGTTTGGAACTCACTAGACTTGACTTCTACAACATTTCTGTTTCAATTGATAAAGCAGAGTAACTGGGCAGCTATGTAAGATACTGTGTGCATAAAATGATGTGACTCAGGATAATGGGACTTAGGATTCATTATAGGATAATGAATCTTTGCAGAGATCTTAGTTGCTAGGGAACCTCAGTTTAGTCTACTCTGGAGTAAGAAAATGTAAGAAGGAAACAGAGTGATTTTCTGTTTCAATTTCCCCACTAATGCTTCGGTACTGAGAGTTCCAGAATTATCGTGACCTCATGTCAGCCATTTCTTAAGGTTAAAGAGAGAAATCTTGGGGGAAATATATGATAGTAAAAGGAAAATAGAGATGGCTCCTTGGGGTGGGCCATTTCTCCCAGGAGTTCCCTGTGTACCCTAGAGGGTGATGTCTGGCCGTGTCTCTGTCTTGACATCATGCTGTTTTTGAAACTGTAGGGTCCAAACTCCAGGTAGAGAATTCATGGTGTTTCTTGAGTGTTTGCATCCATCTTCTCTACATAGAGACGTGGCAAAGGCAGAGGATACGGGCAGTCTGGTTCCTAACCCTCCATCAAATTTTCAGCCTGCTTAGAGAGATACAGTGAGCACATTCAGGCATGTTATGTAACTGTCCATCAGACTGTGCTCCGTGTTTGTAGGTCAGAGGTTCTTCTCTTGTTTAGGGAGAGAGAAGACAAGGTATCAAGCCTCGGAGCCACAGTGGAGAAGCTTTTGGAACTAAGAACAGTGTAATTGCCGAGAAGAAAACGTTCTAATAGGCGCCAGCCAGACATCTGTGAGCTCTGAGTTTCGTCAACACCATGATGCTACTTCACTTTCCTCATAAACCACAGTGAGCATCAAATTTTTGCTTCTGGAGTGACAAAAGAAGCACAGGCTGCAGTGAGAGATCCCTGACAGGGCCATGCTTCCTCTCAGCTAAGTGACTCACCCTTTACCCCATGGTACAGGACTCAGATTTATGGCAGATAGGGACAGCCTATGGGCCCTCCAGCTTGCTCTTAGGTAGATAAAATCAGGATTGTGTTCTGTTTCAGGATGGGGAGGTTTGGCCTGAGGCACAGAGGCGAGACTGGTAGAGCGCCCATCCAGCTGAAACTCATGGGAGAAAGCAAGCGAAGACAAGGCCCTGCTGGGAAAATATCTTACTGGCCTTTTATTGCCATGACAAAACACTAAGACCAAAAGCAACTTGGGGAGAAAGGGATTTATTTCAGTTTGCCATTTCACACTGCAATCTGTCATCTAAGGGAGTTGGAGCACAAGTCTGGAGGCAGGAACTGAAGTAGAGACCACAGAGGAATGTTATTTGCTGGCTTGTACTTCATGGTTCTCTCGGCCTGCTTCGTCATAGCTCCCACGACCACCAACCAGCCTAGGAGAAGCTGAGCCCACCAGACACCAATCATTAATCAAGAAAATGCCTCAGGAGCTTGCCAACGGGTCAGTCTCATGGGGATGTTTTCTCAGTTGAGATTCCCTTTTCCCAGATGACTCAAGCTTGTGTCAAGTTGACATAAAACTAGCCAGCCCAGAAAGAGTACTGATATTATATACCCAGCATGGTAATTAAAGAGGAGCTATTTTATATGTGTGTACTTAAGGTGTTATTTATTCTTTGAAATTTTCATATGTGTGTAACATGTATGTTGATCATCTGCTCTTCCGTTTCCCTCCCTTCCAATATTCTCTGTCTCTGTCTCTCTCTCTGTCTCTGTCTCTGTCTCTGTCTCTGTCTCTCTCTCTGTCTCTGTGCACACAGACATTAGGGTCATCCACTGAAGCATGGAGAACCTACCAGTAGCCACACTCCCTAAAGAAAAGTGAATTTCCCTCCCCACAACAGCCGATAGGTTGGCGGCCCCACCCTCTTGCATGGTGGGATATTTTATCATTCTTAACATTCTTCATTTAAAATGCTATGGGCCATGGACATAGGAGGACATGAGACCTCACCCAGAACACACATTCCATGGAAAAGCCACTTCAGGTGATGAAATATTGGGAAGCCATAGGCCATTGCCAAACCTTACTTCTCCATTTCTCCTCCTGATGCGCCTCTTCTCTGCTTTTGTTTCACCAGTATTTTACTAAGAGTTTATTAGGCATGCTGATGATACAGGAAACAAATCCATGTTGCTATGGGATATCTGGCTTGATATCGTATCATATGTGTGTAATATATGATATGATATAATATTAGAGAGAGAGAGAGAGAGAGAGAGAGAGAGAGGGACAGAGACAGAGACAAAGACAGAGACAGAGACAGAGAATATTGGAAGGGAGGGAAACGGAAGAGCAGATGATCAACATACATGTTACACACATATGATATAATATATGTGTGTGTATGTGTACATATATGTACATAACAGCCATTATGTAGGTGACTACCATTTGAGTTTATATGTGCAACAGCAATGTTATATCCATAGAACTCCTCCCTGTCCTCCAGCTCTTTCATTCTCTCTGACAAAATTCCCAGAGCCCTAGGAAGGGACAGAAGGGGAAGAGAGAGGAGGGCAAGGAAGGGAGGGGAGGTGGTAAAGATGTTCCGTGTATGGTCCGGTACTCACAATTGCCTATTCTAAGCACTTTGAACAGTAACAATGATGTATTTCCCCAATAACTGTTACCACTGCAGAACAAAACAAAGCAGTATCTTTTGACAGAGGTTAGGATCAGCACAAACCTATGGCTATAAACATAAATATTTAGAAGGAGGTTTGACAAGACCATTTAGAAAAATAGCATTAATAGTATCTTCCCTACAGTCTATGAGGTCCCTAGCCATGAGATTTTTGCCTTTTCATATCAAGCATGGAATGGCCCCTGTGGAGCGGGCTCAGTCGTCTTCCTCTTTAGCTTTTTCCTCCCTGCAGTTCTTTCATATTCTACTTCCATACAAGTATTTCTAAAAAGAAAACAAAACAAACAAACAAACAAACAAACAGCAATGTCAACACGCACATGCTTTCCTGTGTCAGCAGCATACCTAATAAACTGTAAGTAAAATACAGGTGAGCAGAGAGGAGGCGCATCGGTGGAGAAATGGAGAAATAGGGTTTGACAATGGCCTATGGCCTCCCAATATTTCATCACCTGAAGTGGCTTTTCCACGGAACGTGTGTTCTGGATGGCGTTTCATGTCTTCCTACGCCCATGGCCCATAGCATCTTTAATTAAGAATTTTAAGGATGATAAAATATGCACAACACAAAAGGTACTCACTGCCTTCATAGTAGTGCTTCATCCATGGACATTCTTGTGTAACCTGCCTCCAGAGCTCTCTTCGTCTTGCAAAACTGAAACTCTGTAGTCATTAACCACCACCCATTCCTTCTAACTCCTGTCAATCACTCCATCACCATTTATTGCAAGTTCTCTGTGATGACTCTTGTTGAATACTGAGTTTTTGTGACTGGCTTCTTTTACTCCACATGATATTCTCAAGGTTCAAGGCTCATTGGTGTGGAACCAGATATTACATATTTCTTTCCTTCTAAAGGGTAAACAATACTCTATGACATGTAGAGATGTTTGGGATCCCCCTTTTTTTATTTCTGCTATAAGTATCTCTTCAGGACTTCACTTTCCAGTCTTTTGGTTATATTTCAAGAAAGGCAATCGTCAGATCATGGGTGATTCTATTTCTGTTTTGTGAGTAATTTGCATACTGTTTCCCAGGACATCTACACAATTTTGTATTCCCACCCGTGGCATGCAGGCACCCCAGTTTATCCATAGCATTGACACAATTTTCTGTCTTGCTTTGTTGTTGTTTACTAGTTGCTGTATTACTTACTATCTTTTCCCTGGGGTAAATACCTGACACCAAGCAAAAGCTCATAGTTTGTGGATATATACAGTCCGTGATGGCAGGGAAGGCATGGGAGCTAGGACTGGAGGCTGCTTATCACACTGCATCTGCAGTCAGAAAGTAGAGAGGGATGCATGCTAGGGCCTAGTCACCATCCCCCCTTTTTTCTTCTTATTCAGTCTGGCACTCTGGTATTGCAATAGTTCCACTCACATTCAGACTGGGCCACCCATCCTCATTTAAGAATCTCTGCAAACACAATCAAAGATAAACCAGGGCATGTGTCTGCTAGATCACTCCAAATCCAGGTAGGTTGACCATGAAGATTGACCATTGTGGTCATCAAGTGAATGGGTGTAAGTTGGCTCTTGGATAATAGGCAGAACACATAGGTGCTATAATTTGGATCTGAAATGTCCCCCAGGGCCTGTGTGTTAACGACTTGATCCTCAGCTTGGTGGTTCTAGAACATGGTAGAACCTTTAAAGCAGTAGGGTGGAATGGGAGGTGGCTGTTTACTGGGGACGTACTCTCAAAAGAGACTTTGCAATACCCGAGTCCTTTTGCCCTTTCTGGCAACTGTGAGGCAAGATTTTCTCCACCATGAGATCCCTGCCAGGGATTACATGCTGCCTCATAGAATCACATGGCTAACCAATCATGAACTGGAGTCTCCAAGACTGGGAGCCTACATGAACCTGTCCTCCTTTTAAGTGGTTCTTTGTTGTAGTAATAGAAAGCCGGCTGACACAATTAGTTTGTAAAAGACTGTGAAATGGTAAGAATTTGGACCTGGCTTTAATGTGCCAGGACTGTAATTGAGGAAAAGATTCTCATTCTTATGCTTGGACAGTCTCTTATGAGCAAAACCTTATTTTACACAGTTCCTATAAGTTCTTGAGACATGTCCATCTATCCTTGACACCAGAACTGAGAGCCATTTCCCCTTGAGTGGAGTCTTCAGTTTAAAGCAGATTCTTCACAGGCATCCAATTAAAATCCATCTGCCAAATAAGTCAATGCTGAGGGGGAGACAAAGACAAGAGAAAGCCAGTAGTACCTTAAAAGGCTCCAGTGAGTCAATCTTATGCTCATCACAGTCCTGTGGCAAGGGCTCCTGTCTATGCTGGCTCTAGTGTCCACACAGCTATGATACAAGACATACATATTTGTACACTTTTGTTCAAATTGAGTGTGTGTGTATGTATATGTATGTATATGTGTGTACATGTGTGTATGCATGCATATGTATGTATGTATATATGTATATGTTTGTTTGAGTATGTGTATGTATGTATGTGCATGTGAGTGCATGTGTGTCCTGGTGAACTTATTGGGCTCATGTAGAGGTCAGAGGTCGACTGTCATCAGGGTATCTTCCTCCGTCACTTCTCCACTTTACTTTTCTGAGATAGAAATTCTCATGAATCTGGAGGTGACTATTTTGACTGGACTGTCTAGTCAGCAAACGGCCAGAATCCACCTATCTCTGCCCCTCAGAGCTCAAGTCACTGTGTACATGGCCATCCATGTACACAGCTTTTACGTGGGTGCTGTCCTCATGCCTGTGCAGAAGGCACTTTACCCTTGGAGCTTCCTCCTCAGCACCCTGCTCTTTCGTTTATTGGCAATCACTTCACTCTCCGTCAGTGGCATGGATGTGTTCCCTCACTTCTTGCTGCATTTGTAAGAGCCAAGGACATTCAACACCTTATTTGTATCTTGCTGACACTTCCTCTCTAAGTCATAAGCAATATAAACAATTGTTCTTAAAATGGCAACTTGTATGCTTCTTGTGTGTGTATGGGTATATGTGTGTGCAGGTGGTGCCCATAAAGTGCCAGAGGTTGATGCAGGATCCGTCCATCACTTTCAATTTTGTTGTTTATTATTATTATTATTATTATTTTTTTTTTTTTTGGTTTTTTGAGACAGGGTTTCTCTGTGTAGCTCTGGCTGTCCTGGAACTCACTCTGTAGACCAGGCTGGCCTCGAACTCAGAAATCCGCCTGCCTCTGCCTCCCAAGTGCTGGGATTAAAGGCGTGCGCCACCACCGCCCGGCTGTTGTTTATTATTTTATTGCTATTTATTTTATTTTTATTTCATTCATTATTTTAATTAACTAGTTATTACTTTCTTGATCATTATCGCTTGACCAAGAGGCCAAGTAGGAAAAGAGACAGTGGGTACTAGGCAGTTGTTGACACTGGGCAGTTGACTTGCCTGTTAAACATTAAATGTTCTTGTTTCTTCTTCTCCTTCTCCTTCTCCTCCTTCTCCTTCTCCTTCTCCTTCTCCTTCTTCTTCTTCATCTTCCTCCTCCTCCTCCTCTTTCTCCTCCTCCTCTTTTTTCTTGTTTTGTCAACTTGACCTAAGATAGAGTCATTTAGGAAGAGAGAACCTCAACTGAGAAAAGGCTTGTGGGCAAGCCTGTGGGGGCATTTCCTTGATTAATGATTATTGTGGGTGGACCCAGCTCTTTGAGTTGTGCCGTCCCTGGGCAAGTGGTCCTGAGCTGTGTGAGAAAGCTGGCTAAGCAAGCCATGTGGAAAGAGGCAGTAAGCAACACTCCTCCTTGGTCTATGCATCCGTTCCTGCTCATAGGTTCCTGCCTTGAGGTCCTGCCCTGAGTTCCTTAGTTGATGGACTGTGATACAGAACTGTAAGCTGAAATAAACTCACCTTACTGCTTTTGGTCATGGTGTGTTATCACAGTGATAGAAACCCTAACTAAAACAACAGTCATTCTTCAGTATGGGTTTAGGATTGGTATCTGCAGATACCAAAATTCTCAGATGCTTTAGGCATGTATATGATCTAGTATTTGTATATCATCCATGTTTACCTTCCCACACAGTAAATCACAGTAAATCAAGGTTACCTATAAAACCAAGTATGACATAAAGGTTGTGTAAATAATTGCCACATTGCTTAGGGAATAATAGAGTCTGTACACAGTCAGCACAGGTCATCTTTTTTTCTGTGCAGTTTTGATCCACTGCTGGTTGAATTTGCAGATACAGAAGGCCAACTGGACCTTTGGCCACTGGCCATTGTATATGATCTGTGGTTTAGTTGTAGGTTTTTCATGTGCAGAAAAAGCAAAGAAGCTTCTGAGATTCAGTGATGGGAAGAACAGCAAAGACTCTGTGAAGATGCTGAGCAAATGTTGGCATCACATTTCACATATTCAGACATGTTTATGTGGCTACAGATCACAGACCACATAGCTGCTTCTTCCTGGTTCTGATGCTATTGAGGAAAGCTGGGGACATAGACTCCTCTTCTCTTTCCCCTGCATCTCCCCTATCCCTCTGGATGAATCCTTGATTTATAGCTTAGATTTGTCTCACTATCTTCTTGCCTCAGCCTCCTGGGTGCTGGGATTATGGGTTTACAGTACCACATCTGGCTTAAGTTTTTAGTCATTACTATCACTTGACTTGAGCAGGAATCCCCATTTCTTGGTATATCTGCTTATATTGTGTGGAAATATACCTACCTTATGAGATGGTTATTGGCTTCAGATGAGATTATTGTTTACAGATTGACTAAAGATAGAGCCAGACACATAGTAGGTACTCAGTAAATAAGAAATGGGCTAGAGATTCCAAGATTGGTACAGTTGGTAGGTCTGAAGCTGATACTGCTTTCTTCTTCCTAAAGAGAGCACATAAAACCAAAGACCATCAGGTCAACCAGCCAGACAAGCAGAAGGTACGGCAGCAGATGGGAAGGGGGCATCTTCTTAGGAGACACCCTGCAACTCTAGAGAGCCACTCTGGTGAGGTATTAGCATAATCTTCCTTTGAAACTTCTGCTTGTAGAGAACAGCACCAACTTCAAGTTGGTAAATAACTCAAAGGAATCTAATTTGCTCTGTGAAGTGTGGGTAATACTGCTTTATCTTTCAGAGAAGACATACTGCCGCCTCCATAACATTCGTAATGAGGCCATTACCACCCGAGAGCGAGAGCGACTCCCTCCTGAGTTCTGACAGAGCTGTAGGCCACATGGTTGTGATTCATCTGTAAATCATGCTCTCTGTTTAGAAATCTTGGCGACTTCCTCCTTGTGCCCGGTTGTCTCTGTGGAAGGAGGAGGCATGGAAGGGAACTTAGGGGAGGGCACGGGATGTGAGGTTTGACTCTGTATTCTGTAAAACCATTACCCTTCTGCATTTCCACTAGAGTACCCCCATTTCTGCATGGTATTTTATACTCAATTAATTCCTGGAGAGATTGCCAGAAACTAATGTATTCTGTGTGCATACTGAGTAACCGTGAGGATTTTTTTTTTAACTATTGTTATTTGTTTAGATCATATTTTTGCAGACAGTAGCAATACATTAATTGTTCATTTGGGGACATAGAGTAACTAGCCTGAAACTATTATTCTTTCTTTGATTTGATTCATCTATTCTTGACCCAAATGCTGTTTTGAAATGGGAAGTAAGCCAGGTGTGGTGGCAGTGTTTGGAATCCATGCACTTGTGAGATTGGTAGGTGGGAGGGTGGGCCGGGTGGCTGATGTTGGTCTGGGTGTGGTGGAACACCCCTTTAATGCCAGCATTCAGGAGGCAGAAGCAGGTGGGTCTTTCTTAGTTTCAGTTTAAATAACAAGTCCCATGCCAGCCATAGTTAGACTGTGAGACACTGTCTAAAAGGCAAAAACAAAGCAACTGACTAGAGTTTGGGTGTGGGGGTTAGATACTGAATTGTGTTGTGTTTTTATATAAAATAGAGATGATTATGGGTGAATTCATAATCTTTGTGAGCCTCCAAATGTGAGATACAACAAGCTGTAGAAAACACAGATTGGGATCAAAGTCCCTAGGTCGTGGTTGGCCCAGATGGCAACTGATCATTTCTGTCCTTTCCTGACCTCACTGCCTCATAACAGAGGGTTTTATCACATAGCCTAATGCTTGGCCTGGGATGAGAAACACCAGAGGCTTGCTTGGAGACTGGCTGATGGCCTCATGACCAGTAACCCTTTCGGTAATAGGCTTTTCCTGCCTTGATTTTTTTGCATAGATGCTAACATTAAGTTTGGGGAGCCATCAGGACTTGTGAGTCCTCATCTAATCTTCCAGTACCCGACTAGCATCACCCTATTCTGGTGTCAGGCTTTTCTTCTTTGTGAATAGGAGTCAAAGCAAAACAAAAAGGGAGGTGGGCTGAGACAGCTGCTCAGTCAGTAGGGTGCAGGCTTGAGTATCTGAGTTTGACTCCTAGCATCTGTGTAAAAGAGCTACATGCTAGTGCACGCTTGTGTTCGGAAGAGCTAGAGCAGACAGCTTCTCTGGGGGATCAATGGCCATTCAATGACATGGGGACTCCAGGCTAATGAAAAACCCTGTATCAGAAAGTGGAGAGAGGGCATCCAAAGTTGATCTTTGGTCTCAATATACCTCTCTCTCTCTCTCTTACACACACACACACACACACACACACACACACACACACACACACACATACACACGTCTTTTTCGTTGAGACTCTCACAGTATCTTTCTGGGTCCAATTATGATGCTGGGTTAAGGTTTCAGAGGAATGATTTCATTCTTTAAACAATCAGTGTCTTTTAAAGATCCAGACATCTTTTTGACTATGACCCAAGGAGTTCGGTGGACTGATGTGTCAAACGCTTCCTCAGTCCTAGGTCATGTTTTGCCAGCTGCTCTGACCAGCAACAGAGAGAAAAGACACTCAGGCATATGGGTTGGATGCTTGCATTTTTTATGTGTAGGAAACACGCATGGGAGGGCCTCAGATTATAAAAAGCCGATCAGTGTATAGGATGTCAGAACACTCACTGTCTCTGTCCTGGGGACAGTTTCTTGGCATGGCCTTTTGGTTGTCTAGGTGTGTCTAATTGTTCTAAAGGCACAGTTGCATAAATCTGATTTGCCTGCAGGGGTGGGGGCAGTGGGATTAAAAAAGAAGGGAAAGAAAAAAAAAGGAAAACTCGATTTTCCAATGTCAGGAAACAATGTTCAACTACTTTCTTGGTTCTTACCTTTGAATTTCTGGGAAGCCCATAGACTTTCAACTCTTTTGGCGGCTAAGTAGAAAGTATTTTCCCTCCAGCCTCAGAGGGCGACTTTTGATATCTTTGAACTTATCTCAGAGAACAAAGACCATTCAGAACTGGCCTCCTCGCTTGTGCTTTTAAGCATGTTCATAGCTCAGAGCTAAATGGGAAAAAGAAGAGAGAAGAAAGGCAGTCTTTGCCGATTGCCCCTTTGTAGATTTCGGTGACCCTTTCCTGCAGGCTGCTGTGGGGGTGTTGCCAAGAAAACTTTGCTTCCGCCAGCCGAACTGTAGAGACATAACAGACTCGTTTTCCTGGAGCTGAAGTAAATATTTCAGCCTTGATGTTGGAGGCGCCTGATCGCAGGGAAGCAGGAAGCTACTATTTTTAGTTGAGAAAAACATCAACATAAGATGAAGAGACCAGAGTTGAGGCCAATACTTCAAGTTTCTTCAAGTTAATAATATCAGAGACACTCACTAAGCAAAGGGCACAGCCCATTGGGCATTTCATTCTTCTACAGTCCTGGGAAACATAGCCTAGTGTGTTAAGAATGCTAAGCATTTTCTCTACTCTGAATTACTCCCCAGCCCCAGTCTGGACAATACATTGATGGAGCCTAGTGATGAAACAACATTACCCAAATCCAGCAAGGGTAGATCCTCTGGAAACACATACATCTTTGAATCCAGAGGAGGCATGGTCTCTCCTCAGTGCCTCAGTGTCTTCTGTGGAAAGACTATGAGTGACTAGAATGTTCTATAAGTGTCATGGTCCTGCCAGTTGCAGGCAATGGTGTCACAGCTGCCTGATCCACCCTTTCTCTTTTTGGAGAGACCTTCTTGTGGCTTTGGAGAGCACTCACAGAACACACTCTGGTATGTGACTCCTTCACCAAGCTACTGTGACACAGCTGTTAAAGCTCTCACAGAGTAGATGGCTACACTCAATTACTATTGCTCACAGAAGACAACCCTGCTGGAAAACGAAAACTGACTCGACTAGAAGCCGTTGCTCTAGGTTTCTGGTTCCCAGGCTGTATTCCTTCCCAACATCAGCATGAATAGGCCCCCCACCCCCAAGTAGCCCTTTCTCAAACTCCCTAGTAGATATGATCATGTTTGCAGTTTGGTGGCAAAGTAGGTGGTTCTCAGCGCTCTGTTCCAGTTATAAGTGACAAAAAACTAAAGACTGCCAGAAAAGCTAAATACTGTCAGCAGGACATAGTCCAGTGCTCATTGGAAAAGTACTTTTGGGGCTCATGGCAATCTTACCTGTTGTCACTGTTGACTGGAATTTTAGTGAGTTCTGCAGGAGTCACCGCACAGTATAGGGGAAATCAAAGTCCCCATTTGGGGGTCTTAGTCTCATTAATAACATAATTTAATGACAGACTCAAACAGAAGCTTGGGAAACAATTTTCATGAAGTTTAAAAGACAACCTTAGGCTGGCTCGGGGGTTAAGAGAGTGTTCTACTCCTTCAAAGAACCCACGTTCGGTGCCCATCACCCAGGTTAGACAGTTCACAACAGCCAGGGTAGGAAGGGTTAACTGAAGAAACCCTGTAAGATTTGGTGCCTCTGGATACTTGGGCAACCACATTTACATGCTCATAGCTACACAAAGATATATAGACATCACATTCACAAATAATATGTAATGAAAAGAAACCTTAAAAAAGGAAGACCACAATAAGAAACCACCACTCCTTCCCAAGAGCAGGAAAACTAAATCTTGGCAGATGTCCAAGCAGGAGAATGGAGAAGAGAAGGAAAAAGGTCATGCCATTCTGCCAGCATGGAGCCTCAGCCATATGGCAGATGAGCAGCCACATGGTGGGGAGATGAGCTTTAGAGAAAGAGTAAGGAAGCCCAAAGTATCAGGAAAAAAAAAGCATGCTTAGGCTCCTTAACAGTTGAAAGAAAGAGACAGAAAAGAAGAAAAAGGAAACGCTAAGCCTTTCTGAGTCTAAACAAAGGTGGACAGACAAAGCAGAACTTTACAGTGGCTTGGAAGGACTGTGCTAGGTGGTGGGAATTTGGAGAAAGAAAAGTACAGTATCTCATTAAAGGGGTAATTATTCCTCCCATCTCTTCATCATGGCTTAGGGTGAGCTTGTCTTCCTAGAGGTGGTCCCTTAACCAGGTCGTCAACTGCTCAATTGCATGTTAGGTCTACATCTAGACCAGAGATTTCATTCTCTAGGACAGAAGGAAAGATTTACCCCCAATTGGCTTTTCCCACTACTGTGATATTTTGACAGCTATTCTATTTGTTGTTGTTAGAGTAAAAAAACAAAAACAAAAACAAAAAAACCCAATTCTATTCAATGGCAAGATGATTGCCAGCTTCAAATACAGGAAGAACAGCTGTTTCCCTCACAAATCTGTCAGTACTCACTGGGACCCCAACCTTCCCTCATTGACTCAGATACAGTCGTGTGCTCAATACAATGGTCACTTTGGATGCTATGACTCATATGTCATGATAAACCATCACCCCTAGAATCATGAAGGATGAAAACAGGAGGTGAGCTTCCCAATGAAATGGGTGCTGTCTCCACCAAGTGGATACCTGGCAACTACTTGTGACAAAGCACACATATGCCCACTGGGGACACAGAACATGGACATGTGTCTTCTCAAGTGTTACCAACTTCACGACAGAACCTGCTCTGAGTTTGGGTTAAAAGGAAGGCAGGGAGATAGCTGCTAAGAGGAATGAGGCTGGACCTCTGTGCTCAGGGAGTCCAGCACCTGAAATCTTGTGGTTAGATACTGCAGACATAGCAAAGTGGGAACCAATGAACTTGGTCTTCAGAGGTCTTGACTTCACTGTGGTTGAAGAAGCCAGTACCCAGAATTTGATGCTGTTGACACGTGACAAGATTCTTGTTTCAACTTTCCTCAGGATGGTCATCAATGGGTTGGGGTCATCAGGTAAAATGGGCCAGTGTGAGCTGGGGGTGAGGCAGAAGATTACCACTTAGTCACTGACTAAAGGTTACTCAGCAGTTGCCGGGAAAACCTTCAGGTTGAAAGTAACTGTTCACGTAGATGGCTATTTCATGACTGTAGATCCCTAGTTCTTACAAATGTGTCAGTTAGTTACCACATATCTTTCCCAAAGTACTTAAGTATAAACAATACTGGCTAAATCAATAAACAGATAATAAAGATGCTTTTTTTCCATTTATTTATTTATCTTTTTGGCTGAGATCTTTGTGAGACAGGAATTTTTTTTTCTTATTTCACCCCAGTAATAGAATCTACTACTCTCTAGGCTCAGTTGATTCAGTGGTATAGTAGTAAAGGGCCAAATCTTTTTCATGATGGTAGCATGGAACAAAAGGCAAGGCAGAAGCAGTAAAAGCCCCAGGAGACACAGACATTTTGGAGATGTGTTCACCTTGATGCTCTGCGAACCATCATGAAGTCTTAGGAACTGAAAACATATAAGGGTAATGATCTCGAACAGGCCCTGGCTGTCAGTGTGAGTTTTCCTGTTCTCAAAAGACAAGGAGTTTACAAACTGAATCCACACACATCTTCTGAGGTCCTACTGTGTGTGTGTAACTCTTAAATGTTTTGTGAGATCAAAGAGGATACGGATGCCCTGTTAAAGAAGAAATAAAAACTCCAGCTGAAGATAAAACATTTATAAGCATGAAAACCTAATAAAGCACTCCATAGAAGCAAGCATTAATGGAAGAGATGCTGGTGGACGGCAGATGGGTAATTACCAAATGAATCATCTGAACAGCTGAGGTAAACTTTTAGAAAGGAGTGCTTAGTTCAAGGTAGGAATTGAGGAGCCTCTTTCTACAGAGGCTGTCAGATGTTGGTCTTGGGATGTTAACGTTGAGTAGGGTAAATAGCCTAAGGAACAAGAAGGTGAAGAGAAGGGTCACGTTTTAGTTGAAGAGAATGAGCAAATCATTTGCCTGGAGGTGATGCTCTGTTCAGAGGAGTAGAGAAGGCTGTTCAGCTCTCAAATGCTGACTGGAAGGTTTTAGATGCAATCCAGTGAATGATGGGGGGGTAGAGGGTGGGAGGGTTCTGAGTGACAAAGTGTGGCTTTGAGTGATAAGCTTTGAGTGAAGTCTTCTGAGTGACAAAGTATGGTGGCCAATCCATGTTTAGAATCTCTTGTGTGTGTTGTGTGTGGTATATGGCTGTAGTGTGTGTGTGTGTGTGTGGTGTGTAGTGATGTGTGTGTTGGATAGTGTGTGTGTATGTGTGTGTATGTTGTATGTGTGTGTTGTGTATGTATGTTGTGTGTGTCTCTATGGAAACATTCAACACAGTTATTGGGAAGAGAATGGCAGTAATATATTAGACAAGAGCAGGTGTGTTCCTGGTGCTATGGTAATAGACAGTAATAGCATATTCGAGATGAGGAAGACATTAGGGGTTTTTAAAAAATAGTACTAGAAAAAGTAAAAGAAGGCAATTTAGTTTGTTGTCAGTGGGAGTATAATCAGTATCATGAAATAAAAATCAACAGGATTTGGTAGCAATTAGCTATTTTCTAGAGCAGAAGTGAGAGAGACAAAATTGAAATCGGGTTCTAAAAGATTGACCTTCTAGAGGAATGTGGAGAAGAGGGGGAAAGACAGTGAGAGCTCAGGGGGAAAATGTAGGCAGATGTTGGCATCTTGGTGAAGGTGACCAAGTAACATGTTTAGCATTTTCTAGGGGCTAATGAGGTTAGATAGAGGTCATGTGCACAGAGGAGATATTAGAAATAAAAGAAGAAAGGAACAGGGCCAAAGCCTGAGCTAAAGCAGAGAAAATATAATTTTTGAGGAGAGGGGTGAGGGAGAAAGAAGAGGAGCTGCTAATGAGTATATGACATTCCCATTACTCTAGAAGGTTCCTCAAGTCTCTTGCAACCAACCTTAATCCCCACATTCATCCCAGTTTCTTTTAGCTACTGATCTGCTTTGTCTATAATTCTGCTTTTCTAGAGCTTTTATATTTGAGAAATCACATAATACATAGTCTAGTGTGTGTCCTTTTTTACTTTGCATAATTCTTTTGAGATTCATTTCTTTAAACATTTTTAAATTATATTTTATTTACTTATTTTGTACATGTTAGTGTGTGTGCATGTGCGAGTGTGTGCACTCGCATGCATGCATGCATGCACTCACATGCTTAATTTTTCTGGCATACTAGTGTTTGCATCTTTCAAACAACTGTGCAGCTAAGCCTGTTTTCATGGGTTTCTGGGCCTTTTGTACATCTACAGTAAAATGTTTTTTTCAAGATATTGCCTATTAAATCTATCAGATTGGTTTTTTTGTAGCATTCTTTACCTGACCAACCTCCCTTCCTCCCTAACCTGCTTCCCTCCCTCTCTTCCTTCTTTCCTTCCTTCCATTTTCCATCCCCTCTCTCTGTCTCTCCAGCCTTACACAGCTCTCTGGCATCCACCCCCCACCCTCACCACACATGGATTCTTTTTTTTTTTCTTCCTCCCAGTGCATACTTTGAAGAGTAGGCATTTTAAATTACAGGGACCTTCAGATAAACAGATTTTTAAGGAGTTGCATTTCCCATGCCCTATTGAAGAAATTTGCTTACATTAAGTTTGTAAAGATTTTTTAAAAAATTGTTACCCTGTAGAATTTGATATGATTTTCATCTGGAGTTAATTATTTTGTAGTATATATAAAGATTGAAATTTATTTACCTGTACATCAATATTATTTTGCTCCAGCCCACTTTACTACAAAAGTACCTTGAATCACATTGAAATTCTAAATCATTTTTGAAGCTCTGGGAGTGTCTGGCTTTGCTTTCCAACAGATGACACAATGTCTTCTTTAAAAAGAAGCAGACCAGTTTTCAAAGTTAGAAACTGACTAAAAAGGCAACCGAAGATCTGGATACACTGGTGATTGTTGTAACCTTGTGTAGACTAGCAAAGCTGGAACCCATTGTAAGACATAGGAGACATGCTGCTCTTATTCACTCTGGGGCCTGTGGCTGAGACCCTGTAATAAAAGGCAGGTTTCAGAGAGACAACAATGCATTTTAAAACTAAGAGATGTGATGTAGGGACTCTTAGGAGTGAAGACACAGAAGTCTCCATATTTTTATTCCACTTTTGATGGCTAGGTGAATAGTTGTGGAGAAATAGTCAGACACAGAGGGCATGACCCACTGGAAATAAACTGGGGGAACTTAGCAAGGCCAACTCTTCAATCCTTCTGTGTCCTTGTCTTTAGAGAGGAAGACAGCTCTCTCCTCAAGGTACAGTGAGGACCAGGGCTTTATGGTGTGCTTCAGAGGAGCGTCAAGCCATTGATTCTAGGTGGTATGACCTGTATCAAGGCAGGAAGAGGAGAAGGTCACAGCAATCTTCCTGGGTCTGTTCTTTTTCAAATTGTCACAGTGCCATAAGGCTCAGTACAATTTAAATAGCCACCCACTGGGGGCAGATTAAATTAAAGGATATTCATGCAGCACACAGTAGGATATTATAGCTAATAAAATATTGACAATCTACATATATGAATGTGCTTCAAAGGAACATGTGCCAGTCACAAAAAAAGACACCTGATATGTCAATGCTATAAAACTTAAGTAATGACAGTTATAATCATTCATGTTTGCAGAGAGAAGATAGGCAGTTGATTTCCTTGGGTGTTCCAGAAAAATGTTTATTTTATTTTTTAATAGATTTCTCTTTTAAAGAGTATAAATGACCTTTAAACTCAGGGAAGCATTCATTTATGAAAAAAATCCCTGTAGTCTGGCACGGGTTTAAGGGTTCCCGTAATTGTGGCTTAACATATCAGTGTATAATATCTGTATCTTAAATACTTTTAGATGGTGTGAACTTTGAAAAAATCCACTTATAGCTTAAATCTGGCTTTCCTAAGTTAAAGAGAGCCACAAAAGGCTTACTGTCTCAAGGACTGAAGGGAACAGACATTTGAAGCTTCATTTCCATTAAGATGCAAATTAGAATTAAGGTTACCCATCTGGTGGTGTGTCTAACTTTCCCCCAGTCTCTTTCCAACCCAAATAAGAGATAGTTCCTATTTCTAAATTCTTTACTGATGTCATTCCTCATAATGATAAGCATGCTGAAAAGCTCTATTTTTCTATCAAGAGATAAGTGTATCTGCTCACTCACTGGGGCATATGGTGTGAAGTGACTCTCACTAGAAGGTTTCATTTCCCCAGAACACATTCTATCCTCAGTGTACAATCCAGACACCTAGCTCTTCAGAGGATGGCTCTCAGGCACTGACAAAGTTTTAAAGGAGTCCAAAAAAAACCTCAAAACACATGGGAATCAGGAAATATTAGGGGTTAAATACAAAATCTACAGCAGAGAGGAGTTGGAAGGCTCCACAAAGACAGTGTACCCCAGCAGCACAGAAAATGAAACAGAGCAGAACATGGCTGGCTGCTCATCTCAGAACCAGAGTGCTTGTATAATGTGTAAAAAACATTGATTTATTTAAAACAGGAGGAAGAAAATACAAAAAACAAAACAAAATAGAACAAAGCAAGTGAGCAAACAAATAAAAATAACAAGTAAAAGGGACTAGGCTTATTCTTGGTGACCAAAGCAAACAGTATCTTAACTTCAGGACTCCTGATAGCTTTTATAATGTGAAAGTAATTAAAATCGTTAGAAATATCTTATTTACTTTACAAAAAGCCTTTATACATCTTTTCAATATGAAGAAATCAAAGCTTAGACCTAAATATTAAGATTGCAGATTTCATCCCAGGGCCTTTGGAGTAAAATCTTGTGCCATCAAGGATTTCCATCACCTAATTTAAGACTTACTCATAAAAATAACCAAAAAAGCTGTTAGAGAGTGGAAGAAAAGCATAGGTGAGCCACTGTGGTGATTGGAATAAGAATGCTCCCCAAAGGCTTATAGGCTCAGTCATCAGGAAGTGACACTACTTGAGAAGGATTAGGAGGTGTGGTCATGTTGGAGGAAGTGTGTAACTAGGGTTGGGATTTGGGTTTTCAAAAGTTCAAGCCAGGCACAGTGTCTCTTCTCTTGCTGCTGCCTGAGGTTCCAGGTATAGAACTCTCAGCTACCCCTTAAGTATCACATCTGCCTACATGCAACCATGCATCCTACCATGATGATAATGGACTAAATCTCTGAGACTGTAAGCCAGCCCCAATTAGATTATTTATTTATTTATTTATTTATTTTTATATAAAAGTTGCTGTTGTCATGGAATTTCTTCACAGTAATAGAACACTGTATTAGTCAGGGTTCTCTAGAGTCACGGAACTTATGCATAGTTTCTATATAGAAACACAATTTGTTATGATGACTTGCAGCCTGTAGTCCAACTCCCAACAATGGACAGCTGTGAATGAGAAGTCCAAGGATCTAGGAGTTGCTCAATCCCATGAGGCAAGTTGTTTATGCTGGTGTTCAGTAGAAGTAGATTCTAACAGATGTGCTGGCAAGAAAATGGAAGCAGGCAAAGAGGAGAGAATTTTTCTTCTTCCAATGTCCTTATGTAGGTCTCCAGCAGAAGGTGTGGCCCAGATTAAAGGTGTATACCAATAACATACTTTCCCCCCATTACATAGATCTTTTGTTGGTTAGTCTGATACATTCAGAAAACTTCATAGAAACACTACAAAACCAAAGAGTGTGACTCTGACTACTACATGATGAGAATGACATCAGCAAACAATTAGCCAACTCTATGAGTACATATTGCACCTTGCTATGAATTAAGTACATGGTAAAATTTATCAAATTAGCATTCATTACTAGTACAGAGATTTGGTGGTAGCGAGGACTGAGCCATTGGCAGAGTAACTTAGTGGCAAGGAGCTGTTACCTGTAGGCAAGAGAACATGGAGGTAGTATATATAAACACATGTATTTAGCACTTTCTAATGTTCAAACTGCTTATCCATTAATTGAGCTAAATTATATAGGAGGTGAGAAAAGCAGATGCTAGGCTACTTTGCACCCAAGGAAAGTGATTCTCATGGGCCCAGTGGCTGTGTCTAACCAGCAAGTACATGATCTCACCCCTTTGAGTCTTAAGGGTTTCTGCTATTTGTTTTAAGGCTTTATTTGGATAAGTTCATTGTCCTGTTTTAATAGAGGTAGAACAATGCCTCTGCCAAAATAGATAAGTAAATTAATAACTAGCTTTGGCAGAATCTCTTTTCCTAGGATGGATGCAGCAAGTTATAACATGTAATATTTGAAGGCCATGGCAAAATAGCCAAGGAGTGATTACCTCTGAGAAGCTCTTGTTGTACCTGAGGACTCAGTACCTGGCTAGTGCAGCATGGAAATGCACGCATTGTCAATTTGTATGAGAAGTAGCTCAGAGAATTTGTCCATTCTAATCCTTGATAATGCATGAATACTGAACAGCAAAGAGAGAACCCAGACACACCAGCCCAGTAGGTGAATGCCTCTGAGAAAGTAGAGGGTTGTGATGTTATAGATTTAAGAAGGGCTGTCAGAAGTGAGCAATCAGAACAGATCCTACAGTGCATATCCCTGAATTGGCTCCATATCCTTTAACCTGCCTTCACAAGGAAGAGGAGAAGCAAGTCTGGGCTGGGGATCACCTGGGATGATATGAAGGCCAGCTAGGACAGCACAGGTGTTTCCTGTAAGCTCTTCAGGAGTGATCAATAGAGGTGAAATTTATTGGAGGAGGAAGATCAATGGTGGCTGCGTATTAATGTCAACATCCTTAGTACTCTGTCTTTTGTTATTTTCTATTAAAAAAAACCTTACCTCATTTATAGATCTTAAATTCCAGAATAAATATAGACTTGTGATTCATTTTGCTTCATAACTCTCTTGTGATAAAAGATTAAGAATATCAAGGCACTTGTCTTCATGGCCTTGCTGCCCATTCAGTCAAGACTGGGAAGCCCTGTGTGTGCATAAGACTGTGCTGGGCACTGGCCCTCTATGGATTTGCAGTCGAGGAGAAATAGGAATGACACACATCATCAATCTGTCCTGAAGCCATCAGAAGGTCTCAACTCAACTCAAAGACCTTCTGTTGTAGGAATTAGAGGAAGAAGATGCTTACTGCTGTTGAGTGGGAAGAAGGCAAAGAGAAGCCATTTTAAATGAGAATCATCAGAAAGGGGGAGCCCTTTCCCAGGAGCAGTAAGCGTTTTATTCAACCAAATAAAAGCCTAAGGAAGTTTACTAGCAGATCCTAGACAGATGGGCAACCTGGAGTCAGATTGTGTATAGTTTCAGTATCTGGCTAAGTGTCTGGCAGTAGGAAGCTAATGAAGAACCAGCTGAAGGCACCTGCAAATATGGCCATGCCTCAGAGTGATTAGTCAAGCTGCTGTATAGGGTGAACTCAAATGGAAAAATTGGTAGTGAGAGAGACACATCAAGTGTGAGGCTATGTAGTAGACCAGATGAAAGATCAGTTAGCCCTAAGCTAACACAAGCTGTGAGCTATTCCAAAATCAAAACCCAGCAGGTTCTTGGAGACTGCCTAGCTGTGGATTTTGAGGAAGAATGAAGAGGAATGCAAAACAAAGGGTTCATGTTTAAAAGAAGATGCAGAGATATCATCTTGGAGTATGTAGTTGTGATGGTTTGAATATGCTTGGCCCAACGAGTGGCACTATTAGGAGGTGTAGCCTTGCTGGTTTGCTGGAGTAAATGTGACACTTTGGGGTTGGGCAATGAGACCCTTTCCTAATCATGTGAGAGTCAGCCTTTTTTTTTTTTTTTTTTTTTTTTTTGAGTCAGTCTTTTCCTAGCTGCCTTTGGAACAAGAGGAAGAACTCTCAGCTCCTCCAGGCCCTTGTCTACTGGGACTCTGCCATGCTCCCACCTTGATGAAAATAAACTGAACCTCTGAACGTGTAAGCTAGCCCCAATTAGATATTATCCTTTTTAAGAATTGCCTTGGTCATGGTGTCTATTCACAGCAGTAAAATCCTAACTAAGACAGTATAGTAATTTGATAAGAATACCATGACAGAATAGCTACTTTCTATGCAGCTCAAGATCACTGTTCTGGAGACTCCAAGTTCAAGATCAAGGTCCTGAATAGAGTTAGTCAAGCTTCTCCTCATGGCTCACAAATGGCAGCCTACTTGCCTTCTTTCCTTATTGTCTTCTCACAGTGTGTACACACCGATGATGTCACCCTGTGCCTCATTTTCTCTTCAGACTATCAATCAGATTGATTAGGGCCCTATCTCCAAATATAGTTCCATTTTGAAGTGAGACTTTGACATATGGACAACACAGCTCAGCTTATAACAAGACCTGTGGAGTTTGAGGTCCTGTGGACACATGGGGGTGTCTAGAAAGTGGCTTGAGGCATGGGCTGGACCACAGAGGACAGATAGGGACTGGAGATGGGAAGATTAACATCATAGAGCAAGCACCTGAGACGAAGTCAGGAGAGCCATGAGATAAGTTTCAGGTCACAGTGAAGGACAAGGAGGTGACAATACCTGCCATGTGTTCATCTTCCTTTTTATCAGTTCAGGACTGAGCCCTGTGCAGGCTTGGATCAACAGCTAAGAAAGGGGGATCTTTATTGATACTCTCACTATCATTTACCCTGACCTTATAGAAAAGGATCACAAGTTTGGAAAGGTAATGTGACTTCTTAAAGATTTAATAGTTTAGAGTAGAAGAAGCAGAATATAAAACTGTATGCCAACCGTCAAGGACCATGCTTAAACTGTGAGACACACTGAGACCAAGGAAAGCAAGCAGAAGGAAAAGAACGGAAGCAGAGGTAGAATGAGCATTTGCGGAGGAGTCGGAACATGCCTGAGAGGCAGAAGGTGGTCAGAGAGAGAAGCCAGGGAGCCAAAGTGGCTGCAGTGGAAAGGTGTCTGAGGGGCACAGGGAGCAAGGCCAAGTACAGCAGAAGGCTAAGAGTTAAAAATACACCCGTGGGCCGGGTAGCAGCGAGGCTGTGGGTAACCTTTATGAGAGCTGGTGTTCTGCAGAGCTGGAGGCTGGTGACAGATGGCAATGTGTGGAAGAGAGAAAGGGAAGCGAAAAAGAGGAGGTGGCAAGCTTCGTCATGAGAAGGACAGAGCCGGCTGTGGTTGGAAGGGGAAGCTGGATCAAGAGAAATTTATTTTCAGAACAGGACAGAAAGCATCCACAGTATTAGCTGTTAAGGAAGAGAAAACATACGTTCTGAAGGTTAGAGAGAGGGGACAGTGGAATGAGGCATTGGCAGAGGTGAGGAGACAGGAGCTCAGGTTGAGGTGGCTTTACTGAAGGAACACAGATGTGAGGGCATTCACTAAGGAAAAGTGATGATGGATGAGGCAGGGGGTGAGCTCATCTGAACCAAGAGTTGCCTCACGGCGAATGGGATCTTCTGATGAGTTGGATGAGTCTGAGGAGTGTCTGTAGCACCAGCTGTATCAATCCAATAGATTGCAGACAATACCTGAGTTTAACAGAGGCTGTGGTCAAACCCGCTTCCAGAATCTTCTGACACAGAAACTCTAGGGCATCTTAATTTAAGATGACGAGTGCGATACCATAGGCATCAACACATTTTTTTTTAAATGCAGCTCATAAAAAATTCAGTATGGTTCTCCGAGGGAGAGACGGGAGCGCCTGGCAATTCTAATCCACAGCTTGGGCTGGGTAAGACTTGGGGCAAACCCAGGCCTGAGAATGGATTCCAGTGGATATCATTGAACTTTTTGTGACCTATCTGTATACCTGATTATACACATTGAGAACCATTTCCAATCAGACAGTATTTAGGGAAGGGCTTCTATGTAAACGGCACTGTCAACTCTTGGAAGATGGCTTTGTCTTCATGCAATCTCACCTTTAACCTATGACAGAAGCTCAAGCATGTGCAGAATTTGGACTAAAAATGTTTAAGTTCTGGTCAACCTGCCTTCCCAGATTGACTTTGCAGATGATTTTAATTCCTTAGAGTTAGATTGGATAATAACTAAGTCACAGAATCAAGGGACTCAGCCTTAGCAATCTGGCTTGGTAACACCGAGAGTCAATTAATTAGAAGGTAATTTAATAACACTGCCTCTAAATCATCACATCTATAACTGAGGATTCTGGGGTTCTGGAAGTCATGACCATTGTCCAGAGAAAGCCCAGCTATGAGTGTACAGCTGTGTGGGAGTAGAGCACAGATACACGGCTGTTCTCCGAACCTCGCCCTGTCTCCTGAGAGCCTTGCCCAATGACCGGCTGATACTCTGTTTGGATACTGGGGTGGATTCTTCCAAGGGAGTCTAGTTCAGTAAAAGGAGAGCTTGGTTTAAGAGTTTGAATCCAGTATGAAGTGGATGTTGAAGTAAGAAAACAGAAAAGGGTTTCATAGATGATGCAAGGCTGTGCACACCAGAAAAAAGCCAAACGGGAATTCAGGATCCTGAGGCTGAACTATCTCCCAGGGCCAGGCAGTAGCTTAAGGCTGTTTTTCTCCTTTACAGTATATGTGGGTTGGTTCTCATGTATTGAAAATCAATTAGTGCTGGGGGAAACTGTTAAAGGATTTCCTTGGGTCTAGTATTGTAGCCAGGACCATGGTTTATCCAGAAGAGTTTGCAGACAATACCTGAGATTACAGAGGCTGTGGTCAAACCTGCTTCCAGACACAAACACTCTCTGGCATCTTAGTTTAAGATGATGAGTGCAATACCATAGATTTCAACAATTTTTTTAAATACACCTAATAAAAATTCAGCATAGTTTCTCTGAGGCAGAGTGGAGTAAAGTGAGTGCAGGCAACACATGCTCCAAAATAAGAGCCTTTTAGGCTGTTACATGAATGCATGATTTAAAAGTCAAGCCCCATTGTTTTCAAATGAGACACTATGGGAACACTGGATGGAGGAGATATTTGGAGGTCATTTAGTCTGCATGCAGTAAAAAGAAAGCCTAGGGCCTACACAGAGTTCTATCAAGGGTTGCCAAATGAGTAAGTAAATACATCTCTAGTCTCACTTTGCCCAAGAGCTCAAAGAGTTATTTATATTTACTACTAAGTGAACACTTTCAAAATCGACTCAATATATCTGATAGACATTGAAATGCAAATTAAGACCCCAGAGAAGATTTACACAGGATGAAGGCTGTAGTATATCAGCGGGATGACTGTATCAGACACTTAGACTGAGGACACTACCGCTTTAATACAAAGCTGACTTCCTTGTCAGCCAAAACTGAAAACAAAGAAGAGAAAACCAAACCAATCCAAACCAAAAGCAAAACAACAACAAAAACTAGATAAGAGATGCTGAAGTAATGACCATTCATTTGGAAAACTTCTATTTTTCAAGGAGGAAAGCATTCAGAGGCATTTTTTGAATGCGATATGATATGATAATCAGCTAATTTTGCATTGCTGTGTCCATGGTATCAGAGAGAAGCAACTTTATTTGGGGACAGTATAGTTTCATTCCATCACGGCAGGGAAAGCATGGTGCAGTCGCTCAGCTCAGACAAGGAGCGTATGGCTGTTCACCTCACAAAGACCAGGGAACAGAGCCTGACTGGGAATATCTGTGGTAACAGGGTCTCAGTGCCTGTTCTTGGTGACTTACTTAGCTCTCCTAACAGCTTCCTAGCCTCCCTGAATAGCACCACTAACTGAGGAACCAACATCAAAACCATGAGCCTGTTGAGGGCTATTCAGACTTAAACCATGACATTGGGTGTAGTAACAGCTAGCTATATTCCTGCTGTTTCCTGGATTGACTCTTAAAATACTGAACAAGATCCACAGTTGCGTTGATGTAAAAGAATTCTAAAGATAACTTGGTGTAGTCTGTCTGTAAATGCCTTTGTGGTTTGACTTGAAGGACTGATTGCCTTGTCACTTCTTTCCAAGAAAGTCCCTAGCTTGACGTGACAGGCAGGAGCCAAAGTCATAAGATGAACAGTGCAATGAAAGATGCTCATTTTGCTTGAATATGGCAGTGGAAAGAAACAAATTTAAGGAGCTTAACTGGTACGGAGAATACTACATGTTAAAAGGAACCTGGCTATATTAAGATGCATGGTACATAACCCCAAATCAGAGGGTTTTTGTTGTTTTTTGATGGAATCTCCGAGGGAATTTCTTCTCTCAGCAGGCCACTTCAAACTGTAATCCTAGACCTTGATATAAGTACATATTTTATTATATGTTATCTGGGCTTTTTACCTTTTTTTAAACCAGGAATTAGATGACCAATAATTCAAAATTGGGGTCCCTCCTAAGTACTTAAAGGAGAGTCATTGTAGACTGAGAGAATAACTCTCATCTCTTTTATTCTTAGTAGGTAGGCATTTAAAAATGAGATTCTACTTTAAAAAATGGACTGATACCCCTTTACTACTGGTTCATAGAGTGAGGAGGGAAAAAAAAAAACACTACTCCAATAAACACACAAGGCTGGTTCACAAGATACATCCGGACTGAGATGCAGAGAGTCTCTGAGATGCAGATGAGAACTTAGTTTAAGAATCGATGTAATTCAGAAAACAGTTTTACAATTTGCTTGTAATTCTTGTTGCCATATTAATTACTCTGTACTGTTGCCAGCACTAGAGAGCGTAACTAGGGTTACAGACGGAATGAAGACTTCTGTGTAGACAATAAAGTTCAGTTGAATCTAGGGCTATAGAGGCAGCACACCTTGCTATTCCAACTGTCCACAGTCCTAAGTATTCAAAATAACTTGGTTGTGAATGCTACTCGTGTCTCTAGCTGGTGCTTACTGGTGATGACATTTTTATATAATTTTCTTTCCTTTTTCATTTCCAGGATTTCCCACAGTCCTAACACTCAGGGTCTTATAGAGTCTGTACCCTTTCTTTCTCATCATCTTCCTGGGAAGATGAGAACAAAATGCCTATTCATGTCAGATAGGGCATAGATGACAGGCAAAAGAAATGAGTCCATTCAAGTCTAACTGGCTGAACCAGAGAGTTTATTGGGGTTGCTTACAGAACATGGGTGATTTAGAGGCACATGAGTGACTCAAAGGCTTCTGTATCACCCAAAGCCCAACCCAGCATAGGTGGTGACTTAGGCAAGGTACATCTCTGGAGTTCCCTGCACAGCTTGTGTGGGCTTGACTGGTCTGTTAAAAGTCTTTGCCCTGGACAAGTTTACCACTTCCGTAACCTTGTGGGGGGTCCTCAGGAATCTTGTGCATTCTAGATGCGTCCCCAGCCTTCTAAGTTTCACTTTACCCAAATCTTATAAGCCTCCTTCTTCCTGCTCGAAGAACAATTTCAATTCAGGAGGAAATGAGTACCCAGCAGTGAAATCTACCCCTCTCTAGGTCAGTGGCTAATGGATCTGTGGATGGTCAAGTTCTGTCCACCTCTGGCTTGAGTTTCATCATTCTACCCCAGATGCCAACTATCCCAACCTCTGGTCATCAAGTGTATACTGCTTTCAACAATTCACTATAGTATTCTCTGACATGTAATCCCTTCATCTCACCAAGACTTATTTCTTCAGCAGCACTTATAACTACCATTATATAGAACAACTGCTTGACATTGGATGATTGGATTTATTGATTATCTTCCCCTACTAGAATGTCAACTCCATGAGGGGATACATCTGTTTTGCTTACTCCTGTCTTTCCACAATTATATGCTTGGTATTTTTTTTCTTGAGACAGAGAAGGAAATTGTATCTAACATCCTGTTCATGTATAGATTATCAATAGTTAAAAGAGGTCACTGTATAAAAATAGGTGGTTTGTGGCTGGTATCATGTGACCAGAAACAGGTGGTGTGTGTGTGTGTGTGTGTGTGTGTGTGTGTATATATACAGGTCTTTATGCAGAATTCTAAAAATAGAATATGGTGGCACCAAAAATTGTTTTGGGGAATGGTTTCTAGACATTCCATCATCATGAATCTCCTTTTCAATTGTCTTTTATAAAAGTTTGTCATTTCATTCTCTCAAAAATTTAAAGATTTTCATAATAATTCATTGATCTTCTTGTTTTGTTCATTAAGCTCATCTATAACTGTCAATTAGAATGTTGGATCAAAACTGAAATGCTCAGAGCATCATGAGATGATGAAATAATTCCTTCCATCAGAGGCAGAGACTGTACAGCCTCCATTTCAATAATTAGATTCTCCCTGTTGGGTTTCCAAGACTTCAAAAATAGCTCAAGGGTCTCTATTAGCTTTGAAAATGCTGGGACTTGCCCACATAACAAATAATTAACAATATTGGACCGGGACCTTGGTCTTGTGATTCAATTGGTACAATGGGATCAATCTTCCTGGTGACTCTATCCACGAGCAAGCTCTGCTTGAATTATGCACTTAGATGCTGTTGGTAACAACAGCTATTGTTTATTAAAGGTAGATTATGTCTGTACTAGTAAGACTTGATTCTCAAGGTGCCCTTTATAAGACAAAGTTTGACCCTTATTTTAAATAGGAAGAGACACAAAGACAGCTCACAGTTAGTAAGAGGCAGAGCTAGGATTTAAACCAAGTTTATCAATGTCAAAGCCCATTATCTTCCTCCTTAAATCTTGCCACCCCTGGACCTAATGCCAGATTCTCTGCTTACCTCACCTAGGATAAGACCATTCCTTGGATCTTGCTTAATTATTTCGATGATGGAGCTCTTCCTCCCAAGTTAATATGAATCTACTGCCTCTTTAATTCACTGCTTTCTGAAGCACAGGGAGGGGAAGAGATAATTGTAGGAAATATGTCTAGGAAGGTGGGCGGATTTGGGGGCCGGATACACTCTTAAAATTGAGCCATTTCAGGAGTCACCCAAATCCTCTCATTTCCCACAGATTTCCCTGCCCCTCCCCCTCCCTCAGCTCATCCTCTGATACATGCACAATGCATTATTTGTGTCACCATGACTGGGGGACTTTCGGTCTGGGAAACTCATTTTCTGGCCATTTGAAGGACTCCTTGACCACAAGTGTTGTCTCTTTGAGCCCTGGCAGATGCTGAGCCAGGCAGGCTGTGGTCATAGGGCTTCAGAAAGCTGTGAAGGTCACACTGGTTGCCTAATGAACAATTGGTTTCTGATAATGGGCTTGTGACCGACACCTGTCATTCCAGCAGTAATTACAATGCTTTGGAGTTAATCCCCATTGGCTGTCTAACCAGATAATGTTCTAGAAAGTCCCCAGTGGGAAAAAGACACAGAATCATGTCTGGGTGGCGATGCTGAAAGAAAGGCAACAGTACACTTTGTTCTCTTGGCGAGCTCCTACTTCACTGACAAATCTGTTGAGCTGGAGCCTCGTTTGAGGAATGATTTAATTCGTGTGACAGTCTAAATATGATATTTCCAAGATGGGCTGGGAGATGTCTGATCTTTTTTTTTTTTTTCCCCTAAAGAATTAAGTTCAGGCTGGTGGGAAACACATGAATTTTTATAAACAAACAGACCTAGATTGTTAACTCCTTCCTTGCTGCTTGTTAATGTTAATATTATTGAAAGCAACACCAGTAACACAGTTCACTCTGCATAACCAGGCAGTACACTAAATGCTTATCTGAGCTACCTTCTGCACCACAAGCACTTGGTATTTTGCTATGAAGCTTTCCCAGTCACTGCTGTTTTACAAGTGAGGGGGTTGAGGTTTAGGGAGTGTATCAGTCAGGGGGCCTGGAAGGTAACAAGTGAACTCAGATGGGTCTAACCTGGTGATTCTAATGAAAGGATATATCACAGAGATGGGATGGCAGTATGACAGTTAGCTAAGCATGTCAGGGTACCAACCTAGAACAGCCTTGGTGAACTGTTAGCATCTGGAATAGAAGGGAGAAGGCAAGATATGACAGGCGCTTGCAAATGGATATGGCTTGTCTGGAGGGAGCTGGTATCACATGTGTACAGTGTCGGCCTCCTAAGAACCACTTATAACCCCCCACAGAAACAAAAGCCAAACAAACAAACAAACAAACAAAACTAACACTGGCATATGTCCTGAGCCATCAGAAACCCTGATGTTGGCAAGAGCAGATGCTAGCCCAGCTATGCAGAAAGCTCAACTTCAGTCTTTTTCTTCCTGTCTTTTAAACCAGAAAACATCATCTACTGTAGGCCAAAACAGGACAGGTGGGTGCCAAGATCATGGATGGAGGGACGTATAGGCCAGCTCTGAGGGAGTGACTCCCTCATCGGCCTCATTGTGCTCCCTTCAATGAACAAATTGTAAATTGTGAGGCCCCCCAGTGCCACACTGGTTCCCTAAGTTTTATGCATGTTCCTTTGCACAATTTACTTTTGATGAAGCACAAGTATTTTTTATGACTGGACAGGGCTGGTTCACCCACATACCAAGCTTTATAACAAGCAACACAGTCAGTAGTAGTTCTGCATGGGACAATTCCCCAAGACTCTGGGAAATTCCCCTGACTGGTTAGTTGGCATGGTAACCCCTAACTGGATTTGTAATAGCTAGGGGAAGTCAAGGTAGAGTTTATGAGTAAGAAACCTGTAGACTCTTTATCATCTGGTTTAAAAAGGCAGAATTACATGGAGTCTTGAGCAGTAAGACTCCTGCTTCAGAATTTCCCCTTTCACAGCCTCTGATCTTTCTGTATCAACACGGGCTTCCAATACCAGAACCCAAACTTCCTATTACTAGGCTGATTCAGTGGGAGGGTTTTTGTTTTTTTAATTTTTGATGGTTTGTTTGTTTTTTAGATTTATTTATTTTATTTATTTATATGAGTACACTGTAGCTGTCTTCAGACACATCAGAAGAGGGCATCGATCCCATTACAGATGGTTGCTAGTCACCATGTGGTTGCTGGGAATTGAACTCAGGACCTGTGGAAGAACAGTCAGTGCTTTTAACCCCTGAACTATCTCTCCAGCCCCTCAGTGAGAGGTTTTTAAGTAGACGAAAATGCCAGAGTTGGAAACTTTATATATCCTAATAATGGTTTATTTCCGACAGCAGGCGTTGGAAGACTTTGTATTTTCTCATCTGTAATCACAAAGTAAAGTAGGGGTGGATTTCAACCTTCATGGAAGAGCTTGCTTGGGAACTGTGGGTGAACAGGAAGTATCTTTCTATTCCTGGGTTCATCAAACTATGCCACAAGGGCCTGAGGTTAGTAAGTATGGTTCCATTAAAGAAGGATGGGAGACAATTCTTCTTATGAGTCCAATGCTTTCAGAGCTTTTCATCTAGTTGGTTGGAATTCTAAGAATCTGTCTCACAGAAGAGAGAGTCAGAGACACAGACAAGATTTGTGTGGAAGGATGTTTTCCTAGCTGGGAAAATATTTTTCCCATGAACTGGTCACTGAAGCCCAATAGAGGGACAGCAGTCTTGTATTAAGAGTGTCAACTTCTGGAGTAGTGGCACTTATAAAGATGAGGGCCTCTAATGATGAACAGGAACTAGACAAAGAGATGTCTACACTGCTTAGCCAGGGTAGGAAGAAATGATCAGTCCTGTCAGGTCAGGCCTCTGAGCCAAACTCTTTGTATTAGTTCTGAACCTAGGGAAGAATTCCCCATGTGGTTCAGGCAAAATCTATAGTCGCTTCTATCTTTAAAAACAATTAAACCAAACTTAGAATTCTATCCTGTGATTATCTGCTTGTAGGAAGCAGGTAGCTTTTACTCTCTGGTCTCTGCCTCAGAGCAGCCATCCTGTCTCTTTTCACAGCAGGAGATCTCAGAGCCTGTGAGCTGAGTCAGCCCCTGTGTTTCTTTGTTGAAGATTCCCATGCACTGGAGCCACCTGACTGTTCAGCTTGCTGAGAAACCAGTTCTCCGACTCCTAGACTTGTATCATTGTGTGTGATCCATCCAAGAATCCTAAATTAATAGTGGATTCTCACCTACCACATTGGACATCATCTGTTCTGTGTAATTTTAAAATTCATGCCAGCAACAGCCCAGCTCACCCAGCTCCCATGGCTAGCTTCTCCCAACAACCAACCGGTCAGAGCCGTTTCTCCAGCCACCCAAGTTGCCAAGGATGGAAAACACCAGGCAGCCTTTATATTTTAAAAACTAGCCAGATAACTTATGGCTGGGCAGAAAGTATCTTGCCCATCCTCCTTGAACTATTGGTCCCTGAGAGTTACATGTCTGCTACTGTCTATCTGCTCCACAGCCTGGTCTGAATCCCTCTCCCTTTCTCTCCTCTTCTTTTTCCTGGGATACAGAAATCCTACCTTATCTTTCGCCCAGTGATTGGCTTCTGCTGTCTTTATTGACCAGTTCAAATGGGGAGAAGGTTCACATGGAATCACCTGAGTAAACTCCTCTTCAGGGCAGCTCCTCTTGGGAAGCACAACTGGCATCAAAATACAAACAGCACCAGGGCAACCCACAACATAAGCATGGGGTTCCACAGAAGGCCTATAGAATTCTACTGTTCTACATGGAGTTCTGGGACCAGCAGAACAGCAGTGGAGTCACGTAGATCTAACCAAGATTTTGGTAAATGCATCTATATCTTAACATGGTCCCAGTTAACTTGTATGGATGCTAAAGTTTGGCAGATATTTGTGCCAAATTTGGAGATAAGCATGGCCAAATCCATCTCAGAATGTGAGAACAACTGTCTGCCTTGAATCTCCCTCAAATGCAGCTCCTGGTTGGGACAAACATGGAAGGGGGGCAATCTCCGCCTTGTGTGTTTGGGGGAGGAAGAATCTTATCTAGAACTGACCCCTCAGTGAGTGATTCGATGGACGAAGAAAGTACAAAGGGTCAAGGAAGGAAGTATAATGGGTCAAGGGAGAAGGGTAGATGAAAATTAAGATGAACATAAGACATTCTAGGGGATCCCAAAACTAACATTGAGGTTAGGAGAAAGGCAGAGCATCTTTGGTCCACAAACCCCAGGAATTCACATTGCTGGTAAGGGTTTGTCCTATTCCTTGCTGGGAAGGACTTGGTGGCCTCAGTTCTGTATGCTGTTGCCACAGTCTTCATTACAAGGGAGGTGCAATGAGAATGGCATACTATATAGTCAACAACACTGTTTTTCAATTTTTGGTTTTTGTCCCCCAAACAGGCTCTTGCTATGTAAGTCTGGTTGTTCTGGAACTCACTATGTTTGTAGACCAGGTTGGCTTAGAATTCACAAAGATCTACCTGCCTTTGCCTCCCAAATGCTGGGATTAAAAGTATGAGTCATTACACCTGACTTTTTTTTGTTTGTTCATTTGTTTTACATTTTACTTAGAAGAAGGATTGAAAGGAAAGTACTTCAGCTCATTTTTGTATAAATTCAGATTTTATCCTTTCCCATTTTTGTATTTTGAAAAAAATTCTGCAGTAAACACTGGTAAATATAGGTACTGCAAACCAGCAACTTTCAAAGTGCCTCCTCCCCAGTAACAATGGGCCTCTCCCTTTCTCTTCATGTCTGTCCCATATCTTAGAAATAGGTCATACTTTTGTAATTAGAAGAGAAACAAAGGAAGCAAGAAATAAGAACAAAGACCTGTGTTCAGATGTACCCTGTACTGTGAGCCATGTATCCCCTGTCAACCTTGGCCAACCTTGTTCTTCTATGGAAACACAATGCCATGGCCCAGAAGGTCCAGAAGACAGCAGTTAGGAAGCCCTGGTGAATAGGAAGTACTGTAGAACTGTAGTTCCTAGCTTGGCATGGTGGGGCTTAAGAGAATATCTTTACAGAACTCCATGGTCCACCCTGGTGGGAGGAGGGGCTGAGTACAGGAAAACAGTGCCAGTTCTAGCATAAAGCCTGCAGCATGTCAGACAACAAGGATTTTTTCTTCCTGTAAATGAAAGCACTATGTGAACCCAAAGTTCTCCCCCACCAAAATGTCATCTTTCCGGTGATAGGCAGGAAGAGTACCCCCTATTAATGCCTGCAGGATTTGGCCAGGATTTTTTTATGGGGCATTCTCAACACCTGGTACTGTCATGGCCCATTCTTGACCTTTCGGTGTGAGTAACAGACAAGAGTAATTATAATTACGAAACAAACAAGAATGTGTTTCTGAGATGCTGAACAGGTTTGTAAAAGAATATGTGATATAATTAGCAAACAAAAAAATGTATAATGTGACCTCAGTACATATGGGGAAAAAAAAACCTTCTTCCTGCTCACGATGTAATAGCAAGACACCTTAATCCTGCAAACACGGTGAAAGATGTTAAAGAGTTGCTGAGTCCAGAGCAATTAGAGGGTTAATAAGAGTGCCCATAAGACCCTTGTTTTTGTTTTGTTTTGTTTTGTTTGTTGTTTTTAAATAGGAGAGCAATGTGTTTGGAAACCTGGTGGATACTGTCTGAGGTGGAGTGTCTGATGGTAAACCTGGGAGACCAAGGCTCCTGATGATTCTATTTAAACACACACACACACACACACACACACACACACACGTAAATTAGTTATCTTAGTTATCTTGTAATATTGTAGATTCATCTCCATCCTCAGCACCTCTTATGACTACCAGATAAGAATAGAAGATCATCAACCCAAATGGCAAAATTGAAGCAAGATTTATTTATTTATTTATTTATTTATTTATTTATTTATTTAAATTGTTCCCAGCAGAACATGGCCTGTCCCTGGCCATCTTCCCTAATGTGGGTTTCAAAGAACAGCCTCCTTGATATAGAAAGATAAGACTTTTATAGCCCAGGAGTAGGGGGTTTCCCAAGGGGATTTTGGCAGGCAAGCAATCAGAGTCACAGAAGCAGAAAGTAAGCATAACAAGGTCATAACAACTTCCTGAAACAAAGGCATGCTTGCTGTTCCTGGAACAGGAAGTGTAGAATCATTTGTAGTTAAGGTCACAGATGAGGCATAGACCAATCCTTGAGAAATAGAAATCTAATCATAAACATAATTGGGCCTAGTTTGTCTTTACTATAAAATGACTTTTAAACCCAAGATGGGGACAGGCTGGTTCATCTAACCTACCTTTAAAAAGTTGAGTGTTTGATTTTCATTTCCCTGATGACTAAGGATGTTGAACATTTCTTTAGGTGCTTCTCGGCCATTTGACTTTCCTCAGTTGAGAATTCTTTGTTTAGCTCTGTACCCCATTTTTAATAGAGTTATTTGGTTGTCTGGAGTCTAATTTCCTGAGTTCTTTGTATACATTGGATATTAGCCCTTTATTGGATGTAGAATTGGTAAAGATCTTTTCCCAATCTGTTGGTTGCCATTTTGTCCTATTGACAGTGTCCTTTGCCTTATAGAAGCTTTGCAATTTTATGAGGTCAAATTTGTCAATTCTTGATCTTAGAGCATAAGCCGTTGGTGTTCTGTTCAGGAACATTTCCCCTGTGCCCAAGTATTTGAGGTTCTTCCCCACCTTCTCTTCTATTAGTTTCAGTGTATCTGGTTTTATGTGAAGGTTCTTGATCCACTTGGACTTGAGCTTTGTACAAGGAGATAAGAATGGATCGATTTTTATTCTTCTACATACTGACCTCCAGTTGAACTAGCATCATTTTTTGAAAACGCTGTCCTTTTTCCACTGGACGGTTTTAGCTCTTTTGTCAAATATCAAGTGACCATAGGTGTGTGGGTTCATTTCTGGGTCATCAACTCTATTCCATTGATCTTCCTGCCTCTGTCTGCCCCAATACCATGCAGTTTTTAATCACTATTGCTCTGTAGTATAGCTTGAGGACAGGGATGGTGATTCCCCCAGAAGTTCTTTTATTGTTGAGAATAGTTCTTGCTATCCTGGGTTTTTTGTTATTTATAGCAACCTTATTTATAATTGCCAGAAGCTCGAAAGAATCCAGATGTCCTTCAACAGAGGAATGGATACAGAAAATGTGGTACATTTACACAATGGAGTATTACTTAGCTATTAAAAACAATGAATTGGTGAAATTCTTAGGCAAATGGATGGAACTAAAAAATATCATCCTGAGTGAGGTAACCCAATCACAAAAGAACACACATGGTCTGCACTCACTGATAATTGGATAGTAGCCCAAAAGCTTGAAATACCCAAGATACAACTCACAGACCACATGAAGCTCATGAAGAAGGAAGACCAAAGTGTGGGTGCTTTGGTCCTTCTTAGAAGGGGTAACAAAATACTCATGGAAGCAAATATGGAGACAAAGCATTGGACAGAAACTGAAGGAGGGGATATCCAGAGACTGCTCCACCTGGGTATCCATCCCTTGTGCAGTCACCAAATGTAGCCGATGATGTGGATGCTAGGAAGTGCATGCTGATAGGAGCCTGATATAGCTGTCTCCTTAGAGACCTGCCAGAGCCTCACGTATATAGCTCACAGCTAACTGATCATGGGGTACCCAATGGAGGAGTTACAGAAAAGAGTGAAGGAGTTGAAAGGGTTTGTGGCCCCATGGGGAGAGCAACAATACCAATACCAATCAACCAGAGCTCCCAGGGTCTAAATCACCAGCCTGGGAGCACATAGGGAGGGACCCGTGGCTCCAGCTGTGTATGTAGGGAAAGATGGCCTTGTCAGGCATAGGTGGGAGAGGAGATCCTTGGTCCCGTGAAGGCTGGATGCCCCAGTGTTGGGGGGATTCAAGGGTGGGGAGGTGGGAGTGGGTAGGTGGGTGGGGGCACATCCTCATAGAAGCAGGAGGAGGGGGGATGGGATAGAGGGTTTTTGGGTGGGGGGAAATGGGGAAAGGGATAACATCTGAAATGTAAATAAAATATCCAATAAAACACACACACACACACACACAACAAATAAATATTTGAAAAAAAAAAGTTGAGTGTTGTACTATACCAAGGAGGTAGAGACAGAATAGTCCTTGGGGATCCATGGCTGGGAAGCTTAGTTTCCTTGGTGAACTCTAGGCCACTGAGAGACCCTGTCCCAAAACACAGGGTAGGAAGTGGCCACACCACTACCAACAACACATGTCTTTTCAAATGCATACGTTTAAAAGACCTCTTTAGTTTTCAGAAGGATTCCTGCCCCACTTAGGACTCACTCTATTTCTCCAGGAAGAGAGGAGCCAGGGCTCGAATCTTTCTGCGAGTTTCACACAGACCTCCCTCTTTACAGATGTGGATTGTCAGGCTGCTTGTTGAGAGCCTACAACTCAGTCCTCTGACATACTTCTTAACGGCCTTGACCCTGGTTAAATACAAACTAGGCCATTTGTTGGCTTATTTGCCCTTGTCTGTGTCATCAGCTTTGACAGATGGTGGTCAACATGGTGACCAACAAATGTCTGCTGGGCCAGCTCTCCCTGGGGTCTGCCAGGAAGGCTTTTCCTCCTCCTTCGTGACTGTTTTCTGGACCTCAGCTGCACAGGGACTCAGACAGGCAGCTGGGGAGGAGGAGCCTGGCAGGTGGTGAGAAGGAGACTAGAGGCCATTGGCATAGGAATAGCCAGGGAACTTTAGGGAGAGGAAGGCAAGGCTGCTCTTCCTCCCTTGCCTCCCATACCCTTGCCCTTCATATCCATACTGCCCTTAGGGCTTGCTTTTCCCTTCCAGGCCTCATATTATTTCAACTTCCACTATTCTGCAATTGGATGAAAGAGGAAGGTAGGTTCCTGTAACCTGAGAACTGAATCAGATGTATGAGAAAAGAACATGTAAAGCATAGCCTTAGCAATACTTCTAATGATTCTCATTATTTTCCAGATACCGACATAGGTAGCTTATATGTAAATTTTGGGGAATCTAATGTAATAGAATATGCAAATATAACTGCATTATTTATTTCTGCAGCTTAGAAGAAGAAAGCTCTTTGTTCTTGGGAGAGAGGGGTCAGTGTTGTTTTGCTACGGGCTGAGTCTTCTTTCTCCTCTAAAAGATAAGCCAAGTCCTCTACAGGGGTGGAGTTGATTCACAAATCACCCAGCACTCCCTAAAAAATACCCTCTCTCCTTCCATATAGGATATAGGATAGATAAGTATATCTCTTTTTTCCCCCTAAGGGCTAAGAAAGAGGGGCTTGAGGAAGAAGAAGAGAGAACTACCCAGAAAGTCAGCCAAGAAAAGATAGGAAAGTTTCCAAGGGTGGTGACACATAGTCTGTCTGTTTCTCCAGACTAGAGGGACATGGAGGGGCATCTTCACAAGCAGAGCCATCTGCCTCTGACAAGACTGCCTGGCTCTGTAGACCTGGGTGTCCTGAGACTTGCTGTCTATACCAGGCTGGCCTCCTTCGTGCAGTCGATGGGATCAGAGGCATGCACCACCCACTAGAGGTTTCAGAGGTGATTTTCAAGCATGTTTGTCCTTAGAACAAGAGATAGTCAGATATATTTAACAACGGTATGAAACATAAAACGTTGTACAAAAGATAATAGAGTTGTACTCATCGGCCTCCTGTTACAATAATGAAATGCTTGAGGAAAGTGACGTAAAGAGCAAAGGTTTCCCTGGCTCATGTCTTTGGAGACCCCAAGGCAAGATGGGGCAGACATGGTGCTTTGAGTCCTTCATAGGCATTTAGATAATGCGAGTACCGAGCACAGAGTCAAACTGGCTCCATTTGGCTAGAAAGCAAAAGAGAAAGAGGACAAGCCAAAGAGCTACTGTCCATATTGATCCATGCCCTAATGACCTCAGAACTTCCCCAAAGCTACCATGGCCGAAAAGGCCCACCACACTTTCCAGTGATACTATCCTGGGAAGTAAGGTGACAACGTACAGACCTGTGGTGGACACTGCTCATCTTTCAGCTACAGTGGGAAAGAATCAACAGACTAAAATCCTAAGAAAGAAGTTGGAAGTGTGTAAGAGGAGAACCGAGGGGAAAATGTGTGTGTGTGTATACATATACATATACATATCCAGAAAAGCAAAAAAACTACAACCGCCAAATAAAGTAACAGTAGATGAGGTTACAGAGAGGTCAGAGGAAAGAGGATGTGAATGTGAAGACAAGAAAAATAGACATCAAAGTCTGAGTAACAGAGATAAAAAAGTGAACAGATTCACTCAGGGCAGAGAGGCAATGAGGGCAGGCCCTTCCCTTATGCCTCAGGGACCACAAATGGTAAACTATAAAGCCTTCATTCTTAAGAATCTCAGAAGCTAACCCAAAGAAGCCATACCCAGACACAATGCAGTGAGCTTCAGAAAACTAAAGGAAGAAAAGGAAAAGATCTTAAAAGCAGAAACAAAAGCTGCAGCTTCTCTAAGATGTAAAACACACTGAAACAGCGGTGGCTTCTTCACCAGAAACCAGGAAGGCCGGGCAGACGGAGTCAAGCTGCACTGCTTGCTTTAGAAGCTGAGAGAAAAGGAACGTCAGTTCTAAATTCTACATCCTGTGAAATTATCCTGGGAGGGACAGTCAAGACTTCCCAGATGGAGGCAAACCAGGAGCCTTTGTTGCTAGCAGAGAGCCCAGCCTGAACGAATGGCAAATGGTGTGTGTGTGTCTAGGAACAGAAAGAAAAAGACAAAGAAAGAATCTTAGGATGTCTGGAAGGGGAAAAAAGCGATGGAGAGAATAAAAATCGGAGTAAACACAGCTGACTTCTACTGGGGCTCCTAAATCATGTTTGACAGTCTTAGCGAAAAGCGTAGCATGTCTGAAGTTGAGTTTCACGTAAGGAGGGAGCATGTGAGCCTGGTCACAGAAAGCATTTATGTGACTGAGGGTGCAAAGGGACTTTGAGGGAGATAAGCACTTGCACTTCACGCTGAGTGGCAGGATGTGGGTGCCAACAGATCTCGGTGTGGCCAGTAATTTGATTTTGATGGCTACTGGAATCTGAACACATAATAAAATGGAACAGAGCCAAACACATACATCATATCAGGGCCAAATCCTGGGTTTAATACTGTCTTATACAAGATGTGACTTCTAAACACACAGTGAGGGCTGCATAAGAATACATGTTCCTGTAAATCTAAAATTATTTCAAAATGAAAGAAGAAAGGGAGAGAGGGATCAAGGGATTGATGGATTGGGGGGGTGGAGGGAGAGAGGAAATGCACACACATGAACCCTATACCTCTCATCTTGCCTTGTGTAGTCAGTCAGCTTTAGGGCATCTAGGTAAACCCAAGTGGCTTTTAAGAAGTCTGAGTTAAGTTCTGGCTAGGTAGAATCTATACTGATTGAATTGAGGCGTCTGCGGTTCATCCTGAAACAAGACTATCTGTGTCTGGAACATATCTTGCCTTCCTGTGCCCTTTCAAGGGAATCAATATATTGATTTTCACTTACTGAGCCATATGCAGCAAAGCATGGTTTATGTAGAAGTGTTACCTCCATCTATGCATCAAAAGACAATAAGGCTAATTAAGAGGTCTGCAAAGAAGGCTTTCCTAGAGAGGACCAAGTCACCAAATTGCTTTGCCTTTGGAACTCTGTTCCTTCTGGTTTGATCTGAGCCCACAGACTGTCCTGGTAATGGGCATATAATGTAAATCTGGCGTCCATATAATATAAGGGCTTTGGCTTCTCCTGAAAACTAGTGTTTAGTTTTCATATTCCCTTTGGGTCTCTCGCCAATTTCCTTGCCTGTCATCCTTTCAGTGCCATGTGGCTATTTCACTACTCTCTTTTCTTGTTTCCATCTTGTCTCCTTAAATTCACTCTCCATACAGAGGTTCATGTTAGTTGTCTAACAACACATCAGATTCTGTCGCATGTCTACATAGCATGTTTAATAGATCCCCTTCCACTTAAAATCAAACTTGCCTGACCCATCTTCTGGCTATTTTTCTGACCTAGTTTTTGATAATATGCTATGTCTTAGGTATGCTGGCCATGTTTGGCTCCTTCCTCACCTAAGTTATGTCATGCCAAATCAGTGGTTCTCAACTTTCCTAATACCATGATCCTTTAATACTGTCCCTAGTGTTGTGCTGATCCCCAATCCATAAAATTATTTCATTGCTTCTTCATAACTGTAATCTTGCTTCTGTTATGAATCTCAATGTAAACATCTGATATATAAGATATCTAGTATGTGACCGAGAAGGGTGGAGACCCACAGTTGAGAACTTCTGATTTAGTGGTTCACAGTCTACTCAGGCAGCCTACTCCTGTCCAAATACATTTGGGTTTTATTCTTTATTCTACCTCTGAGTAGCTTTTTTGTTGACATACCCTGTCTCAAGTAGTGCTAACCCATTGGCCTATTTATCCCCATGACATTGTCTATACTTTCTTATTACCCATCTGTTTTGTTATTCATTTCTTATCATCCTCTTCCACTGTAAACTCTACGAGAGCAAGACTTGTTTCTTATTCTCTGCAGAAGACTTAATATCTATTTACTGTCTGAATGAATGAGGAGATACAGATGTTTGGAGCTGGCAGAGACTTTTTTTTTTTTTTGCATCACAAAAGGTTATTCCATGGAGACACCTGGAGGATCTTGAGAAGGGAAGATGTCAGCAATGGCATCTTCCAGTTTATGAAATAATTTGAATGCCACACATGACCTATGTGAAGTGAGTGGATGAGACATTGTTATTTCCGTTCAACACACAAGAAAAGTGGAAGATGCTTAAGAAGGATTCAGGAAGCTGACATCCAGACAGGCCATTTCAGCTTCTCATTCTACGGACTGGCAGAGATCTTTATAACAAGATGTTTCTTCATGTCAATCCCACCCAACAGCAGAAGCTTCTGGTGGTCTGCTTTAGGATCTGTCACCAGAATATATGGCCATGTCAAGACTGACAATTCTTCACAGTGGGAAAAGACTTCATTAGGGAGGCAATAGGGACACACAGGTGTGAGGCTCAGGGGAGAGAGAGGCAGGAAGGTAGATAGGAAATACAAGCATAGAGATGCTGAGTAGTCTTCATTTATCAGACCTCATCACCTCTTGCTCACCCCAGAGAACTGTGGAAGCAATGCCTGCCTCCCTGTTGAGCTTCACACAGAGGACAGAGCTCACGGTGAAATTCAGCTGCCGGGTTGCTGGCTCCAAGTGTTCCTGCTTCTGCAGTCCCTGTCCTTGAGATCAGGATGAAGGAATTCCCACGGATCCTCTGTTGTTCCCTTCTCTTGTTTCCTAAGAGTCCTAGGATTTTGGTGACTCTGTTTCCAAAGAGTTCCACCTCGATGCCAATATCACGCCAGAAATTCTTCTGCACATACCTTTAATCATGTGGCAAATTATCTTATTAACCACCAGGGACTCCAGTCTCATTACTTAATTAAACCATCCCTTTTTGTGCTTCTTATTAAAAGCACGTGGGTTTTTAACTTCTGTGTGGGTTTTCTTGCCCTCTCTCTGAGTGTCTGTAGAATATGAACTGTACAGAAGAATGCCTGTTATTTCGTGTGGCTGACTAAAGGGTTACAACATTAAATACACAGGGAAGGCAGGCATTGTCTGGATAGGCTCAGGCTGCCCAATGATGTAACATCCACTTGGGTGGCATGAAGGTCTGAGATGTATATGGTTGCTTACTGCTTTCTCTCGCCAAAACATCTGGAATACAAAATCTTGTCATTAGGCAGCCCACATGTTAGAAAAACAAAGGACAGGGAAAAAAGAAAAACCTAGTCCCCCCCAAATGGCTGGATGGAGACTCATTATTGCTGGTAGGAAATTAGACATTTAAGGTCATACTTCAAAGCAACTATTTTTATTACAAGAGGCTCAACATTTTGATTTATTGGGCAGCAGAACAAGATTGTGACAAATATTTCCACCTCAAAGAAAAGGCAGACCAGGCCTTTAAGAAATCATATATTAAGTAATTTAAAAATAAAATCTCTTGTAACAATAGATACAGTGTGCTTCTTCTCTTGGACCCAAATAGATGACTGTTTTGGATCTCAGGCCTAGGAGAAAAAATGATTTAATCTTGAGGGAATTCACTTCTAATCACAGAAGAGCAACTAAAATTGTTAGAAAGTCCAGGATACCTTTCAACAAAGGCACTATAGAATCTGTGTACAATCCTCCCATGTCTCATCGCTTTAAGAGGGATGCTAAGAACATAGTTTAGGTTTTGAGGAGTCCATTAATATACTTGAAGAACAAAGAACAGGGTTTCAGATAAAGTTGTAAGAGTTTACTCTAACAAAAATAATTTTTAAAATAAACAACAGCAGCAAACCTAGAACATTAGACACTGGCATTTATATGATAAATTATGTGGGCATCACTTTGACACTTCTTCAGTGAATGTGACTTTTCCTTCTGTTTGGTGTGTGATTCTGATAGATTAAGTCAGAAGACGGCTGTGATAGACTGCACATTAATAAATCTAGAAAAAGGTTCTTGTTTGTGTATTTGGTTGTTCCAGACAAACTGTAAGGTTGCCTTCTCTGGAGGTCTCTGGAGATGAAAAGCACTTGTCTTAGGGGAGGACACGGGGGTTGGGGGCAGAATGCAGTGAGGAGAACACAGGCTGCGAGGTAAATACCACAGTCTGGGCTGTGGTGCCAGCTCCTCTACTAACAAATCCTCTGACTTGGGCTCACACACCTGAGAGATGTGAGTTTATTGTCCATAAAGTGAGGAAAGACTGGGTTGGCTAAAAGGCCCAAGTGGTGTGTTTGGAGGAAGGCAGAATGTTTAAGAGTCTGCTACTTAGGAAAGAACGTTGCTATATAAGTCAGACTATCAGCATATAGGAGTGTTTGTGTATGTGTGTGTGTTTGTATGTGAGTGTGTGTGAATGTTTGTGTGTATGTGGGTGTGTGTGTATTTGTGTGTGTATGTAAGTGTGTGTGTTTGTGTGTATATGGGTGTGTGTGTGTTTTTGTGTATGTGAGTGTGTGTGTTTGTGTGTATGTGTATATGTGAGTGTGTATGTGTATGTGTGTGTTTGTATGTGAGTGTGTGTATGTAAGTGTATGTGAGAGAGTGTTTGTATGTATGTGAGTAAGCTTGTGTCTGTGTGTGTGCGAGAGAGAGAGAGAGAGAGAGAGAGAGAGAGAGAGAGAGAGAGAGAAAGAGAGAGAAAGAGAGAGAGAGAGAGATTATATTAAAGGGATGCACCACAAGTATGTTCATGAAACCATAGATGTACTTAGAATTGTGTTAATCATCTTCATCTTTAAATACCATACAAAGAAATTCTAGGGGTGAATGCTTTGTAAATTAAACAATTCCTGCCATGAAACTTGTTGAGTAAGCACATCTTTTTTATTAGCCAAAGGCCTGCTATGAGCACGGATAACTGATTGTATCACATCTTTCACTCCTCCCTTCTCCCACGCTGTGTGTGTGTGTGTGTGTGTCTGTGTGTGAGTGTATGTCTATGTAAGTGTGTATGTGTGTTTGTGTGTATGTTAGTGTCTGTGTGTGAGTGTGTATGTGAGTATGTGGATGTGTTTGTGTATATGTGTGTGCGTATGTGAGTAAATGTGTGCATGCCGTGGGTGCTTGTATGATTGTATGTGTGTGTGTGTATGTGTGTGTGTGTGTGTGTGTGTGTGTGTGAACTTCTAAGATAACCTAGCATTGAGTCCTTCTACCCCCTATGCCAAGAACGGGAAGAATGGAGAACCAACTAAAGTACCAGAAATGCTGAGTGGACTTTCTGAATCACTGAGATAGAAATAACGCCTACCCAGGATACCTCTGAAAACAAGTGTGCTTTGCTGAGTTCTGACTTTGAACGGTTAGGACATATTCAATATGGTTTTGTTTATTGGTCGGACAGTATGTGAGATAAAAGTCTACTCACTAGAAAACTGAACTTACTAGAATATCTCAGGTCTTTCGAGCTCTTTGCCTCTTGCGTGATAATACTGAATCAAAGGGAAGGAGCCATGGGAGCTACTCTGGAAGCCACCGAACTGATGGTTATGACAACAGCCTTCTTTAAAACACTGTCCCATAAGAACTGTGCAAACCTAAGAGAACCAAAATTAACCAAGGTCATGGAGAGTCTGTGAGAGACAAGATCCTGGCGGGAGGGAAGATAGGAGAAAATAAGTGTGCTGCTCCCAGTGTCTTTCAACAGAGCCCAGCTTATCAGCTGACAACTCCTAGGACTGTCAGCCTTGGACTTTAAAACATTTGGAAAATGTCCCTAAACATGTTCAGAATCCCCTGGTGTATGTAAAGCATTTTTATATGCGGACAAATAGAGAGATGGCAGAGGCTTTGTTTAAACACGTGTGCTAGTGGTTTCTTTTCCTGAGGTGAACTTTTCTGCTAAAAAGTCTCAATAATTGCTCTTAGGGAATGTTTCCTCTTAATTTTTGAAAACACCATAAAATTTACGCAGATCTCTAAATTTTATTAATGACAGTTCCTGACCCTCAGAGACTTATGGGGAGAATTTGAACGAAAAATGGCTTTTCTGGTGCTAGAGTTGAGAATTCAAAAGGAGACAAAGAGATTCTTACTTTGATCCCTGCTAATGTAGAGAGAAGGATTCTGGAGGGTTTCTGGCCAGTGAGGAATCCTGCTGACTTTTCTGGAGGTGAGGAGGCCCATCCTGGAGCAAACTAGCTATTTCCAGAAGAATGAGAATAAAGCATGAGATGCCAGTGACTGGTTTGTATTAATTGCCAGTATTAACAGTTTAAAGCTTCAAAGGAGAGAATGGCTGGCAACAAAATTAGTTTATTATACTGGATACATAGAAATTAGAGTAGCTCCCTCCCTCTTGTCCCCTTTAAGGGATTTCCTAAGGCCACTGGAAACTCCATCCTTTGGCTTTCAGGGTGGGCTGCAAGGCTCATGTGGGTTGCCAGGAAGTGGTGCCTGGCTAACCCCATGTTCCTCCTCTGGCCTTTGTCTGCCAGTTTCAAAGGCATTCCTTGGGAGAGGGCATTGGTTGGTGTAAACAGCTTTGAAACTGAGGGGTTTCTGAACCCTCTCTGAACCATTTAGAAGGTCTGGTGTTTTCCTTCTAGGAACAATGAGAAGACTTTATTTTAGTAGCAAGTGGGACTTGTGATAAGAACTGACCTCAGAGCTAGTCTCTGTGTGTCTAGTTAATGACCAAACATGGGAGGAGCAAGAATACCAGGGTTGCCTTAGGATGAAATGGCTGGCATTCCTGAGGCAGCCCCAGATTCCTCACATCCCAACTGACAAGACTCAAGTTCACTCACTTGTGAAGAGGACCCATGACAGCCCTTAGTTCTTTCCTTACCTTGGCTTTCAGCTTATTGTGCTGAATGGCCTCTCTTAAACTAGAGAGTAATGGCTGCTGATTTGACCATTGTCCACTAGTCTAACTATGTCAGGGGTCAAGATCCATAGCTACAGAGAATTCAGCCTTCATGGGGAAAAGAAAAACCTCTAGAAGAAGGCCTCATTCATGTGGCTAAATATTTAGACATCAGAAGGCAGTGGCTCTGTGGAAGAGATCTGAAACACGGAATCAAAGCCAGCACGACTTCTAACTACCTCATTAAAGTGCGGAGGAATGCTGGGAGAGACAGCTACACACAAACCCTTAAAATGGGAACTTTTTCAAGGCCTTTGTTGCAGGACACACAGAGTAATGATATCTATCCATTCAGATTTGGAAATCCTTTTCCCAACCTGCCAGACAGCTTAATTGTCTTCACGATTCTTGCTCACACTGATGAAAGAGTCCTATTTTTTGTTTTCTATGATTTGACAGAGTTGTAAAAAGAGAAAGGATTAAAAAGTTCAGAGGCCAGTTCAAAATATTAAAAGTAAGGTTATTTGTAATAACTATAAGGTTTTCGAACGTAGTAAAATAAACTCCGGGAAGGTATCCTTCTTTAGACACTGAATTGGCAGGAAATGATTGTTCCATTTCTGTGTGTCCCATGTCTGTGAGACAGACTCGCAATCCCATCAGGGTTAACACTCAGAAAAGGGGCTTCTGGGTGATAATGTTTATGCAGAGCTAATTTTGTGTAACTTTAAGAAACTGCAGAGTGTTTTCCTAAAGCAGCACTGCCTTGGCATTCCCAGCAGCAATAGATGACAGCTATGAATATCCACATCTTTAACAGTGGGTATTATCAGCCTCTATTCCAGCCAGTCTAATAACTACTTTGAGAAAGCTTACCATAGTTCTAGCTCACCTTATGTGGTGACCGATAGCATTGCCCATCTTTGCATGCATAGACCTGTTTTTCCTTAATTTTCTTTGGTAAAGTATCCAACCATTTATATTTATTATTTTCTTTTACTTTTGGGACAAGGTCTTAGGCATCACACAACAGCCTCAAACTCATTTGTGTATCACAGGATGGCTTTGAACTTCTCTTCTGCTGCCTCTGCCTGTTGAATATTAGCCAGACACTGCTCTGTCCAGTTTAGTCTCTGCCAGGACTGAATGTGTGCTCGGCAAGCACTACCAACTGACTACACCAACCCCTTTATTATTTCTTTTTATTGCCATTTATTTTCATTGTATTGCTTATCTTATTATAAATTTTAACAGTTTTTCCCCCTTGGGAATATGTTTTTTTTTTGTGTGTGTACATATATATGTTGGGCCAATCTGAAACTTTATTTTCATTTTTTGACAGGCTTAGAAAAAAAGTTTTAGTTTTGATGAATTAGAGTTTGTGATCTTATCTTTTGTATAGTCCAGTTCTTTTTTGTTTGGTTGGTTTTTTTTAAATATTGTGTTTAGAAAAGTTTCCCTAACCCGAGTTCACAAAATCTCTCTAGGATATTTTCTTATGATGTAATGCAGTTTAAGTTTATTTTTATCCATGGTAAAGATTGACACTCCCTCCCCACATAAATACTCCTCTCTTTTAGAAACATCTGTTGAAATTGTTTTCTTCATTAAATTTGTTGGTGCTTTAGTCAGATTCAGTTCAAACCTCAGCTGATACTTTTTAAAAAAGAATAATAATTATCTAGATGGTTTGAATTTACATAGATACACACCTTAACTGACCTAGAACATCTAAACAACTATAGAAGAAAAAAATTTGCATCTAGATATATGGCATATACCTTTAATCCCAGGATTAATAGGACAGAGGCAGTAGGACCACATGTTTGAGACCCACCTGGACTATACAATGAGACTCTTTCTCAAAATCAAACAATAGAACAAAACAGAGTAAACACTTTAAAAAAATTTTTTTTGAGTTATGTTATATAGCTATAGCTGGCCTAGAACTTGCTATGTATACCAGGCTGGATTTGAACTCACAGAGATCTGCTTGCCTCTGCCTCCCAAATTCTGGGAGTGAACATGTACAAGTAAGCCTCAGCAACTTTTGAGGTTATAGTTTTACATGATTTTTAGGACTTGGCTGCAATAAACCTGGCAGCAAGATATTGATATAAGTCTAGGTGTGTGTGTGTGTGTGTGTGTGTGTGTGTGTGTGTGTGTGTGTGAGGAGAGAGGAGAGGAGAGAGAGAGAGAGAGGAGAGAGAGGAGAGAGAGAAGGGAATGCAAAAATAGACCTATACAAGTGAGCCAAATTAGTTCCTGGTTTTTTTTTCTTTTAATATTTAAAGGACTTTTGGGAACTACACATGTGTGCAAGTTCATGTGTATGAGAGTACATATGTATGTAACATGCCTGACTTTTCTGTGTGCCTTCTAAGGGATGGAACTTAGTCTCATGCTTGTGTGAAGCTTTTTACTGACTGCGACATCTCCCCATCCCTTTAAAGCATTGTTTATTCACAATTTTCCTGTAGTTAGCCCTGAGGTCACAACGATGTCAACAATGCGGAGTCTCTCCTCGCTTTAACGAGGTTCCCAGTTTTTCCATCTTGCTCATTTATCATGAAGCGTCTTTCTTCCAGGTATTTTCTGATGCCTCTTGAGAGCAGACGTGAGCCCGGGCCCCTCCCTCAGTGTCACCTAGGACTCAAACTCGGCCACATCTTGGTTTTCAGCTTCCTGTCCTTGCAGCTAATACCACTGTGTGAAACAGCCACGTTCAGCTAGCTCAGTGTTATCTTTGTCGTCAATGCTACCACTGTGTGAACACGGCTTGTTCACCCACAGACTTATCTCTTTATCGTCAATGATCCTGTGATTTCTGAGATATTCAGGGTGTGAATAGCAGGTTTCATGCAGTAAGCCACGAGGAAGCTGGTTTTCTTTCCCACTGAACTTCCCCAGGCCTCAAAGCATCATGGTTTTGTCTAGAATCTGATAAATTCTCTAAGAGACCCAACTTCTCCAATTTCCTTGAATCAGCTTAAGACTGTGGTTCTCAGCCTTCCTAATGGTGTGACTCTTTAATAGGTGTTCCTTACGGTGTGGTGACCCCAACCATGTTTTCGTTGATACTTCATAGCTGTAATTTTGCTACCGATATGATATAAATATCTGACATGCAGGATATCTAATATGCAACCCCTATGGAAAGGTCATTCGGTCCCCAAAAGGATGGTGATCCACAAGTTATGAATTGCTGGCCTACAAGATTGGTTGGGAATTGTTAATAGTCTGTCCCAGAGTACTCAACTCAATAAATGTACAGTGATGTCTAATTTTCCTCCTTCGAGTTTAGCTCCTAGAACAAGTTTCCTTCCGTGTTTATCATCTCAAGGGACACAAATGCTAGAAATGGAAGTTATCATTATTAACATTATTGGTATTTCTTAACAGCAACTCCAGTCTAACAGTAATCACTGCATGGTGAGTTAGGAGCTTAAATGGATCTCGCCACTTATCATTTCACGGTCTTGAAAACTGAGACAGGAAGTGATTTAATCTGTGGTCATGTAACCAGGAAGTGGTTCCTGGACTTGGGTACAGTGACCCGGAGGTCACCGTCATACAAGCTCAAACGATTTGCTGATTCAGTGTCTGTCCATCTACTCATTTAGTCGGAGGAGAAAGCACTTCAGGAAAGCAAACATGGGTTTTGCCTCGAATTTCAATGTGGCCTGTTGCAACAGAATAGCCACACCAGTGGCCCTCAACAGATTCAGTGTTCTAAGAGTCCTGTTCCCTGTGGAGTTTTTATTATGATGTAGTAATCTTGTGGCTTCAAGGCAAGATTTTAGCAAGAGTCTGACAAGGAATACTAGAGAGACTTTAAGGAAGCAATTTTGGGGAGGTTTCTGGCAGAATTAAGGAAAATATGTGCATTTAGTTTAGACCCAAGGAGCCGGTGTGTGTGGCAGGGGGTGTGCAATCCGTCAGATCCAAGTACTCAAAAGCATAATGGGATGAATTGTAATCAGAATCTATACTTACTTTTAGAGTCTAAACCTCACCCTTGTGACCTCCAACTTGGAATGCAAATGAAAAGGCAAGCAAATCTGATGTATTTCCGGCTAAGCTGTGATGGTTACTCTGGGTGTGTCTGTGGGGGAGACTTTGTTGCAGGCCTGAGGAGCTTCACTGAATAAACCACTCAGAAGAGACAGTATCCAGACCTGCGTCCTGCCAGCCTAACCGTAAGACTGGCTTCCACAAACAGAACGGCCCATCAGTAGAGAGCAGCAGCTGTGCTCGCTAAAGCTGACCCGTCACACTTCAGTATCATTCACACGAATTTTATTCACATATTTTAGATCCTGACCTTTAGTGGATACTATATATATGTGTGTGTGCATGGGGTATATGATATATATGTACCAGAGAGTGAGCTTCTCTTGAGGTCTTACACATGTTGGGCCAAATGGTCAAAGATTGTATCTCCAACTGATTTTCATTTTGAGGTAAGGTCTCACTAAGTTTCCCAGACAAGACTTCAGCTTGTACTTCTCCTGCTCAGTGTTCTGGGCTTCTAGGATCACACAGCTCTACTGCCAGACCCTGTCTCCTTCTCTCTCTCTCTCTCCTTCCTTCCTTCCCTCCACCTCCTCCTTCTTCTCCTCTTTCTCCTCATTCCTCTCCCCCTCCCTCTCCTTCTTCTTCCTTCCCCTCCTCCCTCCATTTTTTATTTTCTTAGAGACAGGTTTCACTATGTAGCCCTGGATGTTCTGGAATTCACTATGTAGATCAGGCTGGCCTCAAACACAGATCCTCCTGCCTCTGCCTCCCAAGTGCTGGTATTAAAGGCATGCAGTACCACACCCAGTTTCAAATACTGTATTCTTAAGAGAACAAACCTGGCTGAACCTCAGGGGTGCCTTCTTGCCTCTGCTGTTTTTCTACTCTAGAAAATACCTGAGGCAGTGAGAAGCATGGTTTATCATACCTCAAAAATCAGGTTTCAGAAAGAATCACAACTCGGGAACAGACTCAGGTTCAGGATAGTGTAGTAGCCTGCAGAAGGGGCCATGAGAAGATTGCATCCATTGTTTCTGTGTCAGGAAACCCCTGCCACTGTGCTCTCTGAATACCTCAGGGACAATCCTGCAGGTCCTAGACAATTGTCTCAGGAAGAATCCATACCCAACAGCAACATGAAGGTAAAGGCGCTGTGAGAATGACAAGGGCGTCTGGCTCAGAGAAACAAAGTGGAGAGCTGTGTCATACACACACACACACACACACACACACACACACACACCACACACGAATCAAAACAAAATAAAACAATCTTCACTCAGGACTGTGGATTAGGAGCCGAGGAGCTTGCAGTGTCAGGTCCTGACTGAACGCAGCTGAGCTCAGAGCAGGCAGTAGGCAGAGCTGGCCTCGCTCCCAGGAAGACCACCCTCCTACCCCAATCCAGGAAGAAGTAATTCACAGTTATTATGGGGGCCTTAATGGGGTAGGGGATTTCCATTGAGTCAGAGAGGTTTCTGAGGATCCCATTGATTAGCACCGGTAGAGAAGCACGTGGGGCTGCTGTGAAACACCCTGTCATTCAGCAGATTTAGGCCAACTCCACCTAAATGCAAACTTTGCGGATTTGCTACAGAGTCCCTAAAAAAAAAAAGCCCTTCTTTGACCCATCATATAGTACAGTCAAGAGTGCTGTGGTTTGAATCTCAAACCCTTCTATAAACCCATGTTCTGAGCATATCCTTAGAATACGCTACTGTTTTGAGAGGCTGTGGAACCTTCACAGAATTGTGAGATGCCTTCAGAGTGGGCAGAGTGCTTGCGCTCTCTCTCTCTCTCTCTCTCTCTCTCTCTCTGTGTGTGTGTGTGTGTTGTGTCTGTGGTGCATGCAGTATCATCCTCAGACGCCTGAGCTTACATTGCTCTGCAGCAAGTGCTTTTGCCTGCTGTCATCCTGCCTACCCCCACTTTGGAGATGTAGCCGCCTCCTGATTTTAGTCCCTCTCCTTGCTTCCTGGTTAGCCATCCTGGGAACACCTACCAAGCATACTTTTTCCGCCATGGACTGAGTTATCCTAGCATGTCTTTCTCAATATTATAGACTGAAAGTATGAGCCAGAACACAACGTTCCCTCCCTTACATTGTGTCTGTCAGGTATTCTGGTCCCAGTGACTTATGCGTCACTGCCTTCCCCGCTCCTTTGTGTGCTCTGTGCTTCTCTAGAGACAGCCACAACACATCTCAGACCCTTATTTCTGTGGGTGGGTTCTATGTGGCCCTCTCCTATGAATATGGTTCACCTCTCTCAAATGCGCATTGCTGAGGACTGGGCCCTATTGTGGCAATGTGCAGGGAAGAATCCTTATGGCCTTCCTGGATGGACTGGGTTAGCTATCAGGAGAGAGTTGCTATTAAGAAGGGCTACGTACCCGCTGGGCTTGGCCTCCTTCATACATGCCCATGTTCCCCTTTGCTCTCTATTAGGAGTTTGGGTACCTGAGGCCCTTTTCTAATAGGACTGCCTAATCTGGAATATCTCAGACCTATGAGCTAAACTAAGCCTTTTCTTTATCTATCTCCTAGTCTTCTCATGTGATGGCACCAGAACATGGACTCCATCAGTTTCACGTTTACTGTTCATATATGCAACAACTGCATATAGTAAGTACTGTGGCTATGTCCATTGTACAGACTAAGGCAGGGAGAAGTTAATTAACCTCCTCTTTGGTGTTTGTAGCTATTAAGAGAAGCAGGAAAGAGAGTTCATCAGAGCCTGGACTCTTTACTGCCCGTGCATTCCGGCTGACACTGCTGGTTCAGGGCCTCCTGTGGAGCCTAATGGCTCTTTACAAGGGCACCTACCACGCCCAACACTTTCCCTGGCCTTCCTAAGCCCCACAGCCCTTTGTCATACTGTTGTTAAAGCTCTTCTATCTAGAGCCAAAAGTGTCTGTCCCTTGAACTTGCTTCCTGCCTTCAACAATTTTATTTTGAGGATTTTTTTTTTTTAAAAAAGATCTGAGTCTTTAAAAAAAATACAATTATTTATTTATATGCACATAAATGGCTCTATCTTCAGACACACAAGAAGAGGGCATCATCAGATCCCATTACAGATGGTTGTGAGCCACCATACGGTTGCTGGGAATTGAACTCAGGACCTCTGAAACAGCACCTACTGCTCTTAACTGCTGAGCCATCTTCCCAGCTCTACATTGAGGAATTTTAAAACATGAAACTAATAATGAAAGCCAATTAATAATGAAAGCCAGGCCCCTGTTCTGTGCCCAGTGCCATCTTAGCTCTTTACACAGCTACCTCATTTAATCATCTTAATAATCTCAAGTTATTAAGTTGCTTTTTGTTACTATCCTATGTTTAGAAAAGTAGACAGATTCCAGTCACTGATCCTGGAGACAGGCTTCTGACTGAGTCGATGGGGATCCAGTGCCTATGCCAACTGTACTGAACCCGTTGGTACTCTGCACTGGATTGGCAGGTTCTGACTTGCCCAGATCGGTGTTCAAAACTCTCAGACCAGACATGAATGCTTCCTCTCTCCTATCAGCCAGCAAACCCTTGTCTTAATTCTTAATATTTTATTACTTTTAAGTGTGTGTGTGTGCGCGCGCGCGCCCGCGTGCATGCTTGCTTACATACATGGATCCAGGCGCCCCTGTAGGATAGTGTTGGGAACCTCTCACATTTCAAGAACCAGGTGCCCTCCTCCTCTGCCAGCACTTCAGTCACTCGGGGCCAGCAGCCATGTCATCACTAGCTGCCAAATGTGACACATTTCCACTGTCGCCATGAATTGTATTCCCTTTATAAAATCCCCGCCATCACCCTCCTCAGACCCTGTCCCGGCTTAGATGCGGCCCTTTGCCGCACTGCCCCTCAATAATTCTCTTGCGTGAGGTCGTTTGTGTAGTGTGTTCTCAGCGGCTTGCCTTGGTCACTATTGCCAAGATACTCTTCCACCACAAAACCCTAGCGCAGACGAATCAGGTACTCTAGAGCTTGAGTTACAGGCATTGTGAGCTGCCTGATGTGGGTATGAAGAACTGGAACTCAGGCTCTTAAGCCCTGTACTGGTCAATCACTCTAGCCTACCTAATGCGGTGATATCCTATCTTGTAGTCCCTGGGAAGCAGAGATTGAAACATAGGAATTTTATTAAGGTTGTAATCTGAGGTAAGCACCTGGAGGGGTGAAGAACAGGGGCTGAGGGAGGGAAAGTCACAACCTGGGTCCTGGCTAACCAATGGAGCATCTGTGCTCTGGCCCTCCAGGTTATGTTGGATTGGGAGCTGGGTGTTCACAGCACAGCCATTTGCGTACCAACTGCTCATGCCATACCAGACATTCCAAGGGAAGGTATAGGACTTGAGGTAAGGCTCTCTTCACATATGAACATTGGAGAAAGGTTGGGATGAGAGCGTTTGACTGCTGATCCTCATGGCTTCAGACTCGGAGGAGTGTGGGAAGGACTCTAAGGCATGACTACATCCGGTTCCTGCTCAGTAGGGGTAGTGACGGGAAGGGAGCACCACACTGATGGCTGCCACAGGGCTCCCTGCTCAAGAGATCACATGTTCATCTGGACACATTTATGCCCGTGGTTTTGCCATTTTCTGTGCATACTGATTTTTGTTTTAAATGCTTATTTAAGATCATGTAGGTGAAAGAACTGAATCAGTCAGAGGGGAAGGGAACTTGGCGGAAAATATTAGAAAAAGAAAATGAACGGAAACAAAGGAAGATGAATATGTTTACAATGTTTATTGAAATATTAAAATCTATTACTTTGTGTGCTACCCTAAAAAACTAAAAAAAAAAGTGAGAAAAAGCAAATAAACAACCCCCTCCTAAAATAAAACTGTGATAAAGACTAAACTATGAGGAAAAAGGAAGAGCCAAAGGGCTGTCCCAGCACGCTGCAACTGGTTACTAAGATGAAGAAGGGCAGGGCTGGAGACATGGCTCAGTGGTTAAGAACACTCTTTCTCCTTGCAGAGGACTCTGGTTCAATTCCCAGCACCCATGAGGCAGCTTACAACATCTGTAACTCCAGTTCCCTGGGATTGAACATCTTCCTCTGGCCTCTGAGGGCTCTTGTGTGTCCACACTGCACAAATGTTCGCATAGCACATACAAATACACATAAAAGCAATAAATAATTCTTTTTAAAAGTTAAGAAGGAGGATAGGTAGTTCTGATACTGCCATGGCTACTGAGTTCTTCTTCTTCTTTTTTTTTTTTTTAATGACTGGAGGATGAAGTGATAAAGGCTGTCAAAAGTCACTGAGACACCAGGAAAGATAAAGGCTGTAGCATGTGACCTAGACTTTACAGAGGGATGCTCATTCTTTAGCTGATGACTGGCTACCCTTAAAGAAAATATCTTGTCTGTTGTATGGATGTATCACTTGTCAATAAAAACCTGTGGCCTATAGGAAAAGGTAGAATAGAAGGTGGGACATCCGGTGGGAAGATTGAATTCTGGGATAGAGAAAAGGTGGGGGAGTTGCACTGGAATAGAGATGAGGAGAGAAGGATGTGGGAGCTGAGCACAGGTAACCAGTCACAGGCCGAACTTAGATTGGAAGAAATATGATATTAGTTATGATTGAATCTGGAACCAACCAAAGCTTATAGACAAGGTGTTGTTTGGTAATACATTTTGAGTTCGGAGTCATTATTCCAGGAGCTTGGGGCCTGGAGGAAAAACTTGGATTTAACAGCTACTCACTTGGGTGACCGTCAGGATGAAAGGGTTTTTGAATCATTGGGGTAGAAGAAACAGAGGAGCTGAGTGTAGATGACTCTTAAGATGGCAGCCTGAGAATGGCGGAAACCAGAGTGACCAGCTGGACCCACAGAGGGTTCTGGTTTGAATGGAAAATAAATGAAAATCCAGGAGCAAGTATCCAGTGGAGAGGAACCCATTGTATGCATTAGAAAACCAGGGATGGTTGATAGAAGGTCACTCCTAAGAGCATAGAAGGAAGCAAGTTCTGAGCACAGCCTCATCTATGAAAACAGCATGACTAACCTGGATCACATCAATTATTCAGGCTACTTCTCTGGTCCTTATCTGGTGCCTCCTGTTGATATGTCTTCATTTATATGAATGATTTTCATCTTTCAATAAAATCCTCTTGAGAACCATAGCTAAGAGCCTCTGGCTCCCCAATGATCCCTCAGCCCAAGGCCTTCTAAGTGCAGGAATTCCACAGCTGTGCTTCCATGGTAGTAGATGTTGACAAGATGAGAGAAATCAAGATAAAGAGAGCAGATCCATGTGCTAGGCTTGACATGGAGCTTAAAACAAAAGCAATACATGAAACTGGACAAAGAACGCTCTTTGGATAAACTCTGACATTTTTTCCATGGTCTGGTTCCATCTGTACAGTTAATGCATCTGAAGAAGGGACAGAAAGTCCAGGGCAGTGACCAAAGCAGGGCATTCCAAGTTTCACAACCGAGATGCAACATTCTGTTTGATCCTTTCTCAGAACCATGACGTAGTCCTTACTCACCCTTCAAAGCCCTTTCACAATCTAGAGAAAACAAGCTGGGGGACTTAGGCAACTCCTTAATCCCATGACTGTTGGCAGAAGCACTCCAAGTGTCCAGGTCTGTCCTGCCAGCAGCCCAGTGCCTGTCTGTCTGCACCGGCCACATGTTCCAGATGGATTGCACATGCTGGTGGGTGAACATGTCAGGCCTGGGAAACTCAAAATTGTATTTGATCAGTGAACTTAAAGGCTTGGTCACTGGTGAAAATTCACTTTTCCCTTGGGCTTGTCCACCCAGACATGTTTGCATTATGATGACAATTTGTAATTACATGAAGTCTTTCAACCTCAAAAATCTTCAAAGTCGTTTTAGATGGGAAATGTTCTCAGGCCTTCTGTTTGGCTTCCCAGGCCATTCTGCTGGCCCAAGTCTTATGGAGGTGGCGAGTTGTACTATATCCACTGCTGGAGGGTGGGTAGACAGTTCAAAGCAGAAGAACTGAGAGCTGTAATCAAAATTCTCCCTCCTCAGTTAGACATTACAGATCGTAGAGGACTCCCTCACCACCTACAGCAAGGGATGGATGTTCTAATGGAGTGAACTTCAGAGAAGGGGACACATGGCATTTTCCTGAGGTAAGGCAATGCCACAGCACCTCTTGTCATGTTGAGCCTTTCTTCCTGACTTTGCCTATTTGGGGCTTTTTGGTATTAGAATCTCAGAAAGAGGATTAACAAGGAGTGCTTGACAGCACGTGACAATGGGGACAAACCTTGTCTGTTGATGTCTTTTCCAAATGTCCTCCACCTGTCTGCCTCTGGGTTTGTTTACCTGCAGTAGAGGTAGATGGTTCTGGCTGAGGATGGCTTCCCACCTCAGAGACCAGGCTCTTTTGCTTCTGTCGCTCAAGGGGCTTTCTTTGCCTCCCAGGGAGCTACTCAACCCTCTCAGAGCAAGGGAGATGTTTTCTGGGTTAACTATTCCCCATGGGCGTCCTCAACACCAAAGCTCTAGAGAGGGCTACACCTGGTTCCTTGATCCTGGGGGAGACAGAGATGTTGTAATATGTTCTGCATTGTTGTATGGGGTTCCAGTGGGACTAGTGAGCTCCAGTTTGTTTCCATAAGTGGCTTGTCACATTTTTTTCTCTTTTTCTCTTCTCACTTTTCCACATTATTTCATGTTGTTGATTCTTGGGTCCCAATGTTCACCTGATGGGTCCACCCACCATGTCTCCCAGCATGTGTTTTTATATGGCTCCTGTGCTAAGACACTGTCTAAGTCAACGTGTTCTATACCCTCTGCCGTGAATTCAACTTAGTAGGAGAAAACCATTTTCAAATGTGCAGAGTTTTAGGATGGTATCAGGAACACTTGGGTCAGTGGTTCTATGCATAGGAAGGTATACTGGATCACTATCAAGATTTATTTCTGTTAGTATTCTGTCTAAACTCCACCTCCACAGTTATCTGACAACAGCCAGGTATGCTCCTCCCACAGTTACCTGGCAACAGCCAGGTAGGCCTGCCCACTATTAACTTTTTTTTTTGTTTTTGGTTTTTTTTCGAGACAGGGTTTCTCTGTATAGCCCTGGCTGTCCTGGAACTCACTTGGTAGACCAGGCTGGCCTCAAACTCAGAAATCTGCCTGCCTCTGCCTCCCAAGTGCTGGGATTAAAGGCGTGCGCCACCACCGCCCGGCTGGCCTGCCCACTATAAAAGGGGCTGTTTGCCCCCTCTCCTCTCTCTTGCTCTCTCGATCTTTTGCTCTCTGCTTTGCCTGTAGCTTCTCTCTGCCCCTTCCCCTTCCCTTCCCCCTCTCTCCACGTGGTCATGGCTTTCCTCTACCTCTCTGTGCTCTCTCTCTGTTCTCTCTCTCTCTCTCTCTCTCTCTCTCTCTCTCTCTCTTCTTCTCTCTCTCTCTCTGCCTCTACTACCCTCCTGGCTCCCCTCCCATGCCCTGAATAAACTCTATTCTATGCTATACCGTCTCGTGTGGCTGGTCCCTCAGGGGGAAGAGATGCCTCGGCATGGACCTGCTGAGACATCCCCTTCCATCATGGCCTTCATCATTTCAATTTCTCCCTGTGGGCTGTGTTTAAAGGAGATTGGAGATCATAGTTCCAAATGGTTTTGACATTTGGCTTATTCAAACCAAACATAATTTCCATATGGGAAACCTGATCAGAGAGGGAGAGGAACAGTGGGACCTGAATCTGGGACAAGCACTTCTCTTAGTCACAGGAGCAGGAAGAGCCTGGATGCCAGTTTTAGAAATCAAAGGCTCAACCTGATGACCTCTGATGCCTTACCTGCTCTGACATGCTGGGCATCCACCGTTCCCGGAGGATTGGCAGTGGGCATGCCCATATGGGTGGCTGTCTCTTAATCTGACCCTTGAGTGGTTCAGAGCATAGGGAAGCCCTCCATCCTCCTGCCAGTGCAAAGGGGCAGGCAAGAGACTCTTCCTGAAGTTCTGGTTGCCACTGCTGCTGCCATGACTGTGTGGGAGAGGATGTCACTCATGGGTCACAGGGAAGTCACACTGTCTGTGGGTAGGTAGAAAATGTACAGGGCCACTCCAGTGTGTTCTCTGTCTTTGGCAAAGCACAGCTTCTCTGAAAGGAGCTGTCAAGGCAAAGAACAAACCCAGAGAGCACCTAGAACAGGATGGATGGGATGCCCTTGGAAAGCTGTGTTGTAAGTACAAATCTCAATGCTTCCTGAGATTAAGAGTCTTAGATGCGCCGGGCGGTGGTGGCGCACGCCTTTAATCCCAGCACTTGGGAGGCAGAGGCAGGCGGATTTCTGAGTTGAGGCCAGTCTGGTCTACAGAGTGAGTTCCAGGACAGCCCGGGCTACACAGAGAAACACTGTCTCGAAAAACCAAAAAAAAAAAAAAAAAAAAAAAAAAAGAGTCTTAGATGCTTCTGTCATTGTCCTAATTACTCTGGATGCTTGACTTAGTGGCACCCACTGGTCTATGTCATTTCTTGACCTGGGAATCTTGAGATTCCTTCTGCCTTTCTTTCATTTCCTTCTTTCTTTACACACACTGTTCAAAACACCAGCCCTCCTGTGGTAGTGTGAATAAGAATGGCCCTTACTGGCTCATATATTTTCCTGCTTAGTGAATAGGCAGTGTGTTGTAGTAAGTTCATCCGACAATCTAAGCTGCAGCGGCTCTGCCTAACCCAGCCAATCATGTTTCTTGGCCTGAGGACGAGTGCACGCTGCAGCTAGAACCGGCTGCCAGAAACACCAGCTCTGCCACCCACTAGATGCCAGCATGAGAGATGGCTCTGCCAATCTTCCATGCTGTCTCCGCAAGGCAGGGCATTGCCCAGACCATTCCGCCATCACCATCCTTGCAGGCCCAGTAAGAGAATGAGACTCTAATTCTTATAGATTAATCAAAGGCTTTATATGTTTGATAATAATTAATAAAAAGATGCCCATACAAAGAGAGTTGTATCCCAATTAGCTAACCTAATTATAAGTTTATAAGTTGTTCCCCACAAGTGCTCTCCATACCTGTGTGGTTCTCCATCCTCCTACATCTCTGCTCTCTTCGCTCCTCCTCTTCCTTTTTTCTTTCCTCTCCTAACTCCTCCTCTTCCTTTTCCTCTTTCTCTCCTAACTCCTCCCACCTTAGCTCCTCCTACAGCAGTGTGGCACTGTTTGAGAAGGATTAGGAGATGTGGCCTCTGTTGGAAAAAGTGTGGCCTTGTTGGTAGATTGGAGGAAGTTTTTCACTGGGTATTGGCTTTGGGGTTTCAAAACCCTTGCCAAACTCAGTATCCCCCTCCCTCACATACCTCCTCTGTCTCTCTGTCTGTCTGTCTCTCTTTCTCTGTCTGTGTTTCAGATGATAGCTCTCAAATTACTTCTCCAGCACCATGCCTGTCTGCCTGTCACCATGGTCCCCCACCATGATGATAATGGACTAAACCTCTGAACTGTAAGCCAGCCTACAATTATAAGAGTTGCCTTAGTGATGGTGTCTCTTCATAGCAAGAGTGACTAAGATATCTCCCTTCTCTACACCATGATTCCAGAAGTCAGGGAGGTGGCATATGTCTTTTTAAATTTCTTTGTGCTCAAGATGAAACCAAGAGCCATATACATGCTAAACCTGTAATCTACTATGGGGCTATGTCTCTACCTCTCACATAGTTTTTATTTGCTCTCATTTTTACATCTTTGATAACTCATTCACTAGCATGCAACTTGGAAGGGAGGAAGTAAAGAAAAGAATTGGGCCCTAAATCTTACCTTAAAGGACAGATGATAAGATATGGTTTTAAATTAGAAGAATCTATGTCTCCCCCCCAAAAAAACCCCACCACCTCAAGGAAATGAGTTACCAACAGATGGGAACAAGATAATCCCATGAGAAATACAAAGCAATAATAAGAGTAGTTAATAATTACTGCGTAGTTATTTTGTACCAAGTACCCTTGAATTCCTCTGCATATATTCACATTTAATGAAAAGAATTGTGAAGTTGATGTGATTTGTGTCCACAGTTTGTAGGTGAGGTGACCAGATCAGAGAGAAAGCTTCGGCAATTGACTTAGGGTGGCCCAGGGCCATGCAGCATTGTTGTTAGGTGAAAACAGGGAGTCTGGCTTGAGAGCCTGTGCTCCTCCTAACCAGTTAACTCTCCTGTCTGTGGATGGAAGGTTCATGCAAACCTTGCAAATCAGTTGTGTTAGAATAGTTAGAAGCTAGGTGTTTGGAAATGGGGAGCCAGGCACTTCAGCTGGAGGATAAAAACATTTTCTAGATGCCAAAACTGCCCTGGTCCTGAGACCTGGGACTGTTTGCTTTGGGTGAATGTTGGATGTGATCTTCACTTGACAATGAGTAAATACCAGGCATAAATAAGTAACATTTATCTTGTCTTACATATGGGTTTTCTAACCCTCCCTCCCTCCCTTCCTCTTTTACTCTCTCTACCCTACCCACTTCACCCTTTCTTCCTTCCTCCCTTCCTGGTGCTCAGCAGCAAGATGTTCCAGTCTGGGATGATCTGAAGAAAGGGCAAAAAAGAACAGTGTATTCTGGGAATGCAGGCGCTGCCGCTGCTTTGGACTTGCTTCCAGCGGAAATCCCCATGCAGATCATATCTTCCACGTGTCTGTTCAAACACTAAGATAAATGTCATGAGACAGGAGGAAAGGAGAGGCTTCTAAAACACCAAGATGCTTGAAAGCAGAGAATCCTATAGGGCCTAGCAAAGACTTTTATCTCTCTGATTCATTTCTCTAGGGAGTCTTAACTGCCCCAGATTCAATATCACCCTTGAGTGACTGGGGAGCAGCAACTGGTAAAATTATTTCCACTGTTTGTGTGGAGTCCCTGGTGCACCAGGAGGCCAATGCCTCAAGAGAAGACCCACAAATGACTGTCACAAACTGTGGGCCCATGAGGAAGCAATGTGCCCATTGACCTGGAAAAAACAACATGCCAGGATCACAGGTGGTTTTTTCAAGCTTTTAGTTGATTCTTCATAAGGGCAAAGTCTAATTGCGTCTCAGATATCAAAGTTGTGCTGCACAGAGTCCACTGTAGCCCTTAAAAAAATTTATGTTCTGTTTACCAGGGCCGGCAGGTTCAGAGCCACGGTCACCGGCTGCCTTCATCACTCTTGCGTGGTTCCCTTCACCTCGTCCTTCCATTTGCTGCAGCCAAAAATTACGACCCTGATCATTCCAGGCTGTTTCTTGAACATAACTGGAAATATTACACAGCATGGCCACCTCCCTTCTGGGACTGCAATATGAGATATTGTGTACGCTTTCCTCACATCCTTCAAAGCACATGGGGGTGGGGACTTTCTCCTGACAATTCCCACACTTTGTCCTCTGGAGTGTGCAACCCCTTCTCCCAAGTCTGAATTCTCTTCTCACACTCAGAATGATAATGAAAACACAGACCCAATGGGCATGCTGGCTCTTGAAACCTAGCACTCAAAAGGTGGAGGCAGGAAGAACATGAGTTCAAGGCCAGCCTCAACAATATAGTAAGAACCAATCATAAAAGGAGAAAGACAAGAGGAAGAGGAGGAAGGGAAAGGAGAAGGAAGAGTAGGAGGAGGAAGAGGAAGAAGAGGAGGAGGAGGAAGAGTAGGAGGAGAAAGAGGAGGAAGGAGAGGAGGAGGAGAGAGAAGAAGAAGAAGAGAAGAAGAAGAAGAAGAAGAGAAGAAGAAGAAGAAGAAGAAGAAGAAGCAGAAGCAGAAGCAGAAGCAGAAGCAGAAGAAGAAGCAGAAGAAGAAGGGCAAGAGAAAATAAAACCTGGCCCTTAGCTCTAGCATGAGTGGTCTTCCTTTGCAGAGTCTTTTGAATTTTAAAAGATATTCATACAGACACAGACATGACTGGTCCTCAAACCATTGCTTCATACCAGTGGTTCTTACCCTTCCTAAGATGGAGACCCTTTGATACAGTTCCTTATGTGGTGGTGATCCTCGACCATAAAATTTGTGTTGCTACATCATAACTGGAATTCTAATACTGTTATGAATCATAATGTAAATATCTGATATACAGATGGTCTTAAGCAACCCCTGTGAAAGAGTCATTCAACCCCCAAGGGGGTTGTGACCCACAGGTTGACATATTCTGCTTTATACCAATCTGAAGGCAGAAGTGTATTTACAAAGTGACCAATAGTAATTCTGAGTTCTCACAAAGCACAGTATTGCCTGGAGCGACAGGCTTTACCATTTTAATAGCTGTTAATGTATTCTTTTTTGTTGTTGTTGTTGTCTTTGTTTTTCAAGACAGGGTTTCTCTGTGTATTTTTGGCTGTCCTGGAACTCACTCTGTAGACCAGGCTGGCCTCGAACTCAGAAATCCGCCTGTCTCTGCCTCCCAAGTGCTGGGATTAAAGGCGTGCACCACCACCGCCTGGCTTATGTATTATTTTTAAATGACAGCACCCAATCTGTCTTGTGTTATGGTGCCGCCATGTTCCTGACTAGGCTAGGCCTGAGGCCACAAGTGGCAAGACTCTAATGTTTACAGATTATCCAATAGCTTTATATATTTGGTAATGCTCAAATAACAAGATGCCCACACAATTAGAGGTGTTTCCCAATATCTAACCTTATGCTATAAGTTGTTACCCAGGACTGCTCTCAAAACATGCGTGGTCTTCCATGGCTCCTACATCTCTGCTCCTCCCAGCTCCTCCTCTTCCTTTCCTTACTCCTCCCACATTAGCTCCTCCCAAATTACCAAGTTTATGGTAAATGTTGCAGGGAAAATATCCCACTACAAATAGCCAGGAACAAATGGCTAGGTCTAGGTGGGTCCTGGAGTGCTGTCTAGAAAAGCAGCTCACCAGGGCCTCAATGCAGGTCTCTAAGCTTTGTACAGACATCTCCCTGCTGTGCTCCAAGAAGCTGCAGGGCACATTCATCGGCCCAGACTCGAGGCCTTGTCTCACGCTCGGCTCATTTATCGTTTCAAGAGGTTGCTTCATGGAAGTCAAGAGGAGTAAGTGGGGGGCGGGCGGGGAGGGAGGCAGGCCTCACCTCAGCACTAGCCAATGTTGCTGTCAGCACCGGATGGAGGAATCATCACCCAGCCAGGTAAGAGGCCAAGGGAAACCTCTGCTCCCTCCTAAATACTTTGCATTTTTCCTCTTTATTTTGCAGATGAACAAAGGTGAGAGAGGAATTCTTCCTTCTGAATGTGGCTTGGTGGTCCATGGGCCAGCATTCCAGGAAACCAAAGAGTAGGTTTGGCTCTTACCACCTTTGTAGGTCTTCTTGATTTTGTTTTTTTCTCTTCCGCCCCAGTTCATTATAAAATTAGCCATCTTATTTATTCATTTACTTGCAAGTGTGCATCATGCAAACGTTCTAAATTCATGGATACAATTCTATGGGATAGGCAAGGGAAAACTGCCCAGACTCAGCTCAGTAAACTAAGCTGCCTTTTGGTTTTGTCATGACAGTGTGCTCAGGGTCACAAGAGCTCACAGATTTACCAGCAAGAAAATTATAGCAGACATTGACCTAAGTGTCTGATTTGCAAAGAACCTAAACACTAGATAGTAAATCTTCTCTCATGTCACCACAGAATTTAGACTCATCTTCCTACTTTCTGTTTATCCAGTCTGTTGGGTAAACAGATTGGCTAAACCAATTTCCTTCCTTTCATCAGCACAAGTGACTTGTAGCTTCTCCCTCTTCTTTAAGGGAGCTGGTGCTAGCTCGCTGCTTTGGATTATTTCCTTGGGAGAGCCTTCCAAGGGGTTCTGCTCTATTTTTTGCTCTGGACAAAGGAATGAGTGCCGTTTTCCTGCTTAGAGTACCTTCCCTGGTGTGAGCCCCGCTGGAGATCTTCCCTGGGAAACTTTTCCCCAGGTGTCTTGGGCCATGAGAGGGAGAGACAAGGTAGAGGGAGGGGTGGAGGAGGGGGCACTGGCCTTTATAGGAAAGTGGAGAAAACTCTCCACACAGTTAATTAGAAAGTGCCATGAAGCAAGTCCAAACTTTATGGCTTTCCTAGAATTGATGACGGCTTCTAACCAGGCCTGCCTGCTCCCATGCAGGTGTGTGCAGCCTCCAGGCCCACGTGGTTTTTGGCTGGGCTGGGTCTCATTCTTTGTTTAGCTCAGGATCCTGTAACTGAATATCGCTTAATAACTTTTTGTAATAATGTAGCTTGGATCAGCTTCTAGGTCTAACCAACCTCTGCTTCCTACAGACTGGTGCTGTCCTCCTGGCACACCTGCAGGGAGACACAGCCCCATGGTGGCCCCCTAGGGCAATAGCCACATCCTAGGCTTACAAAGAACCAGCTGCTGGTTCAATGAGGGAGGGGGCCAAGGCATAACTCTTACTCTCTAGAAGTAATTTGTTTCACTTAGAATCTCCTAGGAGGCCTGGGGTCCTGTGACTTGACTTGAAAAAAAAAAAGCCAAGAGTTTTTTACTTAAAAAAATGTTTTATGGTAATACATAACACACAAGCAAGCTATGGCTTATGCAATCTGATTTATAGGCACCCCTGAGGGACCCAGGTCACTTGGGAGCCTGAGAATGGCTGGACCAGCCTTGTTACAAAGGAATTCTCCCCTCTCCCCATTTGTTGTGGTTTATCCTCCTTTTTTGATACCCTCCCCTACAGCACCTCTGTCCCACCTCCTACCTAAGGGCATCATGCTGGGAAAAGTCCCCTGTCCTGAGCTTCAGACTCAGCTGGATTCCTGGTCTTACTCCTACAGTGAGGCAAGCCTGGAGTTCCAGAGAATGGGTACTCAATTGATTCTCTTGGGCCTGTCTGAACCTCAGAATGTCCAAGGAGCTTTTGAGAGACACCGGTACCTGGTCCCACTGTACTAAGTAGAATGTATTCAGGTGAGTGCCAAACGTCCTTGGCTGGACAAATGAGTCTCAGGAGCTCCCTTCACGTAAGGCGCAGCCATGGTCACTTGATGTGCATTGATGTCCTTCCCTCTGCCACCCGTTCTCAGGGGTGGGAGTGGGGGCGGGGGTGGGGGTGGGGTTGCTTGAGCCTAGTAGTGTGTCCCTCGTGCCAAAAACACAAAAGCAGGTGATAGGAGGGAGGAGGCACAAAAGCGCACTTTGGCAGTCACCTAGGACTCTAGAAATAGAGGCAGAATCAAGAAAGAAGTAGACATATGCGTTCCCCTCCCCGATCCCGAGCAGGAAGCGAGGTCAGACATATCTGTAAATGTCCAGAGGATGCCCTTACCCATAGAAGGATCGTGCCAATCAGGCAGACCAAGGCAGACTCCATGACCCTTAAGGGCTGGAGTGGAAGAACAGAGCACAGAACGGGGTTTCTGCTTTCTTGTGTTTACTCCCACAGTGTTTTTGTATCTAACACTGCTCGTGCCCAGTCAGAACAACAGTGGCAGCTGTACTAGCATTTTATTACACATGAGGACTGAAGAATGATGCTATCTATTCCACTTGTATTATCTCACCAAATCTGATAAAAAAGAAGATAATTGATGAGTATTGATGTGCTTTATAATAGCAAGGATATGTTTCATAGGGCACAGTACGGTACAGTAGGAGGAGGTACCTCAGCGGGCCCATGCTGACGTGTCCCTTCCTCTGGGTACCAGCTGAAAGGATGGAATTGGACCAATGATGGAAGGGGATGTCTCAGCAGGCCCATCCGAGGCATCTCTTCCCCTGAAGGACCAGCCACACGATGGTATAGCATAGAATAGAGTTTATTCAGGGCATGGGGAGGGGAGCCAGGAGGGTATTAGAGACAGGAGGAGAGAGAGAGAGAGAGAGAGAGAGAGAGAGAGAGAGAGAGAGAGAGAGAGAGAGAGGAGAGAGAGAGAAGTGGGTCAGAGAGAGAAAAGGGGCAGAGGGGCAGAGAGAGTCAGACATTGAGGGACAGACCAAACAGTCCCTTTTATAGCAAGCCAGGCCTACCTAGCTGTTGCTAGGTAACTGTTGGTCAGAGTGTACAAGGAATGCCAATATTCTTCTATTTTAGTTCAATTAAAAAAAAAATAAAGGAGAAACTACAAAGAGGTGGTGGTGAAGCAGGAGTAGAATCATCGTGATCTTTAGCTACTTCCTGCTGACTTTGAGGGAAACCTAAGAAAACTGTGAAAGGGATTGCTGGTACAGTCTTAGGAGAGTTGGCTCTTTCCTTGCTGTCCAAGGTCTGTGGAACCATCTTTAGGTAGGAAGGTGCAGGCCCAGTAGAAGTGTCTGTGTCTGTGAAAGAAGGCTAGAGCATCTGTGGGTTGCTTCTCCAGAGCTGTCCTGGATGCAGATTTTTAGTAAACAGTTGGACTTGGCAAGATGCTGAAATGCACACACACACACACACACATACACACACACACACACAACACACACACACACCACACACACAGACACACTCGAGGTAGAAAGTAAAGTAGGTTTGGGAGAAAACCTTTTCTTAGGTGTACATTTGAAACCCTTAGGTGTTGGTGGCTGAAGTGAGTGGAGTCCCCAAACCAGGGAACAGGAGAGAAATCCCACCCTCTGGAATAGGTAACAGGTAGAAACTTAGGCTATTAATTGGCAGGTTGTACTTATCTCGACGGAATCTATTTGGTCCATAAGAGGTAGATCTGAGTGAGTCTCCTGGAGCTTATACATTTACAAAAGAGATAAATTTGTTAATAGCATGTTTCCTAAAGTGAGCTTAGGGAAGACAAAAACCTTTCAGGGAGCTGACGGAACAAGAGATTTTTCCTTTTGTCTAGGAGGCTGAATATACATAAATTTAGCAGAATGAGAAGCATGTTTAAATTCACATTTAAAAGACAATTAAAGGAAACTTGAAAATTTGATAGTTGATCATATCGTTTAGCATAACACCTTAAGCCTGTAGTTAAGAGACAACCCAAGGAAACTTAAATTTGCAACTGTGACAGCTGACAGGGTCGACTTAGCATGAGAAGCACTTTAAGTCATAGTTAGGAGACAATCAAAGGAAGCTTATAATCTGAACGTGTGATTATACAGTCGGATCATATGGTGGAATGTTTTATTGGGGTTAGGCTGATTTATAAGAACTATATTGTTAATGTTAGGATAGTGGCAGAGCAAGGGGAGGAAATCTGAAGCACTCAGTCATCGGAAGCTGAGTTGAGATAAGGAAGTAGCAGGTTACATCTATGAAAGCTTACACCTGAACTTGTGTATCCTTTATTGTGAAGCTTGTGAGCAAGGCAAATCTGTCTTTCTTTTTGATAAGAAATCTGTCAGTCTTAGCTAGTTAACAAATTAATAAGCTAATAAGGTGGTAGACTACCTTGGGGGTAAGGAGCTAGTTGTCTGTTTTCTAGCTGTCAATCTGCAGTTAGCTTAGCTGACTTAGCATTGTAATCAGAAATCTAGGAAGAAAAAATTATAATCTTGATGTCATATATTAATTAAAATGAGAGAGACTGGTCTATACGCTACTACTTAAACAGTTTTTCCAGGTCCCTGTGGTCTCCATCGTAACTCAGGCAGAGTCGTTCTGACCATCAGGCCCAGAAGATGAGAAGCCTTTTTTCTTCTGAAGGAGAAACATGGGAAAATGACTCATCTCGTCTTAGGCAATATGAGACATTTAATTCTCTGGGTGTCCTCTGTTTGTCCACAGTTGAGGGCAAGCCCTGGCAGTGGGCAAGGCAATGAGACAGTGTTTTTCAGTGATTACCATACCCTACCACAATCCAGCAGTCTTGTCACTGTGCCCATATCTTCTCAGAGACCTTGGGGTGTGTGTGTGGGGGGGGGGGTGTCACGGTCAGGCTTTGGGAGTCTCTGTCTATCATATTAAGCTTAAACATTTAACGTTATATTTAGCAGATTTCTGACAAGATTGAGAGTTAATATCTATTAAGCATGTCTGAATTAGACAATCTGTGTTTGTTTTTAATTATTTGGTCTAGACTATGTCTAGCAAACAAAGAGGTCACACTGTAACTTAATGACAGTAGCATAAACAAGACTAAACATATCTTTAAAGCAGTGATCTTTAACCTTTTTACTGTTGTAAAATTTTAAATTAATACTAAAATTATTATTTTACTAAGGCAGTATAGAAATCGTATGTAAACTTTATCATAATTGAAAAGTGTCTTTGGAGACCTTTTAAATCTCTGTTCTCCTAAAGTGGGCAATGAAGTGGAGACTGCCCATAACAAAGATGGCAAATAGTCATGAGCCTGCCTTCAATCAAGATGGCACTGAAGCTACAGCCAGCCATGTGACCGCCCTTAGCTAAGATGGCACTGAAGTGATAGCTCTGCCTGTGGAGGAAAGTCATTTGTTTGTTATACCTTAGAACAGAATGGCATTTTCTATAGAAGCATGGGTATGTATCAGCAGGGACAAATAAAGAGACAGATAGACATACTTTGTCTGGCAGACAGAGCATTATGTACATTTGAGGAGATCTCTCCCTGTCACAACAGGCAGCCTCTGACTCTGTGTGGGTTGGAGCAGAGAAATGGTGGGTCTGAGCAGTGCACAGCATGGCTTGGCTGCTCATTCTCCTGCCACAAGTGCCTTAGAGTTGGTGTAGACCAGAATGGAAAGAAAATAGAGATACAAATTTCCCAGGAAGTAGAAATTTAAGACTGCTTGCTGGAGCAAACAGCTCTCAGCGGTGGTGGCAGGTGGGGGCAGCAGGAGCACAGCGAGTTAAGTCCAAAACAAGATCTTGAGAGCACTGTTCAGAGTCGAAGGGGCGGGAGCTGGGAGTGGAACGCGATTGGGTGTGAAGGTGGGAAAAACCTACATAGAAAACCTTCCATTTTTCAGATCGCTGGTGAGAGTTATAAAAGTTTTTTTTTTTTTTTTTCAAAGCACCATTAAGCGGCCACTTAAAGTGATTATCTAGTGAATATTGAGGTCAAATTTGGAGTGTGACTTTGGAAGCCTTTAATACTAGGAGATGTCCCAGTAGGGAGCCTGGAAGTAGCAGCGAAGTCATTCTCTTTGAATGAGAGTAAAAGTTATCCATTATCCCTACCAGTGTCTCCAGGATAAATATGATAACTAGGAATAGTGACATCCAGGCCAGATCACCAGGTCGTCATGAACTGAACTAGGGGTTGAGCCCCAGGCCAGTGCACGAGCAGCAGGAGAATGGTCTACCTAGACCTGAGATTTCCAGTAGCTCAGGAAAGAAAATGTCTTGAGAAGAGAAAGAGATCTCACCCATGGGAAGTTCTAAGATGAAGGGTCAGCAAGGAGGGCCAGTCATGACTATGAATACCTCTGTCCCCAAAGGGTGGCTGTGAGCTCAACAACCCTCCCTTGGGGTCAGGGGACCTTTATGTTGACTAGTGTGTGGTGGTGGTGGGGAGCTTACCAATTCGCTGATGTTTGGATGGTTAGGTCTAGCAATCTGATGGCTGGAAAGCACATGTGGCAATGGTGGGAAATGTGAACCTGGGAGTTTGTAAATCCTAGTCACGACACCAAATGATGTGTTTTATAAAACCAAGGATATGTGTTGTAGAGAGTGGTATGGTGTGGTAGAAGGGGGTACCTCAGCGGGCTCATGTTTAGGTACCCTACCCCCAAGGTACCAGCCATACAACCGGTTTTGTGGCATGAGAAGGAGAGTTGAGAAGGGAGTAGAGGCAGAAAAAGAGAAATGAAAGAGAGAGAGAGAGAGAGAGAGAGAGAGAGAGAGAGAGAGAGAGAGAAGTGGGTCAGAGAGAGAAAGGGGCAGAAGGTCAGAGAGAGTCAGACAGCACCAAGGGAGAGACTAAACAGTCCCTTTTACAGCAACCCAGGCCTACCTGGCTGTTGCTAGGTAACTGCTGGGAAGAGTGTAGAAGGAATGCCATCAGGTACTATCTCTGTCCCCATTTCAGGTGTGAAGCTGAGATGTTTTGAGGTCATTTGCTTCACCCAAGGACCCACTGCTGGTAAAGGTAGGAGTGTGGCTTCAAAGCCAGCTGAAGCCTTCTTTACTCTGTGGTCTTGCATTTGCTTAACACGGCCCACGGTTTCTCTCCAGGAAGCAGGACCCAAGCTTGAAAAACACCTGGAATCATATTGGTGTTTACGCGTGTCCTTGGAGCCCTAAGTCATGCTGCTTTCCCTAAGGGAAGACCTTCATTATTCTGAACACAAATCTTGAGAAAAACCAGCAAAAAGGTTGAAGGTAAAGTCATGGGGTTCTCAGCACTTCTACACTATATCCCTTTAGATGCTCTTTCCAAGCAGTAAAGCCTAAAGGAGACTCCAACTCAGTTCTCTACAGATGCTTGGAACGTTGCTTTCCTCTCCTGCCTCGTCCCAGTCCTTGAGATAGGTGTAGAGGCAACGGAGCCATCGGATTGATTTTGGCAAAGACAAGAGCATGATAGGACACAGGTCAGTAGAGAGTGCCCCCTGCAGGCTCCAGCCTCCTATTTTTCCAGTACCAATTCTGGGCCTGAGCTTCCTCCAACTGGCTTCTTAGGCACTTCTAACGTACACAGCTGCCTTGAGGACACATACATCCTCTTTGACTCTGTGGACATAAGAATAGCTTACAGGCAGATGTCACAATAGAAGAATGCCCACTTTGCTCCTTCCAACTGTGGGTCAAATGTCTTCGTTCACCTGCCTGTCTCCTGTGGGCCAGAGAAGGGGGGAGAGTTGACAGCCCGGAGAAACTGCTAACGAAGCAAGACTTGATGCAAGCTGCCTAGACAGACACATTATCTGGGAGTAAAGGCTCAGCCTTCAGAAAGATTTACAGCAGGATGTGAGGGGGAGTGGATCTGAAAGTGTGTCTGTGGCATGGGGAGTAGCCAAAGGCGCTGAGCTGTTCTGTAGTTAGAGAGTGCAACCTTTTGTTTCCAAAGCCACATTGCTGAGGTAACATTGACCTGTTGGCAGCACAGTCCCCCCATAGTCACTTAAGACTCCCTCATTTTATTTAGCCATTATGAGTGCATGATATTTGGTCCCTGGATTATACATTAGCCTAAAAACTTTAGAAGAGTCATTGATGTATACTGCAGATTAATAGAAATAGTGAGGTGTCTGTGTGTGTGTGTGTGTGTGTGTGTGTGTGTGTGTGTGTGTGGTGTATGTGTGTGAGGTATGGTGAGAATAAACTGTGTAGTATGTTTGTATGGTATGCAGTAGAGAAAATGACTATGGAGTGGACATGCTGTGTGGAACTATGCGTATTAGTGTGTATAGTGTGCTATGTTTGCAGGTTTAGGTGTGATTTGATGCATGGTGTTGGGGGTAGTGCAGAGGTGATGATGACGATGATATGATGATGATGATGTGTGTGTGTCTGTATGAACAGCTGCACAATGCAATGGTGGGCATTGCTTTCTTGCTTCCATTTTAGTATATAAAATAGCACACTGTTGCAATCAGCCAATGATTCTTATAGATTTCTTTTGGTAAACAGTCCCCACCACACATGAGGTCAGATGGTCATTTTCCATTGCATGGGGGAAAATGTTATGTAGTAAGTAGAGTTCAGGAGTTCTTAAAACATAAGTCAATGTGTGTGTGTGTGTGTATGTGTGTGTGTGTGTGTGTGTGTGTGTGTGTGTGTGAGAGAGAGAGAGAGAGAGAGAGAGAGAGAGAGAGAGTTTCTCTTTGGCTCCCTGACTTAAATACAGATAGAAACTGGTAATATTATCCAAGAGAGGAGGCTGAGGAGACATTCTTAGGGGCTGGACACCATACCTGTTCCCTAGGTCCACCCTGGCTAGTCTGTAACATTATTATATCACCACCTATGCTTTGTACAGTAGACTTGGCACTGTAGTGAGGCAGAGGCACTGGTCAGCTATGGCCTGCCCTAAGCAATGTGGGGCAAAGCAAAGGGTGAATGGTGGGAGGCACCAACCTATTCTCTTCCTGATGTTAGCAGTTCCCAAGCTCCCTCTATCCGACTCTCAGTGCCCAAGATTCTTCCATCTGACTCTCAGTGCCCAAGATTCCTCCATCTTACTCTCAGTGTCCAAGCTTCCTTCACCTGACTCTCAGTGTCCAAGCTTCCTCCATCTGACTCAGTGCTCAAGATTCTTCTATCTCAGTGCCCAAGCTCCCTCCATCCAGCTCTCAGTGCCTAAGCTTCCTCCATCTGACTCTCAGTGCCCAAGCTCCCTCCATCTGACTCTCAGTGCCCAAGATTCCTCCATCTGACTCTCAGTGTTCAAGCTTCCTCCATCTGACTCTCAGTGCCCAAGCTCCCTCTATCTGGCTCTCAATACCTAAGCTCCCTCCATCTGACTCTCAGTGTCCAAGCTTCTTCCATCCAGCTCTCAGTGCCCAGGCTTCCTCCATCTGACTCTCATTGTCCAAGCTCCTTCCATCTGTCTCTCAGTGAAGATCTGATAGCCTTGTACCTCTCCAGGTTACTTCATGTTTTGATATCAGATTCTCAGTCTTTAATTTCCTTCTCGCTTCCCAACATTTTCCAGAATGGAGTTTACTTTGCCATATTGTCCAAAAGAGGGAAAAAAGCCTTTATTAGGGAGAGGCTTACTTATTTTATAACCAATTATGTATCAAGTAACCTTATTTGTTCTAATTCACTTGTCAAAATTTGACTCTCTTACAGTGTGTGATTTAGTGGCACAGGAAACTGTGATAATCCAATTTATTTCTGTCTTGACTGTAATTGTATATACCAAAAATGTGTGTGGGTTTCCATGGTCTTTGAATTCAAAGTATATCCACGTGTGTATCTGTTTTCCTGAGCAACATGCACTTTTGAACAAAGGCTTCAAGTCTTTAAGGGCATCTTGTTCTCTTCCGGAAAAGGAAGTGTGCCTCATTGGGTTTGTCCCATGTCTTGTAAGTTGGCTTGCTGTGCAACCTTCTCTATCCTTTCTTGGTACAGAGTAGACAAACATCTTGTCTTATAATTTTCATTCATTAGTTCATTAGCTGGCTTTTTTTTTTTTTTTGCCTCCACTGCCTACAGTACTCCTTTATTTTACTACCCTTTTCAAAAATCTGAAAGCAATCCTTAATAATCTCAAAAGATTGTGTCTTCTCAGATTTCTGAAGCTCACAATTTAAAACAGTTTTGTGTTTTCTGTCCCTTGGAGGTGGAGTCTTATTTACTCTGAATCATTAGAACAGTTCTTTGGACTTCTAAAGAGATTGTCTCCCAGGTCAGAAGACACTTTCTGTTCCAAACCTTTTCTTAACTACTCAGACTTTTGAGATCCGACAATGAAAACGTCTTGGACCCCAAGGTCATCATGATTCAATCTGGATTTGTTCAAATGTCCTGAAATTCCAGCTGGTAGGCAGCCCGTGTGATTGCTTCAGTGACCGTGGAGTCTGAATCTGTCACACCTTTTGTTTTATGTGTCTTGGGTGTCAAGTGACATCTCACATGAATGAATATTGTTTATGTGGAACAACTGTGGCAATGGGGACTGTCTACTGATCCTGATATGGCAATCCTGGATCTGTGATGTCTACACCGCCATCCACTGCTGTCCTGTTTGCTCTCTGTGCCAAATCAAACAGGAGAGCCATGAATGCTTTCTAAGGAGCCCTATGATGAGAGCTCTTCCTGAAGCAAACAAGCTCAGCAAGTATCTCTTCAACTTGAGCATCTCTTCATCTTTTTCAACTGAAATATGATGGATGTGTTGAATTACGAGATGCTGGCATTTTTTAAAAAATCAAAATTTTGATTTATTTTAAACGCATGCTGTTCTTTGCCTTAATTTCTCCTTGCTCCCATATTATCGAATATTCTGGCTTATGCGTTTTCATTTAAAATATAAACCAAATAAAGTATTTTATTAAAAAAATAATCAGTTCTTTGTTTTGACAACTTTTATATTTATGTACATACAACCATTCATTTAAAGTGAACCAAAACCCTGATCACCTGCAGGAAAACAAACTATTTAGAAATGTTAATTTATCAAGACAACAAGTCATAGACCAAGCAGAGCACAGATGACTTCATTTTTTTCTGTGACAAAACACCTGAGATAAGTTAACTTAGAGGGAAAAAAGGTCCATTATGGATCATGCATGGTTTTGAGGGTTTGATTCCAGGCTGGCTGATTTCAATGCTCTGGAATCTTGGATAATAAAAATCCCCATGAATGGTGTCTATAATAGAGGAAGGCAATTGGCCTTCCAACCAAGAAGAATGAGAGAGAGAGAGAGAGAGAGAGAGAGAGAGAGAGAGAGAGAGAGAGAGAGAATATGCATGAGCCAGTGAGGACAAGATTTACTCAGATCTATACTCCAAGAGGCCAACTTCATCCAGCCAAGCTCTACCTCCTAGTAGCCTATTCTCTATGTACATATTAACCCATGGATGAAGTTAGTATCCTTGTGATCCAACTAACTCTCAATGTCCTTCATCACAGGACCCTTCTGGGGGCCGCATCACATGTAAACTATAACAAGAAGGTAGTCTAAGGCAAGATCCCTCCCCCAGTGCCTTCCTAATTTTGCACAGAACTGGGAATTTCAAAATAACTGGGATCTGTAAACAGAATGTCAGAACTCAGAAGATTAAAGTTCCTTTAAAAAGTTACAATTTTGTTAACTGGGATTATGTTGTTGATCAGCTTCCATCTGGCTTGACAAATTACTTTGTTTAAAATATTCCTAAACTAAAAATATTCCTAAACGTGTGACATGTTAGCAAGTAGTTTCCACCGCCATCTCGTTTTAGTTGGATTTTAGAAGCTGAGCCTGAAACATTCATTTCTTAATTCTGATTGGTACTCTTTCTTGTATCCTTCTTTTAATGAGAACCTATGGAGAGATATAGATCTTTTAAATCTTGGAGGAAGTATGTTCTCATCAGTCAGAGAAGGGCTCAGTGCAGAAAAGAGGAACCTGAAAAATGGGGGATGACCCAGACTTTTGGCTTGGGACTGAATCATGGTACTGCCACACCTGGCTTGTGATCTTGGTTAAGTTACCTTCTTGGAGTGTGAGTGTCTTTATTGCAAAAATAAGTTTAATCACGTGTGTTAGTCAGGGCTAACAAAGCAGCACAGACTGAGTGGCTTAAGCAATATAATTTATTTCCTCATGTTTCTGGAGTCTGGTATTCTACACTTGAGTAACCAATGATAACATTGAGTTTCTTCTGAGGCCTCTTTCCTTGGCTAGTAGCTTTCTTCTCCATGTGTCCTCACACGGATTGCCTCTGTGTGTCTTTGTCCTAAAGTATGACATACAACACAGGTCATACTGGATTTCGGGCTGATTTAGCTACCGTTCTGTTGCTTTAGTAAAATAACCATGACCAAAAGCTACTTAGAGTAGAAAGGGCTTGTCTCATCTTAGAGTTCCAGGAGGATACAGTCATGGTGATGGAGATAAGAGGTAGGCATGGCCGTTAGGAAGCAGATTGTATGTCATGGACATACAGGAAGCAGAGAAAGAGAATAGACAGAAGCAGAGAAAGACAACAGGAAGCGGAATCAGGCTGTAAAAACTCAAAACCCACCCCTAGTGATGTATTTCCTCTAATAAGGCTCAACGTCCTTCCAAGAAAGCATCATCAGGTAGGAAACAAATATTCAAATACTTGAGCCCATACATTGATCTGTCTCATTCACCCAATAACAGGGGCTACTTCTAAGTAGCTTCTAAGGTCCTTTCTTCAAATTCAGTCATATTCTGAAGTATGGGGCAGAAAAGAGGGATATCAACAAGATTATGGAAGGGACACAATTCACCCCACTTCACACCTTTTTCCTGGGGTAATATTTTAAGATCTGATGGCTAAAGTGTTTAGTATGCAGTAAAGACGCTAACAGGGCTGGTGTTCGTCCTTCCTTCTCTGAAGCCCAGATTCCTTTATCGTTGGTGGTGGAATGGACACGTTTATTTTTCTATCAATCTAATTTCCCTCTCTTCCTTTCCAAGAAATTATTTGTCAGATATCATGGGAAGATAATCTATCATGTTTCCTCCTTCATGAGTCTCAAATAGAATTCCAACCATTTCCCCTCTCTTCTGGAACACGAACATGCTCACCAGAATTGCGACAGCTGCCCTCAGACCAGGAAATGACTCTGAGTTTGAAGCTTCCATATAAGGTAGCAGTGAGAAAATTAGAAGAAACCCCAGGACATAGATGGTGGCATGTAAATGCCTGTCCTCCCTGGATGATATACCTCAGATTTTCATGTTACATAAGAGAAAAATTGCTATTATTTATGTGACTGTTATTTCAGCCAAAAGATGTTTGCTAATGAATAGGATATGTGAGTAAAGTTGCCAAAACTGAGATGCATTCAATCCAGTCTCTTACGGTTGACTGCACTGAATATAACAACTCGATATGTGTGTAAGTCTGTGTTCCAGAATCATGCATGATCAAAACATGCAGAATTAGCTTGAGCGTGCAAGTGTTAGATGTCAGATAAAGTCAGACCACAAGGCAGGAAAGGGGCATAAACATCCTAGTAGCCATTGTGAGGATTTCCACACTATTTTAATTCAAGTTGCCAGCCATCATCTTATCTAAAAATTTGAAATCCTGGTATGGACCAAAGAAAGGTGAGAGGGAGTATAGCAGCAGGGATGCCATTTGGGAAGCCATTTATTAAGGCAGGAGGGGCTAGGAACAAGGCGATGGGAGGGGTAGTGCAGAGAGAAGAAAGAGGTCAGGGTAAGATACAATTTGCAGGTGGCAACTGATATCTATTGGTTGGATGTTGAGGTTGAGAAGTATGGAGATCCAAGAAGACCATGCAGTGATGTCATTTGAATGAACAGATGGCTGATCCTAATGAAGGACATGGGGAAGGTAAAAGAGATCTCAGTGTGTTGGACAGGGGATGGAGTCAAGACCAAGACACCCTCTCTCTCTCTCTCTCTCTCTCTCTCTCTCTCTCTCTCTCTCCTCACACACACACACACACACACACACACACACCACACACACACTACACACCCTTCACTATGTAGTGAAGGTCGATCTAGAACTAGCAATCAATTTAATTGCTCAGCTTCCTGAGTGCTGGGATTCCAGGTATGGGCTACCATGCAAGAAGTTCTCTTTGGGTAGGTGACATTCATGATGCCTGAAGCCCACAAACATCAAGTGCAGCAGACAGCTGGCTTCAGGAAGAGTTGAGATATGGCTAAAATATAGTGTAAAAGTCATCTGAAGCCATGGGCTTGGATGAGATCCCAGGAGAAAATAATTACAATGAACTGACACCCTCCCCCCCAACGCGGTCTCTTCCTCAAAAAGTGATAGGAAAAAGAAGATTCATTAGCTTAGTGGAGAGTGGACATTGGTGTAGGTGGGCAAACAGGAGTGAGGTGGCCAAAGAAGGAGCAGAGTGGGGTGTTAATGCATACACAAGAGCAAGGGGCAAGGGCAGAATACGGGGTAGTCAAGGACTTGACAGTACGGAAATGGCCAATCAGCAAACAGGAAGTGATAGGAAAATGGGAGCTGAGCAGAGGAACCTGGAGTCTCCTTGTCCAGAGGAGGGGGGGACTCGAATAATGTGGGCTCAAAAAAGCAAATGAAGTTGGGGGTAGGAGAGAAACTAGTGGTGGGGTTGGGATGCATTATATACATGTATGAAATTATAGGACAAGTTTTTAAAAGATGCTAAACATTCTGTAAATACAAAATATATAGATATAGACACACAGATGTATATATGTACATATATACATACACACAAATATATATGGATACAAATGTATGTAGTAGATAAAGAGAGATTTCCAATATATATGATAGAAGAATGGAATGTACGACACTAAGGTACAGAGTTGCAGCGAGATCTAGAACACAGATTGACTCTGGAAGAGGAGAAACATTGCTTGTGTGTTTTTGATTGATGCAGAGGACTGAACCTGGGGCCTCGAGTGCTTTATCATGAGCTGTATCTCCACCCCAGGTTTGCTCCTAAAACTCCATCCCAGATAATGCTGTGAAGCTCATTTCCTTATATCAGCATATTTTGACATTTCTAATACACTCCTAGGCAAAAATTGCCAAAGTTCAGGTTATGACATTAAAAAAAAATCCTCTTACCATATTTTTGGCATAACTAATTCTAGAAAAGTCATATGAATTAACATAATCTTATCTTTATCTCACCTTCTTTTGAATATTCAAAAATATTTTTGGTCACTGCCATTTTTCTTTTTTTTTATATTTCTAAAGTTAGGACTTTTTAAAAAAATATGTATGTGCATGTTCATCTGAGTGTGTGCCCGAGTTTGCACAGATGCTACTGCATGTGTGTGTGACAACATGTGGATGACGGAGGTTGGGTATCTTTCTCAATCACTTTTCACTGGATCTTTTGAGACAGAGTCTTTTCCTGAAACGGTTCAGTTAAGCTGGCTCCCAGCAAGCTCCCAGACCCAACTACCTCTGCCACCCTAGCCTTTGGTACCACAATGGTGCCATAACCATCTTTTCTGTGGGCGCTAGGGATCTGAATGCAGGACCTTGGGCTTGTACAATTTCTTTGCTGTGTGAAATCTCCCAGCCCTTTAAAAATATGTGTGTAGAACTTTTTTTGTGTAACATGGCTGCATCTGCCATGTTTGGGACATACCTGCCTTCCAGCTGGCTTTTATTTATATTTCTCACAGTGTTTTTGAATAATTTCCCACTGTGATTCACTTTGTTGATTTTATCCTAGAAAGTCATTTTTTTTTTCTCCTCTTCAAAAAACTAGAAGTTGAAGGAACAGTTTTGAAAGGCTGGAATGCTTTTCTGGATGGCTCTTTCCCATGAGCATAAGGCTCAGCAGTGAGCAGTTTACCTAACCTCTTTGCATTCCCAGAGAAAAACCCAGTGTATTTGAGTTAGTTGTTCCTTGGCTTAGCTTCTGGTAACACACAAACTGCATTTGTGAAGGTCACTATGGCCTTCATGTCTGGTCTCTGCCCTGCAATGTGTATGGAGGAATGAAGCCAGAACCTGAGGCCTAGGCACGGACTTCTCTACAGTACGTTGGTGATGCTAATCCAGAGGAGGGATTATTAGCTCTAGACCTGTCCTGATCTAGGTAATAGCAGAAACCACGTAGGATTTCTAAAGTCTTGCTCATTGTTATTCCTCTTGTCTTTCTTACTTCTTTAGCTTTTCCTCTTTTTACCCCCCCCTATCTGGTACTATTTTTGGACTTGGGCATAATGACATCTATCCTGGACTCATTCTTTAAGGATCTTCTCTTGAGGGGTCTGGAGAGATGGCTCAGAGGTTAAGAGCACTGGCTGCTCTTCCAGAGGTTCTGAGTTCAATTCCCAACAACCACATGATGGTTCACAACCATCTGTTATGGGATCCAATGCCCACTTTTGGTGTGTCTGAAGACAACTACAGTGTACTCAGATGCATAAAATAAACAAATACATTTTTAAAAAAGAATTTTCTTTTGAAGTCCTTGTTATCTTCATGGGTTTAATATTCCATTTTTGAAATTTTGGGAAGACCCAAATTTGACCAGTTAGCATCACCTCTCCCACAACACCATGCTTCAAGAAACCAAGACTCCAAGATTCCTGCCTCAAATACTATAAGCCGATGTCTAGAACCTGCCTATGGTTCTAGCCTCTTGTGTGTCCTTTGGAGGTCTGAGCAGTAGAGGAGGGAGGCTGTTTGTAAGTGCTGTGGATAAGGCTAACTCTGGGATGGCTTATCCATGCCTATGAATGAGTTCCTCATGGTGGGGACCAAGTCAGCTAGAAGAAAGGAGTAGCCCATGGAATAGACTAGAACAAGTGGTCGCTTCTCTTGGCTCTCAGTACTCTGGAACTCTAAGGAGTCCAGGAATTCTGAATTTGCCAACCTTGGCTTTCCAATTTGCTAAACAAATTTACTCATCAAAGTTGGAGAACGTCTTACAGTTTAATTAATAGACCTTGTTTAGTTTTCCTGTTTAGTTTCATGGTATAAGCGTTTAGCCTTTTGCTCCTAGTCCCTGATGGTGGGGTGAATGTGGACAGGCTCACCCTTCCCTCTCTTCTCTCTTTTGCTACTTCTCACTCCTGCCCCTTTTCAGCTCACCTTGTTTATCTTCTTGGTGCTCATGGAGACCTGATGAGGTCCAGTTCCAACCTTCAGTACTGAAAATCCATGTTTCCTTCTCTAGGCCTGTCTCTCTCAGGTCATCCTCATTTGTCAGTTTGAGAATCCAGTACATGAGGATGGCTTTTTAGAGGATAAATAATAGAAGCCTTCTTAATGCACTGATAAAATTAATAAAAGAACAGATGAGTAAGTTCTACATATCATTCAAGCAGGCCTAGGTGTGTTTCTCTTGAATATTTACTCTGTCTAGCCCTCAGCCTACCTCTACCCTCTCCCCTGGCCTCCCCTCCACTCCCCCTCCCCTTCCCCACCCCTCCCCTTTCCCTCCTCCTCCTCCTCTTCCTCCTCCTCCTCCTCTTTCCCTTCTTTTCTCTCTGCCTCCCAGGGGACACGGCCTCACTAGGTCTCACTGTGTAGCTCTTGACAGTCCTGAAACTCTTTCTTGTACACCATCCAGGTTGGCTTTAAACTCCCAGGGTTCCACCTGCTTCTGCTCCCAAGTGCTGAGATTAAAAGCACCGTGCCACTATGCCTTGTTTTGTCCTATCTTTCTGAGGTCATGAGGCAGGTGGCAGGTGACAAATGAGGACAAGCATACCTAGTTAACATATCTTGGGTTCTCTTAAAATTTCTCCTGGAAATGGTTCCTTTTTTTTCTACTACCAGTGCTTCTCAAAGTTTTACTGGCACCTGATTTAGAAACAAGAAGGATTTTAGAAGCTCTGGCTGCAGCTGCCCCCAGAGTTCCAGAATCAGTAGTAGATAGAAGAGGGGTGAAGTCCAAAAGTTTGTACTTCCAACCATTTCCCAGGTAATGTGGTGGCTACTGGTCCAGACGGTACCCTGAGAATCACAGTTATTGGGTTTTCCCGTGTAGGTCTCTGTTGCTAATGCCAAAGCACTTTCAACTTGTGGTTCTCAAGTAGACAAAGCCTGGGTCTAGAGCACTGCTCAGAGGCAAAAGAAGTGACTAGGACCTCAGTGTCTAGTTCCTTGGCCAGGCAGGCTTAGTTCCCAATGGCTGGGACGTTCTCCTGCAGAGGCAACTTGAGCTCTGGCTTGGCAGACTATGAAACAGCCTTGGCCTATACCCTTCTCTGTGAGTTCCTCTTTAATTGCAGAATCTGGGTGGCCTTCACACAGTTGTTTGCACAGCAAGGGAAAAGAGATAAGTTCAATAACCTTGGAAGACCAGTCTCTTTCCCCTCCCCCCACCCAGTCTCCTGAGAAGTGGTGCCCAGAGGAAGAAACACTGTGTGTGTGGGAAACCAGAGAGAGGCTCCAGAGGGTGGCCTGCAGAGGCCTGGTGAGGGGGTGGCATTTTCTAAAGAATGAATGTCTACTGAGCTGCCTAAAATCACTTCCTGCTTTGTGAGGGTTCATTAGCTGGAATTCTCTAGATGACAAGAGTCTCTAAATCTCCTTAGCTGGACTCTGGGCCATGATTCTCCCTCCCAGGATCTAATCACTCAGAAAGACAATCTTGGCTCCAGCTGTTGGATTACAACAGCCCGTCCAGAGAGTGGGTGGCTCTTAAATTGAACCTCTTGAGTATTTGTATCTGATAGGGACAAGGAATTCTCTGTCCATGAAAAACCACAGCCACATCTGGGCACAGACTCAAATACAGTGAGCGCAACCAACAGCCCAGGTGCCCAGAACCCAGTCTGTATTTGTCTATTTTCTCTTGCGCAAAATCATAAGCCAATAATTGCTTTCTATTTTCAGCCACACCTTTTCCAAATGACTTGGGCTGTGGGTTGCTGTGAGTCCATCCTGGATCTGTCATGCCACGAGAGCCCAAGAGTTTCAGTTTCACAATGATAATAACAATAATGGGTGAGAGTGGTGAAGTGTGAACTCCCCAGTGGGACCTGTGCCAAACATTTCTCATCCATGATGGCATATCATCCTCACAACAGTTCTAGACAATGGGGTTTATTACGCCCAATCTACAGATGGTGGAACTGAGGCTCAAGGGTTGGATAACTTCCCTAAGATCACACAGGCAGCAAGATGTGGGAACTTGATGAGAACTCAAGCTTGTGTCCATGTGCCTGCTCTGACAATTTCGTTCTTGACAGGTGTTTGTTAACTTAAGCTAACCAGTGTATCTACACATGCATAAGAAAGAACTTCAAAGGCAGGTTCTAACTTGTATTATTTAAAAACAGGAACCTTACTCAACCAAACACTTCATTTTCCAGGCAAGCAGGTTAATTGAATTGTTAGAATATAGTCAATATTCAATCAACAGTCAACACTTGCATAATAGGAGTTAGCATTAGGGGAAAGGGAAGTATGGGTAAGCAATACAGCTGTGACTGTGATAAGATTTTCCTGGCTGGTGCATACAGTGTCTATATAAAACAAACATGGCAACCTGTCTGAGGCTTATAGTACTGTGGAGTCCAAAGCTCTCTTTTTTTTGGGAGCATTTAGGGTCCCCATATTTTTCAACCAACCTCTCAAGACATGCTAGTTTTCACAACTTACTTCTTGATATAAAGACTCATGCTGTCAGCATCAGCTTGCTGGTCTCACATTGGGCGTGAGCAAGCATATGTGGGAGCAGGCAGGTGGATGTCAAGGCATGGAAATGAAGAGTGTCTGTCAAAAAGGCTTCCTTCCTGCAATGGCCAAAACCAGTGTGGGATGTGCCAAGTAGGATCAGACCCTCTACACACGAGAGCGTGCTGTGAGGGGCAAGCTGACTCCAGTGACAAGTTCAGGAGGTGAGGAGCAGGACCTGGAGTATCCCAACACCCCAGGGCTTTGCTCCATGTTTGAAAACCTTCTCAAGTAGTAGCTTTATCGGACAGTAACTTTGGGAGTAATTCTGCAAACTCGCCTCTATCTTCCATTTGTTAAAATGCACTTTGGATAAGTCCGTTTTGCAGAGCGGTTCTGGAAGAAATGTGCTGTAATAAAAGAAACCATTATGCATAATTTCATATGTAGAATTCCTAGATCTGAAACCCAGATCTGTCCCTTACTAGCTAAGGAGGATTTTCAGCCAAGATAACGGGTTGAGGTTCCATGGGGACCCCACTCTAATCTTTAGGTATCAAACCATTTTAAGAGCTAAGTAGCTTAGCAGAAACATGCCTCATAGGCAGGAGACCCTGGGCTCAACCCCAACACTGAAGTTAGCAAACAACAGGGACTGCTTTTAAAAATCATTTTTAAATCCTTATTAATCCAAAAGGAATAAAGGGAACATTCAAGGACAATAGCTAAAGAAGAAACCGTGGACCATAGTAGGGCGAGACAGCAGAGGTAACATTGACTGTGATGCCACACAGAGCAGACATGTGGCTTGAAAGATGTGTGTTGAAGCCAATGTGGCATGCAGACCGTCAGCTCTTGTCACTCAGAGATAACCAGAACTAGGTTCTTGGGGTGGCATGGGGGGAACCAACTGAGAGCCGAAAGGGTTCTTCTGAACTTGGGCAAGAAAATGGCAGCTTTTGTCCAAGATTATGGTAGAAATGGAATCAACCAATCAAATCCCAGATTATTTGCACATCATGGATCAGGAGGTCTGGATTCTTGGTACTGAGTAAAATGTAGGAGCCTTGTAACATAGTAAGCAAGAGACGAAGTCATGTCCTGTTAGCAAATTCAATCAATTCCTGTGGTCACTGTTAATAATCTCATTAAGAGCAGAACCTGGAGAAAGCAGCCCATGCAGTCTTGAACTTACAGCTTTAAGATGTTCGGGAGCTCCAGAGAGGCCTTTGAGGTCTGCTGGGATCTGCAGTGTCTGTTTGCTTTCATGTCCAGGTCTGGAGGGCTCAGATCTCTATTCTTTTATCTCCTCTACTTTTCTCTCTTCCTAATTGTATTTTCTAAAAGAGTTGCCACTGGAATTTAGATGTTCAGCCCTGAGTTCCCTGAGAATGTAGATGGTGGGAAGTGAAGCTCAGCTTGATTCTGGTGGAAATCACTGGAGGCTCAGGACTATTAACAATCCTGCTGAGGCTGTGCAGCCCAAGAGCTCCTATTCTGTAATCTTGCTGGTTGATTTGAAACGTTTCCTGTCTTTCATTTGTTTTTCATTCTTTAACTGTGTGGTCCTCCTTCCTCCTCCTTTATCTCTCTCTCTCTCTCTCTCTCTCTCTCTCTCTCTCTCTCTCTCTCTCTCTCAAGTTCCACACCTCTTCATCCTCTTTCTTATTGGATGCTTCTACTTATGTACCATCTCACATTTCCTCCTAATTAAAAAAAACCAAACCCAAAACAAACCAAAAACAACCCCACCTCTAATTTCAAGCTCAAAGAGCTACCTAATAAAGTCATCTTTATAGGATAGTTCTTCACATGTAGGGTTATTTCAAAACAAACAAACAAAATAAACCTCAGACACACAGACAATTCTTTTCTTTACCATATTAAATTCATTCCTGTCTCTTGGTATCTAGCTCCTTTATAAATTGTATATTGATGGATGGTTTCACCAGTTATTCAGGAAGATTTTCTTATTAATTACCTACAATGACTGCTTTAAATGCCATAGGAATCTGTTATCTATTAAAGCAGTTAAAATTTTGTGTGTGTGTGTGTGTGTGTGTGTGTGTGTGTGTGTGCATTCACATGTTCGGGTCAGTTTTTGTCAGTCTTTCTCTTCTAGTAAAGGGATAAGGCTGGGCACCAGGGACTCCTTTATTTCTTGCTCCAAGTATTTATGAAATAACTGATGACCCATCTAGGTGATGAGTAAAGTCAGCAGATGCCTTAAAGGCAGAGTGCTCCACCTCCTTGTTTAGGGAGGCGAGAACTTTGATCTTCTCTGTAGTGTTACTCATTGTTTACTTCTCAGGGGTTTCTAGGTCTGTCTCTTTCTCACTCCTTACCAGTCACCAGAATAACTTGGACCATTTAGACACTCCCCAAGCTAGAAGGTGACTGCGGTATCTACAGGGATGGGAGAGGGTGAGTTCAAAACAATATACCAGTGTGGCCTGGGATGTTTAGTGATGGAACTTTGGTTTCTAGAAAAAGAATCCTTTCAAGGATGCCCAAGTGAGTTTACTGTGAGGATACAAATGTGTCCCACAGAAACAGCCACAGGAGAGGCAGCAATGCCTCATGGGAAATGGAAAATCACTGGAAGAATCCATTCCTTGATCATATCCACATCACTTTAGCTCACCTTTACCTGCAGATTCCTTTCATGAGTTTGCATGTATGTTCTAACACCCTTCACCTCTGCAGAAAGCCACCCCATCCCCCAATTCTACATGACTCTGCTTCCTCTCCTCTGGGCCAGCCAATCCAGTGTCTGGGTTCCAGTCTCTAGTCCCATGGAGAGTAAATCTGATTGATTTTTGTCCTGCACGAACTATTTACCCTTGGTCTAATATTGTGCTTGAGATTAAAGGTGGAAAGATAAGAGCAGGGAGAAATTTTTCTGAAAAATCTTTTAAAATGTATGTGGGTAGGGAGACATTTTTGAGTATGTATAGAAAGATGCAGAGCCAGCATACATAATATACTTCAGAGCAGTCTGAATATGAATCAAAGTTTACCACCACTCCAGCTCACCCAGGAAGCTTCCACTCACTCAATTGTTCCCAAAGTCTACTTCTTAGGTATTTGTCTGCATTGAGTATTGAGCTACTGGGAACAGACCAAGGAGGATCAGTCTTTGAGATGGCTTGATAAACAGGGAACCACCATAACCAGGGCCTTTGTCATCAAAGAAAGCAGTTTACTCTCACGCCTGACTCACCCATCCTCCAGTGGTAAATGATTTTAATTACAGCTTCTCATTCAATTTAGCTTTAAGAAAAGCATTTGTGTGAGCACACTGATGCCCTTACAGAGAGTTTCTTGAGATCTTGTGCCGGTTGGCTTAGCAGGGCCTGGTGTCTCACAAATGGAGCTGGAGATCTTTTGACTTCTTCAATAGAAGAAGAACAGAGGGGTAGGTGTCTATGACATTCTAAGTAGTTCTCTGGACTCAGATATCTTAGGGTCACACAGGGGACCTCTGTCTTGCTTTGTGATGTCTTCCAATGTGCCCGACTCACTGTGTGTCAGGTTAATTTGTCCATTAAGTGACTAAATGTAGACTGTGAGGTAACAATGGTATTAATGGAAACAGCGGTGATGACAGAAGTCACAGCCAGTGCAGTGACCCTTACCACAGTTCTCCAACGTTTCTTATCTATTACATTACGTAATCCTCACTGTGAAACTGTGAATGTAAGTACCATTCGCTCTATCACACAAAGACTTAGATAACTTATGTATCTTTGTTTCTTTCATCTACATGAGACATCTTCACAATGCCCAAGAGAAATCAAATCAAGTGAAGTTGGGGTCCTTTACACGTAAAATACCTTGATAAAACTTTTTTTTTTTAAAGTGCTAATATGTATTTTCTGGGTATCTCAGTGGTTATTGCTTATATTCTCTCTCTCTCTCTTCTCTCTCTCTCTGGTTTTTGCCGAGACAGGGTTTCTCTGTATAGCCTGAGTTGTCCTGGAACTCACTCTGTAGACCAGGCTGGCCTCGAACTCAGAAATCTGCCTGCCTCTGCCTCCCAAGTGCTGGGATTAAAAGCGTGTACCACCACACACTGGCACTTATTTTCATTATTTCTAAATTGGTAGTTTCCTATACATAGTCCAAGTAAAATACAGACTTTCAAGTCAGAACTTGCTTTGTGCTACATTCCCTACCAGCTAATTCAAAGTCATATATCAAGTTTATTCTGTTCAACTATAAGCATGATCAGTAAACCATTAAACCCAGAGGAGGAATTTGTAGCTAGTTAGACTGGAAATCCAATGTGTGAGTCCTAACAGGTTACGTAGAAATAGTAACAGAAAGGCCATTTTCCTGTCTCAGAAATGTAAAACAGACAGACCTGTAAGTTCAACATTCCAAAAGGTTGAAGTCATTCTTTTATTGATTTAAATAATGAGGAAAAGAAATTTTATACTACTAATAAAAATATTATTTATGATTGCCCAGTCATAAAGGCTGCATTGTTGATCGCTGGGTCCTGGTAAATATTTTGTATCCCTTTGGTATTTACAGATGGTCTATTTTAGTAATGTGTTCACAGTGTGAGGCTTGTGTTAGGACAGACAGAGCTTTTGTTAAAGTTTGTGTTCACCTCTCTACCTTGAAGAGTCCATTCTTCATACCAGATCTCTCCCAGGTGTCTCAGTCAATATGATCTACTAGCCATAGAGTGAGTTGAGAGCTCAAGGGTTTTGAGAATTTGCTGGTGTCACTAGAGAATTGCAACAGAAACTCGACTTCTTGTCTTTTGACATCTATGACTTTGAATTAGGACTTGTTTTCTGGATAATGAATTTGCTCTCCGCTCTCCGCTTTGCACAAGTTCATCAGTTTTTTCATTATGCTCATTGCTGGGGACTCATGTCTTCCTTGAGATCGTTACTAGAAAGACAACAGGGAGCTTGAGCTTGGGTAGAACTAGAGGCAAATCTATGGTCTGTCATTTACTAGCTTGTCATCCTAGTCAAAATGTTTAGAACTCTTCAGGTTCCTCAGCTCCACAATAGGGATAACAGTTACCTTCCACTGAGGCATGGCAGCACATACCCATAACCTCATTACTACAGAATCTGAGGCAGGAGGCTTGCTGTAAGTCTGAGGCCAAACTAGGCTACACAATGAATTCAAAGCCAGCCTGGAATGCATTGTGAAACACTGTGTCAGAAAAACAAAAACCAAACCAAAACAAAACAATTATCTTTCAGTAAAATGATAAGAATGAGAACAAAATAAAATATTAAATTAACTAATGTAAGAGCAAAATTTTACTCTGATATGCTAAATATGATAAAAAAATCATTTATAATTATCTTTCTGATTGAAACAAAAATTCCTCTTGTTTCATGGAGATCTCTTCATGAATCATCTCAAGAAATATTACTGCATGCCTGATTCATGTATAGTAAGTAGAGTGACCCCTCCTTTCTTCTGTATTTTCTAGCTCATTATTTCTTATGGAAGATACAAGGTTAAGTTTAGGATAGTTGGCTTTGAGTTTGCTGTCTTTCCGTGATGCTATTAATAACAAATCCCGCGAGAGGGTTCACCTTTGCCTTTCTTTGTTAATTAGTTATAAAAGGAAGTACAAATATGAAATGTCTTGGAGACACAGGCAGAAATTTGGGGTGGTTACTTGGGTTGGAAAGGGCACACAAGTTCACACCCTCACTTTCTTTTTGTTTGTTTGTTTTTTTCGAGACAAGGTTTCTTTGTGTAGCCCTGGCTGTCCTGGGATGCACTCTGTAGACCATGCTGGCCTCAAACTCAGAAATCCGCCTGCCTCTGCCTCCCAAGTGCTGGGATTAAAGGCGTGCGCCACCACCGCCCTGCCACACCCTCACTTTCAAAAGTGAGGCTTGTACTTGGTGAGTCAGCAGTATCCTCAGGCCTTCTACACAGTGCTGAGGGCTGGATCTTGAGAAATGGTTGGACCACAGTCAGAACACAGTTGTTCTCCTTTTCACTGTAGTAGCTGCAAAGTTAATCTGCAGAATAGTTTCTCTGGTCATCCCTAAGATATCTTTAGGGTAAATATGACCCTTAGGTGTAGTTCAACATCACTGTCTTAGATGATACTCCTGAATGCTGGTGGGCTGTTTTGAAGGTGACTAGTAGAACTGATTCCAGTCTGCTCTAGGATCACCACATGGGCACCCTTTGGGGTGCATCTGTAATTGCTGTTCCTTACTGTGGAGAATGCTCAACACTTTGAATGGCTCCTTGGGGCTGGAAGGAGCTAGAAGCAATGTATTTGGTATTCAGAGTTTTCTTATCAAATCAATCATGGCCATCATGGTTCCTTGCCAGAGCAGAGCTAAGAATACCTTTATTTAAGCCCCTTCTCCCGACCTCCTCCTCCTCCCTCCCTGTCTCCACTCTCTTTCTCTTCCTCTCTCTCTCCATTCCTCACTTTCTCCTCCATCCCTCATCAAGACATCTGTTTTTAAGGGATAAGTAAGTTCTTCCATAACTAAGAACATTTTTTAGATCATTCAAGTCACGAGGCCTGTTTTGGCTGAGATGAGACAGGAGATCAGATGATGGCCTTTGCGGGAGGCATGCTCTTCTGTCCTGCTTGCCTTTTAAAGTCTTTAGCAACAGGTTCGTCAGTTTGGGCTGTCCCACCAGTGACTCAGCTAGGTTTCCTTGTGTTGTTTATCCTGCTTTCATCTCTAGAGTGTTCAAATTTGCATAATTTGAAAACTTTCTTCCTAAAAGGCTTTGAGACATGTTTTTCTGTACATTGTACACACAGACACACAGACATACAGCACACAGAGGACTCACATGAAAGAACAGACACAGACAATAGACAGATGAGAGAGAGAGAGAGAGAGAGAGAGAGAGAGAGAGAAGATATTTATTAAGAAAGGGGAACCCACAGTGTTGGAGGTAGATCATTCTGCATTCTGAAGACAGACCCAGCTCTTACTTGTCATGTCAGAAAGATCCTGGAAAGGGGCCACAACTCTCCTCAGTTCCTGAGCTATGGGAGTTTCAGACTCCCAGGGTGGTAGAAACCGGCTGGAAAGGAGTAGCGAGTTCAGTGAAAAGTGCTAGCCCAGGTGGAAGCAGCTGAGCTTCTGTTGGACTGGAGCCATGGGAAGAACGGAAAGAGTGCAGAGGTTCAGAGCCCCCAGGGCCTCAGTTTGGCTCTGCCATTGATTGCTGGAAAGAACTAGAACATCTCCTGTCCAGGCCTCAGATTTTCCATTTGTGTAACTAGAGAATTGATCTAGGTCAGCAGCCAGCTAGCTATGGTTTGTGGGTCAAAGAGCCACGCGCTGCCCCTAAGTGAGTTTATAAATGACCTGATATTGGCCAGGTCTGTTCAGGCACTGGCTATGACTAGTTTTATAAACGAGCAGGCAGAAGTGATACAGAAACACCATGACCCACATGGCTTAAAGGACCTACTGCTTGGTCCTTTGCAGAAAAATTTGCTCTTCGGGTCTTGATCTCTACAATTCCAAAGCTATGAGCTGATCTTCATGCATGCTGAGGAGACACTTCCTGGCATCTCAGAAGCACGATGGTTTCTAACCTATACTCCGCAGGCCACAGAGGTGTGCCTAACAATGAGAGGGACTCAGGAAATGAGCTTCTTCAGGGCAAGGACACTAAGAGGGAAGGAAGGGGACAATGACAACTGGGAGAAGTGTGAAGTGACAACTTTGCTCAGCTCTCACAGGGCTAGGCTACCAAACTCCCTCCCAACCCCCCCGCCTTCGGAATTCTTCAGTGGCAGGGCCTGTGTCCCAGACATAATGGAATCTGTTGTGTAATGGGGAAGCTGCCACTCAGCAGTGTTAATGGAATGAGGGTGGACCAGCTTGGTGGCCGAGGGGCATTCCTCTCCAGGAGATGTTGCCATGTGTGACTCATAAGGTGTACTCTCTACTGAAGAGTTCTGCATGAGACAGAGACAGGGAGGGAAGGGGGAAAGAGGATGTGGAGACGAGTAGAGATGCTGAGATGCAGCAAGCCTGCCATGACCGTGGCTGTGCACCAATAGATACTGTGGGTACAAAGGGGAATAGGGTGTGAGCCTCCTCCAGAAGCTTAGGCTAGATTTCTAGGGCACAGGTTCCACAGAATAAGAAAAAGTACCATGAGGGCTCAGCCAGAGACAGTAGTTTTCACCAAAACTGTCTGAAAAGCACTTAGGTTAGTCACGTCTCGCACCTACATCTAAATCCTAGCAATATCTCAAAGTGCTGATGGTTAACATTGCCACTGAAGACAGCCTCTGGTCTCTACCTTCTTAGCCTGGTACACGAGCTCCTTCGTGACCTATCACATCACCTCTTCAGCTTCCTTTCTTTCTGGTCCTTCCCAGTTGTGCAGTACCGGTGCCAATTCTTTAAATATAGCTGCCACATTTACCCTTGCCTCTGGCCTTGTCATGCGAGTGTCAGCTAGAACTTCCACCAGACTGAGTTTGCCTCAGGTACTATGGCCCTATTCCTACTGCTGTGGGAAGAATTTGCCATTGCTCTGGCACTTCTCTTTTACGAAGAGTGTACGTCCTATGAACATGATAGTCCATGGCAACAGAACAGCAAGGATGTTATTCCCAAGACTGCTTGTCTTACAGAACTGTGGCATGAACACTGTCAGTTAATAGCTGAATTTTCCTACTGTGCTATTCTGCCCAGTGCTAAGTCAGGAAGGAAGTGGCACAGCAGAAGGAGGGTAGAAACAAGGGAGTTTTCAGAGTGTATTGTCACTGTGGGGCAGGAAGGTCTGGAGCACCTGGTGGCAGTGCAGAGCACCAAGGGTATGCATACACCACATGTGTTTAATGGAGCCCTTGGCACCACCAACATGCTCTATGAATTGTGTGAGTGGGTGTGATCAGCAGAGTTGGTCCATCATCAGGGAAGCACTGGATACTGGCAGTTAAAGATCTTTGGGAATTCTGAGTGGGAAGGACATTGGTTCTGGGGTTGGGGGGGGGGCACTGAGAACTAGAGTTTCTGGATCTGATCAAAGAAAGACTTAAAAGGAACTAGTAGTAGAAAAGCCAGGGTCCAGTGGAAGGCAGGGTGGTTGGCTGTGATCTCCCTCTCCCGGAGCATCATCTCTCTCCTCCCGGAGCATCATCTCCTCCCGGAGCATCATCCTCCTCCCCGAAGCATCACTTCTGCACCCCTGTGGGTTGGTTCGGGCTTCTTCATTCTTAATGGTGTCAGAGTCCTTGAAACCTCAAATGGAGGACCAGAGACTCAAAGGTAAGTAAGTACATGTTCCATGAGAACCTAAACAAGTAGTGGTGCCCTTTAATGGCCTGACACAGATGCCCAGATTCATGGGGAAGAGTCACAACTCACTTCTCCATGGGTGGAGGGTGAAGGTTACATTATAGGAGAAAATGGGACAGAGATGCAGCATAGCTTTCTCTAGAAAGTGCTGTTTGTCATTTGATGGCCTTTGGCCTCTCTCTCTCTCTCTCTCTCTCTCTCTCTCTCTCTCTCTCCTCTCTCATTATTAAGACAGAGTCTTATTATGTAGCCGAGGGTGGTCTCCACAGTGTTCCAGTCCCTGTGAGTGAACTTCCTGCAGGAATGCATCACCACACCTACTTTAGACAGTATATTTTTAAACTTCCCTTCACCATAAAGACACATGACATCTCTGGATGCCTGTGACTATCCCCAGGGCCCCTAAGCACTCAGGGAGCTCGCTATAATGCTAGCAGCAATCTCACTTCTCTGCCAAAGTATTCAGCATACCTACCGCTCCGCCTCGCTTCTCAGCTGACTTATGGTACATATCGGCTTACTTCCCACCTATGACATATGTCACAGAATAAGCAGCCTCAATCACAGTGCAGGAAATGTCACCAGCAGTAGAGACTGCAAGGAAAACAACTGACAAGTCTGACTAAGATAAGTTTAGAACTTCAGCAGCCAAAAATACTACGAGCCAAACAACAACAAAAAATTAACCACCAAGAAACTTTTACAGTATTATAAAAGATAAATATTGGTGTTGCTAACACACAGAGAGATTTACAATTAGAGTAGAAAAGAATCTGGTAGACAGACCATGGGCACCCCCTAAAGAAGAAATACAAAATATTAAAATAAATAAAAAATATTTTCTTTGATAATTTTTAAATAAAAATAGTAATGAATCATTTCACATTTACATATCAAAGACAATGGACACTATTTTATGTTTGCATATTCAATTGATGAGCCTAAAATTATAAGGCTGGCAATGTAGTTCAGTGGTAGAGAGAATGCCTAGCATGTACAAAGCTGGGCGTTTGATAACCTGTGCAGAAAGAAAAGAAGAGAGCATCGTAGTGCCCATGATGTTCAGTGCATAGGCACATGGTCTCTTACTGCAGAAAGGGAAGAAACGATAGCACCTTCCAGCAGGGCAGCCTGGCAACTGCTGGAAAGAGACACTCTTACAGTCTAGCAAGGGAAAAACAAAAAAACAAATTAAAAAAAAAAAAACAAACCCTTGGGACAGGGGAGGGAGAGATGGCTCAGGAGTTACAAAGGTTTGCTGCTATTCCAGAGGACCCAAGTTCAGTTCCGAACACCCACAGCAAGAGGTTCACAACTGCTTATAACTCAGCTTGTAACTTCTTCTGGCCTTCAAGGACACCTGCATACATATAAAAGAGGCTAAAGACACACACACACACACACACACACACACACACACACACACACACACACTTAGAAAAAAGACGAAAATACATAGACAGGAAAATTATTCCTATTAGACAAATACGGCATGAGCAGTGGTGGCTGACAACAGAATGCTGTACTTGGCTATCTTCAAGTCAAACTTATTGACACCCATATACCATTACAGATTGAATGATGTTCATGTTATTTTATTTATGTATGTATGTATGTATGTATGTATGTATGTATGTATGTCAAATATTTGTTTTATTTTATGTGTGTGTTTTTGCCTGAATACCCTGTGCATGCCTTGTGCCTGAGGAGGTCAGAAGAGGATATAAGGTCCCCTGGATTGCTATAAACCACCCTATAGATGTAGGGAGCTGAATTCAGATCCTCTGCAAGAGCAACAAGTGCTTAATTGCTGAGCCATCTCTATAGCCCCCATAATAGAATCTCAAGTGCAAACAACCGTAAGTCAGTTTAAAATCAGCAAATATGCTTTAATTCTGTGCTTGTATCTAAAAATATGTCTACATTTATGAATATATGTATAAATGTACATACAGGAAACAAAGATAAAATGACATATATCTAAATATAATTGCAGATTACCTCTAAAAGGTGTAATTATCAGCCTTTGATAATAGTTTCTTAAATCACTGCATCCTTAAGTTTCTTTAAAATGAATGTGTCTATACTATTACAAAATGTATGAGCACAAATATGACAGTCATTTAAAATGCATGTAAAATTGTGTAATAGTATGTGTAAGCCAGTACAGAATAAACATGCAATCCCAGGGCTTGGAAGAGTTGAATCAGGAGGATCTTGATTTCTAGGTCAGCCTAGATGTATCTCCCATTTGAAAAATATTTAGCATATTTCTTACTTGTGGAAATTAAATCAATACAATAATAGATATTAATATATAATGTAGATTGTTAGGTTTTATATAGTATGCACAATACAAATATAAAACAGAAGGAAAACCCTTTTTCAATAAATGATTTTCTAAAAGGCAAGGAAATCTAGCTACCTTTCATAAACACAACCCAATGTGTCTGAATTCACATGAATGCACTTAGCGTCTGAATCATTGAACACCAGTCTACAGAAGTGGTTCTCAACCTTCCTAATGCTGCGACCCTTTAATACAGCTCCTCATGTTGTGGTGACCCCCAACCATAAAATTATTTTCATTGCTACTTCATAACCATAATTTTGCTACTGTTATGAATTGTAACACAAATATTTGATGTACAGAATATCTGATGTGTGACCCCTGTGGGATTGAGACTTACAGGTCGAGAACTGCTGGTCTATGGTCTTTATTTACTAATCAGAAAATCACACAGTCTTAGATGAGACAGTGTGCTATTGTGAACTACCCAGCTGGTCAGACTTAGAAGCAAACAATTCTTCCCCCACTCCCTCCCCAGCCCTTCTCTCAGTAGAAGAATGTTGATGGAAGACTTGGGATGCTGGAGCACAGAGCCAGCTTGGTGTGTAAAGGCTGACTGAGGGTCTGAAGGTCAGACCACAGGATGCTGATGAAATGGACACTGTACGAGAGAAAAATCCATTCTTCGAGGGTGACCCAATCAAAGGGCATTTAGATTCCACCTGAGTGGGGTTTTTTTTTCTGTTATTATTCTATTTTTACAAAGTCCTGACAAAACCAGTGCTTTCTCCATCAGCAAGTAATGCTGCCAGCAAGCTTTTCTTCTTTCTCGTCCATCCTCTTGCCTTTGCATGTTTAGAATCTAGGAAGAATGGAGCCTGCCAGGTGACTCTCCCCTGAGTATCATTATCGTCTGTGAAAAGCATTTGAAGCTGGCTGAGAAATGTCTGTCCACACAGGTCATATCTCGTGTGGAAACCTGACTTTGTTCTGCCTGCTGATTCTAAAAGGGGAACTTGTGTCTCAAGGAAGAGACATGAATATCCTGCCCCTGTTGCTGTCCCTTGGTCCCTGAATAAATGCCCAGGACATAGTCTGCTTCTCTAGGCTCCAATCTCCTTAAATATGAAACAAGAATAGAAGACCATTCTTGTGTAGCATTAAGGAGGAAAAAAGGCATTCCAGATGTTTCTAGTTCATTATACATTGCCAGATTTCAAAGAACAAGAACACGGAGGGGTTTGCAAGAGTTCTGAAAACATTCTATGTCTGGGGAAAAAAAAAAACAACCAAAACCACAGATCATTTCATTGTGTTCTGCTTAAACAAGAGGACAGAAGCTTTTCACTCAAAGCATTGAGACCCTAATGTTCCTGCTTTAGCTGATGTCCCTAGTCCTAGCTGTCAAGTCATAAGTTATTTTCAAGAATCAACTAGCTGCATTTTAAGGTAGATGCATGTAAACTATAATATGACCACGTGAGAACACTGGGTCTGCCAGACCTGTCCCTGGCTCTGTGTCTGCATCTGCATAGATCTGACATATGCTTAACTCATGTTGCTTCTCTCCCCGACTCAACTGTTACACACTAATTTGGTGTGCAATGAGGAGCACGGGCTTTGAAGCAGAAGCTTCTACAAGTTCTCCGCCTTCTATGTCTATTTCTTTTCTATCTACAGTATGGTATGAGGTTTTCACACCTATCTCAGAACCGTGGGAGGATGAATAAAATCATGCATATGATGTTCTCATACTTTGCCAGGCAACAAGGAAATGGTTTTTAAGTGTCGAGTTGTGGAATCTGTTTCCCATACCAGAAGACTCTGGGCATCCATTCCTCTGTGGTTTGCAATGCTGTGGCCACTCATCTTTGCTTCCTGACATCTTTCTGTTTCTCTGTGAAATATTCCCTTGGGTGAGGCTCATCAGTATCCCGGACACACACACTCCACATGACAAAACAATAAGAAAAAGCTAAAGGTGAAGGGCGTGTGTGTGTGCGCGTGTGTGTGTATGTGTGTGTGTGTATTTGTGTGTGTGTGTTTATACATGTGCCTGTGAATCTGGAAGCCAGAGGTCAACATCACATGTTGTTCACCAGTTCACATTGGCTGTCTTGATTTTTGAAATAAGATCTCTCACAAAGACTTGAGGTTTTCTGAGTGTGTCTGGATAGCCAGAGCTTTCCCAGTACCAGGATCCCAAGCCCCAGCTATCATATTTAGCCTTTAGGTGGGTGCTGGTGATGGATTTGGCTCCTCATGCTTGTATGACAATCCCTTTAGTAACTGAGCCATTTCCCCAATTCTGTGTGTGTTATTTTTATGAGCAAAAATATTGTAGAACACATACCAGACTCCATGTAGGACATGACATGAGGTAGGATACATTTTATTTAAGCATCAGAGAGCAGAAATTTTGATGGGGATTAGACCTGAAGAGTCCACAAAGGATAAACCTTCTTAAAGATGAACTCAAAGCTTCCTCTTGCTGCGTTTGGAAGGGGCAGTAAGATCCTGTTTCTCCTTAGCTGCCCTTTTTGAGCACACTCCTATTTGTCCTCACTTCTGCCTATTGAGATTGTTCTCAGTTGTGTTCTGGACCCCAGCAAGATCCTGCTGGCTTGTCATTTAGCACCCATAAGCTATTTCCAGGCAAAAAGCTAGACACACACTGTATGTATATATGCTCCAGTTCTTCACTTTAGTAGACTACGAGAGTCCATGCCAGTCCCTGGAAATATTTACCTTGGTCTACAGCTGGACACTGAGTCAGTGACACATGATGTTTGCCTGTCTCTTGATTTAAAAAGGGACCCAGGGCACCTCCCTGTACTGCCAGTCCCGGCTTAAACTTTCTATCCTGTGTAAAGAACCTGGGTCTCATTGCTTGCTCCGAATTAAAATAGCCCAGTGCTTAAATATTCATGCTTTGCTTATTTCGGGATATTTAATTTATTATGTATCACTTTTCTGGGGTTTTATATAAACTTGCCTGAGGACTTTTCCCCCCCCCAGTTTGAATGCTGGCAGAATGTTCCCTTTCCTTTGGCAGTGCGTTGACAAGTTAAAGAAAGTCTGCTTAGCTGGGAAGATGATTTTCTTTTTACAGATTGCCCTTGCACCTTAATAAAAATGATAGTAGAGTCATTACCACTGAATTAATTAGTCTTTAATGATCATTAGTGTGGGGTCCAATGTGAGATTCTATTAAAACATCTGCTTAGTGTATTCCCAAGGCTGGAAGCTCTTCTGGGCTGTAGGATCGATTGAGGATGGCAAGAGTGAGGGAGAGGCAGATTTCTTCCTTTCTGTCCATTTCCCACTGAGAAGGACACTCTTGGCCCCCCCCCCCATATCCTCACCCACAGGCTCTGTCCTGTGAACACGTGGTGAGGTAGCCCAGAGAGATGACTGCTCCACAGAGAAGGGGATGTAAACCACATTTCCTCCTACGACTTCCCTTTTGCCTGACTTAAGCATGTGTGAATTCTGGCTGGGTCTGGTCTGGGGCAGGGACTGGGACTGGGTCTAGGTTTGCAGCAGTGTCTGGGGTGGGGCTATGGTTGGGGCAGGACTGGGCAGTGTCTAGGGCAAGGCTGGGTCTGAGTCTGGGTCTGAAGCTGGAGTTGAGGCAGGGCTGGTGAAGGCTCAAAACTCCAGGGTAGCACAGACCATTTCTTCCCACATTTAAGAGAAAGGAGCCATTGATCAGAAGTTAAGAGACTCTTTCACTGCAGGAGCAAATCTAATGGTGACTCTTGGGCACACATTTTCCTCTTTGGTAAAAGTCATAAGCTTACTGTACTCATAGTATATGAACATAGATTACTTGATTATCAAGTGTTAATTAAAAATGCCATGCATCACCCCTCCCATCCCCACCCCCACACATCATAAACCAGCACTCCTTCTTACCACCACCCACACAGCAGCTGCCAGAGCTCACATATGAGTTCCAGTATTGGCCTAGGAAAATCACAAAACAAAGTTAGAAATTTAAATTAGCTGCCATGGAAGGAATCATATGTCATTCCTCTACTCAGAAGCGTTATATAAGCCGCACAGAAGGAAGGAAGAAGGGAAAAGGGAAGAAGGCAGAGAGAATAGGGTATAGGAGAGAAGACAGAGGAAGGAAGTGAAGAATGGGGAGGGGCAAGGGAGAGCAGGAGAAGCAGGAGGGAGGGAACGGCACAGCTAGGGATAAAGTTGGAAGTATGCAACAAAAGAGAAAGTTACAAGCTACTGTTGGACGTACAGTGAAGATTTTAATAATAGATATCTTCTTTAAAAATGGGATCAGGTCATAATTTTATAAGATGATTTCTTTGCAAACTAATTTACAAGCTTAATATACTTATCCCTGAATAAAAACTCTTAGAGACTTAAAACAAGTTATTCTAACTTTTCTATTTTCCGGAGGACTAACTAGTTTAATACATTTTTATATTTATAATGGGATAATCAAGGTTGCCAGATACAAAATAGAAGAGACATGACGTCGTAATTCACATGACGCTATTGATGTAAGAATAGACTGACAGAGACTGAAAAGCCTGAAGCTGATGTCATATACAAACATCTTACAGAGGGTAGAAATGACATTGCAGACAAGTGAGGCAAGTATGGGTTGGTTATATATAGTCTAAGGAACACCTCTTAGTGGGTTATTATATCTGAGTCGCTATAGCAAATTACCCTCAACTTGGTGGCTTAACGAAGCAGATTTATTGTCCCATAGATCAGGGGACTGGGCTTCAGTGACTCATTTCCACTCAGTCAGAGTCAGCTGGGCAGGGGTCCCTGTCGAGGATGTAGGTGAAATCCTTCCTTTCATCCCCATTTGTGGTGGTCACTAGCTTCCCTGGGCGTGTGGGAGCATCACTCCAGTCTTGGCTTCTGTCTTTACATGGTTGCCTCCTTTGTGTGTGGCAAACTTTCTTTAGTCTCAATTGCAAGAGCAGTACAATTGGGTTCTTGTGACACTCAGCTAACCCAGGATAATCTCCCCATGTCAAGATCTTTAACTTAGGCACAGCTGTCAAGATCTTTCTATGAGTATGGTAATATATACAGGTTCCAAGGATTAAGACCTGATATCTTTGAACTAACATCATTCACCTTACTACAGTCAGTGCTCAATTAGATTCTTATCTCATTCGTACATCAAATAAACCCACAGTACGTTAACTATGTAAATAGAAGACGTGAAAGCAAATAGCTTTGTGATCTCAGAGACTGTCTTTTGAAGGATGAAAGAGAAGATTGATAGTTTTCCTGGGTAGAAATTAAAAGCCTATGTTACATCTAAAATTACCATAAACAAAATTACAAAGAATTGCCACGCTGCAAAAAGAATTTGTAAGAGACAAAACGTTTATATCTTTAATGTTTGAGAAATGTCTACAAATCAGAAAGAAAAAAGTCTAATAGAACAATAGCCCCAGGGCAGGGACAAGATTTTTCACTAATGTAGAACATTTAAAAGTTGATGGACATTCAAAAATGTATTTTTTATGGGCTGGAGAGATGGGTCAGCAGTTAAGAGCATGAACTGCTCTTCCAGAGGTCCTGAGTTCAATTCCCAGCAACCACATGGTGGCTTACAACCATCTGTAATGGGATCTGATGCCCTCTTCTGACTCATATACATAAAATAAATAAATAAATTTTAAAAATGTATTTTATAGTAGTTAAATGCAAATTAGACATTAATTAAATCAACAAATAGAAAATTTTAAAAATTGCAATAGTCAGTAATGACAATGAAATGAGACTGAGCTTTCTTCCTCCAGCTGTCATGGTAATGGTACAAGCTTCTTCAATACATATGAGAAAGACCTTTATATTCTCTTGGAATTAGTTTTAAAGTATGTCTGTAAGTAAAAGGCTACACACACAGACTGGGACATACATGCCTTTCCTAGCTTCATTAAGACAGGCAAAGATCACAAACTGCCTAGTACCCACAAGAGAGGTTGGTTAAGTACTTTTAACATGACTGTAGATGGGGATATGCTGCAAGCTTTATATAATAAATTCTGCTTAATGAGATGGAAACTTTATAATATGTAGTTACATGTAAAAGGCTAGAAAGCAGACTACACATCTGGGTCTGTGAGTGCATGTGTTACACATGCGTGTTTGGTTGTGTGTGTGTCTGAAACAATGAGAGAAAATGGTAATGGTGCTTATCACTTGACCACAGGATCATGGGGAAATCCTCCTTCTCTCTAAACAGGATGATGGCTCCTCAGAACATTAAAAATAGACCTATCATGTGTGGTCCTGCTGCCCTAATCGCGAGCATGCTAGAAAGAATCTACGTCTGAATTTCAGAGAGATGATTGTACCTCCATGTTTGCTGCACCTGTATTCACAGTAGTGGCTATATAGAACCTCCTAGATGCCCGCAAACAATAAAAGAATAAAGTCAGTATATACAATGCATAGTAACCTGGCCCTATAGAACAAATGTTATTGTGGAAAAAAGGGAGGACTTAGAGATCATCACGCTCAGACCCAAAAGGACAAGAGCCTCATGCCATCATCTGTATGCAGAATCTAGATTTTAAAAGGAAATGCAAGTAGAAAGGAGACTGTTTGGCAGGCAGGAGGACCACCAGGAAGGAGACAAAGGACAGGAAAAGAGGGAAACTAAACGAAATCAGTGGCTATCAGACACACATATGAACAAGTCTCAAGGAACCTTATTGTTCTCTATAAGGAATTATTTTACTTGGGAACTGGGGAGACGGCTTAGTCAAGAAGGAGCTTGCTGTGCAAACATGAGGACCTGAGTTTGATCCCTAGCCCCCATGTTTAAAATGTCCTGGGCACAGAGTCCCTCATCTGCAATGACAGCTCTCAGGAAACAAAGACAGAAAGATGCCTGGGACTCACTGGCTGGTCGGTACAGCCAAACTAGAGAGCTTGAGGTTTACTGAGTGGTGGTTAGGATGAAAACAATTGCATGAATTTTAGGGAGGGGCATTCTTAGAGGTGTGGCCTTGTTGGAGGAGGTATGGCCTTGTTGGAGGAGGTGTGGCCTTGTTGGAGGAGGTATGGCCTTGTTGGAGGAGGTGTGGCCTTGTTGGAGGAGGGGTGTCACTGGGGATGGACTTTGAGGTTTCAGAAGCCCAAGTCAGGCCCAGTGTCACTCTCTCTTTCTGCTGCCTGCCCATCTGTATGTAGAACTCCCAGCTATCTCTCCAGCACCATGTCTGCCTGCACACTGCCATGCTTCCTGCCATGACAGTAATGGACTGAACGTCTCAACTGGAAGCCAGCTCCAATGAAATGTCTTCCTTTACAAGAGTTGCCATGGTCATGGTGCATCCTCACAGCAACAGAAATTCTAACCAAGACAGTGTGAGACACTAGTATAAAAATTAGGAGTGCTGGGAGTGGTGACACTCATCTTTAATTCCAGCACTGGGAAGGCAGAGGCAATCAGATCTCTATGAGTTCAAGGCCAGCTTGGTCTACAGAGTTCTCAGACAACCAGAACTACATCATGAGACCCTGTCTCAAAATCCAAATCCAAATCCAAATCCAAATCCAAATCCAAATCCAAATCCAAATCCAAATCCAAATCATACACATGCACACATGCACACACACACACACACACACACACACACATACACACACATACACACACACACGCACACACACACACACACATACACACACACACACACACACACACACATACACACACACACACACACACACACATACACACACACACACACACACCACACACACACACACACACATACACACACAACACACACACAACACACACACACACACACACACACACACACAAAACACACACACACAACACACACACCACACATACACACACACACTACACACACACACACCACACACACACATACACACACACACACACACACACACACACACAACACACACCACACACACATACACACACACACACACACACACACACACACACACACACACACACACACACACACACACACACACACACACACACACACACACACTACACACACACACACACACACACACACACACACACACAACCACACACACACACACAACACACACACAAACACACACACACACACACAACACACACACAACCAAAACCAAACCAACCAAAACTAAAAACAAAACAAAACACCCCAAACCAAACCAAAACCCAACTCCCCGTAGGTGGTAGAGAGTGAGTGAGGAAGGTACCTCATGTTAACTCTACCTTCACACACAAGTGCACACACATGTACCAGCATGCGTTATGTAACACTACACATTACACAGAGATGTTTTTCTTTTAATTTCTCACCACATACATTTCTCTCATAATTTGGGATGAAGGAAACCAAACGTTTTACCTTAAAAATTTCTCCAGGTGTGAACCTTCTCACTGTGGGACACACATCCCTTGTAGCTGATGGCTAATACCTTCCATTTCTGCTTCCTTGACTGCCTGTCACCCCTCAAGGTGCTATAGCAACACGAATCTCTTGGCCTTCTGTGAACTGGTTCCTGGGCTCTGTAGGTCTGTGTGTATATTCATGCTGTTCCTTCTGGCCCAAATCCCAGGAGAGCCCCACCAGTCGATCAAACCCAGACCTCTAGGGCAGGCAGGGAGCTTGTAGGACTCTCTCCCACCCGAACCCAGCAAGTTTAGTACATTCACTTCACCACACCATGACTGCATTTTTGTGCTGCTGGTACTCAAGGCCTCCGTTTCCTCCCCTGTGCTATGAGCTCTTGAAAGTGGGTCAGAATCCCACAGATAAACCAGTACCTAGCTTACATGGGAGATAGGAGGGTATCTGGCCTATGTAAAGCATAAAGAGAAAGAGTCCCCTGGGCCCCCTTCCAGGAAGGTCAACAATGAATGAGAGACCCAAGATAAGGATCAAATCTGATCTGCTCTGATGAGCTAATTTATAATTGCATGCGATTATGTATTGATTGGTGTTGATGGAAATGAAATCAATTCAGTTTGAGTTTGGTTCAAGTTGCCTGCTCGAGGATTTTTCCAGCGTGAGGAGAGCTGTTTTGGCGATTTTGGATGTCAGACAGATAATTGCCGTGTTAAGTGGTTCACTCTTGTTTCCGGACCTGCTGGTTATGTTTCAAAACAGTCTCACCTTTTTACAAAATCCCATCCTGGAGTTGCCTAGAATCATTTGTTGTGAGTCTTTGAAGATAATTAGCAACAGTTGGGAAGCAGGTGCTGTGTCTACACATAGTTTTTCCTAAAAGACAGAGAATCAACTAGAAAAAGTCTTGTCCTGGGGATCACGTCTCAGGTGTCCAAACTCTCTCTGTGTTTGTTTTTGTCTTTTAATAAGGATAGAAGAAAGAGCCTTCTGTGAGTTTGATTGACAGTAGTTCCTGTGTGTCTGACATTAGACAGGGAGTGAGATGCTTCTAGGAGTTGGTGGTGCTGATGGCAAAGCAGAGACTTAACTGATGAAGAAAGTCACTGTGCCTTCCATATCTAGATGAAGCTAGAGCAGGTCTAGCTCTAGCTGACAGAAAAGAACTGTCAAAGAAAGTCACAGTTGAGTCTGGCCTGGTCTGGTAGTGCCTGCCTGTAATACCAGAACTTGGAGGCAGAGATAGGATGATCAGGAGTTCAAGGTTCTTCTTGGTTACAGGGAGAATTCAAGAGATAAACACTCTAACACAAGCATCCTGCTGTAGCATTAGCCCAAGGTACTGATTGGTAGGGCCTTCTGGCTCTTAGGAGACAGTGTTTCCCTTGGCATAGTGAGGTTAGTTAGAATCTAGGAGCTGGGGTTTTAGACTTTAGACCCCCCATGTTCCTAAAGAAAGCCTAAGTAGAGGCTGGAGAGATGGCTCAAGGGTTAAGCACTCTTGGTGTTCCTATAGAGGAGCTGGTCCTTGATACCAGAACTCTCGTGGTGGCTCAAAACCATATATAACTCCTGTCTAAGAGAGTCCACTCATTTCCTTCTTTTGTCCTTCACAGACACCACACACCCATGTACTGCACACACACACATGCAAGCAAAACGCTCATACACATACAAATAAAAGTAAACAATTTTACAAAAATAAAAAGAAAGAATGAAAGAAGAAAGAAAGCTGAATTCACTTGCTCCCACAGATGGAGCAGACAGCAGGGATGGGTGTGCAGTACCTAGTTTTCCACAGGAAGCAGAATGTTGAAGAGAAACAAGTGGGTGGACAAGCTGGCCTTGGGCTAAGCAATAGACCTTGAGTAATTCATAAGTTCGAGGTTCAGAATACTGCTTGATAAGATAGAGGACTTGGAAAAAAATCATTGTTTATTGTGCATAGGAATAATCTTCTTCTCTTCTTCTTCTTCTTCTCTTCTTCTTCTTCTTCTCTTCTTCGTTCTTCTTCTCTTCTTCTTCTTCTCTCGTCTCCTCCGTCTCCGTCTCCTCTCCTCTCTCCTCCTCCCTCACCTCCTCCTCCACCTCCTCCTCCTCATTCTCCTTTTTTTTTTTTTTTCAGGGAAAAATCTTACACTGAATCCTGTCTTATCCATGTGAGGAGATGCTAAAAGTAATTCTTCCTTCTTGATACAAAGTAGGGGGAATTGGTTCTATCTGCTGCCCTGCCCTCACGCCCTTTGCTTTCAACTGTCTCATACACAGGCATCAGTTCCTGTAGTCTTGGCCCTTGGCCTTCCTTCAGCTGGCACAGGGTCTATTCTCTTCCCCGCCCCTTATCATTCTGACCTTGTTTTGTTTGGCCCCTCCACTGCATCTAATAGAGACCTTCCAGCTTCATGTTCTGTCCCAACTGTCTCATTTTGTACCCCATCCCCCTATTACACCACTAACTGTGTAATAGCCCAAGGGAGAACAGAATCATGGGGGTTTTGTTTGTTTAGTTGTTGTTTTCCTTTTCATATGTCTGTCTATTTATTAAGAGTGGGTGTTGCTATGCTATGCATGTATTCAGGCTGACCTCAAACTCACGATCCTCCTGCCTTGGCTTTTCAAGTGCTGTGATTACAGTGCACCACCATGCCCTGCCTACTGTCTCTGTTTAGAGTATATGGGGATTTAAGAGACACTTAGGGGAGTGCCTTTATGACTTCACTCCTCACTAGGGTTCCCCATTCCTATGTTGATTTCTTCATTGGCAAGCAATGAAGACATTCTCTCTCTCTCTCTCTCTCTCTCTCTCTCTCTCTCTCTCTCTCTGCCTGTATTTTTGTATATGCACCTGCATGTATGCCCTGTGTGTGTACATGTGTGATAAGCCCATGTTGACATAGCTCACTGTTGCCTACAGAATCAGCAGGAACTGTGATCCAGTTCTACCTAATCCTAGGACAGTGCACCTGATGGTGATCGTGTGTGTGTCTTTTCCTTTTCCTAAATCAGGTTATTGGAACCACATCATGCTCTCATAGCAGGTGGTCGTGTATAGAAAGTTGGCCGGGTTCTCCTGTGCTAATAGGACTACAATGGGATCTCTCCATGAGTTTCCCAGTAGGATTCCTTGGTCTTTCTGTGGGCTCTGGGGCTTCCATGACTTGAGAGGTGCCCCTAAGGCCAGCAGGTCCTAACTAGGGTCTTGTGAGTATTATCTGAGTATAGACGGGGCTCAGAGACTTGAAGTTGTGGACTTTCCAACTGGTGTCCACACTTACCCATGTCCCTAGGGACTAAGGCTGGTTCTCAAGCACAGGCAGCACAGGGTTAAGCTCTTTTCTGGTTCTCCATGAAAGAGCAACATGATCTCTGCTGGAGCTTCAGAATGATGGTGTTTTCCTGATCAGTATGCTCAGACTTCTGGTCTTTGATATGTGTAGATCCATTTCCTCATTTGCCATTGACTCCTCTAGTGCCATAGACCCTGCTGCCAACAGCCATACCCTACACACTACACACACACACACATGCACAACACACACACGAACACACATGCAGACGCCTTTCAAGACAACTCTTGACAATTCCACCATTCTACAGACTGTACCCTCTATTCAATGTCCAACAAACATTGGCAGCCATAAACCAACCATACATTTTTTTTTAAATTTGATTTGTCCACATAGCCAAACTTGGATGATATAGAAAATTTAAGATATAAAAGAATCTCTCTCTCTCTCTCTCTCTCTCTCTGTGTGTGTGTGTGTGTGTGTGTGTGTGTGTGAGAGAGAGGAGAGAGAGAGAGAGAGAGAGAGAGAGAGAGAGAGAGCCATGTTGCTATAACTCATCATTGCCTAAAGAACCGGCAGGAATTATGAAGCAGCTCTATATCCTCCTAGGATGCTGCTCCTGATTCAAATTGCACCAACTCACTTTCTTTCTTCTAAAACCCAGACTTTGCTTTGGCTGAAAGAGATATAGAGAGGATGTCAGACTTGGTCACATGACCTTGTTCAGATTTGAAACTTTTGGGAGGGGCATAGAAATGCCATGGTGAGGTGGCTAATGGTTTGGACCTGCAGGCGAGTTCTCATAGCACTGATTTTTGTGGCTCTGGACAGGTTATTTGATACCTCTTTGTCTTGGTCTGTTCATGAGCCTGGTGAGGATGAAAATACTAGCCCCTACCTTGTGGGGCCATTGTGAGGGCTTGAATTAGTTCATGTGTGTACTATTCACCGTAAACTCTACTACATAAGCATTTGATAATTTTTATTATTAGACATGAGACCAGGATTCTATTTTCCCCAGTTACTGCTTTGTTCCAAAGCCATTACTGACTCTGACTTGGGTCATTACACAACTCCTAACTTATCTCCTCATCTCTGGCCTGATGGTGTACCTTATCTGCTCATCTCACAGGAAAAGAAAAGTTTATAAATGAGGCCTTAAAAGCTCCACCCATCTGGCCCCTGGACACTCTCAGCTTCCTCCTTTTCTCATTCTACTTGCTTTACCAGCTTCATTGCTATTCCTCTGATAGGAAGCCTCTGTATAGAGTTCCAGATTATTTTCTCTTCAACTCTACTTGTATTTTACACTCACTGAACACAAGAGCCCCTTGGAGGTAAGAATAGAGGAATAACGCTTTGGTAATTTCTCAAGGACAGAGATCAAACTCTGTTCAATGGTTCTAATTCCTAGGGTACTTCCATTCTAGGAATCCCACCTCACAACAATGGCTGCATGCTCTACAAGACTGAGCCTATCTCATAGCAGGTGTGCATGCTGGACACTCAAAGTGTCATGTCTAGGAAGCTGGAGAGGGATCTCCAGTTTGTCTCCTTCCCAGCACCCTGCATGTCATCAAGACCTGATGTGTCAGCTGGGCAATGCAAAGATAGGACCCTGAGTCCTAGGAGAGGCTTCCTAGGGCTACACTTGTAAAATAATTGCTCTCTATATTACACATGGGATGAAGGAAGACCCATTGAGCACCAGGTCTGAGTTCAGGAACAGGAGGAAGTGTTATAATCCCTGCTTCCCACAATTCTAGATGGGCCTTTCAGCCTTAAGTATAAGAATTAACAAATAACAAATAAGAATAAGAAATAACAAATTTTAAAATATAAAGCTTTAGGTAAATACTAGCTCTAACTCTACCCCAGATATGGTTGTAGTTTGGATATAGATTAGATATAGCCAATTATTTATATTCATGTCCATACGGAGGCTCCCTCCTCTGTGCTGTGATTGCATTTAAGGCTAAACATCCTCAACTGTTTCTGACACCTGTGCTTCACTCACCAAAACTCTTGCTGGTCTACTTAAGGACTTTAAGCCCTTGTCTGATCTAGACATCATCTTTTCTTGTTAATGGTGGCACTCCAAAAACTTCCTCACTCCAGAATGACTCACAGGTGGCGGGCTACCAGAATTCACAATTATTCATTGTGTTGGCTAATTCTATGTCAGCTTGACACAAACTAGAGTCATTTTACAAGAGGAAACCTCAATCCAGAAAATGACCCCACTGCACTGGTCCATGGGCAATCCTGTGGTGCATTTTCCTGATTGAGGACTGATATGGAAGGGCCCGTGCTGAGTACCCATATGCATATGGTAATGCATATGTTCACATACTCCAGCAAAGATCTGAATCTCTTATGAAATGTGGTACACGGGAGTAGAAGCCCTGCTATAAGGTGGGAAGAATAAATATGCAATGCATTCTTGTCCTTGGAAAGGGGGCAAGGAGTCAGTCTGTTAGCCCAAGATACCTGCCAGCCCGGTACTAAAGTACCACATGGAAGCTGGGGCTGGAAGGGCCTCAGTTCCCATGTTCAGTTTACCCAGGCACATGCTTCCTGCTTGGCAGCCTGTGTAATCCGAATAAGGAAGGGGGAGGGACAAGGCTTTGAGTCCACCGCCTGAGAGAAGGCCTGGGACTCACCTGATCTCAGCAGCTAACAGGTTTTTTTTTTCCCCAATAACAAACAGGTTGGACATTTACACTCTGCTTGTGGGTTTTTATCACAATAGCTGCTCTGCTTTTAGAGATCTGTGAACAATTTGATAGTGGAGATAAAGAAAAAAACCCTTTGAAAGAGGACACCCCTGAAATACCATCTCCATCAAATGGACACATTCCCCCCCACCCCCACACACATAATCTCTCTGAGAAATAGGATAGTGACTTCAAATGATAGTTTCTACACCTTTGGATAATGAATTTAAAGACGTGTCTGAAGAGTTCTTGGGCAACCAGGCTCTCCCAGCAGCTGGGCAGCATGCCACAGGCTCGGCTGTGAGGAGAGAAGAGGGTGTGTGTGTGTGCGAGGAGAACCACCCTGAGCCAACAGGCCACCTCTCAGGGGAAAGCAAGCTTTTGAGAGGCTGACTGGATAGGGAGGAGTCCGAGGCAAACTTGCTAATTTCTAAATCGGAAAGAGAAGCAAGTCCACTCTACTCTCTGGAACGAATGCCCCAAATGTGAATCAATGTTTCTCTCATTCTCTTTCACTCCCCTTAGTGGGGATGGGAAGACAAAGATGTGAACGGTTTATACTTCAAACAATTCTGAGTATGTGACTGGGAAACTTCTCCCCAAAACCCCTGTCATCGGTCTGCAGAGTGACCTTAACCCTCAGCTCTTGCTCCTTCAGACACGGATAATAAGCAGGCCTTCTGCGTCACTGCTGTGCACACATAGGGAACAGAATGATAAGAGGCCAGCATTTCAGAAGAACTGAAGGACAACCTGAAGGGTTTGGGAACACAGACTGAGTACAGAAGCTATCATGTGAAAAGCCATTTTGACCTGTGTTTTATGCAGCCTGAGTCACTAAAACAGACTGGCTGGGTTCTGATAAGGACTCCTTCCTGGTGTGAAGACAACTAACTGCCTTCTTTTTTTTTTTTTTTTTTTTTTTTTTGGTTTCTCTGTGTAGCCCTGGCTGTCCTGGAACTCACTTGGTAGACCAGGCTGGCCTCGAACTCAGAAATCCGCCTGCCTCTGCCTCCCAAGTGCTGGGATTAAAGGCGTGCACCACCACTGCCCCGGCTACTAGCTGCCTTCTTATGGTAAAGAGGGTGGCAGGGAGGAGAGGGAGGGGACAATATGTCACTTCTTTACTTCCTCTACTTATAAGGACACTGATCCCATCGTGGGGCTTCATATTATTCATACTGTTGGAATGATGGTGTCATGCAGGGTTGCAGGAACTGAATCTTTTCCTTCACCAATTTAAAGAATAAAAAAGCAAGAAGAGCAAAATTTTAGCTGTCAGCCAAGTTTTATAGAAAGCAAGATCACACATGAACACATGCACATGTGTGGGACGGTGAGCCATGGCACACACTCACAATGGCATGCACATAGGCAGCAAAGCACTCAATGTGATAGACACCTCCCCAAGGTTGGGAGGAAATCCAGAGATGGCGTCTAAATCTACTTGGTGAACTAGGGTTTTTATGTTTGGGAGGTGACTTCCCTTCCTCCTTCTGAACTGGCTGGTTTGAATTATTGCAGGGGATTGGATAATCCAGAGAAAGACAGGGAAGGTGATTGGTGCCTGTTACAAAAGCCTTCAGTGGACAGCTTCAGAGCCGAACCACACAGTTTCCACTGTGTGTGTGTGAGAGTGTGGGTGTGTGTGTGATGTGTGTGTGTATGGACACACCAAGTCTTTGTCTTACAGGAGAAAGAACCCAGAAATGGGCTCTTAAACATTTAATCTTCCCAGAGCCTCTTTTGCCTACCAAGGTTGTCTCTTCTATGGCCTCTTATCTTTCCCAAAGGCCACACCTCCAAACCATCATGATGAGAATTAGGACTTCAACTCCGACTGTGTAGTGGTGGTGGTGGTAGCGGTGGGCATCTTGTCAGTCTAGAACTCTTGGCACTGTCTATCCAGTTCTCCAAACAGAGACATGTGAGCTTGTGTCATAGGGCTGGGTTTCCATTCTCAGGAGATTTGGCAATTTAGGAAGTGGATCCCCAGGTGACTTACTTTTCTCATGGAGGTAAATGAACAGCTGACAAGAGGCAACTTAAATGAGGAAAGACTTATTTTGACTCATACTTTGAAGGGATACAGTCCATGGTGGTGAGGCAGGCAGAGGAACAAGTGGCTCCATGGTGGGGAAGCGTGAGGTTGCTTGCTCACATCCAGACTGGTCAGGAAGCCAAGAAAGGAATGGCGAATCTCAGGTGGTTTTCTCCTTACCTCTTTTTGCTCAGTTTGGGACTCCAGCCCCTGGGACTGTACTACCCACAGACAGAGTGTACTTCCTGGCTCAGCCAGTCTTCTGCAGACACACTCAGAGGTGAGCCTTATTAATGTCCTGGATTCCTTAATCCAATCAGGCTGACAACTGAAGTTAACTAAGATACGAGAATGAGAAGGAGGGTTTACCCTTTGGCTCCGGAGTTCTGACACATTTGCATGCCTGGGCTTTTTCCTAACACTTCCGTCTTTGTTCATTCTGATACTGTGGCAGAACACCAGAGACTGGGTAAGCTGTAAACAACAGAGATTTATCAGTGTCTGACAAAGGCCTGCTTCATCAGCCATATGCTTCTTGGTCTATTTTCACCCTGTAGTGAGGGCAAGGCAGCTCACTGGGACGTTGTGAGGTTTTTTGTGTTTTGTTGTTGATGTTGTTTTGTTTCTCTCATGGTCTAATTGCTTATCAACAGTCCTACCTCTTCTGATACCTGCACATTAAGGAGTAAGATTCCTGTACATGCATTGTGGGGGAAATGGATATTTAGTGACAATGGTCTTCCTATAGGTCAAAGGTATGGAGAGGAGACTGCGATGACTGGGCAATGTGTATAGGAGAGGACATGAAGGGACAGCCGCTGTGATGGTACCACACAGTGCAAAGGGGCTTGAAAGAAGGAAACATCCCTATAACAGATCAGTTCATTAAAGAGAGAAAACACTTGGTGATGCTATTTCTTCTAGAAGATTCTCTTCAGGGGGCTGAAGACAGAGGTACTTCCTATACTAAGGCTGCCCATTCCTGCCTCGCAAACCTGTGAGCTTTTGGTCAGGTTCAGAACCAGTACACAGCCCCAGCAACCATGGCAAGCGTTTGCTTCCCTACTCTCTGAGTGCAAAGCCCACTTCCATCGACTGAGGTCTTCTGTTCAGCCAGAGTTGCTTGCCTCATGCCCCAAACCACATTCCTTCTACACCTTAAAAAAGATCTTGCCTTTAAATTCATGTTTCCATTTCCTTTTGTACATTGAGAGGTGAGGATGATAATTACATTTAATCTCTTTAAAGCTGGCTGAGCTGAGCTTTGCTGTAGCCTGAGGGACTCCGTGACCCACTGTTAACTCCTGTGCATACACCCTGCTCTCAGCCTTCACCTCTAGGTTTTGGCTGATTTCCTTACAAGCCCACAGGAGGAAGTAGAATTTGTTCATATTTTGACACTAGCTCTCAGCACAAGTTTTTGCTCCAGTAGGGACACCAAAAATTGTAGCTTTAAAAATGGTGTTTTATTTCACATTTAATAAAATGATATTTTTTATTAAGAAATGACTTGCTCTGTTAGGTTTTTACACAACAATACTATGATTAGAAAAATGCTGGTGAGATGTGAAACATCATAATTTGGTAATAAATTTATTTAAACTTTGATAAAGCAGAAGAATATGACTACCGTGATCTAAATCATTACTACAGACAACTCGCAAGCAGTTGACCTAATCCTAGAAGTAGGTCAAAAACACTCCTTCACAGAAGAAAGTGTCACATATATAAATGGGCTAATTATCAGATAATTGTTGGAAAATATTAATTATAGTGCTTTTGAGAAAATCTGCACTTGGAAACATTAGATTGTAGACTGATGTCTTAGTTTTTCTCTGCAATGTTTAAAAGCTTAAAGTTGAGCTCTCTATGACCGTGGAGTGTGATGCAGAGCCCTTCTCCTTTGCCCCCTAGGCTACAATGCAATGGTCCTTGACAGTGTGAAGGTCAGCATAGCCCTTAGCCTGGTGGGATGCTTCAGTCACAACTCAACATGGAGGCCCTTGGATGCAAAGGACCTACATCTTTATGACTATGTCTGTGGTGGGGGTGTGATTAGAGGTTGGGGTTAGGAAATGGTTGGCTCTCCCTCTCCTTCTCCCTTCCTCTCCTCTCTTCTCTCTCTCTCTCTCTCTCTCTCTCTCCTCCCCCCCTGTGTGTGTGTGTGTGTGTGTGTGTGTGTGTTGTGTGTGTGTAAGAAGTGTGGATCTGAGGACACCATCTTGAGTTGTTGGTTTTCAAAGTGAACCTTTGGACCTCTCCTTGGTCCTGTCTCTTTACCTGACCAACTTCCTTCCCTGTCTCACTTCTCCGTTCTTTCTGTCAGTTTTCCAAGGAAGAACTCAGGATGAAGCACTTTCACAGGAAACCTTGTCCCCAGGTCACTTTGGGAAAGCCTAGCTTTTGACAGTCATGCTTTGTGAAATTGAAATTACAAATTCATGTTTAAAACTACCTTTTGTGTGTGTGTGTTTGTGAGCACATATGTAAGCACGCATGTATGCATCAATATTGAATGTCTTCCTCAGTCACTCTCCACCTTATTTTATTTTACAACATGCATCTATTTGTTTATTTACTTTAGTCGTGTGTTTGTCACATATATGGGTGTGTGCGCATACACACCTGTGGGAATGGGAGTGCTATAAGAAAGTCAGAAGACAATTTGGGGATCAGTCTCTCCTCTCCTTCCACCATGTGGGTCCTGGGGATCAAATTCTGATTGTGAAGTTTAGCAGCAAGGATCTTTTATAGATGAGTCATCTCACCAACCATCTTTCCCTTATTCAATCAGGAGCTCACTGATACAGCTGGCTAATGAGCCCTGCGGTCCCCATGATGGGATTGCTGGCTCATACAACCATGCCCCAATCTTTTGTTAGTGATTGAATTTCATTTCTCATACTCATGTGGCAAGATCTTTACCAAAAGCGGTATCTCCCCAGACAAGAAACTATTTCTTGATCTGTAAAACTGAGAAAGAAGTAGGGGTGGAGATGGTATATGTGGAACACTGGGCAATTGTAAGTGAGAGTTGTTATTGGGTGTCTCTGCAGGGCGGTGGCGCCACTCACCCTGCGGGGGTAGCCTCCATGTCTGGAGTATGATGGTTTGGAAGACTGTTGGGTTTCGTGGTAGAGTAAGGCCCCTGTTGGGTTGCTCTGGGACTTAGCTGGGAGTTTTTGCAACACAAATGAATCCATGGAATTCCATGGTGAGCTTTTAAAACTCTAAGCACAAAATTGGACTATAGACCATGAGTCAAGGTGTGGGTGCCAAGGAAGAATCTGGGATTGGACTTGCAGCTACTCCGACTCATCTCCTGACTGTGAAACTCTCCTGTGGATTTTTAACCCTGACAAAAGGGGCCCTGCCTCATTTAGATCTTTTACTGTACCTTGGAGCCTGTGAGTTGGTGAAAGACCATGGGGTGGGTGGGGGTGGGGGTGGGGTGTGTTCTGAGGTTTCCCTGGGGAGAAGAGGGCATTGAGGGTGGTTAGAGTGGGACCAGAATGAGAATCAAATGGCTTCCGATTCAGGAACCTTATCAGAATTTCTCATTCTCATGCACCATATCTGCTAGTGAAATCCAAGTGACTCATTTCCCCTCTGCACTGGAGTCCTGGGGATTTAATGCTGCAAGATGCACTCTCTGTATCCCCTCTCTCCCCTCTCTAGCCATTTCCATGTATTCTGTCATTTTTATTCTATCACTCCATCCTTCTTGCATGTAGAGTGTCAGCTTGTGATTCTCTTATGCCCTGAGCATCTATCCCCAAGGGCCTTTCAACATCTGCATTGGATTGCTACCTCAGCAACTAAAGAGTCTCCTATTGCTGCCTGCTATACATGCAGATGGGCTAAATGGCCATTTGAAATGAATCAGAGCTGGCCCAGTGGAGCCAGGCACACTGGGCAGACTTGAGGCTGCTCCAGAAGGAGGCTGGACTGGCGGGTGATGGAAAAAGACTAGAAGGCAGTAAGCCTGAGGGTAGAGAGCTGTCTACAGAGCACAGAGAGAACACCATGAGAGGAAGTGTTTTGCTGTAAGTAGGTGGCTTTGTTTCTAGAAGAGAAGCCCTCACTTTCGATATGGGATCTGAAGTGTAGCTCAGTGGTAGAATACTTGCCTAGTACACATGAAGCCCTGGGTTCAATCCCTACCACTGCAAAAGGGAAAAAGTATCAGATGCTTAAATGCTCTCTTTAGAGTCAGGCACAGTGATGCAGAGTCTCTAATCTCAGCACTTGTGAGAGTGTTATAGGAGTCTTGGGAGTTCTAGGTCAGCCTGGACAACACAGACCCTTCTCAAAGCAAAGAGCAAAAAAACTGGAGATAGAACGCAGTGGTCCAGTGCTTGCCGGGGATCCACAGGTTCAATGCCCAGAGCATTAGTCACACTGACAGGATAGCTCACAGCTTTGGCTCGTGGTTTAAGGGGACACAGTTTTTCTTGGCAGGGAAGGGATGGCAGTGGGGGCTTAAGCCTCCACAGCAAGAGCTTGTGGTGTGGCTTGTTGTATCTCAGAAGATCAAGAAATGTACAGGGAAAGCTGAGGTCAGGGATTGAGTTGTCAAAGGGTACATACACCTCAAAACCATCCTCTAGTGACCCATTTCTTCTAATGAGGCATCTCCTAAAGTTTCCACAGACTCCTAGACCACCGCCACCAGCTGAGAATCAATGATTTAAACACGAGACTATGCGGAACATTCTATATCCAAACCAGAATACCCAGTACTGCCATTAGAAAAGGAAAGAAAGCTGGGTGTGGTGGTGCATGCCTCTGACAGAGAGGAAGAGAAGGCAGAGCAGGAGCTCCCAAAGAAACTAGGTCCCATCAGGAGTTAGAACACAGTGGAGGAACGAGCTCCTCCCATCTGAAGTTCTGAGGGGCTGACATCGCTATAGTGTGAACTCTCAAAATGCCTCCCACCTAAAGCAGGTTTCTGCTTCCAGAGAAAGAGCATGCCAGAAAATCCATCATGGCGAATGGAAAGTACAGAGGAACACTAGGCAGGGAACTTTTTGTTGAGAGCAGTGCTCACCGGCCTCCATCTGCCCAGCCCTTGACCGTAGTATTACAACCGCGCCCTCTGCCCCCAGCAGAACTCCTTTTCCACCTTCCAGAAAGATTAAGTCTTTAGTCTCAGGTCTCAATTGCTGAGGCATATCTGAGACACACATCACCTTGCCAGGGCCAGATTCAGGGCAAAGAACTGTCAATGGAAGCCCAATCTAAATGGGGGATGTGGGGGGGAGATTTTCCATTTCCTCGTAGGGCATTAATAAAGGGCATGCTGTTGCCAGAGGACTGAGGAGCCCATGCTAATTAGCTGTGTAAGGAAATCTGACGTTTCTAAACCTGCTGCTGTGTGGAAGCCACATAACTCTGGCTGCCGCCGTGTGTACACAGCACACCCTGCACCTGTCAGCTCTCCTTGTTTGCCCAAAACATTAACTGGCCTTTTCTTTGTCCCACTAATCACCACTAATCCCCTGTATTGCACATGTAAAACCCCTCCCTGCCTCACTCCCCTCAGCACCTATCTGTTATTTTTAAATTGTGTTTTTCGTGGAAACATGGCACATGGGGTCATGGGGATTGCTTCCTGCTTGCTAGGCTTCCATGGATACACTACCCTCACAATGCCAGGTCTGCTCACAGAATCATACTTCTTCACTCAAGATGCCTGGTCAGCTAATTATCCATCTGGACAAGGCCTTCTTAGCTTTTAACCGGAGAATGAATGGACACCCCCATGTTGTCCTCAGACTGACGGACTGGTTAGTTTTATGAGGGATGTGTTGCTGCCAAACAATAGTGTCTGGAAAAGGGCCACACTGTTTGCTTTCTGCCCGGGCCGGAGGGAGCAGGAAGTTGGCTCAGTGAAGTCTGCGTGGGTTCCATTAGATAATACGGTACAATACGGTACGGAGGCAGCACGTAGGTGGACTCTTCTTTGGCAAGTCATGAAGAATGCCTACACTCTACCCACCATGACGGCAATGTGGGCCTCAGAGCGAGAAGTACATTTCTCTGTTCCAGCCTTAGCTCCAGTAACACTTATCTAAAGCTTCTGGTGGAAGGCCAAGGCTATTTTATGGATGTGTTGGAATGTTGTTTATGGGAAATCTTTGGAGATGAGCTGATCCAAGTTCTAAGGTGTCAGAATGAGCTCAGTTCCTCATCCTCTCCATAAGTCTCTTCATGTTGACTGCTGACTCTGCAAGACTTCCTCTCAATCTCTCTGTGGGATCAATGGGCTCATCTCTGTTCTGATAGCTATTGGCTGTCACTGAAAGATGACTTCAAAAAGTGGTCCAGCTCTTGCTGTGACTCTTCCTTGGCCACCTTGTGTTGGGTTTGCAGAAACCAGACAAGAGAAGATGAAGGGACCTCCTATATGTTCTCCAAGGGTGATATAGTCATAGCTGCTGCTTCCTGGGAACTTACAGTTGTGTGTGAAGTCAGTAGGGACAATGGTGTCATCAAAAAGATGGGCTCAGGATCCCTGACAGCATCTGAAGCAAATCTATACAACGTTCACATAATAGACTATATTATATGGAAGATTTGGTAGGAAACGGGCAGTGTGTGCTTCAGCCCTAACTGGCTTAAAAAAAATAGTGTCACACACTGTCCACCTGGATTTGTATTTTCTCATCCAAATTTATATTGGAGTCAATGTCACTAAATGAAGACTTGGTAAGCTTCACTATGTCCCATGGGTCTTATAACTTCCTTTTGCAACTGGCATCTTATTCATTGATATGACACCAGCAATAGACTTGGCTGCCCTTCTTTTTGTTTGCTAGCCTCTGCTTACTCCTAACCTTTGTCTATTCTCTTGCTCTTTTGCAGGACTCTTGTTATCTTAGAACTCTACTCACGGGTTTCTCTAGTCCCTTTACATAGCTCTCATTACTGTCAAAATCTCAAGTACTTTCCTACCCCATGCGTAAGGGTCTGTCTACCCCTTTCCCGTCTGTCATCTCATTAGCTACTCTTCATTTTTGCTCCTCTGTAGCTTGTGAACTGTCAGTGAATTTGAGGTTTTTTTCAGGGACTTCATCCCGTCTTAATGATCATTGGTCAACATATATGGGTCATTTCAACATGATTTTACCTAAGTACCTCTTCAGAAGAGTGAAAGGCATGCCAAGCTTTCTGAGCTTTGGTCAGACCATTACACCGATTCCATCCTTCATGGGCTGTGGTGGTTTGAATTCTGAATGGCCCTCACAAAACTCATTTTGTTGGCCCTAAGGAGTGGTACTATTAGAAGGTGTGACCTTGTTGAGTAGGGGTGATCTTGCTGGGGGAAGTGTGTCACTGTGGGGGTGGACTTTGAAGTCTCCCATGCTCAAGCTTTGCCCGTGTCCTTCTGTTGCCCTCAGATCAAGATGTAGAACTCTCAACTCCTTCTTCAGTACCACATCTGCCCCGTGTACCTCCATGTTTCTAGCCCTGATGATAACTGAATAAACCTCTGAAACCCTAAGCCAGCCCCAGTGAAATGTTTTCCATTATAAGAATTTATGTGGACATGGTTTCTCTTCACAGCAATAGAAAACAAACTAAAACACAGGCTGACTTAAATTATCATGTGCCTTCAGCAAGTGTCCATTTCACTGATAAATGAGATGCAACCAACTGTCCATTCTTATACCAGATGGTTACATGTGACAGTTTAAACCAAGATAGTGTTCTAGGGTTCTGAATCAAGAATGCAGCAGAAATGTGAACCCAGGAAGGCAGGACGAGAAGGTGATTTGAATCACATATGTCCCACTTTTCAGTTATCTACTGTTGTCCTCTCAAATCATGCCTGAAGTCTATGGCAAAGGAATACCAACACCAGGTTTCCGTGTGGACAGAATTGGGTAGGACCACAGTGGACATGGCTTGCAATTTGTAATGAGCTGGGTGGACATAGAAAGTTGGGTATAGGAATCACTCAGGGCTTCACTTGAATAACTGACTCCTGGGCTGGGTTGACATCAAGGGCCTTAAAAGGCCTCTGTATGTCTCTCTGAGTAAATCAAATCAGAATCCTGAAACCTTCCGTGAGAAGTGAAGTGTTGGCCTGTGTAGACTGACCTTGGAAGTCATGTTGGTTGTCCACTATATTTAATGTCAAAGAAGCCAGCATCATCTTGAGTTACAAAGAGATGGCCTTACTCTTAGTGGAGTATCGTTAGAGCAGTGTTTTCATAGTAAATTTCCATCAAAAATATAATTTCTTTTCCTTAAGGGTCCCTGTATTTGGCATCCTAAGAAAGAGCATGCATTCCAATCAGCTCCTAGCTTTCATAGACAGCCCACTGCCTCCAGGAAGTCTCTCCTACTTTGCTCTGGAAGGCCACCACCCTCCCTTGCTGGTGATAGTGGTTGACAAAATGGACTATGTATGTTTTTCAGACTTAGTTTGCTATCTCCCTACCCAGGATCTCCACAGAGAGAACAGACCGGCTCCATCCTTTACTTCTCTTGTCAAGGTAGATCTACATTTGTGTGGATTCATCAGATTTTCTGAGGCTCTGAGGGAACCAAGGGAATATAGCAGCATGTTTAAAAAAAAGGAATTTCAAACCACATCAGGGCACGACTGCCAAAATTACAAATGAAACCTCCCTGGGGTAGAGCTTTTGTATCTTGTGTCTGCCCTATTTTTTTTTTTTTTTTTTTTTTATAGAATCCTCCTTTTGTAATCTGTGTAATGATCTTCAGTTTGGGGGAAATTTCAGTGTTATCTCAGACACTATATTTGCCCTCAAGTCTTTAAGATCTCTCTCTCTTTCTCACCCTTTCTGTCTGTCTGTCTGTCTGTTTCTCTCTTTTTTGTTGTGTTTATCTTTTTCTCTTTTCTCCCCTTTACCCCCTCCTCCTATTCTCTCTTTCTCCTCCCTCCCTTCCCTCCCTCCCTCCCTTTCCCTTTCCCCTCTCCCTCTCCTCTCATCTACTAGGGATCAGTCTCAGGGCTCATACACATTAAGCAAGTAGTACTCTAACCACAGCCACAACTTAATACTACATTTCTCTTTTAAGTTTGAGGTAGTTAGCACACAGTGATCCCCAAGGGAAGTTGGGCACTTCAAATTCTCAGGACTTTCCAGAAGGAAGTTTGGTGCTCTCAGGTCTTGTAGAATTATCAAAAGTTATCTCATCAATTTACATGGAGTTCTCAATTAGTGTGCTTTAGGAAATAAATCTTTTCTCATACTGTGTAATTGGTATTGTTCAAACACATGCGGACAAACCTTGAGGGCATAAATTAGTTATTAAATGTGCTAGAGGTTCAGGCACAGGAACAGAGGAAAGGATTTCTAAGTGCCTTGGATGCATGAGCTGCTCTGAGATTCTGTGTCCTAGCTCTCTTCATTGCCCTTTCTAAGTGCCTCTGGAAAGCCCGCTAGGTAAGAGTTGGTCTGTTGTTGCTGAGGTAGGCATGGCACTTAAGACTTGGTTGCAATTTTTATATTATGTTCTTAAAGACAATTCAAGTTTTAGAAAGTGGGTGATCTCACTTGGCTTCTCCTAAGTGTAGGAACAGGGGCCAAGGAGAGTAGGAATGCTTCTTGTGCAAGCTTGATGGCCTGCGTTTGAATCCCCAGCACCATATAGAACTAGACATGGGCGGTATGGTGGCACATGCTTTTGAACTCAATACTTGAGAGGCAGAGGCAGGATTATCTCTGTGACGTCAGTGCCAAACTGGTCTATACAGTGAGTTCCAGAACAACCAAGGCTGCATAGTGAGACTGCCTCAAAAACAAAAATCCCAAAACAACGAAAACAAGCAAGGTTTGGGCATGGTTGTGTGTGTGTGCCTATACCAGCACCAGAAGTAAGACAGGCAGATAGTGGGTCAATTAGCCAGGCCAAAATGATAACTACCAATGTAGTGAGTAGTTCTGTCTCTAAGCAATAAGGCAAACAGAGCTAGGGGAAGACACTCAATGTGCTTCTATGGTCCCTGCAAGTTTACACATGTGTGCACACACTCACATACATGTGCCATAGATATCACACACACACAAATTTGGGAACAAAGCAGTTAGAGTGGGGTGCTTTATTCTTTAAGCTAATAGAGTTAATAGCAGCTTCAAAGACCTAGTAGTCCATGATCTGTAGCAAAACTGAGCCTATAGCAACACTTTACTGACAGATTGACAACTTGAGCTGCAGAACCAGCTCAGCACTAGCTGAGAAGCTCCTGCATGAGCAGATTCAAAGACCATGTTCTTCCAAGAGCATTGATGCTGCATATCACCACGATGAGAGCCACGCCCATCACAGCTGTATTGAGGATGGCAGGTAGACGCCAAACTCCAAATCTTGGTCCCTCCAAGCACAATAGATCCAGCCTTCTAAAGAAGAGCTTATTTTTTACTGTGTGGTTTCATTTGTGTCTGTATGTCCGTCTGGTGATAGTCATGGAGCCCAGCAGTTTGGTGTCACCGTTCTTCATTATTGTCCTTTCTACTTTGGCCCTGCCCTCTCTTTAATCTACTCAATTCCATTCTCGCTCTCACTTGTTCTTCTCTATCTCCTAACAGATAACTTCTCTATTTTCTGATGGCACTAACCTCATTCTTCTATACACAACTCCAGGATTTGATTTTTTTCTCCAAATACCTCTGATCTCATTCACCCAGGCAGTGCACTCTTGGGAGTATAGTTCATCCTTCTTACATCCATGAGCAACACCTTAGTAAGACGCCTTTCCTCCTTCACCTGTACCCCAATATCTGCCCCATCTACGATCTGCTGGAGCTCGAGAAAGGACCAGTCCTGTGGATCCAAAGTTACAAGATCTCCATGACACAGGGCAACAACAGGATGTTCTAGAGAAGTCCCCATGAGGATCCAGTACTGATACAATAGCAGAAGCCAGAGGCCTTGAACCAGGCCATGAGTCATTGCAATAAACATCTGCAAGTAAAGATGTGTGGACAAAAGGGTCTACTGTGTAACACACGGTGACACACTTTAGCTTACAGGACAAGACTTTAGTTTTCACCTGTTTTGCTTTATTTTCTTTGGGGGAGGTAGAGGTTGCAAGGGCAGAGGGCAGATACAAAGGGAGATGGAGAGGAGAGTGGAATTGTATGCATGATATGAAATCACAAAGAATAAAAAAAATAAAAATAAAAGATTCCCATGATACCCTAGTAAGAAGTTCTAGGTTGCAAGTTTGTTAAGGCCCCACTGACTTTATAGTGAATTTTTCTTTTTCCAAGAACATCTTAGATACAACAAAGGTCCAGCCCTTGAGACTGATCAACTTATTTTCATTTTGTGAGTAAACTATAAACAATGTCACATCTTTCAAGTTTATGCTTTTGCTTGGGATGAAATAGTTTTCATCTCCAGTAAATGACTTTAGACATCACATGAGTTAGAAAGTGAAAATTATTAGTTTATATGTATTTTGACATGTCAAAAGTCTCAGTCATTTTTATCATTGTTTACACATCGGCACCCTCATACCCATTTCCTCTTCTATGAAGCCTGACGCTGCTGCCTCCTTCAACTTCAGGTTCTTCAGGTTTGCTCTTTTCTGGAGCTTGACCTCCCCTCTCCTTTTCACCTGACCTGCTTGTGATACCTCCCACTCAACCCCCACCCCTAAGCATCAGACGTATCTTAAACACTCAGGGTTTAACCCTTTAACCCTTTTCCTTAGGATCATTCTTAGCAAGTCCCCAAATGTCCTGTAGCAATCTAAGACTGATTACAATTGTAATCTAACCTGCCTCAGGGACTGTGACCACTGTTGTTCACCAGGAGGCCCCAATGCCCACAGAGCTTAATGGGTTAATGTAGATGACTGAGCTGAGATTTAAATGAACATGTGTGTAGATAGCAATATTTAAGAGATGATTATGAAAGCCCAGATCTCATTGAAAACACACATTTAATTTGCTACACCTAAACAATTTAACAAACATTACTTGGTTTATCTTATATTCAGATATATACAACTTACTTGAGTGTCAATTTGTAATATTACACTGAATCTTCATCTTAATACTAGTTTTTAGTGTCCTTATATTGGTAATGATATCTCTCATTGGCCTTTAAGAGTTCAGATTTCTATCCACAGGGGAATACATTTCTACCATCCAGGAAGGTGACTTCAGGTTTCCAATAAACCTCACCATATTGTCCAGAGGAGACATGTCCTCTGTTTTTCCTGAAGTTGCCTGCATGTCTGATCATGATATGTTGTGGCAAATCCTTATTCAACTCTTTACATTTCTCCAATATCCCAAATGCCTGTTCCTAACAGTGTTTTCTCCAATTCAACTCTACTCTAAAGAAGGGAAGAATTAATAGTTGCTTTCTCTGTTTACCTCAGAGTGATGCTTTGCCAAATAGGGGAGTTGAAGCTAATGAGATACAAACTTAAGGTCTTCTGTGTCTTAACATTCTTAATCAAAAGGCCAGGCATTGGGTATGGACAGAAAGTTGGGAAAACACAGCCATCTGGCAGTCCCAGAGAGGAGCTGATGCTCTAAGGATGTGGAACCAGATGAAAAGTGCTTGGCTTCACGATAACATAGTGACCAACTGAACAGCTCTGCCTGTTAGAATAGCAGCCCCTTCTATGGGGTTTTCTTTAAGGCTGCATTGGCTAGACCAGTATTCATCACAGCCTGGGGCATTCCTAGCTGATAAAGCTAGCTAGGCAGGTTGGTTGTTAGTTCTCTATATCTAAATATACCTTAAACTTGAATCTAATCTTAATCTAACATGATGAAACTAACCTTAATCTAACATAGGTCTTACTGTAACGTAATAGGAGCCTAATCCTAAATAAATACAACTACTTAAAAAGAGGTCCAAACTCAAAAAACTGGTAACAGCGTTTTGCTTGTTTAGATATTGAGTTACAGACCACGAGACCACAGATAGCTACTCGTAGTGATGCACACCCAATTATTATAAATCTAAGTGTGATTGACTCTTCCATTTTACTCTTTTGAAAACTAACCAACCTTAAACCCCACATTCTCTCTACTGTTTTGATTTTATCACACACAAAAGATTTATTAATGTGATTTATTTTTTAGAAAAAGAAAAATACTCTTTTCTCAGCTTCTAGTCCTTCTGAGATCTCCCATCACTACCCTCAATTAAATGTCAAGACCATTTTGGAGTTAACCTGCTAATAGCATAACACACCTTCAAACAATGCTCTACTCTCTGACTTCCATACTGCAATATCTATAACAAATGAGTTGAACAGAACAATAAGCCTTTGGCTCATTGGCCAATTTTAAATGAAAAAAAAATTGAGACAATAGTTATTCGATGCTAAATGAAACTGCAGAGACACTTCCAAATTCACATTATGCAAAGACCCCCAAATGGTTAGCTCTTTTTATCTCAAAGAATTAGAAGAACCCGAGGCTTTGACTAAAACCACAAAGTGAGCCTTCCCACCCCTGAGTCTCCTTCTTTCTCTTGGCCTTTTCCCGTGGAGCCCAGAGTTAATAGGTTGCACATGCTGTTAAGTTAGCCTCCATTTCCCCAAGGAGTCAACTCTGCCAAGAGGCCCTCACTCGCAGCAGCGTGTCTCACCAGTTCCTGGCTTTGGTTTCATGGGATCTGAAGCGCTCTCACATGAAGCCAGGAAGATCTGCAGTGCAGCGGTGTGGAAAATGTGAAGCATCAGGCGCACAGTGTAGCTTGCAAATCTGGACTCCGTAAACAAAATTTGGCTCGCTTCTTGTCTGCTTGATAAGGATGGATGAGGGATGAAGGCTTTGCTGGCTTCCCAGCAGAATTGGAGCATTGGTCTTAAGGTGACCACCAAAGAGGCAATTAAACTGGACAATCTTTGTTTCACAGTCATTGGTAGCCACTCCTCAAGCTGACCTGGTAGGGCATTCAGGTGGGCTGGAGAGACAGGAAGGGTAGAGGTGCTGAGTGGCTAGACATCAGGCTCCAAGTAGGTTTAGCAAGACCTTGGAGACAGTAGTAACTGCATTCTATTTGTAGCTGAGAAATGAGTTTGCCTGTGCTGGCTGCCTCCAGAGAGAGGAAGGGGTGTTTCCAGTTGAAGAATGAATGGCCTCATCCGTCTTGAGCCGGCCTACTGGTTTCAGGCCCTCAAAGCTGGGTTGTTTGCAACAAAAGAATAAATAAATTTTGACCTTTCAAGATGGGTAGGATTGTATAGTATTCATTAGTTTGTGGTGCGTCTGCTTTGTCTCTGCGGAGGCAGGATGCCACGTCTGTCAAGAGTGTTTAGGGTTTTCCAATCTCTTATTGATTGCTCTTTACACACCCACGAAGGAGCTAAGTAAGAAGAGTGACCTAAAGCTCATATTTTTGCCAGGTAGCCTGTGTGTATGGATTTCCTTTTCTCTGATATTTCTTGACGTATTACTGTTGGCTGTGTTCCCCGAATTCATTTTTTTGTAGTTTACTCCTATTTGGTGACATTATGGAAATCACTAATTTAAATTCTGACCCATAAAAATTAATGCAGTTTATGCTACCACCTAGTATATCAGCTAACTAAGCCTTTTTATATGCAGTGTATACCAGTAGCCTTGGCTTCGTTTTCTTTTATTAAAATGATAGTCATGAGCACGGAGTTTATTTTGACTCAATAAGAGACTAGTTTCAAAGTCTAGGTGGTATTTTTCAATTAAAAATGCATTTACTCTAATTCTACATTTCTTTGTCCTATATTTTGTGGATATTTTGTGTCAGAAATTTTTTAGATTTAACATTTTCTTTGACTGATGTATCAGTATCTTCTTTTATATTTTCTCTTTCTGAGATTCTTTCTTCATCTCTTGTATTCTGCTGGTGATGCTCATGTCTTTAGTTCCTGTTCTCGATCCTGGATTTTTCCATCTCCAGGGTCACCTCAGTTTGTTTTTTCTTTATTGCTTCTATTTCTAGTTCCAGTTCCTTCACCTATTTGTCTCCTCTTGGCTTTCCTTAAGGAATTTATTTCCTCCAATTGCTTGTGTTTCTCTAGATTTCTTTTAAAGGGCTCTTTAACCTCTTTAAAGTTTGCTACCATTTTCCTGAAGTTTGTTTTAAGGTCATTTTCCTGTTCTTCAGCTGGGTTGGAATATTCCAGGGTTGCTATAGTAGGATAGCTTGCCTCCAGTGGTGCCGTATTGCTGTATTGTTGTTGATTATGTTCTTACACTGACGTCTAGGCTTCTGTCTAGGTGATGTCTAGGTGTCTATTTCTGAGTTTTTCTTTGTTGTATGGGTGTTTTGTTCCTTGGTTTCTGTTTCCCCTTTCATTTTCTGGTCTTTGTGGTCTGTATTCTGCAGGTCTGTGTGACCCCTGGTCCAGTACGGAGTCTTCATCAGAGTTGGGGGCTGGACTTCTGGCAGCTAGAGTGGCCTTTGGTTCAGCACGGGGTCTCTGTTCTTCTGACTGGCATGGCCTGCACCTGAGCACCCATGTAGGGGTAGAGGTAGGAGTAGGAAGGGGTGCCATTGGCTCTGAGTCCTTCAGCTCTGAACCAAGGGTATGGGAAAATTCCAAGGGCAGGTAGACCTATTCAGACTGGTATGGTCTGCTTCTGAGCAGCCTCAAGTTGCAATTGTAAGGAAATATAAATACAAGCCAACCACTAGGAGAAAACATTTTTTAAAAACACAACTAATAAAGAACTATTCTCTAAAATACACAAAATTTTTCTTAAAGTCAACACTTGTAAAATGAACAAGTATTTTTATTTTACAATTTTTTAAAGCAAATATTGAAAAGATCTCTCACCAGCCACACACACACACACACACACACACACACTAAATAAATATATGGGAAGGTATTCAGCTTCTCATACTGTGAACACATTAGAGGGTTGCACATTAAAGCGGCAATGAGCCATCACTACAGACCTGCTAAGATGTCTAAAATTAAAAATGCCATTGATAGCAATAATAGTCAATACTGATAAGGATGTGAATCTGTTGAAACACTCATTAAATGCAAAATAATACACGTTGGAAGACAGTTTGGCAATTTCTGGGGAAACTAAACATGATGATACCATATGATCCAGCAACTGCTTGGTATTTTTCCAAAAGAACTGAGTGTTTAAACTACACAAAACCTGCACATGGTATTTACAGTAGTTTTATTCATAAATGCCTAAACTTGTAAGAAATCAAGATGTCCTTCAGGAAGTATATGAGCACGTAATCTATGGTATACCTAGACAACGAGATACTATTCAATACTAAAACAAAGAAACAAACTATCAAGCCATGTAAAGACACAGAGGAAACTTAAATATACATTAAATATTAAATATACATCAAGGTTTAAAAAGGGAAACTGAAAATCTGTATACTACATAATTTCAACTGTCTGACTCTCTGAAAAACAAAGAAACCATTGGGATAATTAAAAGATTACTTTTAATTAGTGGTTGTCAAGGGTTACCTGGAGAAGGTAAGAAAGGTAAGAACATAGGCAGAACAGAAAGGATTTATATGGGAGAGTGACTACTGTGCATGATGCTGTGTTGATAGATATAGGTCATATTTTATTCATTGAACTCACAGAATGAACAAAACCAAGAGTGTGTCTTAATATAAACTATATATCCAAGAGGATATTAATGTGTCAGTGTAAGTTTTTTTATTGATGGTGTAGATTCCTTCACTGAGTAGGTGATGTTGACGGTAGGGGACGTTAACCCTGTAAAGGCAGGTATATAAGCTCTCTGTGCCTGTTCCTGCTTAACTTTGCTTTGTGTCTAAAACTTTTCTTTAAAAATAAATTTATTAATTTAAAATATTTCTCATGTTATTTGTGGTAAGCAAACCTCTAAATAGCCTTCCTGAAATTCCACCCGTGAATAGTCCTTGACTCTGGGTATCCTTCGATTCTACCCACTTGCTTCTGGTTAATAGCTTACAATAACAGTGGGGGGATGTTGTGTTTTGTCAGTGCTTCATTAGAGCCTGTGATGGCCACAAGAGCCTGTGATGGCCATCCTGATGGCATTTCCTTCCTTGCTAGCTCCCTTTCTGAGTCTTCACATTTATACAATAAACGAAGCTACAGAGGTCCATGTGTCAAGAAAACTGAAGGTGCCCTCTACGAAACGGCAGATTATCCCTAAGTCGAGAGAGATGAGAATCTGCTCCCACTCTGCTAACACCTTCATTGCTGCCTGTATGAAACCCTGGGCACAGGAGCCAGCCCAACCATGACTGGATTTTCTGGCTTAAGAACTACAAGATCATCAATACTTATTTCAAGAAACTGAGTTCGGCGGATAGTTTGTTTTGCAGTGACAGTCACTGTTAATAACTTTTAGTGACACACAAGGATGAGTTGTGGCTTTTTGGCTTTGGGACAGTACCTGCTTGACTTACTGTCCATATGAAAGGGCTTTTGGATACGTCTTTTCTTGCATGTATAGTGCTAGTCGTCTAGTCGTTGACAAAGAAACTTTTGAAAATTGTTTCTGAATGTGACCCGGATTCCTACGCACAAAGATGGAAGGCTTTAAATCGTTTGCAACTTTAGCCTTAAGTTCTATTTTATGGTTGAGTAACTCCAGTTGAAAAAAATTAGAGAAAGATAATCAATGCCAAGTTGCATGATTCAGCAAAATGGAGTGTTTTGAACCAAGCAGGAGTTAAGACATTTCTGAATAACACAGTTATCCGGAGCTATGCCAGGTGTGGATTTCCAAGCCCTGGCGTGCTGCATGCTTGCTTTTAGTCTCTGGATGCCTTCTCTTCTCCACCCACAGTCACTACCTGAGTGATATCAGCCGGTCTCGTGGCTTAACGTCATCCACATGCTGATAGAGCCTAAAAATATATCTCAAGCCTACGCCTTTCCCTTGAATTCCAAACTTTTCTCTACATCTGCCTACTCAACATCTCCATGGGGATGTCTAATGTAGGTATCTTAAACTTAACATATCAATATTCAAACCTTCACTTGTTCCCTTCTATTCTTCAAACTTAAAAAAAAATGACTCAAGCCTCCCCCAAAAATATCTTGGAGTTGTTCTTGACTCATCCGGTTCTTTCATGATTTATATTTAAGTCCATTAGCAAATCCCTTTAAAGTTCTTCCTCTGAAATAGCCCAGGATGTGGCCACTTCTCACAACTGTCATGTGAATCTTCAGCATCCTTCCTAGGCAGTGTTGCTATAGCAATTGTCAGATCCTTTCGTTTCCACTCACAATACTACAATGGCTCTTTCTTACTCAGACTAGAAGCTCAAGGTCTTAGAAATGGCGGGCTGCTTAGAGTGCCCTTCCCTCCTCTTGCCCTTCACTCTGAATGTTCCTTTCTCCCTTGCTGTACTCGTGCTGGCTTCTTCCTCAAGTACAGCTGGAGTAGGGTCCTCTTGTGTTGAGTTTCCATGACTGTTCGTGATGCTTTTAATTCAGGTGTTACACAACTAGCCATTCCATTCTTTAGATCTTTGCTCAGATATTGGAGGAGCATCATGACCTTGCTTTTAGAACCTCTCTTCGTCTTTCCTGTTTTAGAGACAGAGCCTCACGATGTAGCTCAGCCTGGCCTTGTGTTTGAGTTCCTCCTGCCTTTGTTAGCCATGGTCTTACATTACAGGCATGCACCACAAGTCCCAATCCCATTTTGTTTGCATCTACATTATTTTTCTTCTCCCTATGACTTACCATCCATTTTACACTGAAATACAGTACAATAGTGTGAACTCCATACGGGCAAGCATTTTGTTTCCATGGTGCCCAGAACAGCCCTTGGATCAGGCTAGAAGTTGCTAATTAGTTGTGAAGGAAGGAAGGGAGTTCTTAACCTACCAGCTTCTTACTGGTTTTCTATTCTCTTTACAGAGATCCATGTAGTAGTTTCCTAAGATCCTGAACTCAAGAGAATCCACATGAAGACGGATGAGGGGATTGCCTTGTGGGTAAAGACCTACTGTGTATGAAGGGTAAGGAACAAGTTTGGATGCTCAGCACCAAAGTAAACACAGGTGGGTGTGGAAGCCCACCTGTAATCCTAATCCTGGGAAGGTAGAGACCCCCAGAGCAAGCTAACTAGCTAGATTAACAGAATTGGTGAGCTATGGGTGTAAGTGAGAGACCTTGAGTCAGGACATTAGGTGGGAGAATGATTGAGGAGGACATCGGATACCAATCTCGGCCTCTAAACACCAGCATAAACATTTGCACATGCACCTTGCACACACATGCATCCACACACATGTGAACATGCAAACATACATATATATATCACATGCATATCCATGCTGAAGTTAAAAACACAACAAAACCAACAACAAACCCCCCCCCCAAAAAAAAACCCTAGTCCTAAGGAAAATCTACTGTTTCTAATACACAATTGTGTGAAGTCTGATCTTAAATACTAATGTTAATTTAAACCAGCAGGAAAATGTTTGGGAGGTTCTGTAGTCTGAAGTAATTAGAATATTAAGTCCAACAGGGGTCTACTCCATAATTAATAAGGGCAAGGTTTCTACATGCAGGAGGCATGCATATGCATGTCTTAAGTGAGTTAAAGGAACAATAAACTTGAGAGCAGGTTTTAGAATATCCTCGAAGATCTTGCTCATCTGTGGACATAGAAAACCACACAGTGACTTGTCTTTAGCAAGTGGACCTCTCTTAAGATGTGTAAGTGACTTTCTTCCTAGACAAGAATGTTTATAAATAACATGAGCATTGATTATCAAAGGACCTGCCCAAGCAATGGAAAGAAATGCTTGAGCAGATTGGAGCCAGGATCCATGAATGTACTGGCTCACATTCTTTTCTGCAGGCATGCTTGAGGGGAGGAGCTAAGGCTGGCTTGCTGAATTAGGGCCGGTTGGCAATGAGAACTTAGAATGCTTTGGCATTTGCTAGTTTGAAGCTTAACCTCCTGAATAGTTGAGTGTAATTACATGTGGTTTCTTTAAAGAGGCTCGAACAAAGCAAATCATTTCAGGAATGTCCTAAAAGACATATTTAGAGGAGCTATGCTTTGGTCCCTGTAGACCTGACTATACCTGTAAACAGACTTCTTCCTCTTGAACTGATGGAATGTTCAACAGCACAAAAGACAGTAATCTTTTGAACTCAAATTCCTCCTGACGAATGGTATCCAATCTACCTCAAATGTTCCTTGCCTGTAATTCTTTAACATACGCAACCTGATCTTATGAACCGAGCCAGGTAAATGAGCGAGGGAGGGCTAACCCAGGGAGGGCCAGTGGAACGGAGTAGTGAACAGAACTTGTGAAAGATGTTTTAATAAAAGAAGCTACAGAGCTGCCCAGTGTGTTTCATTTCTGTATATACCCAGCAAAAGGCCAGTCTGGGTGTTTAGAGATATACAGCTTTTGTTCCTTAGAAGCCTTTGTATCTACTCTGTATTGAGTAATTTTTGTGCATTAGGCAAAGTGCATTACAAATCCTGCAGCAAGCTCCATGTGATAAGTAAACCTATCACACCTGTTTTTGTGTGGGGATGCATGAGGAAAGGGGGGTCTGAGGATGCTCTGATGTACCCCATCAAATGTGGAGTTTTTTCCATACGCTTGTCTTCTGAGAGTCTCTACTCTCAAACACAAGTCATTTGAGTCCCAACAAGCCCCATTCAGTGCACCACACCCCCTAGTCATCCCTGATAATTACATTGAGTGACTAATAGCATTCTCTGCAGCCTCCTCTCTCCCAGGAGGATCAGGATAGAGCCAATTCCGCAAGGTCCCCCTGCCTTGAGATAGTCTGTGGTCAACTTCCAAGTGTATTTGCTTTCTGACTCCTTAAGCCTGATGGCACAAAATGCACGGCATGGCCATTGTCCTTTCTAAGGCCAGTGTTGGCTTTGGTAGGTGGGACTGGAGCCAACACTTAATGGCTTTGGCAAAGTGCTTCTAAGGATAAGATTAGATCTTTAAGGATTTGTTCTATTATTTTATGTTCCCAAGGCACAGTGCTGTGGTTTCCTGTATCTTGTCACTTCTAAAGACATCCCTTATTCTACTGTATTGTGATCCCACAGGGTTATTAAGTGGTTCTAAGAGAGAAGAGTGCCGGGAGTGAGAGCTGGTTGGTTTCCTTCAGGATGTTGGTAGAGCTCTGATTAGGACCCATTCTTACTCAGAGGGGAGACAGAATAATACAGATAGATCTATCTGTATGTGTGGGTGGGGTACCAGATGGGAAAGAGAGCAAGAGCCTGTGAACATGACGACGAGAGAGAGAGAGAGAGAGAGAAGAGAGAGAGAGAGAGAGAGAGAGAGCGCACTGACAAACCTACAGTCATTTTTAAAGAATAACAAATTCAAAAGTGTACATTTGCACAAAAACCTCTTCTAAACAGTGAGTCAGTTAAGAATCGAGTACCTACTGGATGCCACAGACTAAAGGACGTAAGATAGAAGCAGTTTTTGGCTTCCAGGGTTCCCGTACAGTGAGGTACATTACCAGTGACACCGTAGCTATGGTTAAGTCTGTGAGGCAGGCCGATTAGTGCAATGAGAACGGAAATACAAGACTTGAACCTGGTCAGAGAGACCAGCACAGGTGCTAACACAGTCCAAGGGTCTTGAATGGGTTTGTTTCCTCTGCCAGTTAAATAATTAAACGGCAGGAAGATTCTCAAGTAGCAGTAGAGAAATCTCAAAGGCTGCAGGCAGGAATAGATATAGTCAGCAGGCGAAGAAAGGCATTTATTAAGGGTGAGGAACACACGCCCACACAGACATACAGAGGAAAAGTCCCTTTGCAACATAGTGGGGTGTGGGCCTCAGAAAGCTGACAAATCCAGGCTCTTCTTGAGGACTGGGGTTGTTGTTGTTGGTGGTGGTGGTATGGTGGTGGTGGTGTTGGTGTTGGTGGTGGTATTTTTTCCCTCTCTTAATTTAGGGTTGGTCAGTTTGAAGGAAGATATGATATTACTTGATCCACAACTGTTATGTCATGTGTTTTTCATGTGTTTTCAAGTCAGAAGGGTAAGGAAGAAGCTGACCATTTTGGAAATTTGTCACCTTTTTTACCTAGCCATGGTCCATTTTTCTATCTAACTCCTAGTTTCTCAGTGTGTTAAGGACATTAGGTTTATTCTGATCAGGAGGAAAGGTAATCTAGATGGAGGGACTGGGCATCTTTCCAGCCAGGCTCCATGGTATGTAGGGGCAAACCTGGCTGCACACAGCATGTGGCATGCATCTCTTCACTCATAGTGGCTCTCTGCCTCTGGAGTCTATCTTGGTCCACACCCTCTTCAGAGCTGTCCAAAGTTGTGGCCACTGTGAGTGGTGGGTAAGAGCAGCCAAGAGGCAAACAACTTGGCCAAATCTATTCAACTTCTTCAGAGACTCAGCTACTGTAAGTCTTAAACCTACTCCATACATTCTTCGTCTTTAGTTTTTCTTCTCTGCGCCAGCTGTCACAAACATCTTGGGAAATCTGCAATGTGGTGCAAAGGGACTGTCAATGCAGAGGCAGCAGAGAGTCCTCACTGTTCATCATCACATGCTCCTTCTAGCCCACTGTCCCGTGGCAGACAAGACAGAGGCCTCCAGGACACTTGCAGGTGAATGAGAGGGCTCTGGAGTAAAGGTCAGCACTCCAGCCTCATAACAGAGGAGCCAGGAGACACAGTTCTCTGCAGAGCATCTCTTGTTTCAAGCAAGCTTTAATCCCCCAAAATAAAAGAAATTATCTCTACCTGAAAAATGCAAGCAGGTGAACAAATGCTGCTCCGTTTCCTCACCTGCCCCAGGTGATTGACGTCTCCCCTCCATGCTGCAGTTACCCTTTATTCCCAGCCACAGGGTTGGAGGGGCACAGATTAAAGGCCTGGCTGACAAAGGCCATGGGATTAGGTAGTTCCTCAGAAATCCTTCTTTGAGCACTTAAAAGCCAATCTGGTTTTATTTCCCAATAACGAGGCTTAACTGCAATTCAGAGGTAGAGGCGGCAACCCACAGACTTCCGTTGAGAGCTCCCTTCACATCTGGGGCTGGGACTGCTGCACACACAGGAAAGCCCACATCAGGAGGGAGGTGCCTAGGAAGCAAGGCACAGATGCTTCATTGCATGAGGAGCCAGCCCCGCACGGATAATCTTGGTATGTTTGCCCTCCCAGTGCTGTGACCACCCTTCAAGTAGAGCCCACCCTGACAGCAATCAAAGTAGCAGACCCCAAAAGAGGGGTTGGAATGGAAAAAGACATCCTCTCCAGCATGCAGAAGAGAAACCTAAGAGGCCACTTGCAACTGATGTCGTCAGAAAAATATCTGTAAAGTCCTTAGTGTAAAAGAGGACATCTGTTAAGAGCTTGAATCTGAAACGCCGCAGCAGGCTAACACTTTTGACTACTCATGCTCTGGCAGGTGGCACTGGTGTGGGAGATTGTATAACCTCTAGCTGGTAGAAACAGGTCACTCACTGAGGGTAGTGGGAGGGAGGGTGTAGGAGAAGCTAAATTAATCAGTAAAATGCTTGCTTAAAAGCATGTGGACCTAGGTTCGTATGCCGAGAACCCACATAAAATCCTAGATGTGGTGGTTGGTATTTTTAATCCTAGCGCTGGGAAGACAGAGGCAGGAGGACCCCTGAGGCTAACTGGTCAGTCAGTCCACCTGACTCTGCAAACCCAGAACAAAGTGAGAGACCCTGTCTTTTAAAAATGAGGTAGACGGCTCCTTAGGAATGACTGCTGGCCTGTACAAGACTTCATGGCATCTGTGATCCTGAGCTCAACTCAGACTCTAGGATGCTTCCCTGACATCCCCAGGCCACTAGTGACTCAGTTGGTCTGGATCATGTGTTTCTGGAAGCTTCTCTGTATCAGTGAGGAAAGTGGGTTGGAATTACACCCAGAAAAAGAGAACTAGTCTTTCTGGATTACTTTTTCATCGCTGGAGGCAAGTTGGTTGGTTTTTCAGCTTGGGTTGATTCCTACTGGGAGCATCTCAACACCCTTGCTGAGCCTAGCCGGGTCTTTTCAGATGAAAGGCTTTGGTGGTACAGTTTGGAAGATGTTTTTAGTGCTCCACAGGTGACTTTCATATGCAGCTTGAGCTGAGAAGCAGTGATTTACACTCCCCTACCCCACAGCCCCTGCTCTAAATCTGTTAGGGTGCAGGGTTGGACCTTCCTGTTCATCTGCTCATTGACTTCAGAGAATAAAACAAGCAATAAATTTATAGTATGAATCCCTGCCTGGAGAGACAGAAAAGTGGGAGGGGTAAGAGAGAGAGAAAGCCCTGTTCCCCTCAGGCTTTACCCACCTCTAGAAAAACCCACTGAAAAGGGAGCTGGGTCTCCTATAGGGAATTCCTTTCATCTTGGGAACATTCAGGGTTTTTGAGAGGCCTTGTAAACTCACACATTCATTTTCACCTGCAAACCCTTTGAAAATCAAAGTCCTTGAAGATAGGGAAAAGCTAGCCTTCTAACCCAGGTGGCCTGGAAGGTGCTTCTCAATTCACCATATCTAGATGTGAGCTGTAGGTGCTGGGGCATCATTCCTCTAGTCACTGGCACATGTAACACTTCACTCGCCCACTGCCCAGCACTGTTAGTCTCAGCCTCAAGAAGGGTGTGCCTGGCTCATAAGGTGGTTCTTTCCCTAAATGGAGTTACTAAGTCCTCAGGAAGGTCTGAAGACTAGCTGGAGTAGCTAGTGGTGAGAGAGATCCTGACTTAAATGACAGACAATGCTCAGTGGGAAGCATTCCCACTTAAATAATGGAATAAATCAAATCAGTTAAAACTCACACTGAAGTTCAGTAAACCTGCATGGATTCATAGGCAAATGCCACCAACATTCAGAGATGTGCTGCCTTCTTTCCTCTTGGACACCCTTTCCCAGCCCTGGACCACACCTCTGCCTCTTTCCCATGGCAACACTGGATAGAGAAACTGGGCTCTGGCTGGTTTTCAAAAGCCACCCCCCCCAATATATTGAAAGAACCTAATTTATTTGGACCCCTTTTTTTTCAGGGTGAAACTCATCCGAGGTTCTGTAAGCTTCTCATTACCTGGAACTCCGAATCATACAGTGCACAGGAGTTCCATCTTCTAACAAGACTGGCCACAGGTCTCAGCGATTATGGGCAAATGACAGCTTTCATGTCTGCCACTTCTGCTTAAACTGTACAGAGTCTAAAATAACAGTAAGGTGTTACTTTTGTTCCTTGGGTGGGGACCCACATGAGGAGGGTACAGGTTGCTACTGAGAAGGCAGTGCTGCCCTGACATCGGATATGTCTATTGTCTGAATTCTGTAGGAGGCTGAAGCTGCTTTGGGCCGGTGCTTTGTGTGAGTGTTAGCACAGAAAACTTTCTGGGAAAGGACCTCGCTTTAGAATTTAAGCATTGGCTGCATAAGACAGATGGTGGTGACACATACTTACAATCCCTGAACTGGGAGTCGGGGGCGCTAAGGCAGGAAGATTATGAATTGAAGTCTAGACTGGGTTATAGCAAGACCTTGTCTTAAAACAAAATAATTAAAAGAAGGCACTATATTTGTGTGCTGATGTTACCATAACTGTCACACTGGGTGGTATAAACAACAGAAGACTTCTGTCTTGAATTCCAGAAGTCCGAGATCAAGGTATCTGTGTCACCAGAGCTGTCAGAGTCTGAGCCTGGGTTATGATTGGTTTTACAAGCTAAGCCTGGCCACCCGTTCTCAATACGTCAACTTAGCAAACAACACTGAAAGCAGAGTAAGGAGATTTATTCAATGCAGCCACACTTGGAAGAAGAACAAATAAAGGGGTCTAGCGAGCTCCAAGTTCATCTTCTGGGTTCTAACATGAAGTTTAGATTTAAATAGAGGGCAAGAAGTATGCAGAACTGAGCAGTCCTGGTCAAGGTGTGGTCCTACTCAGCACCGGTCCCCACTGCCTCTGCTCTAGACTCTCCTGCAAGGTATTCTGACAAGTTGTCAGAACTTCATGACATCTTTCTGGGAGACAGGTTCTCTCTCTACACCAGGCTTTAGCCTTTGCCTTCTCCCAGGGGGAGATTCAATTCCTTGGAGACCATTGCTTTAATAGTCTGATATCCAACGGGAGGGGCACAAGTCTGTCGCTTAGAGGAGCTTAATTCTTGCCAAGATATTTACACAAGCAGGCTTGCTTCTTGTGAGGGAAGGATCTGTCCCTGGTCTCCTCCCTGGCTCTCTCCTTCCCTGTTTTCTTGTTACCCTTCATACCGTCTTCCCTGTAAAGTCTCTATGTCCAGATCTCCTTTTTAATAAAGTCACCGCTCAAAGGTCCAGCAGAGGAATTATGTTTCACTTTGACTGTGTTGGTGAAGTCCCTGTCCGCATGTGCCAGCACATAAAGGTACTACGTGAGAGTTAGGAAGATGTACGTGTCTCCTGACGAGGCTCATTTCAACTCATGGCAGATTACATCTAAAGTAAATCTCATAAAAATTAAGTTTTATGGCTAATTTCTAGTGTGAACTTGACATCGTTCTATGCCTTTCCTTCATTAGTTTACTTGATTCTCACAATACTCTGAAATCACTTCCATCAGTGAGCAGTGGCAAAGGTCATGTGTCAAGGAGCAGAGCCTCACTGGGGAAGAGCCCGGTCGGAACGTAAGAGCACGTGGTTTAATTCCTAGAGATCTTACCGGCAATATTCTGCATATCTTCTGCTCTATAAGGCTCTGTCATAGATATTTTGAGGTTTGTGGCAGCTACCAGACTTTCTACTCTGGGGGGACTTAACTACAGAGGATCCGAGCTCCTATGCTGTGAAACCTGTTGCATGATTTCTTCGAGGGTGTGCTTCCCATGGGCTGTCACAGCCTGAGCATGACCGAACCAGCCTGGGAAATGGGAGACTTCTGTGAGGGCTGGGCTTTGCCCTGAGGACTCCAAGACAGCCTTCTAAGCCTTCCCTTCAATGCAAGGCAGTCCAGGGTGAGTCTTTTATCTCCTCTTCTCTTCTCTTCCGTAGCCTCCTAGGGTTAGACCTCCCTCACTCGATCTCCTAATACATCCTGTCTAACTTCCTCTTCTTGTCTACATCTCACCCTGACCCTGGCCATTCCATTTCTGATGCTTTCTGTAAATATCAGCATTTTGAATCCAGGGACAAATTTGCTTTCTGGTGTGTCAAATCTCCATGATTAACAGGTTTCATTGTCTGTTTTTTAAATAGGTTATTTTATTTATTCACATTTCAAATGTTATCCCCCTTCCTAGTTTCCCCTCCACAACCCTCCTCCCTTCCCCTTCCCCCTACCTACCTACCCTAGCACTCCCCTACACTGAGATGTTGACTGAACCTCCACCTCCTCCCAAGCATTTTTCCACCATGTTAAAAAATAAGGCCAGTGGATGCCTCTGCAGCTCAAGAGGCCACCTCAGGTTTGCTTAAAGATGGTACAAAGCTGATGGAAACTGGCTCCCTGACCAGTGTGCACATATGTGGGCTGCTTTGATGTGACGGACGGGATTGTGTTTGCTGATAGGGCCTGCTAATAATCCAACTAGGTGATGTCATTCTTGGCAGGGCCCAGAAAGAAAAACAGGGGCCAGCAGCTCCCCTTGGCTGCCCTGGCCCCCTTAAGGGATCTTTAACTTTGCTTTTGCCAAGCAGATGAAAATTGGAAAGTTCTGTGAACCCAGCTGAGTTTTCTTGCCTCCCGGGGATGAAAGTTTTTGTTGAAAACCTTGGGCCACTAGGCTGGTTTCCATAAATCCCTTGGAAAGCTTTGTACTATCTTTGGAAATACTCCTGGGAGTGGAGACTTCTCACAGAGCTAGGCGATAACTAATTCCTGAAGACACAGTCTTTTGTTCTAGAATTGATCTGCCCTATAGGGAAGAGATCGAAGCTCCTGACCTGAGGAGCTTAATTAAATGGTCAAGGATGGGGTGGGAGGACACCCTGGGAGGAGAGCAGGGATCCAGCTCAGTTGGTAAAGTGCTTGCTTAGCATATCCTAGGTCCTTCATAAAATTGGGTATAGTGGTGTAGGCTCACAAGCCTAGCTCTTGGAAGGAGATAAGAGTCAAGAGACCCCAAATTTCAAGGCTAGCATGGGCTAAACGAGACCTTGTTTATAAATAAACAAGCAAGCAAACAAGCAAATAAATAATGAATCCTTAGTCTCTTATAAAATGCTTTCTCTTTCTTCCGTTTAGTTTTCTCAATTTTCTTAGTCCAAGGACAAAGGGAATCCCCCTTTCTTTTCCAAGTAGGGAGATTGATGGCAATGCCATCCACCACAACGCCACTCTGCTCCTGGAAACATATACTGTGGCCAGCTCCCTGTCCAGAGTTGACCCACTACCTCCTCTGAGCCCACACCATGACTTCTCAGGTCCTACAGGCAGATACTGTATGAGACCCACACGGATCCTGATCTGTGCTAGGGAAGTCTGTGAAATATTCACTGCCTCAAGGAAAACCATTCACCTTAAAATCAAAGTCCCCTGTCTACACAGGACCATGGAGGCCAAGGTCTGTGATCTGCATAGCCTAAGTTGTAAAACTCTTGTCAACAGGGTGGTCATTTTTACATTGGTGTACAAAGATGTACTTCTGGCCAAATTGCCTTCCTATAATGGGAAGAGCACATTCCTTTTTAGAATCATTGAGAACCAGGGACTTTTATAGGGCTGAGGAGATGCGAGTGGTTTATTCAGGAGAAATTCTACAAATAAATATATTTGGTGATTTATAGACTAGATCCTACCTAGCAGGCTTGGAAGGGTAGCAACTGTTGGTAAAGCAGATGATATTTTCCAGTTGGCTTTTATGATAATCAGGGCTCAGTTGCCATGGAAAAAATCCATCAGTATGCTGAGTTGAAAACACTAGGGAGGAAGGCTGATGGTGATTTCCAGTCCTACAGCAGAGAGCTACATCTGTCCATTCCTCACATACTCATTGATGGTTGCTCTGTGCCTCCAGGCAATTGGGGAGCAAGGGGCTGCAGTGGTGGCCTGGCAGAACTAGCTCTGGGCATCAGAAGCAAGCAATGAGATAACAGTTGTTAAACTAAGGGCTATGTCAAATGGTGATCAATACTATAGAAGATACTAGGCGGGAAGGCAGATGGGGAGACCAGCATGCAATAAATACACAGATCAGCTATGCTGAAAAGGCAGCATTCAGGTAAGGACCTAGGGGAAGGAAGGGAGACTGTCACTAGGAGTAAGGTGCAGCAGTGAAGGCAAAGGCCACTATGACTGTGGTGAATGAGAGTAATATTGAGGAGAGGTCAGAGGACGCTGAACAGCATGTTGGATGGGCCTGAAGGGCCAGCCACTATCTCTTCCCAGACTTTCCACAGCTGGCCCTTCTCCTGACACACACATTTCCCAATATTCTGCTGTGTACACTCAGCTCCTAAATTGTTATTGGCCTCCCTGGCTACTGCCCTTTTGAAGTCCCTTTCTGGTGCCTACTCTGAGTTCTGGAAGTGTGTGCGGTGAGGGGAACATTTATGAGTCAGCATGACTGGGCTAAGGGACACCCAGGTCATGAGGAAAACATTTCTTGGTGTCCCCAAGGCATTCCTGGAAGAAATTAATATTTGAGTCACAGACTGAGTAAGGTTGGTCCACTGTCACTAGGGTTGGCATTCACCCTGAATCAACTAAGGACTTGAATATGATAAAAAACAGAACAGGGTAAACACACTCACTTCCTGATGCTTTTGCCAGCCCTGCAACAGAGGTTGTAGGCTTTGGCGTTTTGGACTCTAGTGTAAGGGTTCATGATTTGCCGAAGAATGATACCCCAGACTCAAATAGTATGCCAAAGCAAAGAAAGTTTTATTATGCAGAAGTCCAGCATGCTGGGGTCTACTATCAACCAAGATGGAGGCCCCCAGTGAGCTCACAGGCCAGATTTAAAGCACATTAGGGGAGTTCCAGGGAGGGGCAGGTGACTTCTATCTTAATCTGTTGGCTCTATCTCTAGGGCCATTCCAGAACCATTGCTGGGGGAGGGGGGAGGCTGGAAACTGTTGCTCTTGCCTCAGGCCAGGTGGCAGGATAGCTTCTGATGGCAGGGCAGTTTCTGACTGGCTGCCCGAGGCCTGGGTTTTTTTTTTTTTTTTTTTTTTTTTTTTTTTTTTTTTTCAGTAACTGGCTTGCCCGGACCAGTCCACCTGAACTGCCAATTTGAAGCCAGTCATGGATTCAGCCTAGCCTGTCTCACTAGGATTTTGGACACTGAGGGCTTTCCTGGTCCTTCTGCTTGTAGCTAGCTCGTCATGGAACCTCTCAGCTGATTTTGCTTCTCTCGTCAACCTCAATACAGCGGCCATGTAGAATCACCTATTTTGTTTGCCTTAACTTCTCGTCAAGATCCTCAGTGTCAGGCAGAAGCCAGATGTATTTTTCTTTCCTTTATGTCAGGCACTCTGCATACACAAGAGAATGCTTGCTACATAGAAACCCCAACTCTACCAGAGAGCTTAGAGAACTGTGTGCTTGTCCTTTTGTCTGAATCTGCAGAGAATGTGGTGTGGGATCATTTAATCTTGTCCATTAATCAATATTCTTTCAAGTACAATGATTTCATTTTGGAACTATTCAAGCCCAAATCCAAGGATTATAGAATTTCAAAGTGTGCTACATTTACCCTGCCTTATTTAGGCGTAGTAGAAAAAGAGTGCACCTTTGAAAATACTTTTCAATTTTAATCTTTGATTGGAATACAAATAGATTTAAAAAAAAAAACCTTTCAAATCATAAAGAAATAACAGTCTGAGATACTTAGGTATGGATGTCTCAGTTTATGTGGGTAAGTTGGCGACACCTCCCAAAGGGACCGGACGCCACACAGTTGTGATTATAGGAGTACATGGTCTTTATCTCACCCCTTCCTTTAGACTTCTCCGTTGTCTGCAGACAGAAGGGACCGAGCAAATGCTACGATGACAATGTTGTTATCATCCCATCTCGAAGCAGAAAGCTGCAAATCACACACATCACTTGCAGGGTACATAGACCTTGGCAGCAGGTTTGGTCCTGAAAAATTGCTTGCAATCAGTGCTCCCCAATCTGTCCTTAGCATCAGAACTTGGGAATGTGTAAATAGTGTCAATCTCTCTTTTGCACTTTGTCAATCTGTCTGTCCCACTGACTCTGGGAAGATAAATGAGCCCTTGGGTTCCCATATGGTAGAGACAGATGGTAGGAAGTACCTTAATACAGGTGACATTCAGCTATCGGCAAGATAAAGGATCCTCACTCAGAGCAGATGCCTGGGGAGCAGAGTCTCCTGACAGCTGAAGACATCGCCTTGGAGCCGAGGCTATTTTTGACTGTGGTAGAAAAGTTGCCACATGCTCCTTCCCCAAGTCCTGTAGTTTAAAGGTATATGGAAATGGCTTGGAGGTAGGGTAGTAATGTCTGTGCACAGATTCAGCAGCATGCTGAGAGAAGTACAAGTAATTTCTAGCTACTAGATACTGGGGGAATACAGACACCATCAACCGAGGAGAGACGGAGTTCTGGAGAATGATCTAGGGGTTCCTGTCTCGGAGAGGTGCAGACTTGAAAAAGGCAGTGGGAGACAGTATCTTCTCTGGGTGCTCTGAGCTTCCACCCCTCCCAAGAGCAAAGGTTGAAAAGAACGGAAGGTTTCATGTCAAGCTAGTGAGTTCAAGTCACATCTCACTCCCAGCTCCATGGACAGTGTCTTACCTCTGTTCATGTCCTCTTCATGACCAAACAACTCCCTCTGGTCAGCTGAGATCCAGACCTCACCCTGATGTTCTTTGTGGGCTCTGCCAGCTACCTGCTACCCTTCTCCTGTATCTGTGCATTCAGGTCATGCATCAGCCAGGCCCCTGGGACTCTGAGACGTTCATCTCTAAGCTTTGCAACATCTACCTGCTAAAGATGGAGGGCTAGGAAGGCCTGAGTGGTTTTGGAAAAGTTAAGAGGGATGAGAAGGACAATATTGTATCTTCGTGCATCTAACCATCCTAGTGTGTATTTCCAGGGACCAGGGAGGTCTTCTCTAGATTTGGTGTCACCGGGTACAGAAATTCGGAAAAGAGATCCAGGCCCTTTTGGGAACTGAGCCAGGTGGCACGCAGCTACGTGTGCCTCCAGTTTATACAGGCTGCTTTGTCTTTCCCCCCATTTTAAGGATGGACAATCTACATATGCAGACAGCTGATATTACTTCACCCGCACTTAGAAATAGCACCCACTGACTAACTCAGAGACCACAAGCAAACAAAAGCGATCCAGACTGACCCAAAGGCAAACAGACTCGGAAAAACTAATGGTACCTTCCTTAAATAGACTTTTTTTTTTTTTTGAAACCTCTTCACTTTATAAATAGTGTCTAATTTAACTCCATAAAAATAAATTGGCCAGATCATTTGTGTCATCTTGTGGGAAGATGAATTGCATAATGGGTCTAGCCAAATACTGTAGCCTAAATATTGACCCTATTAGAACTGTTGGGCTGATTTTTCAGAACACGATTCATCACATTCCTCCCCTCCTGCCTCTCTCTCTGCAGGCAGCCCTGCTTTTGTTTCTGTTTCCCAGCCCCAGGTGGGAGCCCCAGAACAACCTAGCTCTCTGTGATGTAGCGCTTTTCTGATTTATGAGAGGCATGAAAGATCACTGTACTCCATCTGAACCGGGGTGTCCCTGTGTAAATCTCACAGAGACCACAGACAGCACTGGTAGGCTGCACCTGGGCCCCCTGGCCTTTGAAAGAGCCACATAAGGCACAGGCAGCAGCCAGGGCATACCTTGAACTCTGTCGGCTTGTTTTTCCAAGACATTTTTATTCATTAGGGAGATTTTCTGGGATCTGTGTAGAGGTTCTCTCAGTAAACATTTGCTTAGTCTCTGTGTGGTAAACATTGCCAAACTACTTAGAGTAAGCCTTGGGGACAGAAACAGAAAAAGCTCACAGGACAAGGCAGTGAGGTGACTGTCGCAAGCCAGGTTCAGTTGGAGGTACCTCAGCTCATTAAGAAGTATTTCTCATGAGAGTCTAGACTTAGATGCACTGCTCATCCCCGGAAGGAGCATGGCTGGAATTGTGACAAGAAATGCCTCAGAAGAAACCCAGAGGGTGAGCACGCTTACCATGCTCTTCTTCGGATCATATGGTTTATCCTCGCTGGTGAGATCTACCCTGTGGAGAGTTTGGGAGAGAGGGAATATTCCCTTGCTGTCTTGCTATCTCCCTGCTGAGACAAGAGTCCTGAGGAGAAGGTGATAGAACAGCCTAGGCTACTGCTGAGAGCTCTTATGGGGAAAAGCGCTCACATTCCACACCCTCTAGAACCTACCAAGGCTTCCTGGAGACTGGCAAGGAATACCCCTGGGCTCTCCCAAGAGACAGTCTGGGTGAGTGAGCTGATCTTCCAGGACAGATGCCAAGTAGGATGGAGAGGACTGTTTTTGGAAAAGGGCTGGAGGACTAAATAGGTCCAGATTGTAACTTTTGCTACCTGTTTGATTCTCTTTCTTTAACTTTGTTTCTGCACTGTAACTATCTTCCTTGCCTAGTACACATTTGCCTTGTATAGCATCTTTAGTGAGGGGTGGAGGTGGTGAGGAAAAGAAGCTGTGCTCAGAGTTTGAAAAGGTGGTAATAAGTCAGCTACAGGAGCTAAAACGTTAGCCCACTCAGCCAACAGACAGCAGACTGGGTCATGGTTTGAGCCATATCAGCCTTAAAAAGCAAAGATTTTATCTGAACCTCAAGGGGTGCCACCAGAAGACTGGCAGACTTGGAAGACTTTCAGAAGACAAACGTTTTAGTTGCAGCATTAGTATAGGTATTGGAGATGTCAGACGATCCATTTCTGAATTCCCAGGTGTTTGGCAAAGGGATAGAAAACTTCCTCAAATATCTTAGTTCCTCATGAGATGCATGTAGCCTTGGGGAAGTCCCCAGGAACAGTCAGACCATCCCAAGTCCATTGGAAGCTGTTGCTAACCACCTCTTTTTGACGCCGTCCAGTCCCTCACCACCATCATCTTCCCTTCAAACCACTGTGGTCAAATATGGTTCCAGAACATGCTAAGAGGAAGCTCTCCAGAGCTGACGTCAGCAGCATACAGTGCATCCCAGAGAATGACTGCTCTGTGGCATTCTGAAGCTTCAACCCATTCTTGTTCCGGGCCTGCATAGCTAAGACAAAGATACAAGGGAGCCAAGGATAGAGGCTTGCAGTCACTGTTATAAGCTTTCTGAGGAAGTTCTTGACAATGCAGTACATCCTATGTTCTTCTGGTTCCTTCTTCAAGCGACAGAAAAGCCCAGCTCTGGAATACTTCTCTTTGTTCATTGATACACACACTGGGCATTGTAGAGACTCAGTTGCAAAAAGTGATGGGCAAACTGGTTGAAAGCGGGTAGACTACTCCTCTGCCCTCTGCTCTATTAACTCTTCTCGGTTAGGTTCAGTTAGCTAAGGGGAACACTTCAAACTATTTCTGTTATCTTTCTGATAGTCATCATAGCCACCTGTCTGCTGTGCTATATCCTCTCTAAAGGTTTTAAATATTTGCAAACAGTTATCTGTTGCATGTCAAACGGTCCCCCTTGGGGTGGATCAACAAACAGTCTAATTATTGTATGATTTTTGAGGACAGTAAGTAAGAGAGTAACAGAGGTCTGTTTTGTATCCTGGTAAGAGCATGACTATGACTCTAGGTGTGAAACTGTTAATTCCAAATCCCAGGAGGCCACTCTGCTAGACTAAAGTCCTGGACTAGGCCTCAAAAAACCAGGCTAAAGGTAAAAGTGCCATCACTCTTGATAGTCATTCACCATCAAGCTGAAACTCAACCACTTACATAATCATCTAAAGACCAAGATTAGAGAAGGAACAGCCAAAGCTCTCAAACAGGCTCCGATGCCTCATGGAGCTCCCATCCAGTCCCATACTCCAACTTTAGCTCTTCCTGGTTTGTATGTTTTTCCCCAAGCCTTTTATTTTTCTGTAAAACCAAGTTCTTCTCTTCTATTTTATGGAAGGAAGGGCTGCCAGATTCTAGGATTGAAAATGAAACCAGTTAACATGTGGGAGAGAGGGGCTGGAGAGATGGTTCAACAGTTAAGAGCACTTCCAGAGGTCCTGAGTTCGATTCCCAGCAACGACATGGTGGCTCACAACCATCTGTAATGGTTTCTAATACCTTCTTCTGATGCATCTTAAGACAGCGACAGTGTACTCATATACATAAGATAAATAAATCCTAAAAAAAACAAGAAGTGAGAGAGTGCAGAGAGGGAGGGAGAAAAGAAGGAAACAAAAGCAAGGAAGAAGAAAGAGAGGAAGGAAGGAACAAAGGAAGGAATGAAGGAAGGAAGGAGGAAGTTTTATACCTCTGCTATTAGGACCCGTTTCTCAGTCTCTATCACAGTCTTCCTGGAGGTAGAGCTGCTTAGAAACCACAGGGTTAGCGACCTTCTGCAGCTGTTTTCTGCTCTGTTGGCATCAGTGAGGGAGATGGTGGCCTCTAGGAGCTCCTCATGTTCCACACCTCACTGTATTTTCCCACAAGGCAGATAAGTGCATGGACACCATGTCCATCATCTAGAGAGGTGGACTGACTGATGTCAGCCACTGTCTGGAGGGGAGTCTGCTCCAGTCTTCATGGTCACAGAGGACAGATCTGCCTCTGAGGAGCTCTGGGGTCTTGCTAAAGTGGTGTTTTCCAAACCCGCCAGGTGAAAACACCTCTAAAGTAGAGAAAAGCACTGCCTGCCTTCTGCCTTTTCTCTAGCTCCAAAGAGTGCCGTTCTCTAGAGAAACAGGAGGTTTCTCCAAAGTGTTTTTCTCACTTAATGGACACCCAGACTGACACTTTTCATGAATTTGCTTTCTCTGAAGTTTTTTATAGGAGTCACTTGAGGTGACTTTAAATGACTCCAGGTCACAATGCAAGAGATCAACAAATCATGGGGACCTCGGACCTAACAAATACATCTTCACCACAGCTCCTGCATCTATGACTTAGGGAACATATTGGAGGAGGAAGTAGAAAGATTGTAGGAGCCACAACTCCAGGAAGTGTTCTGTGAAAGAGTTTCTCCTAAAATGGCTGCATAAACAGGATCCGATGAACAGGAATGTTAACACAGAAAGAGGAAAGCTTTGCAGGGTCCCACTGCTAGACAATAAACACTGGCAGCAAATGACTGCCGAGAGAAGGGGACTTATCCTCTGGCAGTGATGAGTCCAGGGCAGAGTGATCTGCCCACAAAGAGCATAAAAGTGCTTAGCAGATTGTATTTCTATACATCTGTATACACACATATGTAACAGGCCTCAGACCTTAGTAGACCCTGAATCCTCAGCACAACTGACCCCATAATGGAAGTGCCATTCTGGTTGTAAAATAGCAAGTAGACTATATAATAAAGTAGACTACATCACCTGTCAAATCTAAAACACAGGCTGAATCCATCAAAGTCTATTGTCTTAATACTTCGTCTTAGAGTTTAAATTTCTGTGAAGACACACTATGACCAAGAATTTCTTATAAGGAACAACAATTGAATTGGGGCTAGCTTACAGGTTCAGAGGTTCAGTACATTATTATGTGGCAGGAAGAATGGCACTGTCTAGGTAGACATAGTGTTAGAGAAAGAGCTGAGAGTTCTACATCTTTTTCTGAAGGCAAATAGAAGACTAGCTCCCAAGTACCCGGGACAAGGGTCTTAAAACCCACACCCATAGTGACACATTTCTTCCAACAAGGCCACACCTACTACAAGGCCACACCTCCAAATAGTACCACTCCTTGGGCCAAGCCCTATTCAAACCACCACATCCTTCTAATTCTGGGGAAGGCCTTATATGTTCTAAGTTTGCTTTTTGGCTTCTGTAGTTCCAGTTTGGGTTCTTGTTAACTGAAGTTGTCAAACCAGAACATGGGTTTTGTGTTTAAAAGCTCACCTCGAGAAAGGCTCAAGGATACAATGGGATCCCAAACACCCAGTGTAGTCAGGGGCTGCTAGTAAAGATTTTCTATTGGATTAAACCAGGTCTGAGCAGTCTTCTCTGGTGAATATTCACACACACACACACACACACACACACACACACACACACAACACACACACACACACACATAACAAAATTATTTAAAGAATAAGAAGCTACAAAGCTACAACTTAAGAGTTGGATGGGAATGAGAACGATTCAAAGGGAGATAGCAGAGATGGGCTGGACAGAGGAAAGGGAGAGAAGAAACTGATATAATTCTATTTTTATTAAAACACAATAAAGTAGCCCAGGAAAGAAGCTTCCTGTTAAAAAAAAATAATTACACGATGAGAAGCTGGGGTAGGGGTGGGGGAGGTGGCTTCATTGGGAGAGCATATGCCTTACAAGTGGGGAAACAAGTTCTATACTCAGAACCCATACTAAAACTGCCAGGCATGAAGAGCCATGGTAGCACGTACCTTTAATCCCAGCATTTGGAAGGCAGAAAAGCAAGCAGATCTCTGTGGGTTGAAGGCCAGTGTATTCTACATAGTGAGTTCCAGGACATAGCCAGAGCTATGTAAGTAGACCCTGTTTCAAAATAACAACAACAAAAAAGTATTTGGCATGGCATGGTGATATATTTATAATTTCTGGAAAGACACAGTATAGTCAGTCGGTCTAACTTAACTGTTGATTTCCAGACCAGTGAGAAGACCTTGTCTTAAAGGAGACAAATGACATTCCTGAGATTAGCCTCCTATTTACTTACCTAAATACACACACAGACACATACACAGACACACAGCGCACACACAACACTACACACACATCACTCAGAATAATAATTATAATAATAACAATTCATCACAATTCAAGAAAGGTAGAGGCAGGAAAACCAGGAGTTCAAAGCTAGCTCCTGTGAAGTGGAAACTCAAGGTTCTTTGGAAAGTCATAGGATGGTGTTTTCCTTGGGAAAACACATGAAGGAATGTCTAGCTGAAGCAGACACAGGAGAAAGGATGTCCTGCTAAAGCAAGCATGTGAAAGGACATGTGATGAAAGACTCTTCACTAAAACACACATGTATTGGTCCGCTTTACATTGCATAGTTGACTGCATTTGTTGGGACTCCATAGAGAGAAACACACCAAAAACCTTCTGGTGGTGTGCTGTAGTTTCTTGCAGCTTCTGGGAACTTGGGCTGACTGGCAGAGTGATGTCAGCTGAGATAGATGCATGTGCTGAGGCAAGACCCGTGGAGGATGCGTGATGTTTGGAGTGTATAAATAGGATTCAACGGGTAGTGACAGAGGCTGAGCTAGGCTTGCTTATAGAGACGATAACTGAGCAACATTTTGTGGGTCTCGAGTCTTCACTGATCTTTGATCCTCTGAGAGAAGCACAGCTGAGAACTTCTCCTAGGGTCCCTCCTGGTCCCTCCTGCTGGCTCGAGCTGAGGCTGAGGCCTGGCTGTCTCTGCTAGGTAGTTTCACCACTGCTGACTTGTGTTTGCTATCCCAATTCTACTGAACTGGATTACTGATGTATCTGTGAAGTGTTTTCTAGTGGATCGAGCTGCCGCTGCTGACCTATGAACTGAATTGCCGGTTTCCGACAACACAAATGGGAGTTGCTTCAAAGAACCTTTCTAAACAGGTCCACTCTCTCCCGAGTCCCCTGCCCCTATCCTTTCTTTTCTACTATCTTTGGTTAGTGATAGGCTACAAGGGAGGTTAAAGTATTTAAGAACTATCATTAAAGATAGGTTTTGAAAAAATTAAAGTTACATTCCTGCCACATAAAGACTTGTCTCAAAATAAAACACTACATGATAGAAACTTAGAAGAGCCAGGTCTCCTAGGAAAGTTCCAGAACAATTGGATCAGACATAGCCCAGAGACCTTCAGTTTAACAGGCCCTGGCTCCAGTCTCCTTCTCCTGTATTGACATGGGGTACACAAAAGATTGTATCAAATGGGTTGTCAGATGTACATGGTAGGTACTATTGTCTTCCTGTGGTAGGTGATATTATCTCAGCCACATTTGCAGTTACAATGCAAGCCCTCCTACCCCAGACATGAAGCGACATTAAGCTTTTCTTGCCCTTGACATCTGTGTCAATAATCTCTGGATCTGCCTGCTCCCTTCAGCCATGATCGCTGTCCTTGTTAAGACTGGAGAAGCCTTCCTGCCTGTTCCCCTGTCTCCAGGGTAGTCATCGCACAGTGGTTCTCAACCTGTGGGTTGTACCCCTTTGGGATCAGGTTGCCTAAGTCCATCGGAAAACACAGGTATTTAGATCACAATTTATAATAGTAACAAAATTACAGTTATGGAGCAGCAATGAAAATAAATTTTTATGGTAGGGGATCGAGTCGAGAACCACTGTTCTAGCAGGAGCCAGAATAAATCAGAATCAGTAAATCAGACAATGCTGGATTCAAGCCTCTGATAATGTCCAGTTTTGAGTAGGATGCAGCTGAAACTTTTTAGCCTGCACTCTGGCTGCTTCTCCTAAGGACCACTGGTCTTGTCTTTGTCATCTGCTTTCTTGCCTCGTTTTCTTTTATTGGTACAGGAGGTTGAATAGAAGATGCTCTTTTTCTGCTCTGGTCTCTCTCTTGCTTGTCCTTGAGAAAACAGAGTAAGAGAGATTAGCACCCCAGGGCCTTTGCACTTACCTCTTGGTAAAAATCCCACCCCCATATCTTGTGCTCTATTCCACAGAGTCTCTGATAACATGCCATCCTGTCATCAAAGCCATTGATAACCTCCAATTACTCCCTACACGCACACTCGGCTTAGTTGTCTAGACACTATTGTTCATCACCACCTGACAAGTTGCATAGAGTCTTGATCATTTGAGTATCGTCAGCCTCTCTGTGTGTCATCCATTGTAGTACACCGGTGTCTGGAACAAGTCCTGGCCCAGATCTAGCACTCACTAAATATTTATTGAATGGATAAATGAATTCCTGAGTCCTAACGTTCTATAGCCTCAGGGGACTGGAGGACACAGCCAGGCTACAGGTGACGGGGGAAGGGGGAGGGGTGCAAATAGGGAGAGGCTATTGAGATGGTCCAGAGTTCTTGAGGAGTAAACAAATATGGAAGAAATATGATTCAAGATGAAATAAGAAGAAAATAATGAGAAAGACCATGAAAGGTTCTGGCTAGCACCCCTGTTGGTGCTGAATCAAGGCCAGGCCTGACTTGCTCTCTTCAGCTGCTGAAGCCTGGTTCTTGTCATACAGCAACCTTGACATCTATTTTGATATCCATCTTACATGTCTCTTGGCATGCGGAGGACTCCTATCATTTAGCAGACTTATAGAAATTAGGGAAAGCGGTGTGAAATGCCTCCTGCTGTATGGGAAGGGCAGAGAAACGGCTGACATTTGGCTTCTTGCCAATCTCACAAAAGTTTCGAGTTTCCTACTTCTGCCCTGTCTTGGGTGGAGTAGCCCTCTTATCAAACGTCTATTCTCTGAGTAGCCATAAAGACACATCCAGGCATCTGGCGGGGTTTTAATATTCAAAGACTCATTCTGTAATCATGCATAAAACCCAGCATTTCGGCCCAGCTGTTGTAAGAACGGAGGTTTTCTTTGTCCTAAGCATGGTCTGTTTCTCTGCTTCTGCTTTATTAAGCTATTATGGGCTAGGGCTATATGGGATGAGGCATGTGCCAAGCCAGCCCGGCTCCAGCCTAGGCATCAGGGGCACAGCAGTCTCTGCCGCCACCACTCACATGTCATGTGACTTTGGGCAGCAGACTGCTTGCTGATTATGAGTATGGCCCACCAGGTCTTTTTTGTTATCGAGAATTGAAAGAGACTTCCCTCTGGATATACTTCTGCTTGAGTTCTGTTTTTGAGTCATTTTGGCTAGGGAAGTCAGTCATTCCAAACTGCATATTATGTATGGTTTACAATGGTGCTTGGACCTAATGCCAGCCTGGCAGGCATTTTGTGGAAACATACCTCAGTGTATGTAATTGTCCTGGAATACACAACGCAGCTTTTGGTGTCACTGAAGCTAAAATAACTTTATTTCCAAATTATGTTATAAATAATGCTGTGAGGTCAGCTTGACAGAAATACACAAATGTCGGCTCTTTGCCGGAAGGTCTAGGCTAGAGGAGAGAAGTCCCTGTCCCGCCAGGTCTCTCCGGGGCTGAGCAGGATGGTGAGTGTCGACAGCCCAAAAGAAACACATGGGGCCAGGCGTCTTGTCGAAGCAGGAACTCAACTTTATTGCTTCAGCCTCTCACTTATATAAACTTGGAGCATACGGAGGAGGATTTTGGAGGGGTGAGATGACATAGGAGTCAGGGAAGGGTGATGAAGGGTATGGGGTGACTGACAGGGCCATTGGCAAAGCTCTACATTAGCAATGGTAGGGCAGAGGCGGGCCAAACAGGTCTTGCTGAGTCACCTCAATACAGAAGTGATTGGCTTAGGCTCTCCCACAAGGCTGCAGAAACTCGAGCCAGTTTCTGCAACACAAGACCCAAATCAGGCCGAAATGGGGCCCAACACACAAATCTCCCTCACCTTCAGCCCCTAAGCAACAGCTTATATATTTGTTCATAGACGGTGTTCTTAGTTCTCAGGAAATTTTTACTTAAAAAAGACGATGATGATGATGATGATGTATGTGTGTGTGTATGTGTGTGTGTGCGCAAGTGTGTATGTATGGGTATCTGTCAGGGGCATGTACCTGCCATGGTAGAAGTGTGGGGTCAAAGGACAACCTCAGGTACTGTTCCTTCCTCCCCCTCATTTACTAGTATGGAGCATCTTGGTTATTCTTGGTTGGCACTGTATAAGCCAGGCTACCTAGCCCACAAACTTCTGGAGATTCTCCTGTCTCTGCTTCCCATCTCCCATCTGGGATTACAGATGTGTGCTATCTCTCTCAGCTTTACAAATTCTGGGGACTCCAACTCGGGTCTTGATGCTTGTACAGTCAGCACTTTATCCACCAAGTCATCTCTGGAACCCAAAAGAAATTTTTCTAAAAGTGTATTGAGCATGTAGGATGCGCAAGGCATGCAAAGTTTTGGTTCACATTGTGAGCGTCCACACTAATACAGAGTCATGTGAAAACCTCCATGGACCACCGATCAACTCCGCCGATGGGAACTGCACACGTGTTTCTCATTCATTTGCTTATCTTTCTTCGTGTGGTGTTTACATTTGTGTACTATCTGGTGGATGCTTCCAGAATTATTCTGTTTGCAGAGTTAACTGTGTACAGAAGGAAAATGTCCTTGTTAACATATAACACCAGTCTGTAATTTTTCCAGAAAAGAATTTTGTTAATGTTCAGATGAGTGTTACAGCTAATTAGGAACATACTCTCATCACTAAAGTAAATTGACTGGGGTTTGCAGTAGGTAATTGCTTATGAAGTGTAATGAAGTCTTGCTTTCTCAGTATAGATGATATCAGGGACGATAAGCACTTTCTGTCTATGTATATTACGCTCAGACTTCAACTATCAAGTATTCATCTTCACCACTTTTGATAGAAGTATCCTAGTGTTGTGCTTCATGTTTCTTGTCATCTTCACTCCAGAGACTGAACTATTTCAACCTTCACAGTGACTCAGCCATTGCTGTGAGCGTGAATAATTCTACACCGCTAAGGATACACGATGACATCAGAGCTCGTTGAGTTATGAGCTGTGCTGGGAAAATTGCTAGGTAAATGGTCTCAGGGTCTTAGATTTATTGAGCCTTCGTGAGTCTTTTGATTCTTCACTAAATGTCATGTTCATTACGCCCTGCCTTCTCCTCAGCCTTACGTTCAGGGTGCAGTTTTGGAGCATTTGCTGTGTAGGGCTTTTTTCCACATACAGAGAACAGAGTTCCATCATCAGAGACACAGTACTGAGGCCTTCCTTGTATGGGATGCACCTAGAACTGGAAAAGGAAGACAGTAATGAGGTCCCAGTTAAATAAGACAACTCATTTGCTCTGGTCTGAGATGACACTCATCATTGTTAGGAAGACTGTGCTGGGTGTGCGTCAGAGAAAGTAGGATCCAAGAACAGTCTATGTTAATTAAGAGCCTGTTGCTGTTTACTTCTGGCCCAGACCTGGCAGGGAGGGGAGCAGAATCTTGGCTTGATGGCTGTCTGTGTTTCCATTCAGTGTTGAATTTAAACCGTGAAAATGGCTCATTTCACTACAACCAAGTAACTCTTTGCTCATCTTAAACTCAGAGATAACATGGCTTCAAAGAAGTCAGTGATGCTAAACTCCATTTCCGATCCTGCTAGCTGGCAGGTGAATCATCAGGACATCCAAGATTCCCTGTCATCTCACCTTCCTGGAATTAGCAAGTAGTACTAGAGGCTTTTCCCAAATCGAGAAACTGTCCTAAGTCCTTCTTTTAAGATCTCAGTCTCCATTCTCCCATCCCTGCCTCACATTCAGTGTCTCAAGGAAGCACTTGCATGTTTTCAAAACACATGCCTGAGAATTATCCAACTGGGGGATGATATGCTATGTATTGATTGACTGACCGTGAACATGCCATGGTGCATGTGTGGAATTCAGAGACAACTTTTGGAAATCCATTCTCTCTTTTTACCTGGAGCCCAAACTCAGGCTGTCAGGCTGGATGGGGAGCACCTCTACCCACTAAGTCATCTCACTGGCCCAGTTCCTGGACACTTTATGGTAAAAGCTTGGCCTGCGCTGTCTCAGCAAGCTAGGCTCAGCCACCCATCCATCACACACCAGTTCAAGACTCAATAATAGAGAAATGAGCAAAGAAAGGAGATTTGGTCAATGTGGCTACATCAGAAAGAGGAACAAATAAAGGGGTCCCCTTAGTGATCCCCAAGTCCATCAGAAGGGTGCTGACATGAGGTTTAGTTTAAATAGAGGGAAAGAAGTACACATGACTCGGTAGTCCTGATAAGATGTGGTCCTGCCTATCAGTGAGCTACCATGGTCTGGTTTATGGACCAAGATGATCTAAGGTGTTAGAACTGTGGAATCTCTTTCTAGGATGCAAATTCTTTCTCTGGTTGGCACCCAGATTGGGCCTTTCCCACCTCTGACCCCCATCCCCAATATGAGATTACTGGAAATTTTAAAATTCATTGGGGCCTGTTGTTTCAATAGATAGCACAAGGGTCTGTCTTTAAGGTTCTTTCTCTTGTGCCTGGATCCTCCTAGCAGTGGGTGTTGTGTTTTATAAAAAAGAAAAAGAAGCCAGGGACATGTTTGATGGAGGTGTCATATGGTGCAGGGGAAGGAGGTGCCTCTGTGGCCTTAAGCTGAGGTATCCCTTCCCCCTGAGGGACCAGCCACATGACTTATAGTATTGAATAGAGTTTATTCTGAGCATGGGGAGGGGAGTTGAGGGGGTAATAGAGACAGAGAAAGGGAGAGGAGAGAGAGAGAGAGAGAGAGAGAGAGAGAGAGAGAGAGAGAGAGAGGAGAGGGAGAGGGAGAGGGAGAGGGAGAGGGAGAGGGAGAGGGAGAGGGAGAGGGAGAGGAGAGGGAGAGGGAGAGGAGTCAGGGTGTTGAGAAGTAGAGGCCAGCCACGAGCACGTGAAGAGGTGAAGAGAGGAATGAGGAGAGAAGAGACAGAGAGAGAAGAGAGGAAGAGAAGAGAGTGAGGAGGGGGCAAGCAGCCCCTTTTATAGCGAGTAAAGCACACCTGGATGTTGCCAGGTAACTGTGGGGCAGAGCCTAGAAGAAATGCCAACAATGGGTCCAGGATTGGTGTGACTAGCTGTCTGTTTAAAGGCTTCATTTCTTCTCTTTCCATGTCCCTTCCTGCTTCAGCCTCTTGTCCACCGCTCTGTTTTCCTGGACCAATGGTACTTATCGCCATGGTACTTCATCTGCATGCATTGTTCTGTCCCTTACTGTCCAGATGACAGTCCCCTTCCAGGTAACGATGAGGGCTTGGCTTCTCAAACATGCCCTGTACTCCTACAGGCTTGTGTGTATAGACATTGCTGCAGAGCCTGACTTAGGTGGTAAGGGTTGGCTGAGAGTCTACCATCTAGCCAACTCCCAGTAAAGATCTGCACAGCTTTTGCCTGTAGTGTATCCCAGTGGGCAACTAAAAAATATTTCTTCAACATTATTGGTCTTGTCACTACCCCCAGGAGTATAAAGGAGACTCGTGTCTACTTCTGTGTGACAGCAATCTGTCTAGAATAAGAACATTTCTAAGTGAAGTATTAAGGTTTAAAGAAGCATAGTCTTTCAAAATGCCCCAAGAATGATAATGTAGCTTACTTGGGAAGACTGATGACTAAATTAGTTATGGTCTTCAAGTGGGATTTTGCTTGTTTTCTGAGTTCCCCTGATTGAGAGTTTACATCATTCCTGAAACATGGGATAAGCCCGAAAGGAACAACGGATTCCGAGCCAAAGCCTTATTTACTGTAGATCTTTTTCCTATAAATACAGTAACATCAGACTGTGAAAGAGGGGAGGAGAAGGTGTCAGACTGCATATCTGAGATCGTCCTCTGGGTTTCTGTTTTGTAAATTTATACTTCAAAATAACCACACACCACAACTGGCAATACCTTTCTTTACAAACAAAGCAAGGACCATACAGTCATTTTATGATGTGTGTTTACAATATAATATCAAGCAATGGATGCCTCCTCTGTTTTTAGCCTACTGCACCATATTCTATATGCACATTTCAATGAACGGCTACTGCCTTTTGAGGTTACTATGAGGTGAATAAAAGACATAGATACCTCCTTTGAAGTAAAATACCTATTCTGCAATAAGGACATAGAATCATTCATTTTGACCCAATGTGAGGGACTATGGCTTAAGATTAGAGATTTAGGTTGCCCTAAATGGCTAGTTCCACCTTACAAGGATTATATAAACTTAGGGTCACAGTAAGGAAAAAAGGCATGAATGAGTGTTTTGAAAAAATGCACGGGTGGGTAAAGGAGCTCTCGTAAGAAATCTCTATATATGTTGTCTGTATAGTATTCCATGCATTAGGAATGGTGATGTTTGTTGGGACAACAGGAGTGGAGACATATTCCAAGAACTGTACTGAAAAGTCAAGAGAATGTTAGCTCAGATACAGAAGTTGGTAGCAAGTGGTTAAAAGTGGTAACAGACAATTCAAGGTAAGTGTTGGCTCTTGACCTGTAACAGACACCACGTTCTTAGTTAGCCAACATCATATCTGTAAGATCATTCACACAGAACCTTAGTTCACACCACAGAGAGGTGACCATGTGAAATGAATTGGCTCAAATAAAGCACCTCTTTGAAGGCTGGAGTCCAAGCATTTGAACAGAGAGCATTCTGAGGTGAGAATATTCAATTTTGTGTCAAGCACTGAGTTAGTGATATAGACTCATACGCTTCATGTTGCAGGGTGTAAATATTGTCTGTGTTAAAATAGAGTTTTTGGATGTAACGGGTCTAGATGGAGCTTGGGAATTCAGTTATTACAGGTTCTCAGGAGAAACAAGGCAGTGAGGAACATGCTCTAGGAGAATAATAAATTAATGTTACTTAAAGTATGATCACCAAATCCTCAGACACTGGCCCAATAATCCTACTGAATCTGAATTTCTGGGAGTTAAGAGTATCACTGATGTTTTAACAAATGCAATTTTTACACTTTCTGAAGACCCAGAAGCCCTGGTTCAGACATCAAGTTCCACAAAGGCCAGATGTGTTGAATTCTGGACACGTGTCTTTTCCTTAGCAATATCAGCTCCCAGGCACTGTCAGGCCTTTGTCATTTTCAGGACCTGTCAACTCAATATCAAGGGTCTTAGTTCAACTTTTCCAACATAAACAGGCAGCTAACTAACCAGGTGCCCCAGTGAAACACTGACACTCCCCCAACATGCTATTAGGAGCAGGCTGAATGAGGCCAGAGAGAAAATAATGAGCAGAAAAGAGCAGTGCTGATTTGAGCCAGATTGATGGCTAGCTAGTCTTATTGTAATATTCATGATGAGCAGAGTCTTTGTAATGGATTTAGCAGATGTGGACATCCTCCTGCCAGACTCCCTCTGTCTAAATGGAAACTGCAATCACCCAATATGTTTCCTCATCCTCTGGCCTAAGATTGAGTTGTCACCCTCTCCCAGACACTCCTCCAGGCGCCCCAGATGGTACTGGCTAACACACTCCAAGGATGTCATTATGAACACGTGTAAACCACATGAGGGGGACGACCTTCTGGAGACTAAATACATGGCACTACCCTCACCCCTGAGGGCTTTAAGATACTGCTAGGAGGAGCAGAGGTAAGTGGGTCTCAGGTGTTGGGAGGTCTTGGGAAATCAAGGATCCATTGGAAACTCTTAAGCAGAGGATGCTAGGCAGGCATTGGAAATTCTCTAACGAGTTAATGTGACAGCAATATATGTTAGAGTTCTGGTGTTTTCTATCTCCTTTAATTCCAATGCTGCTCAGCTGCCTAATTGAGGGAGAATCTTTTTGGAATCCAGGTAATGCCACTAATTTATCATTCTCTCAGAAAATTTAAATGATTCATTGTTATTTATTTTACAAACAGTATAATAGCTCTGGCGAGTTATAATACAAAGGAACATGGTGACACGGAATTGACAGAGGTGTTGGATAATTAATGGTCTATGACATAATTGACTTCACAAACTAAAGAACCTCATTAATCAGGACTCTGCATCTGATTTTTGGGAGCTAGGACCACCAGAATTCAGATGTATAAGGTCACCCATCAGCACAGGGGCCTTGTACAGCTTTTTAAATGACTCTTAGTTAAGACAAGCACTTTTTACTATTTCCAGACTTAAAACACAAACCAAAACATTAAGACAAGAAAACCAAATGTCCACACGAGCGTTACCTCTGTGATGTTTGGAGCACTGATGGGCCCTGTTCCCCTTGCAACGGTTAATTTTCATCATCAACTTGACTGGTTTTAGAACCATCACGACAATACAGTTCTGAATATATCGGAGGAAGGTTTAACTGAAGATGTTAAAAGGTGGGAAGACTCACACTGACTGTAAATGTACCATTGCTGTAGGCTGGAGTTCCAGACTGAATACAAAGGAAAAAGTGAACTGGGCACCAGCACTCTTCCCTCCCTGATTCCAGACTGTAGAAGCAACACGACCCTTGGCCATGCCTTCACTGTCATAATGGACTCTGTCCCTTCTCAAACTGTAAAGGAAAAAAACTCTCCCTTCACTAAGTTGCTTCTTGTCAGGTGTTCACAGCAATAAGAAAAAAATTAACAGATTATTCAACTTCCTGGCTGGCCATGTCATGCATCTCCTTGTTGGAACGTCAGCTTAAATCTCTGAATTCCAGGAAGGTGTTGAGGACCCTAGAATGATTAGGTTTTGAAATGTCTTGCCAGTGGAACATTTTAAAGCCAGTAAAGGAGAGATCACAAACTCCAGTGGGGCTCACAGGGTACCATTTGAGAAGAAGTGGGGCAGAAGTCTAGCAACTAGATTGTTTCAAGGAAGATGTGCAACATCGTGAAGAGTGATGTCCACTGGAAGCATTTCTCCATTCCTAGGATCACACCGATACTTGGTGTACATTTCAGTCCTCAATCCCAAGACCAGAGAACAAATGAGTGTCACAATATTTTAAAGGGCTCAAAGTCCTCAATAAATCTGAGGTAGGACTTTTAAGGTGATCTTCCTGTCTTGTACAAGGTAGATATGACCTCTGGAAGACACAGGTAGGAGCTGACAGGATTCTGGAAGGGAAGGAGCTGTCTACAAACACTGCTCAAGTCTTTGGAAGACACAGTGGGGGCCCTGCCAGATCACAGTCCAGAAACCAGAGAACCTGAGTGGGCTGGCAGCAATGCACACTTACGACAGACAAAAGGCTCTCTGTGGCATCCTAGCAGCCTAACTTGTCCATTGACAGACTTGGGATATTTTAGTTTACTTGAATCTTGGCTTCAGTGCTCCCTTAACTAACTCTCTTTCTAGAATATCACATATTTCTAGAATAAGCAGTTTTTGAACTATTTATTGAATTATTTTCAGGTAACAGAATCAGAGACATCTCTGAAAATCACAAAGACTAGGAGGGCTAATGTGCTAACCCATTGGTCTCTAGAATCTGCAAAGATAGATTTATTAGACTATTTTTTTTTTTTTATTTATCTCTCCAATCAGACCACAGATGATCCAGACAACTGGAGGACCAGAAGTGAGTAAATACTCCAAGAAGCACGTTTAACCAAAAAAAAAAAAAAAAAAAAAAAAAAAAAGCTTCCACCTTAAAGAGCGGGTTAGGTACAGCCCTGTTCCTTATAGATTTAGACTCAGAGTTAAGATAAGTGAGCAAAACTCATTAGTGGTTTCAGACATTACAAAATTAGACTTCTCAAGGAAAGGTGGCCTGAAAGAAAACACTCAGGCTAATAGAAGGAGAGGAGAAAGTGCTACCATGTTTCCAGCTCACTTCTTTGGATGGAAAAGTCAGATGTGATGTATTTAAACACTTCCATATCCCCAAAAGACATCAGGCGTGGGAACTCTTTGCAGAGATGGTATTTATACGTACAATTTCAGCTGCTCCTGTCTTACCTGAATGCTGTAGCCACAGGATAATCCTCATAGATAAATCATAACCTTGTCCTAGTTATTGGAAGGCCATGCTACTGACAGAACCATTAGTGAGTGCAGGTGTGTTCACAGGCCTGGGAATGAAGGATGAAGAGGTCTTTCCACACGGGATATGTGAAGACTGAGCTTCAGCTGGCATCTGCAGCTGTTATTAAACAGTCAGTGCAGATGCTGGAATAAAGAGTGTTGGAAATAGCTAAGCTCTGGGGAATCACTTGCCCCCTCATGGGCCCAACAGGACCTGGGGACGATCCAAAGGGAGGAGACATGAAGGGCTGCTTGTAGCTGTGGCTCTTGATAACTGGTCACTACTGAAAAGCTAGATGGAATGTAGAATCTAGATTAGATCCTAGACCAATAGGAAAGGGACATTCATAGAAACACTAGCCTAGTTTCACTTCTGTTGCTCTGTTAAAATACACTGACCCCCTAAAAATTTTTAGGGAAAAAGGGAGCTTATTTGACCTATACTAGAGGAGATTATAGTCTCCTATAGTAGGAAAGTTACAGTGGCAGCAGCTTAAAGTAATAACAGTCATAGTCAATAGCATGGAGAAATGCATGCATACATGCATGCTTAATGCATGATTTTTCTACTCTTACACAGTCCAGGTTCTACATGACATGCATAGAGAGAAATAAATGAGTAAATGCATGGTCATTCCATGGATCCCCTTTGACTAGCACCTTTATTAGATGTAACCCATTCTTGGTAACGGAAGCCTCATTTGCTGGTGAGACATGTTCAGTTGGTGCTCTGTCTCCTCTGTTATTTGGCAATTCTGTTTAGATCACTTTCTTATATGCATATGTTTTAGGAAGTTTCTACTGTATTAGGTTTCTATATGACCCCTCAAATGACCCTTAGTTTTGTGGACTCTCCCTAGAGTCCCTCCCTTAACTCCTTCTTTCCTCTCTTTTCCTGCTTCCTCTGTACTCCTTTCTTCCTTCTCCTTCCCTGTTTAATCCTTCCATTCTAGTCAACTACCTCATCCACCCATAATTGTCTATTCTATTTCTCCTTCCTAGGGACATCTATCCCTTTCAACATGTTCCTTACTGTATACCTAACCTTTATTGCTATACAAACTGTAGCATTTTCAAGTATTTTAAAAATGTGCATGTGTGTGTTTCTTCAAATTTGTTACAATGATTAAAAAGTCTTTTTGTTTATTTGTTTGTTGTTTTTTTTAACAATACTTCAGGAACAAAGAAAACATAGTCATGCATACAGATAGGACTTTTATTCTGGACATCAGAGCAGAGATTGTCCAAGAGAATTATCTAGAAGCTTTAAAAAGGTGGTGTTCCAGGTCCCATCCTCAGAGGTTACAATTGGGTAAACTCCCATACCCAGGTTCTTTATTTTAATAAGCATTCTAGGTGATTTTAATACAGGAAAGTAATGGACTCCTCTCTGAGAGACAATCCTTAATTAACTTTCCTCATTATCAGTAATACAACTTCAAGACCAGTTCCATGTAGGTCTAGAGCTGCCTCACTCTGTATGATAGGCACTGCATGCAAAGCTTAAAGCACTGAGTATAAAACATACATGTTTCAAAGACTTAGTACAAACTTAACATGCAAAGCATCTTAATAATTTACTATTAATAATAAATGATATTGAAGAGACACAAGAAGCCTGTCTCTGTGCTTTCTCGCTGCTCACACAAAGCTCCCCTCCGCTTCCCAGCCTTTCAGAGAAGGCCTGGCCTGGCACTGAAATATTGCTATCCCTGTTTTCATGGTGGCACTCCCTAACGACACCCACCCCACCCCGTGCCCAGGGAGCTACAGATGCTGGCTTGGGAATAGACAGACAGCAATATCTCTCAGCTCCCATGTTACCAACGCTGGCACCCTCCCTGATAGATGGGTAGCACTTCCCAGTGCAGATGGCTCCTGTCCTTGGGAGAAGCAAAGACCAAACATCCTTGAAGAGATAAGTGTCCTACTTTTGGGCCATGAGAGGAGGGCAATTAAACATTCTCAGATAGCTGTGGCCAGTTTGTAAAAGCACACTAGTTCCTGATAGCACCATAAAGTTACTTCCTAGGTCAGAAGAGTTCCCCCTCCCAGTTGTGTGATTCTGCCCTGCTGCCTGAACAAATAATATCATGTTTGAAGGATGACTTCTCTTGTTGCCTCTCCCTGTCATGTAACCCTGAAGTCCGAGAATCCCTGCATATGCTTGCATGTGTATAAAAACCCCAAGCCCTAGACATGGGGTGGCATGCCTAACCTGTGTAGTGGGAAGGTTTTTGATCTGCATTTGACTTGAATAAAAGGCTCTTTTGTTACTTTGCATCAGGTTGGCTATTCTTGGAGTTCTTCTGGGAATCCTAAGACCTGGGCATAACAATATCAGTTTTTCATAAATGCTGACATGATAATAGCTTCATTGGGTGTCCCAATTTGTGACACCCATTTCTACCTGTTTTTGTTGCACATATCTGATCTATGAAACTTTGGTGAAGAGGTATCCTCTGCCCTTGGCACATAATGGCAAAAAGAGTGCCTAGTGTTTAAACATACACATCTGCCTAAATTACCAGGCATGGGGACATAATATTAGAGAATTTAACACTGTCCATGCCAAAGCAGCCATCAGTGAGAACTGGATAAGATTTAGGACACTCTGTCTCCAATCTCTGCATCTGCCATCAAGAGTCAAGAGCTGTCACATGACTAATGGGGCAATCACATGACTAATATGTCACAGTCTATTGCAGGTACCATTTCTCCGTATAGGCATAATGCTTTTGTGTATCTGTGAAGATTATCCTTGTGCTACTCAAATGCTGATTACTCTGTCCCTATATCATGTTGGAATCCAGACATGGCATTGTAATGCTTACTCTAAGTATTTCCTGTTTCAAGTTTGTGTAAAACATTGCTCCCCTTTTATTCTCTGACTTGTCAATAAAAGCTGATCATCCAATGGCTGGTCAAACAGAAGAGGAAGAGATTTCCACCAGCTGAAAGTTGGTGAGGACTTGCCACTAGGAAGGGGTCTAGAGAGACTTCAAGAAGAAACACCTGAAACCCAGAGAGCTGGTCCAATACTAAAATGCAAGTATCTCAGGGATTTTGGCTTGGAGGTAACCAGATAATTTTAGAGGATTAGAATAGATCAGTGACTGCTCAGTTTTTGTGTTTGAAGCTAGTTAAATAAATGTTATAGACTCAGTCTCATTCATTTGAGTTAGCTGGGGATAAAGAAAAGCTGTTGCTTTAAAAAATGCATTTACATCTAGGAGACTCCACAAGAACTGCATGTTCTGGATTAGGTATTAAGAAGGCATAGACTAAGGCAATGCCCCTTATCTCAGATTAAGTAATAATGCCTTAGATATAGGCACCATGGTATAGACCCATAATACCAGCATTCAGGAAGCCAAGGTAGAGGGAACAGGAGATTAAAGGCAGCCTAGGCAAAAGAGTGAAGACTTTTCTCAAAAAATAAACAACGGTGGAATATTATGTTGGGAAATCATATGCAATAGATGAAGGAAGCTTTTGGAACTTCTTCATGCCAATGATAGAGTTATTCAGTGGAAAAAAGACATCAAGGCATGGGCACTGAGATGAGTTGCAGATGACTGAGGGAGAGAGTTTGAGATACTGAGAGTTGGTCAGGTGCCCAGAGTATCTCTAAGTCTATTCCTATCTCATTCATACATCAAGCTCCTAAACATTATAATGTCAGTACTGGCTTTGCTTTTTTATCCTTAAGTTTTCACTGAATGTATTTAAGAACTATGGCATGAAATCTTGATACACTTTTTTATGTCAATATATGAACATTCATCTCTCAACAATAAGCTGAGCTCTGAGACCTACCTGCATAGTTAGCTGATTTACTCATTGTGCAAACATCGTGGAATGTACTGACCCAGGGATAGGCAGCTACAGATGGGACTTGGACCATCTCTAAAGGTTTGATTATTTAAGTGTTTGATGTTGAAGTAAATATTTTAAAAATGGCCACTGGTCATGCCGACTATTTAAGCTGTGGTGGCTCTGCCTAGCTCAGCCGCCAGTTTCTTGGCTGGAGGCCACATGCGTGCCGCAGCTAGAAATGGCCAGAAAGAAACACCAGCCCTGCCACCCATGAGATGGCTCTGCCAATCTTCCACGCTGTCTCCACAAGGCTGGGCATTGCCCAGACCATCCCGCCATCCATGCAGGCCCAGTAGAAAAAATGAGACTCTAATGCTTAAAGATTAATCAAAAGCTTTATATGTTTGGTAAAGCTCAATAACAATATGCCATACAAAGAGAGTTGTTTCCCAATTAGCTAACCTAAATAAAAGTTATTACCTGCACTGCTCTCCATACCTTCATGGCTTTCCATCCTCCTACATCTCTGCTCTCCCTAACTCCTCCTCTTCCTTTTCCTCTTCCTTCCTTACTCCTCCTCTTCCTTCCTTCTCCTCCCACCTAAGCTCCTCCTACAGTTTGGCCCCCGGTCTGTGGTGTCACCTGAGGTGGTGGATCCTTGAAGAAATGGAGCCTGTGGTACATCTTCCTACCACTGAGACCAGACACTTGAAGCAGAGACTGAATAATTTTTCAATTACATAAATCTTATGGTGCTACCATTAAGTATGTAGTTTGTCTCATACCAAATTTTGATTATGCAGCTGAATGGCAAAGTGATTACTACAATGAGGTTAACCTACTCATCATTTCAAAGAAGTAGCTGCACATGCTTTCATACGTAGTGCTGTGTGCAAGTCATGTGTGTGTGTATGTGTGTCTATGCATGAGTGTATGGATGGGTGAGTGCATGCATGTGTTGGTGTGGGGTGTGTGTGTGTGTGTGTGTAGACCAGAAGATAATCTCCGGTACCACAGGTATTACCCATGCACTTTTTAAGATGGGGTCTTTCATTCCCTGGAGCTTGCTAAGTAGGCTAAGGTGGTATGGTGGTTTGAATAAGAATGGTCTCCATAGGTTCATAGATTTGAATGCTTGGTCAACAGGGAGTGGGATTATTTGAAAGGATTAAGAAGCTTGGGCTTGTCAAAGGAAGTGTGTCACTGGTGGTGGACTTTGAGGTTTCAGAAACCCAAGCCAAGTCCAGTAGCTCTTTCTTGTCTTGCTGCCTTTAGATTCAGATGTAGAACTCTAAGCTACCATGTCTGCCTACATGCCACCATGATCCTTGCCATGAGCATAATAGATTAAACTTCTGAAAGTGTAAGCCAGCCCCAATTAAATGCTTTTTTTTTTTTTTTTTTTTTTTTTTGTATAAGAGTTGCCTTGGTCTTGGTGTCTCTTTACAGCAATAGAACATAGAGTAAGACAGCTGGCAGACAAGAAAGCCCCAGGGATCCCCTGTCTTCACCTCCCCAGAGCTGAAATTATAAATTTGCACCACCACACCTGGCTTTTCTTATGTGAGTTCTGGGAGACTGAACTCAGGACCCTTACTTGAAAGGCAAACTCTCCATTCACTGAGTTATGACTCCACTCTTTGTATTAATTTTTGATGACATAAAAAATTAATACCCATATTTAGCATCTTTATTCCCTTGGCAATTATTTTTCTCTCCCATTTCCTTTTGTTCATAAGCCCCCCCAAGTCCTAACCTTATGCTTTTTGTTTTTGTGACTCTTGATGCTCTCTGTGCCTCTGTCTTATCCATCTCTCATCAGAGTGTGCACTTCTTTCCACATGAACTCCCATTGGAAGCTCCTGCCTCTAGTCCAAGGGAAAGGCTTGCTTTTTTTCTTTTTCTCTTTTTTTTCTTTTGCTCGATGTATGTTTAAAATCATTTCCTAACTATTTTGTATCCATGGGGAGTTGAGGTATGGAAAATCTATAAGGGTTGTGTCTTTCTGATGGGTAAGCCACACGCCTGTAGCAATCAGCCCTTCCTGCAGAAAGAACCAGGTGTTATTAGAATCAGAGAAGTGCTCGGACAGCTACCCGCTGGGTACCAAGTCCATTTAGAACTACTGAAAGTCAATGAACCCTGCAGAACACTTTAGTAGATCGTGCCTAGTTTCTTTTGATTTGATAATGGTCAGAAAATAAATGCAACACTAATAAGATCACAATGATTTGAAATATGCAAGTATTTTGGCAATTGTCACTTTTATAAGATAGAAATATATGTGATCTGTTTATTTTAAGTCGTGGCTTGTAATTTAATAGATATTGGCTATAAATTTGTCTAACTTTCTCATATTTTACACTACATTAGTAAAATTCAGTCTCTTGGCTTCTTCATTCACATAGTGATTTTCCCAAGATGCTTAGCACTTCCCACTGTAGCCTGCTTCTTGGACTTCGACTCCTGTGGGAGGCTCCACACCCTCACAAATATGCACAATTTGTGTCTGATTCCTTCTAGACCTGCCTTTGAGGAAATGAGAAATACCTGAGTCGGGGAGTGGGAACATGACGTAGAGATGCTTGCTCACCTCAGCGCACTTCCAAAATGAACACTGTATGAAAGAAGACATGTGAATTACAAGAGTAATCCTCAAAGTAGGGCAATCATTAGAAGTTAGAAAAGAGAGGAGATTAACACCTCTGAGATCTAGCTTAGAGAGAATTGTATCAGAAACATTAGATGGGACCGTAAGCCTCATTAGTCACCCTAGGAAATGGAGAGGTGTGTTTAGCTCACAGTTTCAAACACATAATTCCTTAACAGGGACATGTTTTCTCCTGCAATAAATTCATGAATTTTGCTATTGAACCAATTTTTATATTAGTGACAATACAAACGGAAAAGTGACTTACACTAATGTAGAAATGATTTTCTTACAGCCATTTTCTCATACTGACCTGCAGTAAACACGAGAGCAAGCTGTTTATTAAATCATAACTCCGTAAAGATATTTCTTTGGGGAATTTAGCTAACATGGTCCAGACCCGAATCTTTCTGCTGATTTATCTTGTCCTACAGAGAGCTCAGAAGGCCTGGAAGAATGGAGAGTCAGCCTGACTCAGAGAGCCCCATTCTCAGGAATCCATTGTTTTGGTTGATACATAGACAGAGGCCATAGATTGGTCCAAGTGTTTGAAAGTAGTGTGAGCTATGGGCTGTGATTTCAGGCAGCAATCCTGAAATCATATCATGAGATGCTATGGTTTGAATGGATTGTCTTCAAAAATCTATGAGTTACGTGTGATATGGGAATGTGATAACATTAAAAGGTGTTTATGTCATGGAGGTTCCTCCCTTATAAATGGGATTAGGATCCACATTGGGGACTGCTTGCCAAGTCATGGTGAGGACTGGAGTTTAGATTCCCAGAACCCCCACAATTGCCAACTGTGCATGGTGTCCTGCTTGTAGGATGTTCAGAGCAAGCTGGCTAAGCAGAGTAGCTGGGTTGATGAGCTCTGGGTTTAAAGGGCTCTGCCTCAGTGAAAGAGTGATTGGCAGTGATTTCTGACATCAGCCTCTGGCCTCCACATGCATGTGCACATTACCACACCTGTGGCATTCTGCCATAGCGCACACATGAAGTAAATAATGAGAGAGCCATTTCTTTATGTAAGAGGTAGGCTCCTGTTCCCCAGTTCAAAGCTATTGAAATATAAATTTTCCAGCAAATTTAGAGTAATGTTAAATTGTTGAAAGTCTGCATTACCCATGGGCTGTAACAATCAGAAGACGGTTTACCTGTGACACATTCAAAAGTGGCATTCCAAGTTGTTATTCCCCTGATAGCTACAAAATGAACCCTCGTCTATTGGCATGGCACTTCAATGACCTGTCTGACCTCCTTATCCACAGAGACAGTAAGCAGTTTCTATGAGAGAGCCATTCTACATGACCCTAGGGACCAATTCAATGTCAAGAAACTCTACCATGTCACCTCCTCTGAACTCATGGCCTAGAAGAAATAGGTTGTATAGACAAAGAGTTTCGTAGCTGTTGTTTTAACTCAGGGATATTCTGATACCCTAGTGGTACTGGGAGATGTTAACCTAATCTAGTCTCTATGTCTTGCGCATGGATGTCTTGGGTGAGTTTGCTGCAGTCCATTAGCAGGTCATACCCCAGAAGCCAGTCTCTGCAAATAGCAATCAATAGTCAGTACTTTTTATCAGAGAGCTGGCCTTATAACCCAAGGGGCCGAGTGTGAGGCCATGGATCTGGATCCTTCTTTGCTCAGCCCAGGCTGGAGAATGAATCAGTTAGCAATGTCTAGCATAGGGAAACGGATATATTTGTGATATCAATAAATAAATCAAGATATCACCGAGCATAGATCACCTGAAACCCTGAGAAAGAATCAGCTGTCCGAGCTGGATAGCCACACTGAAGAGAGGCAGAGCATGTGGTATACTCACAGTACAATGGGAAAATGCAGAATGGAATTGAAACTCTGGGTTCCCAGCACCTAAAGCTTCAGACATCCTGTGGTGAAAGGAGAGAGGATGAGAAGACCAACTGTGCTCCTCAGGGGCGTAGGTCAATGCATATCGCTGCTAGAGGCTGCTGATGACGTCATAGTCCCCTTCCTTACCCTGTCCTGGTTTGTGCGTTCCCACCTTCCACTTTCTCGTAGCCCCATTGTTTAAAGAGAAGCAAGAGAGACTTACCTCTTGGTGCCATTCCACTCAGGGCTTTCAGGATGTAATCGCCTCAGAGGTCCAGGGAACCCCAGTCACGGAGTGTTTTAAAGCTCCTGGGGTGGCATGCTACACAAAGATCAAGCTGTCTCTCATCCAGAACATCTCCACCTCTTCATGCAGTAGCTAAGATGTGCGCATGCCATCTCCTTCCCCACCTTTGAGAACTCTGGAAGGTTATTTTCTCACTTACCTATCTACATTATAGTCTTAGAGAAAGCTGCTCACCAGCAACAGCTGGGTTCTCATTTAATTGCACTGAATTGTGTTTGTGGTGTTCAGGTAGTTACTTCAGAAGAACACTAACGTCACAGAGATGTTTTATGTGATATTTTATGCAATTGCAAATCAATATTTTGAACTAGTTATTACTCCTCCCCTAAGCACAAACATCTACAAATAACAGCTAAAACTTAAAAAGCAGTGGATCAGTGGTGGCTTGTGCCTTTAATCCCAGCACCCAGACAGATCTTTGAATTCCAGGGCAGCTTGGTCTACAGAGTGAGTTCCAGGACAGCCAGGGCTACACAGAGAAACTCTGTCTCGAAAACAAAACAAACAAATAAAACTTAAAAAGGAAAAACACAAAATAACGAAAGGTCATCAGTCACCAGTATGTTTGTAATGACACCACCATAGAGCAAGTCACAATGCTACTATCCCCACTACACAGCTTAGATCCTACTTTTCCCCAGGTGTGATATCCCTCAATTAGTTCCATGGTGGGATTCTCGTTTTTTTCGAGTGCTTATCCCTTTAAAAACCCTTTTAGAGTTGTTCTGTGATTTGCATGCTTGTAGGATCAGACTTTTAAATCTCAGATTGTTTTTCCAGACAAAGAAAAGACTTTCTCCTAAGCAGAATCCATCAAGATACTTGTGTGTGCCTTTGGGCATGAGTGTGCTTGTGTGTGTGTGCGCGTGTGTATGTGTGTGTGCACAAACTCTGTGTATGTAATTATAATCCCACACTGTCTCCATTTCCCCAAAGTGAACAGTCCCCAGCCTTAGCACTTTAAAACTTTCTAGCACTAATTGTGTCATCCTTGAAGATATTCCCCGAATGTGCCAAAAGATCAGCGGTAGCCCCTCTCAATTAACATTTCCAGACAGTGTGACAAAATCTAAAAATACACTCAAAGCAAGAAATGTATGCCCATGTTTGAAGCACAGGCTGCTCCATCCAGGATATTTTGAATGGGTCCATTCAGAGGACATTAGATGGAGAAAACACTCATCTCCATTTGCAGCATTCAGACAGACGGGGCTGCATTCCTGGATGCGGTATTTTTAGATTAGAGAGTTTAGTTCAGAGAGGGAGAGAGCACAACCTCTGTCAAGCACACACAGGAAGAGGTAGGATGCTGCCTTCCTTGGCTGGGTCCATCTCAGAGCCCTCTTTGTTCTGCACCTACAGAAAGACCAGTACAATGACAATACATTGCGCAAGGAGCGCTTCCGGAGGCAGCACTTAGACGAATCATTGGTTTGTGAGCGAACCTTTTTCTTTGGCTTATTAATAACAACTGGGGTGTCTTTTGCTTCCGTTTATCTGTGTGTGACAGAGACTGGCAAGCCGATGACCAAAATTCTTTATTGACTTAGTGTCAATTTTTAATTTTTTAACAGAAATATAAGTTATTTTCTGGATCTGGCCCAGGATTCCCATGATGGTCTTCTATAACCGTGCTCCCATGAGATTAATCCTGATGGGCAACTTTATTGGATTCAGAGATGCCTAAGAACTGAGAGGAGGACATGTCTGAGAGGGAGAACTATCTGAGAGGGAGGATCTGTCCTGAGAGGAGGGACCTGTCCTGAAAGCAGACATCTGATGGGCTAGGAGCAAAGAGAAAGGTGAAGAAGGCCACTGATCAAACATTCTCTCTCTCTCTCTCTCTCTCTCTCTCTCTCTCTCTCTCTCTCTCTCTCTCTCCTTCCCTACTGTTACAAAGTGAGTAGCCTCTGCCATACTCTCTCATTGCCAAGATGCTCTGTCTCACTTCCAGCCCGAAGCAATAGATCACTGACCATGGATTAAAAGCTGTGAATCCATAAGCCCATGCCAACCATTTCTTTTTAAAAATTACTTCCTTTAAATATTTATCACACCAATAAAACGTGGGGACTGAGACTAGTCTTAGTGGCACATACCTTTATCCCCAATGTCGGAGGACATTCAAGGCCCTGTAACTTTGAGGCTAGCCTGGTCTACATAGTGAGTTCGTGAGACCCCGTGAATTGAGCAACTATCTACTTGTTAGACTCTGCAGGGCAGGACAGCCACTGTCACACTACTCTGACTGCAAAGAATTCAACCTCAGGACCAAGCAACAACCAGGTCCTCAGCCTCTCGGTGTAAGCATCAGCTCTTATTATTTAATGTAAGCTGATATGATAGATTCTTTTAATATAGTTTCATCTTTTGGTTCTATTCCTCTACAGAAACCCGACTACACCTTCCTTTCAGATGATCAGCTCAACCCCAGTGCATATATCTCTGTCTTCCCTCTGTAGTTCGCCTCTTTCCCTTGGTACATTTACTTACAGTCTCTGACATTTCCCAGGCCACTTTGCATGACAGTGACAGGTATTGCCTACCCAGGATCTAGGCCAGTTTGCTCTCAAAGTATATGTTTCCTGGATCTGCATTATTCCTAGACATTCAAATCCGCTGGTCTGCTTCCAGACCTCCCGAGTCAGGAACTCCACCAGTGGGCTCAACTGTCCGTCCTTGAGAACACCCTCCAAGTAAAATTTGATGCCCACTCAAGTTTGAGAACTGTTGCTCTGAGACATTCTGGAACCAGACTTCAGGCTTGTCCTCCCAGGCCAGTGTTACAAAAGGACTGCCCTACAGTTTCATGCAGCAAGAGAACATGTCTGGGATTTATCCAGATAATCCTGGCCTTTTCATTTCCCAGCATCTTCAGCTAACTCTTTGAAATGAAACTCAGAACTCTTCACACTAAGATCAAGCACTTGAGTAAGAACATGACCAGAAGTTGATGTGTTTTCCCTACATGAAACACACTAGGCTCTTCAAATCCTTTTAGTGTGTTCGTGCATGGTGTGTGCATGTGCAGTGTGTGTGTGTGTGTGTGTGTGTGTGTGTGTGTGTGTGTTGTGGTCTGTGTTTAATACAGCCACAAACAGATTACTACTAGGGAATCAAGAGCATAACCCATACGTTCTGGAACAAGCTGCTGAGTTTAAATCTCATCATCACTGTCATAAGTGAATGCGCCGAGTTTGCAGAATTTATTCGGAGAACATCCATTTTCCCTTCTGAAGTTTCATCAAAAACCAGTGTGCTGGTTCATGCTTAGAATCCTAGCAAATGGGAAGCTGAGGCAGGAGAATTGTCATAAGTTTGAGACCTAAGTTACATAGCAGATTTCAGGCTAGTCTAGGCTAGAATTAGACCTGTTTCAACACCAACTCCAACCCCCAAGGAAATTCATTAAACAGTGGTTGCTGGAGTGATAATCTGATGGTGGAGACCATAGTTCCTTCAAACTGTCTGTCCAGCAAAGTGAAATCTATCCTGGGTTGCTTTGATGCTGGATTCCTTATTTAGGAAGGTGGCATCCTATTCTGCAAGCATTGTCCCTCTGCCCCCAAGGCTTAATTACTACAGAACAATTTTTCAAAGCATTTATGAAAATTACAGTCCCCCTAAAGAAGAAACATTTGAAAATGAGACAGTCTTTGGAAATCAGAAAATAAGCTAAAAGTCAACGTGCTTTTAAGAGTGTGAAAAGTCAAGAACGTGGACAAAGAAAACTGTTCCACCCCGGTGACCATGGCAACGGTTGAGGCGCTTCAAGTTGCGCTGGAGATGCTTGAGTATCATTTTTTAAAAAGCTTTCTAAAATGCATCGAGGCACAACACAAAGGTTTCTGTGTCATTTAGGCTAGAGTCAGGGTGCAAAATGAAGCCAGGCCTCTGTCATGGATCTTTCAGCCCCAGGCAAGCCCCGCCATCCTGAGACACGGCTCCGTGTCGATGGGGAGGCGGTCAGCGATTTAGACTGTGCAGCGATTTAGACTCGGCGCTCCTTTACCAAATCTGACTGTTTGACAAGAACTGAGAAGTAAATATGTTTAGAAGTCAGGGCCATGTTTGAGCACATGTTGGAGACATGACTCAGATTCCTCTGTAAAGAAATCAAATAAACAATAAAGGTAAAAGAACAGAAGGCTGGTGAAGTTCAACTTCTTTTAAGACCTGCTCAGAAAACCCTGGCCAGTTCCTTCGTATTTTCTTTTCAGACAGAAGCAAGGGGTCTAGATCTTGTTTACACAGTCGACCTCCAATCCAGATGTGTTTATTCCAAACACAGTTCAGATTCCTTAAAGCAAAGGATGGATTTCAGCCTTGGAGGCCTCACTGGGCTGTGTGAGATGCCTCTGCTCTCCTCTAGCTCAGCTAATCCCTGGGAAAGTGTGACAAATGTCTCTCTGTAATGTGCTGCTATTTGCTTCCAGCGTGCTTAAATCTTCCCAAGAAGAGGCTCCAGTCATGAAACCACATGAGACTTCTGCCTTGTTCAAAGGTATCTGATGTTTCTGATGAGAACTGTCATCTCCAAAATTCCTTTTTAGGTATCGTGCTTGCATGAGGCTCTGTGCTGTGTAACCGACAAATCCAAGCAAACTCTTAAGACCTTAGACAGTAGAGAAGTTAGTACTGCTGACCAAACTGCCTTATAAACAAGGTGAGGGTGAGATAAGCAAGTGACGAAGTATAAGGAATTGCGGTGACAGTGGCAAGACTAAAAAGCACAACCTGTCAACACACAGGGATGCGTGCGCGTGCAAGTGTGTACACATGCGCACACACACACACATATGCACTCGCACAAATAATTCTGGTGCTAGCTCTGTGTGAATATCCTCTTTGAGGGCCAATAGAATGGCTGCCAATGTTGTCTAGACTCGTTACTACCCGGCTGTCCTTCAGGGATGTGTGCTCTTTTGGGATCAAAGTCCAATCAGAGAATATCCTTCCAACAAATTGAAAAGGGTCAATTCCATGAACTGCACTTGAAAAAGGCAAGGGGGCGGGACATTCTTCTGTTTTTTTTTTTTTTTTTTTTTTTTTTGCAAAAATAACCATGAGTCTTCAGGTGAGAGAAACAGGTCAGGCCACAGGATCCTGGAGTGATAATATTTTGCATAAGCTGTAAGAAAGAAACAACATCTTCTACTAAAAGCAGTTCCTAAGGACAGCCCCAACAGCCCACATTTGGCTAAATTATAAAATCCGGAATAAAATTTCATAATGAAGACATTTCAAGACAGGTGAGACTGCTCATGACCAGGTCACCATGGAGCCCTCTGGAGGTTCCAGAGCAGCCCAATACATGGATGGTCACTTAGCCCCACAGGCTAAGTGGGTCTCAATAAGAATAATAGAAAGCACAGAAGGTACCTTGTAATTAATTTCTTCCGTCAGGTAAACTGTGGTGGCTCTTCAGGCAACACACAAGTCTAATTAACCTCATCAAACTCACCATCTACATAAAATCTAACAAAGCTGGAGTACGGGGCTGACTGCTCTGCTATCGCAATGGTTATGTTTATCATGCACCTTTACAATTCAATAACAAACAGATGGTCTGAACTGTAAACAAGGGGAGGAGGAAGACCCCAGTGGAGTAACTATGAAAGGACTGAAGGGCGCTGTCACCACCGCAGGGAGATTATGCAGGAAGAATGGGCAGAGCCAACAGAATGGCCTCATTCAGGTTCCTACCAGAGGCTCCCTGGGTCCATTCATTTTCTTGCTTCTCAGCTTTAATCTCTACAGAGAGACTGCCATTTGATCCTGCTTTATGAGAACTGCCTCCCCATCTCCCTTGAAGCCTTCATGGAAAAGCTGAAAGAGCTCCTTTCTTCCTATCAGAGTATCCAAGTCCCCATTAACCTCCCTCCCACCCTTCCCATTCTGTCTTGGCTCAAATCACTTGCCCACCTAAGCCTCCTTAGGAAAATGAGGTTGCAAAGAACAACCTCTCCCTTCAGGTGAGAAACTGCCCCTTCCATCCATAAAACAATGACTTAGACACCAAGCACACCATCCATTCAGTAAGTACCACTGGGTACCAATGGGTGTTTGATCACAATGATCTGGCTTAGCCTTAGCCCTGCTGAGCACAAGATGTGCAGCAAAAACAAGCATGTAACAATAATCAGGAAAGGGGAAATGTATTTTACTCTGTGGGGCCACAATGACAGTTCACTCATCCAACAAATACTCACTAAACTTAAACTCCAAACCAGGGGCTATGCTAGTCAATGGGGTGCATATGGAAAGAACACAAATAGCATAGTTGAGATGATCTTTGAGGCAGGTCTGGTAGCACATGCCTGTAACTCCATCACTTAAGTGGCTGAGGTAGGAGTATTGTTGTCTTTGCTGCTTACACAGTGAGCCCCATGACAGCCTAGTGTCTGAGAGGTGGGGTGGGGTAGGGATTGTAATAAAGGAGTGAGAGGCATGGAGGTGGAGAACAGCATCCTCCTTATAGTTCAGGCAGAGGTGGTGCTTCCTCCATGAAAGGTGGATTATACAAGATGATGGGTGAAGGGGCCGGAGAGGTGGCTTAGTGGCTAAGAGAATGCTCTTGCAGAGGACCTAGGTTGGGTTTTCAGAACTCACATGGTGGCATAACTCCATCACCAGGGGAGTCCAATGTCCTCTTCTGGCCTACATGGAAACCTGATCATACATAAACCTAAATTAAATTAATGAGACAATTAAAATGAAGGCTGACCTTGATATAGAGGTTGGCAGATGGTTTGGGTGAATACTTTCTATAGTTTTGGTCATTGGTTCTTACTTAACCTTTTTATGCTTCTATATATAGTAAAAGCAATATTCATAACAGCATATACAGAAATATACACATGAATAGAAAATACACCTATATAGATATATTGATATATGTGTTATATGGGTAGGGTCAGGTACATAAGATAGAGCTGACTATAACATGAAACCCCCAAATAGCAATGGTTTTAGTGAGAATCACTTTACCTCCATCTTGATCTGGCCTTGATATCTAATTGTAGCGTTCAGGGTTAGAACAAAATTTTGTGATCACTGCTGACCCAGAGTCCATCTGTCTGTGTTTTACTCTGCTGGAATGTGGCTTCTACTCTGAAGGTGCCTTGAGCTGTCAGATGATTGGTACAGAACTAGCCAATATATCCATATTAGTATGGGCAGCAGGAAGATGAAATTCAAAGTGAGTCAAGGATACTTTTCAGTTATTAATAAAGTTTTATTTGTTGTAATTGTGTATATGTGTGTGTGCATATTTATGAGTGGGTGTATATGGCATTTATGTGTATGTGTGCATGCCACAACATGCATGTGGAGGTCAAAGGGCAGCCCTGCGGGATCAGTTCTCTCCTACAACTCTACTGTGGATTCTGGGGATCAGGGATGAGCCTTAAGTCAGCAGGCTTGTGTGACAAACACCATTATCTGCTGAGCCATCTTAGTGGCCCACTTCCCAATTTGAAGTCAGTTCCCTTTGAGCAGTCTGTCTTTGAGTCATCTATTTCTCTAGTTAGAATTTAGTCAATGTGGCCATATTTAGATCAGAGAAAGACACAGGGCACATGGCCACCATCAAGCCAAAAGAAATGTGCTGTGGGGAGGGGGCTGTTGGAGCAAGCAGGCTTGTCTCCACCACACCATGGTTTTCGGTTACACACAGTTCCCAACGTGCTCTCTCTTCCACCTCTTTCTTTGTCCCTCATGTCAATACATGAGCCTGAGAGGATATTATACTATGGCCAACTGTGACTCTGGGTTACAGAGATTACTATTTTTCTTTTTTTAAGTAAGCTCTATGGAAATTTTGGAAATATATGTTTTATTATCTGGGCATCATTTCAAAATCCATGGTAATATCCCAAAATTCTGTGCTGTCGCAGTTGATAAAGTAACTGGCTGGGTTGGTGGACAGAAAGCTTAGACTGAGGAAACTTAAGGAAAGAGGACAAGGTAAAAAGACTATACATAAAACCATTTAGCAGTTTCTTCTGGGAGTGTCAGCAGTACTTCTGAAATGGCTTAGTACAGAGCTTTTACTACATACTCAGACTAGAACTAGCCTCACACCAACTAAGGCAGTCCATTACTATGACTCTAGGGGTACAAGCTTTAGTATAGTTATTCCTCTGCCCACTATCTATCTATCTATCTATCTATCTATCTATCTATCTATCTATCTATCTATCTATTATGCAATCTTGGGCCTCTCTAATCAGAAATGAAGCTATGCCAATGACTAGCCTATTTTGCAAATTCTAGAAGTTTTGAACTAAGCTTGTTGTGTATACCTGTATGCCCAGCACTGAGTGGGACTAAAGGAGGGTGAATGTGTACCTTGAGCTGCATAGTGAGTTTTGGGGTAACCTGGGCTACATGTTGACACTGTCTGAAAGAAGAAAGAAGAGAGAGAGAGAGAGAGAGAGAGAGAGAGAGAGAGAGAAGAAGAGAGAGAGAAAAGAATTATTATTATTGGTAGAAGGAGAAGAAGAGGGGATTTTGTAATTTCTGATTTGCTTCTTAAATATCATGAGCTGTCATATATGGCTGCTCTGGTGGGAAAATTGTACAAATAGAGAAGGAACCTACTGATGCCCACTCACATCCAGCAAGTCCAGTCTCCGACTCCCTGTGAGCTGGCTGCAGTCACATAACACACACCTGAGCAAGCCGTACCAGACGCTCATGAGAGCAGTAAGTAGTTGTTGTGTTTTGTTTTTTTTAAAAAAAAACTACCATGTTTTCTAGTGGTTCATTACCCAGTGATAAATAACTAAAATCCCTTCAAATATTTACAAGGTGTGATAAACCCTCATTTGGTGTCACCCCCACCCTACTGCTGTTACTGTTACAAAAGCCAGATAGCTCTAACTGGCCTCTGTACTGCTGACAAAGGGCTCAGTCCTCCACAGTCTTTCAAGGACCGCCTGACTCTGTCTCCCTGAAATGTTCTTTCTTCTAGATCACTTGCTCTGACTCTGTCAGAACTAGTGGAAGCAGCTTTGACAGGTACATACATTACCTATTCCAGTCTGTCTGCTTGTTCGTCTGTTTGTGTGTCTGTGTACGTATGTGTTTGTGTCCGTGTCCATGTTTGTGGTGTGTGTGTGTGTGTGTGTGTGTGTGTGTGTAAAGGGGCAGAGCAGAGGGAGTTCCAACAACATGAGTCCAGTCCTGTTCTGGAACAATGACCAGAAAAAAAAAAATGAGCTCCTGGCATCTTTTACTAGAATCTGGAACCCATTTTCCAATAAAACCCACATTTATAGGTTATTTTAGATCCTGTAGTACTATTAGAATGTAGTTTAACTGCATTTTAGCTAAACAAACATGTGTGAGCATTGCTACCTTCTATTAGGTTGTCCTAATGAGCTATAAGATCCAAATAAGCAACAATGAACTTTGGGACTATCCTGTTAAGAAGTCAGAGACTCTCCTCCAGTCACAGCACCGATCGATGGTAGACATTGGGGAAACTGAAGAAAATCACGATGGAGTTCTCTTCCCCAGAAGTTGCCTTTCCTTTGAGAGACAAAAGCGAATATGAGACAACCAACAGGAAGGCAGACTGCCCAGAAATCTTAAACTGCATGGAGCCAACAAGTGCTTCAGAGTTGCAAAATCCAATCCAGAAGCTCTGTTTCCATTGTGTATTTGCATTGGCTTCTTCCCTGTAGTTGTCTTGTGCTTCATAGCTCACAATTGCACAAGTAGAGTTTTGCTGAGCCACTGAAGCGGGTAGGAGACGCTAGTTTGCACCTGGCTGTAGGGACATGGCATGGTTTGGAGCATGGGGAAAGCCAAAGGCTAGCACAGACCTCGTGAAACCCCTCCTCCTCGTGTTTGTTGGCATGCGATCTGGAATCAGCTGTATCAGAATTCCAGGGCCTCTTGACTCTTGGGTCCCCCATCCCAGACAGAAAACAGAATCTTAGGGGTGAGGTTAGCATTTGCATTACTAATGCCTTAGCGCCTTGTTTTGTTTTGTTGTTTTGTTTCTTGGCTGATTGAAGTTTGAACATTGTTTCAAAGAAAGTCATCTCTGCAGGACTAGGCCCATCCTCTCCTACTTGGGCCAGACACAGCAGCGGAATCCACAGTCAGGCAACAGATCCTGATTTGATATGTCAAGGTGGGGTGTACCCAGGGGGCTTCTGGGGGGAGCTGTGGGAGGGGGGACTGGGAGGTAGGGGGCAGTATTGGAATGTAAAGTGAATTAATAAATAAAATAATGGAAAAAAGAAAAGAATTATGGACAGATACACAACACACACACACACACACACACAACACACACATCTCAGAGATGGAGATGGCAGAGTCCTGCTAAGACACCCAGGAGTATTTTCCACTGAAAGGATCCAGATTGTTAGATTGGCCCCCAACATGCTCCACTTCCATAACCCTTGCTACTGCCAGCCAGGTCTGTAGGAGAAAACAAATACATGCAGAGAGCCAGGCAGAGGAGGGAGAAGGTCCTAACAGCCTCTCCCATCCTTTCTGGCTCACTTTCTATCCCAGGCCAGCCCCGTGTGCACACACTGAAAACATGGTTAAGACATCTGGACCGAACCCCAGCATCTGTTGTAAGAAAAATGAGATTTCCAAGCAGGGCCTCTTTGGAGTGGGATGGTGCCAAGAGGGATGGGGCCTCCCAGGTAGACATCGTCACATGGAAACTTACTAGTGCATTTCCCCGGGATCGGAAAATGTGCTTTGAGCAAAGTCTCAGAACTTAAACAAAAATATGCTCCTCTCCTTTCTTGGGGGTACTTGTTTCAAATGCCTGCCAGCAATGCCTTCCTACTGCCCCAGGGGGTATCTGGGCTCCTTGCCATCAACCCACATCAAAGTCCAAATGTCACTGGACATTGTGCTGGCTTGACAGTTCAGGATGAAATAGAGACTTTCTAGAGTGAGAGGTGTGCTCTTCTAAACAGAGTAACATGGAGGTAATAGCTGCTGCTTCCTGAGACCCTTTCCCCTCACCTCAGAATCCCTGGGTGTTTGTCTCCCTCACTACTGGATGTCCAAGCATGAATAGGAAACTGATCAAACCATTGGTTTCTGTTTTTTGGGAACCCAGGCCATAAACAAAAGATTCGAATGGTGACATAATAAGACTAATTTTTCATTTGTTCATTCCTCCTGTCTCCACTTCTGTGCGCTTCCCCACTGCAGGAAAAGGGTTGTCAGAGGGAAGGAAGGAGCCAGGGGGTCACCCCAGGATCCTGTCCCCACCATTGGCCAGAACATAACTGTATTTTGGAGTCTCAATGTGTGGAACCTGTACATCTATTCCTGGAAAAGCCTAGGCAAAAGGAAAGGAAATAGTAAAGGGCTCTGGGGAGCCCTAGTCTCTCCTTAGGTCTTAGAACACTTCAAGAGATCAAGAAATATTTCCAGGAACTGAAAATAACTAAGAAGTAGACCATCTGAGTGGTAGGGGAGGCTCAAACTCACCCCTTCCTTCCCATCGGTGTCCTAAGGCTATGGGACTTAGATACCATCCTGGGAAAAGGGATTAAGGACTTAAGAGAAACTTCCCTTTTAGAAGGCTTCCAAGTACCCTAATGACCATGTTAAGAGGAATATGCTGAAATTGCAAAATTCTTCGGATTCAGTCCCCAGCTTAGCTTCTAGAAGAAGTTCATAAAGGGACTAGAATGATCTCTCCGATTTCTCAGAGGCTGACACCTGGCAGTGAGTGAACGTTCTAGATATTCTCCTGCCTACAAGGACTAGCAAGCAGCACCTTGCTTGTGTGAAGGGCCTCATTCTATACATGGGGTTTTGACATCATTCAAGTAGTATCATGTAAAGCCTTTAAAATCAGAAAACATAAAAATGTCAAGTTACTGACTGGACCCTGATGTAATCTGAGGAGTCTACTTCTATTTGCTTATTCAAAGCCTATTGAAATTGAGGATTTTGATCATGATATTCAGTGGATGCTAAGACCCTACCATATCCACTATTGAGCCTCATTCTGGTTCACAAGATGCTCTGAGACCTATCCATCATGTGCTTGTCAAAAATATGGCTGAGCCCATCCTTCAAAGAGATAATTATGGGGTTGTATATTAGCATTTTTCCTCTTTTTTCCATTCTTTGTTTTCTAGTTTATGTCTTTCTTCTCATTGTCCACATAATTCTTTTACCTCTTCCTTTCTTGCTCCAGATTGTATTTCTTGTTTTTCCATTTTCTCTTCTCTTTCATTTTTCTTCCTCATGGTAAATACCTGATTTGTCTTGAGACAAAGTCTTACTATGTAGCCCAGGCTGTCTCAGAGTTCACAGTGCCTTCTGCCTCTGCCTCTCAGGTTCTGGATTACAAGCAAGCACCCTGCTTATCCATGTCATCTTCCTGCTTATTACTGTGGAAGGAGCACCCGGGGGGATGCTCCTGGCTGGTGACTGGCACTCCATCCATCTCACCTTCTCCCACTTGTTCCTTCTGGCCTCTTTTGTTCTGATTTTCCTCATCTGGACCAGATCCAAACACAGCCTCATGAAAATGCACTGTTTATCCTTTTAGTCCTCATCTAAAAGGGAAAAGGTGTGGTTGGGAGGAAGGGGAGGGGAAGGGAGGGAAGGGAGAGAGAGAGGAGAGAGAGAGAGAAGAGAGGAGAGAGAGAGAGAGAGAGAAGAGATCCTCTTGTAATGCTTTGTTGGCTTGACTTCCAGTACACCCATGCCCTCCAGTCTTCTTCCTTTCTGGGCCTTTCCTTAGCCTCTTCTTTGTTCTCTAATTTCTAAATCAGAGGTTCTCAAATTTTAGTAGGCAAAGGAAACACCTGGAAGGCTTATTGTACCAATGTGCAGGGCCCTACCCAAAGAATATCTGATTCCAAGGGTGTAGATAAGCCTACAGATTTGCATAGCTAACGTGTTCCTAGGTGATACGGTACTGTTTATCAGTAAGCTGTATTTTGAGTAACTTGCCTAAGTTTTTCCATCATTATTGACTTCAGTAATGATGCTATGCATTTTCTTAAATATTTTTACATGTTAAAAACTAGCAAATGTTCACATCTAGGCCCAACCTTTCTCTTGACTCCCAAAGAATCTTGTATTCCTGCTTAGATGGCTGTTCACCACAGCCAGTTAACACCGCTTCAAGGTATCTAATGTCCTCTTCTGACCATTGGTACTTGCACTCACTCAAACATACACCCGCATAGACTCAAGTGCATATGCATAATTTAAAAAACCATAAATCTTTAAAAAAAAAAAAATCCTTGATTGGTACAGGGATCTGGTGTCTACAGTGGGTACCAGAGACAAAATATGAGGAAAGATCATATTGTTTTAAGGGATATTCTCCTTGTTTTAAGGATTTTCTTCTTTGATCATTTCTTTCTTTTCTGTCCTGATATCTAGATGGAATAGACTGGCCATTTCTTTGAGTAATTTGCCATCAGTTTATGGCTTAGAATTCTTGGGCCAAGTATTCAGAAAGCCTGTGCAAAACCTAGCCAGCACACTTGTGACAGTGCATAGGTGACCACACCAAAGGGGAGCGACCAAGTTCAAATGAATGCTGCACTCAGATGAGAAGATGAACGTGGGAAGTGTGTCATGTTCCTGGATTCTTCAAAGCAGTTTCTTAGAATGGAAGGCCTTTGATGGTACAGGACTGGAGCCTCATCTGGGCTCACATTGCTTCTAGCAAAAATCTGATTGACATTTCCTTCCAAGACTATTGCCCTCCAGTGGATGTTTATTTCAATGGTTAGTAGTCCAGAGTCACTTTGCCTAGCCATGCTAAGCAAAGCTGGAGACATGAGCCAGAGGACATGGAAAGACTTTCTCCTACTGCCGTGGTTACTAGTCATTCATACTGTAACTGTTGTGAAAGGGGGATCTGAGCTTGAGCTAACTTCGGAAAACCCATTTTCTTTGGCTAAAATAAGGGTAGATTTGTGGTTGTTTTCAACCAAACCATACTTAAGCAAGGACAGAGCCAAAGCTGACTTGTTGCTAGGCCACTGTGAAGCTCTAGGCCAGTGCTGCAGTTGGTCAATGACTTTCTGGAAAGCTGGGAGTCTTTCCTAGATGCTCTTTCCTCATTGCTTTCCCGGACATCAGCATGATCACATTCACAAACTTTGCTGTAAAATGTGAATGTCACATCTCATTTCAAATACACTGTCTAGTCAATAATAGCATTAATAACACTTCCACGCTTCTTTATATGAGACAGGGTCTCATGTAGCCCAGGCTGACCTTCAACATGCTGTGAAATAAAGCTGGCTCTGAACTCCTGATCTTCCTGTCTCTACCTCCCTATGCTGGGTTTACAGTTATGTGTGTCACCTCACCAGTCACACAGACATGTGGTAATTCTAGCTATACTGCCCAATACACCTGATTTTTACTTCAGCTTTGTCTCAATCCTTGTGTACAAAACCTTACATGTGTGATTCCCTCACAAGACTGACCTCGTGGATGACTGGTCAATGGTTTTATATAGGTTCCCTGGTTAGAAGAGTCCTGTCTTTGAGTATGCATTCCTTTGGCTTCATTATTAATAACTGATATTGTATTCTTGGGGGAAACCCAATAGGACAAAGGAGCATGCATTTGGGTCTCTGTGACTCCATTGAATTATCATTTAGCCTCTGCTGTCTTCCTGCCACTCCCTTCCAGGGTCTTAGATCCTGCCTAGTCCCTGTGTCATAACATAACAACCACTGAAACTCAAGAAACCTGGCACCGAAGATCAAGATCAGATCCATGAACTCCATAGTGTCTCTGTGGAAAATAACTATCCCTATCCTTGGCTGACAACCTGTGAGTACCCATTTGGTCAATCTGATGAGAATAGTCTTTCAATAGTCACCAAAATATTGAGTCCTTTCAAAGAGATTATAATCCCTTGAAGATCACCCTCTGGCCAAGAGTTCATTTCCAGCCTGTTTTCTGTTCTGTAACAGAATACTAGAGGCTGAAACTTTTATACAGGAAAAGAAATTTATCTATGTAGCTCATAGTTTTGGAGAAAGAAAGCCCAAACAGCAGTACACTTGTTCTTAATAAGGATCTTTCCCAGCATGGCAGGCGGCATCATGGCAGGAATATATTTGAGAAGGAGCTATCACATACCAAAACAAGTCAGAGCAATTAGGGGTCAGATTCATCTTTTTATAAGAATCAACTCCCATGAGAACTAACTGAGATCACACCAGAAGCAAAAAAATCTCTTTGGAGGACAGAAGTCCAATGATCTAATTACCTCTACCAAGACCACCCTTTAAAGATGCCAACACTTCTCAATATCCCCACACTAGGCATCCAGTTTCCAACATAAGAACCACTGGGGGATACACACCATATCCAAAGCTCAGTGACTGGACAATGAGCTTTCGTGAAAGAAGACTTCTTGGCTCAATCTTCCTGCCTCCTTCTAGGCCCTGTCAGGAAGAACACACCTCTAACGAATACACTGCACACATTTCCAGACATAAGAGAGGGTCCTCAGGTATCTACGAGATTCATTTGACCTCGGATGCTCAGAACCACATTTGACAGGGCAGCACTTAAATTTTAGTGCCTTTAGTGGTGTTCCACCCCACCCCCTTGTTTTTTCAGCAAAGATCATGAGTTTTCATTTTGTGTTGATCCCTGCAAACTGCTAGCCATTCCTAGTTCCGTTCATCTTAAAGTAGTCCCATTATAGTACAGGAAGAGACCACAAATCCATGGTGATGGAGGAGATATTCAAGCCCAAAGACACCCACTAAAACCTATCTGAGCAACCCAGCATATGCTCTGAGTCAAGGCTCATTCAGTTATTCATTAGTCCCTGCAGAGGTCTAACCCTGTCTTTTTGCCCCATCTGAAGTGTCTTCTCATTTTTACACATCATAAAACCTATTCATGGCTTGCTTTTATATTGGAGACTGATGGAAGTGTGAGCATTTGGCAAGGTGGGAAAGGAAATACAATTGCATGTAAGCCATCCGAGTAGATGGGCAAATAATCAAAAAGGCACCTTTATGTGCGGGGAAAGAAGAGAAAGGGCTGCTTGGAACCTGTGGGTCTTCTGAATTGTACCCAAGTGTATTGCCAGCAGTGAGAAGCAGATGGGAACGCACACATTGGAGATGTTGAGGGCCATAATGACAGTACTGTGCCAGTTGCCTTCTCCCTACAAGGTGTCCCAGTCATTGGTTAAATAGAGGATCACATGTATTAAAAATTGTAGAGATTTTTCTCAACTGTTTGAAGCATTCTGATAATATATCTCCTAACAGATGGGAAGGAGGCAGTGAATATGTGTGTTGATGGTTATGTTGGAGACAAAAGGAAATAATCCAAAGCAGGCACCATGGTACCTTTTACCTTAGCATGCAGTGGTGAATGAAGGAGTCCTGTAAGACTGAGAGCAGCTTGGCCTACAACACACACACACACACACACACACACACACACACACCACCACACACACACACACACACCACACATACACACACACACACCACCACACACTCACACACATACCACAATACACACACTCACTCTCACTCTACACACCACAGAGAGAGAGAAAGAGAGGAGAGAAGGAGGGGGAGAGGGAAGAGAGAGGGAAGGGCACTTTTACTTTACTATGGGAAGCAAGCATAATCCAATGTCAAAAACCTAACAAAGACATTCCAAAAAAAGAGCAAACAACAAACCAGCATTACTATGTCCATAAACACAAAAGGCCTTCATGACGTACCAGTGAATCAAACCCGGCAACATGTGAAAACCAGAACAATCATTACAGACAAGGAGGAGCAAGCTCATGATAGCTCCACATGAGAAAACCAATGAGGGCAATCACTAAGATTAGAAATAAAAGCAGGAAGCAGCATGACCCTGGCAGGAAAGCCACCGAGAACAGACAACATTGGTTGTACTTAAAATTCATGCCGAACTAAGAACAGGAAGAAAGTCCTTCAGTCTCAAAAAGAAATCTACCCAAGCCCCAGAGTCAACATAATACTTAGGACTCACTGACTTCTCGCCTCCTAGATCCACATAAAGGCAAGAATGTTTCTTGTCTTGTCTCTCTGTTCACCACTGTAGTTGACAACATAACCAGGATGAAAGCAATAAGAGGATGTCAATCAGAAAGGAACTAATGAAGCTCTTTATCTACAGATGGGACAGTTATTCATATAGAAAGCCCCCAAATATTTCAAGAACCACTGCTAAGAACCAAGAAGCCAGTGTAACAGATTGATGGAATGGGATAAAATGTAAGAATCCACAGCATTTTATGTGATAGAAACAAATGAATAGAGATTGAGACTTAAAGACACTAGGCTGCACACTAAAGCTCTGAACAGTTCATTGTCTGTAAATTATGTCATTCCCAAAATTACAACAGTAAGACAAATGACTTGTTTGTCTTAAGTGCTTCATGGCATGGAGAATAGAATAACAGCAGCCTACACTGCTGAGGGTGTTTCCTAAGGACAGTCACTCTCCTGGAAGCTCTTGAAGAAAGTAGAGCACCTGTCTTACAGAATGTGGCTCACCTGTAGGCTGGCCATGTTGACAACCTCCCTCATGTATGGCCTCCATCCATACCAGGACAACAGTTTGTAGGTATAGTTAGAGTTTGAGTGAATGGCATCTGTAAGCTTCTAATGTGGATGCTGGGAAAAGAACTCTGATCTAGAAGAGCAATGTGCCCTCTTAGTAGCTGAGCCATCGCTCCATCTCTCCAGCCTAACAAGGAGAGTTCTTGACCTCCTTAACCTGCTCTTAGTCTGAGATCTTTCCTCATCAGTGATGTACCAATTATCATCTTTACTGTACATTTTCCATAGGTGTGTGGATTCTTGACACTAAGACCACAGCCATAAACAGAGGGTTTCCTTACAGTATACTTGAACAGGCCCTTGACTATACAGCAGCCAAGCATCTGTTTTCCAAGCTTTCTTTATTGCTGTGTGAGAGAGGAACTGAGCTCTGGATGTCTGCCATGTTCTGGCACCTGTTAGGAGTGAGTCTGAGATCCATGTTGGCACAGCTCTCTGTTATTGCCCTAATGGGATGGTTATTTCACTCTGTCTGAGAAACCTCATCCTTAATCCACATAGAACCTTGGCAATCAGTATCGGCCTCAACCAATGCTCAGTTAAAACTCAAGATTCTCTAAGTAGAGACTCTATGCTTTGTTCTCAGGAGATAGTCTCCAGGTGGGTAACGAATGATTTGATTACAGAGGCATCACATCTAAGGCTATACCCTGAGAGTCTATGAGCAGAAAATGGATGTCCTGTTAGGGATTCTATCTACGGAGTTAGACATACATCTATAAGGAAAAAAGATTTGGAAGATTTTAGCCTCTATCATGTGTTTAGAGGAAAATGTTATTCTCTGAAAGAAAAGAGAATGATCCAAAAAACACGCATTTAAATTCTGTGAATGTTTTCTTATATTGGCATTGGGTCTTTCTGAGAAGTGTGCATTATTTGAAATCATTAAGAGCTCCAACCTCTGACAGGAAACACAAGATCAACAATTAACACATATAAGTAAAAACCAAGTACTCCAAGGCAACTGTAACTGTAAGACTTAAGATAGTTGTCAATGCAAATCACTCGATAACTGTAAACACAGTTAACTTCTCTCTTAACAAACAGGCATTAGATCAACGTTTTTTTCCTGGATCATATAGTAATTTTACCATGTCAATTTTGATAGTCTAAATATAAGTCTGACTTAGCAAGGCTGCACTTTGTCCTGTATCAGAAAAAAAATGTGTTTATTTTAAAGTGCACAGTAATAATGTACCTTGTTCTCTTACAAAGAGGAGCTTAGTATAGAGTTGCAAAAGCAAGTAAGACCACTGACAAGAAAAATACTACAAGCTTTTGTGAATAAGTGGTAACCTAAAAAAGTACACAGAAGTCCCAAAGTCTGGAATGGCTCTGGGATTTGTGGAAAGGAAAAAGATGTTTAAATGAATATTTATTTAGTACAATAGAAAACGTGCAGACATGCCTTTGTTGTGTTTATAAGAAATCTAGGTAATAAGCCAAGGAAAGTGGGTCACTCCTGTAATCTCAGAACTTAAGAGCCTGTGACAAGAGGATTTCCACAAATTTAAGGCTAACGGGCTATAATAAGTTTAGTCTAGCCTCAGCTACAGAGTGAAAATCTGTCTCTCAAAACTAAAAGTAAAAGTGAAATAAAAATTTCTACATAACCTGAAGTTTCCCTTGGTCCCCCAAGCTTTGAATATTGTCAAGGTATATTCTTCCTGTAGAGAGATTCATGGATGCAGCAAGAGAGAGATGGAGTACCCTCGTGGAGATAGGAGGCAGTGGATAAGGCCCCAGCATTGGTCAAATTCCAAAAAGATGGGTGGATGCCCAGGCTCTGTGTCCATTATTTAACTTTCACAACCGTAACTCCTTCTGTCTCCCTCCCATGTCTTCAGTTCCTTTCTCTGTCCTTCAATCCCCCTTCTTCTTTCCACATCCCCCTTTCCCATGCTTTTCCTCCCTCATGTTTTCATCCCATCTTCTCCCCTTGTGTGTGTATGTGTGTGTATGCTTGTGTGTGTACATGTGTGTATATATGTGTATATGTATGTATGTGTATGTGCATGTGTGTGTGTGTGTGTGTGTGTGTATGTGGGTTTTTTGTTGTTGTTTTAAGATAGTTTCTCTGTTTAACATATATTGATAGTTAAATTGCCAATCCTCCTGCCTCTACCTCTGGGTACTGGGAACACAGAGATGTAGTATTTCTGTCCTTTGTTTTTATTTTTAAAGAGGTTTGGAAGATCGAGATTTGTAGATTCATAGCTAAAAGAGGATCAGTCAGGTTTGAACTCTAGTACCTTAGATGCCAGTGTCCATGTTACCTCTATCATATCCATGCCTCTCCCTCCTTTGTTCCTTCACTCAAAGTACATTCGACGGGCACCCGACTCCAGTGACTAGAGGCATTTGTTAGTCACTTTACTTCTCAAGTCAGGGTTTATTTGGGTGCACATATGAAGGGTACAGCCCAGCAGGGTGGGGAACCCATAGGCCAGGAGAGTGAGGCCGCTGCTCCTGTTGTATCCAGTCAGGAAGCAAAGAGATGACGCCTAGTGCCCAGCTTGAGTTTCCTTTTTACTTGATCCAGAACCCCAAGATGTCACTCACGTTCAGTGTAGGTCTATCCTTTTCAATAAAATCTTTCTGGAAACCCAGAGGTGTGTTTCCATGGTGATGAGAAATCTAGACAAGGGACAATGACGTTTAACCACAAGGCATTACGTCAATGACAGTGCTGTAGGCTGACTTTACAGTGACGGGAAGACCTCAGCAAACATGAGCCAGCAACGTGGCTACATTCAACTGCATAGCACTAACTGGAATGTGTGGACTCCTGATGTCAATCATAGCCTTTGTCCCTCCCCCTCTTTTTGGTTGTCTCTGGAGATGCTTCATCTGCATATCACATGCTCCCAGGTTTCTCCCAGAAGCCATGTGCTTATGTGTTGGTTTCTGCGTTTGCTACTGTCACCCTCCCAGTCAACCATGGCCGGGTCCAGCTGCTCCCTGCCCCAGCTCCAGGCACATTGGGTTTCCAAGGCCACCTCTGTTCTGCCCATGGCTGCATCAGTGGACAGTTGCAGGAGGCTAGAGAGCTGGACTGCTCACCATTCAAGCGTGTTATCGCTGCTTGCAGCAGCTCCTCCCCTCAATGAAAATTCATTATCGGCCTTCAGCAGCAGCCTCTTAGCTGGACTTGAAGGTTGTCGAGGTGGAGAATGGAAAGACACCAAAACCCCAAACCTTCATCATGACCCTTCACGAGGAGTGAGAATTCTAAAGTTCAAATACAAAAGCAAAGTTTTCTTGCCCTGACTTCAGGATTGTTGGAGGAAGCCAGAGGCTCCTCTGATCCACCTTGGTTCTTAAGAAAGACTACAGCATAGCGCCTGGGGCACTCACTCAGACTGTTAGTCTGGGAGGAAGGGGGCCTTTTTATTCCTGTGATGTAAGAATGGCTTAGACGAAAGCCTGATTGTCCTCCTTAAGAACTGTCTCGTGTCCTTTGGCAGTTTAGCGATATTTTTGTAGCGAAATTGTGTCCTCTGTCTACCTAAGCTCTCATGGAAAAGTATCTCTCTTGCACTACTAAGAAGTCTCAAGGATTCAAAAGACTGCCAGGACCCAAGGTGCGGGAGTCTGTCTGCAGTTCAGGTGTTGGGAGAAGAGGGTCTTACAAAACCTTTCTTTCTCAGAATTAAAACCACGAATCTCACACTGCAGGATTAAACTAACTTTCGGGCTCAAAGGAAGACTGAGCACTTTGATATGCGCATTTGATGACTTAGGTTGAAAGCCTCAGTAACCTTTATAGGTCTGCTGGCTTCTTGGCATTTCACTTGGTTTGGGGAGCTCTGAGCACTGGTGACTCCACATTCACATTCTACCTTCTGTCTGAAGTCTCTAAGCTCTCCTAAAACAAAGAAAATAAAAGGGTCAAATTTCTTCTGTGAGTGTGGAGTTGGCAGGTAGCCCGAAAACCAGAGAATGATTTGAAAGAAAGAAAGAAAGAGAGAAAGAAAGAAAGAAAAAGAATGAAAGGAAGAAAGAAAGAGCAAAGCAAAGCAAAGAGCAAAGCAAAGCAAAGCAAAGCAAAGCAAAGCAAAACAAGACAAGACACCTCAACATCTCCCCTGTTGGAATCCTTCTATGGAAATTCTGGTCCTGCTTTTTCTAGACACATTGGAGGAAAGCTTACAACAGTCAGGAAGGCAGCAAAAGGATCCAGGTTTCTCGGTGCACATAGAGCGATCATTTAGACTAGCTGAACATTTTTTATTTTTTATTTTTACTCAAATTTGAATACTTACAAAAACCAAACAGTAGAGAATAAAAATAGTGACTACCCTAGCAAAGAAAAGCAGCCTGCAAGTAAGTGGCAGGTTGGCACACTGCCCTGTGTCAGGTGGAGAAAATGGAGTGATTGACCAGGTGGCATCTTCCAAATTGTCCTCTTAGTGGGACAGTAGAAAGAGCACACGTTTGGGCTTGCCGACTGACAATCTTGCTTGTGTGTAGTGGAGGCACAGTTCAGGGAGTGTCACAGCACAGTGTTCTTTCTTCCATGGCTACACAGCGTGAGTCTGGCTCCAAAGCTACAGTTACTCATGCTGAGCGGCACCAGCAGAGCCGGGGCTAATATGCACCCCTCCTACACATCCTACAGAGCTTCCACAAATAGCCAGCAAAATCTGTTAAGTCACATTTGTGCTGAATATCAATGTTCTTTGTCATTATCTGAAAAAAAACCAAAATGACACACGGTCATCTAGGATCTGTGGTCCCCAAACTTGAACCATTTTGTGCACTAAAGAGAACCAAGGGGAAACAAAGAAGGATTTTCAGTAGCTAAAAAAAAAAAATAATAATATTACAACGACTAGGGATGTAGGTTCTTTTGTTTGCCCAGTGTACATGAAATCATGGATAAAACCCAGGATCACACAAAACCAGGCCAGAGCCAGTGAGTGCTTAAAATTCATCATTAAAATGATTTCACCACATTTTTTATTATAGTCGGTGTTCTGGAGATTTTAAAAGTTTTTTCTTTTATGTGGACATGCTAGAAATATTATATTATGGTAGCCAGGATCATCTATTTGCAACTCTGTTTAATGCATCATTGTTGGTAACCACTGTCTCCAGGGTTAGAGGGGAAATTATAAATTATAAGGCTGGGCATAGCTTATTGCTTTACTGATTGTTTCTATTTGATCTGAGGAAAAATGCTAGAGATGAGATTAAACCTAAAAGGATGACATGTCTGTAGCCATTATGCTGTGAATGGCTGAGGAACAGGCTTTCGAAGTTGTGAAGCCATGTAGCTAAAGGATAGATAGTCTTATAGACCGGAGTCAAGTTCTGACACACCCTTATTATTGGACTTTCATCATATGCAAACAGACAGTTAACATTCAGGTACAAACTATTTGTCAATGTTAATCAACAGTAGGTTGAGTGCAGACACAAGAATTCAGCACAGACCAAAAACGCTAAAAGCACTTATGCAAATGAGTTTTATATGAAAGTTAGACAGAACACTGTATGTTAACATTGTTATGAAATCACGTGTACTGTAACCTTCACAGGAGTAAAGTACAGGATGAATGTGCACATATATGCAAACGTAAACACTCATCTCCAAAAATCAGCCTTTAGCCATTGACTAGCACACTATAGTGGGGTGGCCACACCCTTCTCTATCCAGTGCTTCTAGTGTGCCAGCAAAATGCAAGGGGCTGCTTGGAAAGGAAACTCCTGGGCTGGAGAGGTGGCTCTGGGGTTAGGAGAGCACACTGCTTTTGCAGAGGACTCAAGCTTCATTCCCAGCAACTATGTTAGGTAGCCCACAGCTGTCTACAATTCCTCCATGGGATTCAACACTCTGATCCCCACAGGTACCTGATCTCACATATGCATGCCCGCACACATAACTAAAAACTAATAATATCACAATCTTAAAAGAAAAAGAAGCTCTGCTTCCCCCAACCCTGACACCAAGTGAGTGTGTTTGTGGAATAAGGACAGTTGGACCTGATGCCTTTCTGAAGGCCGTGATAGGTGAGGGGCAGAAGCAAGGGCAGTGGAGCATCGCCTCGAGCCACACTACCGTCCCTGGGTGTTCCCAGACCTTGGATTTTTCTTTTGTGCTTTCAATTCAATGCACATGTGTAAGTTGAGAACCTATAAATCACAAAGGATCTTCCAAACAATGTTAGTATGTAAATATAAAATATAGCATTAACTCCCCATCATTAATATTGAAGAGTAAGTCAATATTTGATAAAAAATTGTCTCAAGGGAATGTGCCTTTCTGCCTGGTTCTATGCCTCGCAGACTTATTCAATTATTATTTAATTACCCGGTTAAATGTCATGGCTTACAAAGCAGGGATTAGATTAATAAAAGAGTGAGGTTTATTTTCAACTAGTCCCACATTCGATAGAGCTGATTTTACTCTCCCTCCTCTCAGGGCACAGAATTTACATTAGCCTTCTGCACCTGCTTCTGTAGGGAGCCGATTCTGTTTGATCCCCCACCCCTGCCTCCTACACTTTTTAAAAAGTTGTTCTGGGTTTGTCATAGTTTGCTAGTCTTTCAGCTTGTTCTCCACCCCACCTCTTCTCCCCTCTGGGAGTCTTAATTCTATAGCAAACCAAATACCTCAACAAACAGTCGTGCCTGAAACACAGAAATAGAAGGCAGACACTGGGCCATGCAGAACTGTCTAGTTTCAAAAGAAGGTAGGACACCATGCAGAGCAGTTTCCAAGCCAGCACCTTATGACTGAATGGCTTGCTGGTTTAATTCATCGCTACACGGTTGCTATAGCAACCTCTCTATCGGGAAGATTTCTTGGCACCTAAATGGACTTTATTTCCCTGACATTCAAAGAGGAGGGCAGTGACAGTGTCTCATGAGAAGACTGGGTGACATCAAATGGCTCGCTTTTCAGCCTTACCATATTGGACCAACATTTGGGTATTTTGAGTATGGTCTTTTGTCAGTCCTGGAGGGCAGAGATGCATGATCGTGGTGGGGGTGGAGAGGAAGGGAGGGAGCCGACAGACCCGGGAGGGCTGAGGGGAAGGCTGGAAGAGCAGCTGAAACATGGTGGGCCACGCGGGCCTTTTGTTCTCCACCATCTGTGTGCTGCGGTTTTGGGAGCAAAGCCAAAGGCACGTTACCTGTAGTGTGCTACCAGAGCCAGGGCTAGGCAGCCAGTCCTGCCTCAGAAGCCTCCCATTATGCAGGGACATAATAGCCTGGCAAATAAAGTATCTGAACATTTGGCTTTATGAATATTGAGCAAAAGTCTTCAAATACATTATGAAAATGGCTCTAATTGAACAGACGTCTGAATCCCACGAGCTCAAGGCCACTCATTTGTATGTTAAGTGTGATAGTTGGATAAATGAGGACTGTTTTTTCAAAAGAACCTGGTACACTCAAAGGGGTCCTATTTAACAATTGTTCTAAAGTACAGTAAGGCCATATAGCTGAAACAGGAAGGAATATAAGTAAGAATATGCACATATATGATTTTCAGATAATGAAAGTAAAAATCAGATTATACACATTTGAAAAATCACATTAAATAATTGACTTGGGAGGCAGAGGCAGGCGGATTTAAGGCCAGCCTGGTCTACAGAGTGTCCAGGACAGCCCGGGCTACACAGAGAAACCCTGTCTCGAAAAACCAAAAAAAAAAAGAAAAGAAAAATCACAATTTGCAAAATACCACATATCCTTGTAGGAAGTCAGGTGGGCAAGCAACATTAAAATCCTTAAATTAAAAAACAAGAAACTAACTTTGACTCAACAGATCACCTCTACTAATCTGTCCAAAGGTAATTGTTATTGCATACATAAAGCACTGATGAGAAGCCAGTTGACTAAAATGCATATTATCTCTTAAGATTCAGAAATTTTCTAACTGTAAAACACAGGGAAGTGGTTAAAATCACTGATGGTATATCCATGTAACAGAGTACTTTGCAGCCATTAAAAATACTAAGGTATGTTTGGCCCAATGACACACATATCAGCAACATTAATGTTAGAGCTGTTTAGATCTGGCATGTGCCCCCGGCATGTTTATAAACAGTTGGTTCCCACTGCCACTGAGGGATGGTGGACCCTGTGGGAGGCAGGGCCTGCCGAAGCAAGTTAGGAGGTGATGGACAGCATGTAGGTGATGTGAAGACCTTGGCTGGTTCTTCTTTCCTTTGTTCCCAGTTGTCACAGGTGAGTAGCTGGGTTCTGCCACATGCTCCCTGCTATTGTGTCAAAAGCTCTGAACTATGAGCTGAAACCAGCCTTTCCTCCTTTTAAAATGGATAGCTCAGGGATTGCTTCCCAGCAACTGAGAGCTAAAACAACTAACAAGGTGAACGGACAAGGCGGCTTGTCTGAACGGCCGTTCCCTTGGCCAACAGCAGAGGTAGTCTAAACAGAAAAGCTTTCAGACGCAATAACATTTCAATGGCTGATGTCTCCATAGCCAGAATTATATGTGATTTTGCTTTTTGTTTTTAAAATTTACTGTGCTTGTTTACACTTTCTGAGTTTTCAAGGGTGTGTTTTGCTGCTTTATACAACGTTATAAATGCATCGTACAAAGGAAACACTTTTTATGTTTATGTCTCGCAATCTCTTATGCAATGCATGTCCAAGTTGTTTTAGGAGAAGGGAAATCTTGGCCAGATGTTTTAGACTCACTGTGTCCTGATAAATTCAAGTCCATTCTGGGAATTAAGGACAGAGATGACCAGGTTTCCTGGCCTACAGCAAGATGTATGGTAAAGTCCTTTTACTGTTAATTCTTGACTCTGAGACCTCCACCTCAGGGACTCTCCTGTGTTCTAGAAAAACCAAATGACTAGAAGCAGTGATCCAGGAAAACAGGCAGGAGAGTAGAGGTGATTTTATAAGCACAATAGAAAGTATTATAATTGGAGTGTGATTATCAAATAGAGATGATTCTACAGCAGACTTAGAAAAACAGAAAACAAACAAGCAAAAACAATCCCAATAAAACAAACAGAACCTCTCCACCCAATACAGTGTGGAAATAGCCTGCTGGGGTTGGCATGTTGTTACACACCTGTAATTCTAGCATTTAGAAAGCACAGAGCGGACAGCTATTACAAGGTCAAGCATATGGCATCCTAGTCCACACAGTGAGCTCCAGTCCAGCCAGGGCTACATAGTAAGACCCTGTTTCCAAAAGTTGAATGGCTGGGATGACAGCTCAGCCGGGAAAGTGCTTGACACAAGAATGTGGACCAGAGTTCAATTCTCCCGAACCCATACAGAACGAACAAAAACCCAGGCAGGTGGCCAAACTGAAATCGCAGAACTGGTGAATTGAGGACATGTATCCATGGGGGCTCACTGGACAGCCATCTTAGCCTATTTGTTGAGTTCTAAGCCAATGAGCAAACCTGACTCAAGAAAATAAGGTGGGTAGTTCCCGAGCAACAATAGGCTAGGCTCAAGCATGCACACGCACGCAAGCACTACGCAAGGATCATTCATGCATGCTGCTGCACGTGTACACACACACACACACACACACACACACACACAGCACGCACATGAGGAAAAATAGCCTTCCAAACTTCTTCAGGGTTCAACCCTGAGGTAGCACACTTACCTCCGCTCTTGCTGAGCTTCCTTAGGGGTATTACAGAGGGTGCCCATTCCCTTCTTACCCACTTCTTACATTAGCACAGACAATAGCAATCAATCCATCTATGATCGATCGAGCTTGCATTTGAGCTTGGATACCTGCCATTCTTAGACAGAAATTTCCCAAACAACATTGTAAAGGACTATGAATTGATCTTCCAGGCTGGCTCTGTACTATGCTACCAAATAAAACACCTTTGCAATTTCGATAGTTTAGAACTCCAATGGCTGGGAACGCAGAGTCACATCCTACGTTTATTCTAATTTCTTTCAAAGAAAATGATATATATCATTGTATTATTTTACATTACTAAATCATATAAAGTACTCTTAATGGCTGCTATAGCTCGTTGTGTGTGCCTATGTTACTCTTGGCAGCACTTGCTCAAACCTATTCCATTAACAGAGCTAGACAATTTGATTTTAGAAAAAAAAAAAAATAATCCATCCTTGGAAGGAAAGTGTCATCACTTTCATGGAAACAATATCCCTCAGCAAACAATGCCCTTTATTTTGGCAACCTGTCCTTCCTGCCATCTGCCTCGAAAAGCACTTGCCAGGGTTGCAATAATAATTGAGTTAGAGAGGGAATTAGATGTAATGAAGGGGAAGAAAATTGATTGCTTAATTTTTATTAACAGAATGCAAGAGAATCGTGAAGCCCTGCTGTGAACCAAAATGGGACAAAGAGGGGAAAACACAGAGAGGACTCCAGGTGGCAGGAGTGTGTCTGCACACACATGTGCAGTCCTCCACACAGGCTGGGGAGAGGCCAGTGGATAGGTGAGTCGGGGGCTCTGGAAGGAAGGCTAAAAGGCAGAGATAGCCAGAGCTGAGCAGATGTGTCTATAGAGAAAACAACACAGCCGCTGGAGCTCATGTCTCTGCTGGGAAGGAAGGCTGAGCTCTTTCTGCACTCTCTGCCTGACAGGGATCCCGTCCTTGCTAAGTTGAAGGATACATGTGGGCATACAATCATGAGTGACTTCTGGTTCTTGACCTCCAACCCCCAGCAGCAGCTAGTAACCTTTATGGGCCTTCTTTATGGTCAATAAAGAAGAATGCAAAGGCTAGGGATATTCAATAGGATTCTGTCCTGACATGCATGAAGCCCTGGGTTCCATTCTCAGCACCAAATATACTGGGCAGGCTGAGATAAGCCTGGGATCTCAGCACACAGGAAGTGAAGACAGGAGGGTCAGAAAGTCAGAGTTAAGCTTTGGAGGTGGCTCAGTGGTTAAGAGAGTTTGCTGAAGAGGCATGAAGATCCCTAGTTCAAATCTCTAGCATCTACATAAAAAGCTGGGTGTGGCTATGAGTACCTGTAACCAGTGGGTGTAATTGACAGAGACAGGAAGCTCATCTGAGATTAATAAATCAGAATGAGAAAACAATGTAGAAACACAGTGATCCTGGAGGCTCTTTTGTCTCCCTGGCCCCATGACTGAGCTGGCTCAGAACTGTAGCTCACCAGTGCTGCCTGTAACAGAGGAGAGGATCCAAGGATGTATTGCTGGCTGGGTGAAATAGATCAGAATTCAAAATCAGAATTACTCAGTGCCTATTGCTGTCACACCAGAGGGAAGATGAGATGTGGAAAGTGGAGCCACCATGGGTCAGGAACTGCCTGTAGTTTGAAGTATGTGGCTCTGCATTGGGTATCGAGGACTGAGATTCTGTTATTAGTCTCCCTGAGGCCTCAGATAATCATGCTTCTCCCCATATTGTTTGATATTGCCAGACTCCCTGGCTCGCTTAACTCCATTCCCCTTTTCTGAGCTTGGTTGAGTCTGTAAATGGATATTTTCTGAGGACTAATGACCTTTACACTGCCCTTTGCCCATGTGGTTCTTATAAGTTATGCTGTAACCTAAAATACTCAAAGGGATGGTCACTCAGGCTACCCACACATACCTGAGTCAGTCCCAAATTGTTCTCCGCAGAGAGAAACTCTGAATTTGAGGTGATGGTTTTTACCTCAAAATATAATTCCTAGCCTCAAGATCTCTCTCTCTTCCAACTGTGTCAGAAACTTGAGAGATGTGAGCCAAGGGTTCTAGTTGTCTCAAATTATAGCATAGTCTTCCCTGACCCAGAGCAAGCAGTACATAAACTCCCAGAATATTTTGGTATTATCTCAAGGCATGAGCTGACACACATATCTACCCATCAGACTTGTAAGGCAGACAACAGGTATCCATGGGCTTTCCAGAATTCAGGGACTTTCTCCAGTAACTCCAAGAGTCTGGGAATGTCATCCCTCTAGGTTCAGCTGAAGCCAGGCAAAGGAGGCTATTGCTGAGTCCCAGCTATACAGCAACTGTGTGTGTGGCTTTGCCAGAGACCTTTTTAAAAGACGGGTCATACTATGTAATCCAGGCTGGCCCTGAATCCACAAACCACCTGCCTCTGCTTCCTTAGTGCTGGGATTTAAGGCATCCATGCTCTCTCATTCTCTCTCTCCCACCAGTGTATGTGTGTGTGTTGTCTGTCTGTCTGTCTGTCTGTCCATGTTTTTAATGTGTGTAGACTTATATGCTTACATCTAATAGACACCAAAGGGAAGTTCCACCGCTCATCATCTGAAGGATGGACAAGTACATGTCTGTTTGTACTCAGTGGAATACTTTTCTTTTCCCATCAGAGCACTGGGGGCTGAACCTAAAGCCTTACAAGGTTCTAACAATATTTTAAGCAAACACCCTACCACTGAGCTAGATTCTCAGCCCTTTCTCTTAACTTTTACTTTGGAGACAGGGTCTCACTAAGGTGTCCAGACTGACCTTGAACTTGCAAGCATTCTTTCTCTGATTCCCCGGGAGCCAGGTCTGAGCAACTGAGCCAAGTTAAGGACACTTGACAGTAAAGAGAAGTCATGATCAGTCCCATGATGGGTGGATCTCCCAGATCTGATGCTGAGTAGGAGTAACAGATGTTGAAGCATGTATATATCATCTGTATTTATACTTACATCATGATTATAAAGAACAAAACCCATCAATAGATCTATAGGGTAGAACCCAGAGTAGTAGTCATGTTGATGCATGAGGAACAAAGATGGGCTTTAGGGGTTCTGATGGTGTCTCTGAAGAGGTACTAGCTAGTACAAAGTAGTTATTTAAACAGCTTTCAAAGGCAAATGCTTAGGGCATGTACCCTTGGGTGGCCATGTCTAATTTTGCTCATATGACTCAATAAAAATTATATAGAATAAAAACATATGGACTCAGGATATGTGTGCTTGATAAATGACTATGTAATACTTAATCCATAACATGTAATACTTTAATAAAAAGTTATTTGAGACAAAAATGTGAAGATTTATAGAAGTATCTGAAAGTAAAGAAGTGGACGCTGGTAGAGAAGCTGCAGTGCACACGGTTAACACTTCTCCAGCCCTGGCTCTAGCCTGCAGGGGTTTCCTGCAGTTGGCTGTGCGCCACCTTGCATGATGGGGGAGCACGTTGTACAAAAGCTTAGCATTTTCGTTTGCTGGCTTCTGTGTTCTGCACTAGCATGGCTCCTGACCCTTCCGTGTCTCTCGCACGGAGCTTGGTCAGCATTGTAGAGGCCCAGGTGAGTGAAAGAACACAGTGGCAGTTGGTAGCCTGTCCTGGGTAAAAGTAATGGACCTACAAATGAGACTCTGTGATCTCCTAAGCCTTGGGGGACGTTCCCTGGAAGCATCCGGCCCTGCTGTCTGTATCTACTTTCTTGGCTTTCTAATTTTAACCTTAATTAAAATTTCAGTTTGGCTGTGTGTGACTTTGTGACCGCGGGGGATTTTTCATCTCCAAAAGGATGTTGCGGATAGGAAGGCTTGTCCCCGCAAGATGCACAAATACTCCTGGTACTTGTAATCATTTGTGCTCTCTTCTGCCATTAAAGTGTGATATTGCCTTGTCTGAAATTCAAAGTGATTGGCCTTTGAGGTGTGCCAGCTATTGGAGGACACAGTCTTCTTACAGAACACCGTGAGAAAAATCATCCAGCTCCCAAATTGCATGCGGAATTACCCAGCACTTCTTTAGAAAACTGAATATAGAAAAAAACCACATTTGGGGACAACGGACACAGACTTCTGAATTATTGGCTCTTTGAGCATTTCCCTTATGGAATATATTCATGAGAAACAGGGCCACAGGCCACATGCAGCCAGGAGACAACCAAAGCCTTGTTGTTGTGTGCGTATCTCTGCTGAGGAGGGGAAGGCAGGGCCCCTACAATTTTAGAGCACAGTTAAGTGATTATCCTACAGTTCAATGCTCCTGAAGGCAGCTGTACATTAGCCTGGGGGAGAATGGAGCAATGTCTTTATAGAAAAGGAGATCTTAGAGTGGAATGCTGGACCCGGCAGCATGCCATGAGCTCACTGTTTTTGGCTACAAATGGAAAGAGGGATCCAAGAACAGCAGCTGCCCGGAAACTTCCCAGCAGGAAGTAGCAGCACCCATAGCAACAGAAAAAGCCAGAAGGGTCAGGTGGGCCCAGAGTAGGATCTTGAAGGGACTTGAGGCTATCAAGACATGAGATGACTTGGCCTTATACTGCCTCTGGATCTGAAGCACATACACCCGTCACTTGCCTAGTACTACTGAATGACAAGAAAGTAAAGTTGAAATCCTTGAAATCTGTTTAATTTCCAGAGTCACTCATAGGAGTCATGTCCCTTCTCCAAGCCCATGAGATTGTGGAGCATTTGCATGGGAAGGGGATGGAGGCTCGGTCAGCGTGGCCCTGCACTGTCAGGGGTGTAAGATAGTGTTGTCAAGGTTACATGATGAGTCCTGCCAGTCACATAGAGAAAAGGGAAGGGGCTAAATTCAAAGAGATCACTGTTTCAGTTTCTCCTCTCCAATTCTGTTGCTCTCACTATGCAAATGTGAAACTCCCACAATTAAAACATTAAATTAAGTGGGGTGGTGGTGGTGGTGGTGGTGGTGGTGGTGGTGGTGGTGGTGCACGCCTTTAATCCCAGAACTCAGGAGGCAAAAGTGGATCTCTGAGTTTGAGGTCAGCCTGGTCTATAGAGCTAGTTCCAAGACAGCCAGAGCTGCACAGAGAAACCCTGTCTCAAACAAACAGACAAAAACAAACACCAACAAAAAACCCAAAACAGCAACAAAACCCACATCAAACTGAAGGATACACAGTCTTCAGTACAAATGGTACCTGAGACTCTAGTGGACCCAAGTAGAAACAGGGCTGAGTTGCCTGCTGTCCCAGATAGACCCTGTTTGTTTTGGGGTTTTTTTTGTTTTTCACCTCTTGGTGACTCTCCCAGAAAACAAATCCTCCCTTCCAGGAATAGCTGGCGAGTTAATAAATGAATGCAGAAGATGACAGGTGCTGTTGGGTGCTGTGCAGCTTTGCAAACAAGCTAAGTCATCATCGGCAGCAACATTTGCAAGGGCAGAGCTTAAACCCAACCAAACAATCTCCTTCTCTGCAGACAAGGTCCTCCAGCCCCAGGAAACACCGATTCCTTCGTGCTCGAGTACCTAGAAAACTGGTCCTGCCTCTGTGCTTACTGGCTAGAATATTTCTTCTCCACCCTGATGCCTCCTGTTCCTTAAACAACACATCGTGTTTATTGAGCACTGGTATGTGTCAGGAACTGTCCTAAGAGGTTTCCATGCATCTTCTACTTGATCCTCCCCTTACCCCTAGTAAGGGTACAGGATCTTTGCAGCCAGTATACAAATAACAAAATGGCCATTTAGGAAGAGCGAATGACTTCCCAAGGCCACAGAGCCACCTGACCTCCCAACCCTGTCATTCTGGAGCCTTCTGTCTCCCATGCTCCAGGAACAGACACACAATAATGGAATCAAGGCTCTGCTGTCACCAAGAATCGCCAAAGCACCAAGTCTAGTAGACCAGGGTTTGCAAACACCTTTTGGCGTTTAGGTTTTTAAAAAGTCGAAATAAGGGAGATGGAGTTGATCAGCTTAGTAACAAAACAAAGGCAGAGAATGCAAGTGTGGGGCGTTTGGAAAAGCGTATCCTGTCTAAAGCCAAGAGACTTCAAGCATGCTTTGCAGCATTAGTTATAGAACATGAAATCCAATCACTCTTGTGGACACTTGGATGGAATGAAGACAAGCACAGTGTATTCCCTGAACAAACATTCCCCACATGGGGCGGTTCCTGTGGAAACAACAAAAATAAGCCAACTTAGTTATTCAGCGTTCACCTTCCCCAGGCTGTCCTTAGGGCTGCTTCAAAGAGGGAAGCAGGAAAAGTAAGCCACATAAAACCCCAGGACAGAATACTTCTAGTCACAGAGAAGAGCCACGCCTCTCTCTCATCTGTGATTTCCAACTCCATTTCTTATCGTTAATTTCCTTGATTTACTCAGACTTCTTACTATAAACCAGTTTCCAATGTTTAGGGTGTGAAATGGGCACTCAAAATTATTTTGTTGATTGATCTGGCCTGGTTCTGCCCATTTATTTATTCATTCATAAAAGGATTCTGTTCTCTCAGGGTCAGAAAAAAAAAAAAAAGGCTGAAAACAAGGTGTCAAAGTTGTCAATATCCTAGTGAGAATTGTCCACATCAGCAGACAGCTCTCTACTGGTACTAATAGGAGTTGGCTAAGTAATTTCTCCTGTTCACTGGTCAAGACTCTCTCCCTGACTCACAAGAGACTGGGGAGGGAGAACCCTGCATTTGTGGGTGTTTGACAGGGCCATGAACCACTCCCCTATCCCCTGTTAATTCAAAGGAACAGCAAGGAAATTATTTTAAAAGCTGTGAGAGACTTACCAAAAAAGGAGGCGGGGATTGACATTACACATCCCAGATTGGACATCTACATAGCCAGTGGGCCAGATGGCATGCCTTTGTAACATCCTTCCCGACAAAAAGATGAACTACATTGTCGGGTGGGTTGGGTGTGCGAGCTGAGAGGAGAGGGAGGAGGGGGCATTGTGGGAAGCCTCTGCCTCTCACTAGTATGTATGGTTTCTGTAGGCCTCGGGGACACATGGAAGGGACCTGAACTTGCTCTTATTTTCAAATGTCTTGCTGCATAAGTGCCCAGTTCTCTCCATAGATCTTCAGAGGCAGTGCTCTAGAGTCCTCATTGTCGCGTCTGCCTCGACCAGCAAGAAAGAATGACCGGTCGGATTCTTATCAATCAGCTTTATTACAAGACTATCTTTATTTAAGGACGGGGACCCCAAGCGCAGAGCGTGTCTCTCGGGATAGGTTAAGCTGCAATACCTCATTAGCATAAGGCCGACTCTGTGTAATGCTTGTTTATTTAGAAAGTTGAGCTGTCATGTTGGAAACGGCCATCTTAAATCAGCTGCCTATACCTCATGACCCTTTGCAGTAGTTATGTCATTCTCGAATTGATTGTTTATTTCTTCATCACTCATCAGCTCCAGTTCTACAGAGGTCTGGGTTTTTTGTTTGTTTGTCTTTGTTTTTTTTTGTTTGTTTGTTTTTTTGTTTTGTTTTATTGTCCTTGGTTTTGGTGATCCTGATCAGGTTCTTTCTTATCAAGGGCAGAGGCTAAGATTAAGTTTTTGCTGTTTTCTTTTATATTTAAAAAGAGCTGTTGGCTTGTGATGACTTTGCTATGTTTGGTATGCTTGCCCATCTCACAGGATAATGCAAAGTTCAAACACCATCAGGATAGAACTACAGACTACTGGCTGTCCTTTTGTGTATTGGTTATTAAAAACTTAGAGTTATGCTATTTCTGTATGTTCAGATTCTGATATGCAGATTGTGTATTATCTGTCGGAAGACAGCCATTCATTTTTCATCTTTTTACGGATCACAGCAGCTGAGGCACTGGCAATCTTTGGTTTGGTACCATTTCTAGGATGAAGGGACAGCTTTTCAGCCCTGGAGAGATGATGCCTTTTTCAGGGTCACTAATTAATGTGAAAATAACATGAAAGTCTTGGCTCCTTCATTATTCTTTGTGTGTTTTGCAGGGAGGTGCATGCACACGTTTGGATATTCGGGCCATGTTTGCACATGCAGAGAACAGATGAGAGAGCCTGGTGTCCTGCCCTAATACCCTAACATTATTCCCTCATCGAGCTTGAAGCTAGACTGGCATCCAAGAACCCTGACTCTGGTCCCCACAAGCACCCGGCTTATAGATGGCCACACCCAGCTTTTTACATGAGTGGCAGGGATTTGAACTTGGGTCCTGAAGCATGCTAAGCACTCTTGCTCACTGATTCATCTCCCCACTCCTCCTTTATGTTTTTGTCATCTTCATGTATTAAAAAGCTGATGTCATACATATTGTCAATATCCCCTCTGCATTCATACCTTAACCTCCTTTAATCTGAACTAGTTTTTATGTCAATTGTCTCAGTTTACCTTATGTGATGGTTTGAATAGACTCAGGTGTTTGAATGCTTGGTCCACAGGGATTGGCACTATTAGGAGGTGTGGCCTTGTTGGAGGACGTTTGTCACTGTGGGGGTGGGCTTTGAGCTTTCCTATGCTCAGGTTCCACCTAGTGTGGAATGAGAGCCTCCAGGCTGCCTTCTGATCAAGATGTAGAACTCTCAGCTACTCCAGCATCATGTCTGCTGGATATTGCCATGTTTCCCACCATGATGATAATAGACTGAACCTCTGAACCTGTAAGCCAGCCCCAATCAAATATTTGTCCTTATAAGAATAGTCTTGGTTTTAGTGTCTCTTCACAGCAATAAAACTCTAACTAAGATACCTTACCTCCAGGTGAAACCTGACCAACCCATACACCAGTCCGCTCCACTGGACTTCTCCTGTGGCATTGGTCAGGAGTGGCAGCCCCACCCACATAAGTTCAGATGATTGTCCTCCATCAGTTCTCAGTCTTCTCTGCTGGCGACCCATTATATTCTCGTCTCCATTAACACCCTGTGCTTTGCCCTTTTTGTCACTCTGGCTAACTGGTTTCAGTCCCCAGCTTTAATTTGTAGAACATAAGTTGTCTTTAACCTGACCCTCTTTATAACTTTCTATGGAAGGGCTTGCTGGCTTCTTAGCCCAGCTACATATAATGTTGGTAGACTGCCATTTGTGTGGTTTGTACAGGTTTCCTCCTATCCCTCCCTTCCAATTAACAATACACCCTTACTTCAGATCACCTTTAACCTTTACTCACGTGCTTTGATTTCTGTATGAGAAACCAAGATCAAGTCTAAGATTTCATGATAACCGTTGTCTAACATCCAGGATCTAGCCTGGTATCCTGTGCAGACCAGGCTGGAGCTCCATCACTGTGTTGATATCTTCAGCCGCATCCACCACTGTGTGGTTCTGAAGATGAAAGATAGTGGATGCTTCCCCTCAAAAAAAAAAAAAAAAAAAAAAAAAGCCCTTGGCCCAGTGGTTCTCAACCTGTGGGTTGCGACCCCCTAAAGGATCAGTCATATATATGTACACACATATATATGAATGTAAATATATATATATTTACATTAAGATGCCTAACAGTAGCAACATTACAATTATAGTTGTGATCACCACAGCATAAGGAGTTGTATTAAAGGGTGACATCATTAGGAAGGTTGAGAACCACCGTTCTTGACACCTCCTTTGTGGCTAACCTTGCTCTCTGTGCTTTCCCTACAGAGATCCCTCAGACTAGGTTGACAGTCTCCCAATGGGCACTGAGGTTATTTTCCATGTCTATGTTTTTTTGTTCCAGCTATAATTTTATTCCGACATTTCCCATGAAATAATAATGTTAACAATTCCAGGATGGTAACTTAGTTTATTCTCGATCAAGTCAATAATTAATCTAATTATATTGAATATGGACTAACTAATGCTTCTGAAATAGTTTTAGCTGAACTTTTGTTTTTTTTTTTACTTAGTCATAAAAATAATTTTTACTCAACAGCCTTTTCCAATAAAGAACAACATATTTTCTGGGTCTTAGGCTTGCCTTTTGCCCTGTGAGACATAAATAATATGTTTATAAAATTACCAACTATATCTGAGAGTTTGGAGTTGATATAACCCTTTATTTGCCTAGGGTCTCAGAAGTATTTCACCGATCTCTGTCACACAGCCTATGTGCATCTGAGATTCCCACTGCAGGAAGTTAGGATAATTAGCCTGTGGACTTAAGAGACCTGGCTGTAGTGTATGGTGGGATTCAGGCAAGCTGAGTTTGCACTGAGAGCTTCCAGTGTCCCTAGCCCGCATGCTGGACTAATTTATACTCAAGGGTAAAAATTAAGGTTACCTCTTGGCAGCCAGCCAGACTGTTGCACAGGTTCAAGCTGAGGCTGTAGGTTGTTGCAAAGCTGCAATCCTGTGTTCTCCCTGTTCATGCTGTGTGCTTGGAGCTTGCTTCTGGGCTTCTCACCTGTACTTCTGTCTCAACTGCCCTTACCAGTGATTTTTATTGGAAGGTTCACTCATGAACATAAGTGTAAATTACTCTCGAATTGAAGGCTCAAATCAATAAACACAGATTTTTTTTCCTACCTAGTTACTGGCTTGTTTCAAGATTCTTGAGAAGCTCATATCTCTACCAGGCTCATCTTCAACAAGTCCCTAGAGATTTCCATTCACTATGACCTTGCGGTCCATCAGTCCCACAACAATATGCTGATTCACAATAGTCACCCTCAGAGAAGGAAGGGAGAGCTGTCTTCTCTTAGGCTTCATTTGGCTTTTCTTATGTCTGAAATCTCCTGTGATTTTCTTTCTTCTCATTGGTCTCTTACCCATAAAAAGACCCTGAAAGAAGCCTTTGTTGGAAAGGCCTGTGGATGCACAAAGAGCCTCATTTTCGAAAGGCAACAGAGACCTGAGTTCCCGAGGAGGCTGAATCACATACATCAGAACTCTTGCACTCTGCCTACCATGATGTCATGCTAGGAGCAGCATTTTAGCGGCCCTGTGCTATCTTACTTGAGTCCTTGGCTGGCAGCCTCACCACCTAAACCCTTTAGCCTCCCTTGTAGAAATTTGTCTGCAACTCTGGGCAGCTGTTGTGATTCCTGGGTTCTTTGGGAGATCTGGCATTAAAAATACCGTCCTTGAAATAAGCCAGCTCAGCATGCCACAAACTACTCCTGACAAAGGAGTAAATTTTCAGTCTGGGATGGAGCAAATTATTTAAAATAATAAAGGAACAAGCTTGTCTCCCTTAGGAGACTCTGTCCTAAAAAGAAAAGAAAAAGAAAAGAAAAGTAAAGAAAGAAAAGAAAAGAGAAAGAAAAGTAAAGAAAAAGATTCCTATTAAATGCATTCAACTCACTTGCAATGGAAAGAGTATCCAAGTTCTTTTGTGACTACCATCCATGATGTGTTCATGTGACATGTGTTCTGTCTTCAGAAAAAGAAAAAAAATGTGCAGTTTTAAGTCAGTACATGTGATGTCAATAAGCATGAAAATACGTGAGCAGCATTATTAAAAGGTAATATATGACAAACGACTGTGATGGGCTCATCCTCCATGGCCAGAGATACTGAGAAGCAGTTGGTTGAGTTAAATGTCAGAGTTCAGGAGCTGTATCTGATCCAGAGGACCTAGCCAATAATATTTGTTGAGTAAATAAAACTGAAAAGCGGATGAGAGCCATCAACTCTAAGAGCAAATCATAACTTCTAAACTCCTCAAAGGCATGCCTCCGCACATCCTGGTTCTATGTCCCTAGAACTGTCACTGAGAAGGGACACCGAGGACTTCCCCACGGCTGACCTCTGCACGGTGGGTAGCAAGAGGCACTTCCAGGACGTTCTCTGAGAGGCAATGATAGTTTGTTTGAGACCACAAAGGGTTAGGGAGGCTCATGGAGCGATGGTTCCTTCACACGTGGTTATTGTAAGGATGAGCCGGGTCTGTGTCAGTCTTAGAGAGGACAGGGTTCATGGACAAACATTGGCTCTCAATCAGAAGAAGAGGATAATAGATGGAAATGGAAGGTGAATATAATCATAATATAGTGTATACGTGTATAGGACTGTCCAAAATTAAGTGAATTTTGACAGAATCCAGGTATCACCATTTTTTAAAAGCACCATGTTAAGTTCTCACAAAATCAATCACATGTCACATAGACCTTCAGGCCATAAGTCCTAACCCTAGCTTGTGTGCAATGATTAGAGGATATAACGAGAGGATTTCTTATTGATGGAATCCAGTGCTTCTCAACCTTCCTAATCCTTAATACAGTTCCTCGTGTTGTGGTGACCCACAACCATAAAATTATTTCATTGCTACTTAATAGCTGTAATTTTGCTACTTTTATGAATCATAATGCAAATATCTGTGTTTTCCAACATGTCTTAAGTGACCCATGTGAAGGGGTCATTCAGTCTCCAAAGGTTGAGAACTACTGTATTAATCAGTTACATCTTACCCATTATTGTACAGACTTAGCTACGTTATTTATATTATGCTTATAAAGAGGGTATAAATTGGCAAACTCCCTTATAAAAGGACATTTTTTCTGCTTGCAGTTTTGCTGCAACTGTTTCTTCAGATAATGATGCATTTTCCCAATAATTTGGGTATATGTTTCAGCTTCCTTTTTGTTTATGGCAGACAAGCAGTTTATTTAAGTAAGGGGTTTGGTTTTGTTTAGAAATGTCTCTATCATATGAGAATTTGGTCCTTGTCATTATTTGATCTCATTATCTGGTCCTACCTAGGACAGTATCTTAACTAACCCAAAACTTGGGGCAATAGAACCAATTACTATTTTGTATTAACAAAAGACTCCTAGAAATAATGTTTTTAAACCAAGTGAATTATACAGCTTCCAATAAAGGAGACTTAGAGACTTATTTGCCATAATTAATATTTATAATTAATTCTCAATTTCATTTTGTTTCCAAGGGCCACCTCTTTTACAGCCATAAACAGCTAATGTACTTACAGGAGATGGGGGCATCTTGTGGCCCTCTTGAGAGGGTCCATGACGAACAAGCTGGGGAACCAGGAGTCTGACACAGAATGAAGAATTTGTACTTGGGAACTGTACAGACCGAGAAGCAATGCAGAGCTGAGTTTTTACTTGAAGAACACAAAGCAGACACGAAGAAGGCCAAGGTCTTCTGGGAGTGTTCTGTTCTACAATTTTCTTCAATATGGACCACACCCCCAAAGCCTAGAGGGCCAGGGAGATGATATGAATGATGGACACCCCTGAGGAGATGACTGTACCAACTAAAGAACAGGTTCCCTGAAGAGGTAGCCTGTGCTCAGCTCCTGCTAGGGCCAACATGCAAGAGTTGGGTGTTGGACTCAGCTAGATTTTCCACTTGTTAAGAAAAGGTGGAGATCATAAATTGTCAAGTGATACACTTGAGTTTTAACCTTAGAAGATGATAATGATAATATAATAATAATAACCACTTTCTGTTCTCTTTAAGCCAAGTAAACCCTATGGGCTGAGTCAATTCAGCCCACAGGCCCTTGCAATTCCCTTGACACCCACACTTCACATTCTGTATGTTCCATTGTTACAAAAAATCCATATATAGTGAAAAAAAAGGATTTGTCTTGTTACCATGGTAGCATCTTTCTGCTTAATAATGAGCAAAATGTTCTGTATTTAGACAATGCTAGGGGCTGGAGAATAGTTCTGTGATTAAGAGTGACTACTGCTCTTGTCAAAGGGCCCTGGTTAGGTCCTCACACCCATGTTGTATAGCTCATGACTGCATGTAACTCCAACTCCAGGGGATCCAACACCTTTCTCTGGACTCTGTAGACACCCCCCCCCCCCCCTTTACACACACACACACACACAACCACACACACACACACTATAAAAATAAAACACTAAAAAAAGCCCCCAATGTTAGCTAGTATAGAGCTTTGTGAGCTAAAAGATATAACCAATAATTGCATTTTTTTAAAGGAAAGTAAGCTATTACTGCTTTAATTCTATTCAGCATAGGTCAGTTTTAGAAACACTTTTGGATCAATAAAATCAGACAGTTTAGCTGGGTGGTGGTGGTGCATGCTTTTAGTCCCAGCACTGGGAGTCAGAGGCAGGAGGATGTCGGAGTTGGAAGGTGACCTGGTCTACAGAGCAGGTTCCAGGACAGCCAGGGCTACACAGAGAAACCCTGCCTGAAAATTGAGAGAGAGAGAGAGAGAAGAGAGGAGAGAGAGAGAGAGAGAGAGAGAGACAGAGAGAGAGAAAGAGAGAGATGAGGTAAGAGAGACAGACAGAGAGAAAAAACAGAGAACAGAGAGAGAGAATAGAAGCTATTTCAAAACCCTGTATTTAAGATGGTGCACAGAACAAAGAGAAAATACATAGCTTTCTGTTCATTCTACATTAAATATTAAATTTGCACATTTAATAGCTACCTTTGATGTCTGAGTCATTTACATTAATCATTCAAATGTTTTAATCTTCTTTGTTAGATCATTTGGAATTATCAAAACAGTTTAACACCAGAGGACCTTCTCCCAACTTTTCTAGGCTACAGCCCAAAACTTGCAGCCCATGAATTCTACATAGGACATAAATGAATTAATTCTTCTTTCCCTAATTACTACTATCTCCCATTGATTCTATCCCAGAGAGATGATGAAATAAACTCATCAAGCCAAGAATTCCCATTTTTATAATCATAAGTCATAGAATCTGTCCATTTTAAGTAAGGCTGTTGAACTGAGGCCGAATCCTTAGATTGTTAAAATAGCATGAGTTTGGTCTTAGAGCTCCAAGCTCCTGCAAGCTGTTGCTGAGAACGCACACTTAATGAAGGCTGAGAAGATGATGTGCCGATGGAAAAGGAATATATATTTATGAGATGCTTCTTCATGAAGGGAAGATACATGCCACTTTCTGTTCACATTCAAACAGACAAAATAGGTCTTCAGCGAGAGACAGGACTCTCCCACATTACTGAGCTGTCACTTAAAATACAGTTTTGATTAATATCACTTGCACATTGAATACTGACTTGGTCTCTTTCCTTCCAGCAGGAAATGCAGATCCACTGGGGACGCAGGGGAAGAACACATGTAAACCCATGGGAATGGGCCCTGATGAAATGACCCAACGCATGATTATTCCTCGCTACTTCCTGACATCTATTCCTCAAATCCCCAAACTAACAGTTCTCTGAATTTATGGTTCATGAAAATGTTCAAGGGGTTTTCAGATCTCCCTCTCCTGGCTCCCCAGAAAGTGCGGAAGGGAGGGATTTCAAAGATGTGCTCGGTGGTCAGCCAAGGTTCACTCCTTGAGATCTTGCAGATATTTATTAAGAGTTCATGGGAGGGGATGCTCGATTCTCTAGACATGGATGGATTTTCCAAAACAAAAACTGCAGGTACTTTTAAGTCTGTGGCTAGACTGAGCTAAGCTCCTCTCTGGTGATAGGATTATTCAAATGTGCAGTGTCTAGTTTACTCAGCAGCCCTGGAGCACAATAGGATAGGAAGTGGGGAGGGTGCCAGCAAGTTTTATAAGGAAAGGACTCTCCAAGGCTAAGGAGGAAACAATTAGAGGACCCCATCATCTCCACGAGGCAAGTTCTGATGACTTACATGGAGCTATGGGAGAGTGGCTTTCTGAACCTCATCTGGACACACAATGAGGGGAGGAGGCAGGTCATCCTCTTGTAAAAGGATGTGCACATTGATGCCTTATACTCTTTTGTTCGTTTGTCTTTAATGGGGTTGAATATGTTTGTAAAGACTCAGTCAGAACCTTGGCAAATGTCCATCTGCAATGGTGTATGCAAGTCATTGTGATAGGGACCAGGCTACCCAGGGTATCCTTGTGGTTTTTCTCTTTGTCTTCTCATACACTGCACAAAGTCACCTTATAGTATAGGGGTAGAGGTAGGAAAATGAATGGTTTTTGCTTTGCTGACTCACTTAGATGTGGCAACCAAAGATATGTGTTTCTTGGAGAATTTAAACTTTTAGAAGAAACTAAATGTGATGTTTATCCCCCCAAATTTCTTCAATATGACCCTTAGAAGAGCAAGCTTTAGGTTAACAGTCGATCCCATATGTGACAGTGGTCTCAATGATGGAGCTGAAAATCTTTTACCACACAATGACACTGCAGCCATCTGGGATCACAGAACAGTGAGTTGCTCACATGTTTGTGTTGATGCTGATGTAGACGAGTCTATTGAGCTGCCAGTCATGGAAAACAAACACCTGTGGCTATGTTCAGTGCCTAATACTAGATGCTAGAAGTGGCTGCCACTGGCATACATGTTTACTACAATGTACTTATGCGGCCATTTTGAAGTATACACTTCTGTTTATACAAAAGTCAACCACTAAATAGTATGCTAGGGCTGGTGTGATAGCTCAGCAGGTAAAGGGCTCGCTCTGTACGCCAGGCAACGGGTCCTGGGACCCACATAAAAATGGAAGGAGAGACTTGACTGTACGGGCTTGCCATGGCACATCTGCCCAAATGCACACACTGTGCATATATGCACAATAATAAACAAATATGTTGAAAGCGTGTCTCACAATGACCATAACAGCTTTACTGGTTCCTGTGTTCTCTTGCTTTTCCCTTGCATCAAGGAGACATTCTAAGTGATGGGCTCATAGTATCTGAGCTTGTTGGAATCACTTTATGATGTTCCCACAAGCACTAACCTGAGCATACATTGGCCAACACTTCCTGTTACCTATTCATTCGTAACTATACCCTGTTTTTTATTCCTATCTGATAGCATGGCCACAGTAGAGCACAAATCTCACATGTTAGTTTTTCTAGCTTTTTTTTTCTGATGGGGAAGAAAATGTTTTAAAAATGCTGTCTAGTATTTGTCATATAAATATACTACAATATATATTTATTCTTTGTACCACTGATGAATATTTGTTTTTCCCAGTTTCTGATTATAATAAATAAAGCTCTTGTGGACATTAGTAAAGTTTGTTGGATATAAATACTCATTTCTCTTGGGCATCTATCGAGGAAAAAAAATACATACATTTAGCTATGATGATGTTGCTAAGTAGGTTTCCAAGATGACTACACGATTACATATTGACACCAGCACTTGGAATTGTGTCACTCTTCAATCTCTTCAACACTGGTATGTCCATCATCCTGTAAACTAACATGGAGAAGTGTTAATCGCACTTGCTTCATGCTATGCCCTCCTTTTGTACCCTCAATAGCCGTCATTGGCTTAGTCCTCTTCAATCTTTTTTTTTTTTTTTTTTTTTTTTTTTGGTATATAAACTATTTATTAACAGCCAAGGCGCAGAGACTCATTTCTTCTTGGACACACCCACAGTACGGCCCCTGCGGCCAGTGGTCTTGTGTGCTGACCGCGGACACGAAGGCCCAAAAGTGGCGCAGCCCTCTATGGCTCGGATTTTCTTCAGCCGCTCAAGGTCCTCACGCAGCTTGTTGTCTAGACCGTTGGCCAGAACCTGGCTGTACTTGCCGTCCTTCACATCCTTCTGCCTGTTCAAGAACAGTCTGGGATCTTGGACTGTCGTGGTTCTGCATGATGGTGATCACCGGCTCCACCTCATCCTCGGTGAGTTCTCCTGCCCTCTTGGTGAGGTCAATGTCCGCTTTCCTCAACACCACGTGAGCATATCTCCGCCCACACCCTTAATGGCAGGATGGCGAAGGCTATTTTCCGCGCCCATCGATGTTGGTGTTGAGTACTCGCAGGATATGCTGGAACTTCTCGGGGATCACTAGAGACATGGCGGCGGCCTCAATTAATATTCTTATCTTTTACTTATTGCTATTTTCTTTCATGGTCCCTTTTTATCCTTGATTTTTAGAAAGTATTGCTTGTCCCAAGAGCATAAAGAGTCTCTTTCATGTTTTCTTTCAGAATACTTAATAATTTATTTCTCATCTGAGGTTATTATCCATCTGGTTTAATATTTAGGGACAGTGTGAGGAGAAATCGAAGTTATTTGCTTCCACATCGTTATCTAAGTATACCAACATGATATGAAAATAAGCCATCCTCTCCTTATTAGACTATACCTTTGTCATAAATGAGCTATACTTGCATGTTAAGTATACTTGAATGCTTCTGTTTCTAGAAGCATCTCTAGAAAAATATTTGATGTCCAGTTTTTGTCTTTCAATGTCAGCTCTTAAAACCCAAACTAGTAGCAGTTGCTTTGTTAGCTGATATCTTTTACATTTGTTAAGGACAGACTTTGTCAAAAGCATAAGAAAAAGCCTTTGAGACTTGAAAGTAATTTTGGTCCTGTGTTAACCTAGGATCTTAGTGTTTCTGTTGCTAGGATAAGGACCATGTCCAAAAGCTTTATGTCACCTACAGTTCACAAGTCACCATGGAGGAAAACCAGACAGGAACTCAAGGCAGGAACTTAGAGGCAGGAACAGAAGTGGAAGCAATGGAAGAACACTTCTTCCTGGCTTGTTCCTCCAAGCTTGCTTATCCTGCTGTCTTATACTCCCTAAAACCACATTGTCCAGAGATGATGTCACCCATAGTGGAATGGGCCCTCCCACATCAATTATGAAAAACATGCCTCACAAGCTTGCCCACAGGCCAGTCTGACAGGAGGCATTTCAGAGATTGAGATTCTCTTTACCCAGATATACCTAGGTTCCATCAAGTTGACAAAAACAAACCAGCACACTTAGAATTGGAGAGAAGAGAAGATAGTGGCTAGTCTTCAGCCTATGGTGGGTAGAAGAAAGGATGGAAAGTTACATGGGCTGTATCTATTTGACTTGGATACTGGACAGAATCATCAAGTAAGGTAGAAAATCCCTATTTCAAGAGAAAGAGAGACCAGCATGACCCACAAGAGAGTCAGATGTTCGCTTCTAGATTGTTATTCCAGGAAATATGACCTCTATCAATGCTGAAGACCAATATGAGGAAGAAAAAACCTAAAACATATTCTGAACAACCTGACTGATTTAAGGAGATCAGATCCATTATTTAATGTTAAAGTAATCCATGTGTAATATCCATAAGTCAAGAAATTAGTGTTGTCCAGATAGAGCAGGGCAGCTGTGCATACAAATTCACAGTGGTTATAACAGCTTGCACACATCTGTGCAAGTTCAAGCCAGCTCAGTACCAGGATGAAGAGAGGAGATGAACAACAAATCCTACCCCTAGCTGAGGATCTGTTGGCATCTGAGAGCTGCTGGGAGAGAGAATTCAGTTTTCTTTGTGAATGTGGCTCCTGATAAGTCAACCACACTCCAGTGGAAGGCCATACATCCAAGAATATATGGACAGCACAAACTGGACTTGATTGGTATTTAAGAAAAAAAATGATACAAAGTTGGGTAGTAGAGCAAGGGAATGGGTCTATGTTGCCTGTGACCTGGACTACTCACGGTCCTACCCTACCTGCCCTTTGGGGTCGGAAGTGAGTTGGTGCAGAGTCTGGGAGCAGTGAGAAATGCTGCAGCAAGCTCATCTGAGCACTGCTGCATGCTCCTTTAATACCCTCCACCTGTGCCCCATTAGTCCCAAGAAAGCATTTCTTCTAACCAGCAGTTCCCAATTGGCTGGCATTGTCCTCACCAGCAATCCTTGGTCTCTCAGGCAGTCCTCAATCAGGTCCTCCTGCAGGAAATGCTTTTGAGGTTGCCCAGCCTGTAGCATTTACATAGAGGAGGCTCCACCATTCCTGCTACAGATCTGACAGGAGCTGGAGAGAAGCGACTATGATCAGACCACATTTTACAAATTCTCAAAGAACTGATTTAAAAACTGTTGTCACGTCATGCATTCATTGTATAGGGTACCATGATATGTAAAGATGCCTTCACGTTTCACATACAGATGCATTGCACTCTGGTCACATTAAAAAAGCAACATGTGTGCCTTGTGTGAGGAACCTAGCTCGTGGGTGAATGAGCTTAAATCAACCTCCTGACTACAGCTTTGCTAGTGATAGTTGTTTCTCCTTCACACCCAATTTCATCCCTCTTCTTCCAGTAGCAAGGCAACTTTCAACAAATATTGATTGAACAAGCTATTCACAGTCCAAATCAGCTTGGGACAGTGGGAAAAAGAAAAGAACAGAATCTGAGCGGAGACAAAGTTTTGATTCCACTTTTTACTACTCTGAGATTTTGGGCCAATTATTAAAACTTTGTTGTTAAATATAGCAAAAATCTCAACTTTGTCTACTGTACATGCACTAGTGATAGTGAAATTACTGCTTTTAGTTAACAGACACCTCTTAGAAATGATAGAATTTTAGTTGTACTATGGAATGCTGTGAAGTGATTCATCAGTAAGAAAAGCTATAATAACTACGATATTGCAGAGGTCAAGCACAATACTAAAATAGTCTTGTAAAATTAGTATTTACTTTTAATAGATGAAGTAATTGAGACTTAGAGAAATTAAATCTTTTGCCTAGTATTACATAGCTCATCAGATGGTGGGAGCAAGATGCAAAGCCAGATTGCCTGAATGTGGAGTCTGCTGTCCGCTGGGACAATTCAGTCTCTGCTAATGTGTATCATTGAACTGGAAGACAAAGAGTCAGGCAGTATCAGCTGCCAGTCCAACTCTCTCTCTTGACACTGGTATGGAAAGACACCATGAAGAACCAATTATGAGCAACATCAGTGGCCGTAACCTCCCCTTTTGGGATAAATAGATCGGAGAAGCAAATCCTATTCTGGACAAGCCTAGAAAACACAGAATGTGCTCAAAGACTTCCACTGACTGTTCAGGCTCAGCCAGCAGCAACGCCAAGTCTAAGCCAGGCTGGGAACAAACTCCAAAGCAGATATTGCAGCAGCTGTGGTCAGTGACGTCATCAACATGCTTGATGCCCATCTGCATGGAGCCGTGCTGGCTGGAGACACTGCATCACCAGTAGTGCTCGCCCAACTTCTGCTCCCCTGGGATGCTGGGAATGCAGGAGCCATGGCCACTGACTTCATTCCAAAGTGGCATCTGGCTCTGGAATCCATGCCTAACCCCATCTCAGCACAAAGACAAAGTCATTCCTCTCTCTCTCTCTCTCTCTCTCTCTCTCTCTCTCTCTCTGAAGCCACTATAATTTTCTGCCATGGTTCAGCTTTGTTAGATTCTCTCTTATTAAAAATGGTAATTCGGGAGCTGGTGAGGTCATTCAGTGGGTGATGGAATGTGCCACCAATCCTTATGATTAGATTTTGTTCCCCAGGACTCACATGGTGGAAGGAGAGAACTGACTGCCACAGGCTGTCCACTCACCTCTATGATGGTACCTTAGCACAGTGCACCCACACACAAGCATGTACAAATCATACATACATGCATTCATATGTACGTGCATTCATACATGCATGCATTCACATGTACATGCATTCATACATGCATGCATTCACATGTACATGCATTCTTTAAAGCAATGAGAGAGAGGGAGATGCTCTTACCTCAGTTCTAGGGAGGGAACAAGTTTTTAAAATTTCTCACTTCTTTGAAAATTATTTAGCAAGTTTCCTAGGGAATAGCAAAATAGAGCCATTTCCCAAAATAGGTGACACTAGACATGAATCTGATTGGGGAGAAAAGGGAAGAGTGAATCGGCCTTCAGACACTGAGCTGTGGGTAAAGATGGATGCCTGCTAGGTGTGGTCTGGACTGCCACACACCCAACGTTCAGCAGAGATAAGGGCTGGAGAGGCAGATGGAAGACACATGAAACCACAGTAAAGTCAAACTGTAAAGTCTAAATCATAGCTGCTGTAGCAAAGGACAAGGAGCAGGCTGGGTGACCCTTTGCCATTGCCCTCTTGGCTTCAGCCCTGGCTGGGAAAAGCACTGCTCAAAGACTCAAAGACTGTCATGGCAGGTATTCCACTAGACTCCCTGCTGATTTTCCATAGCTCTCTCGAAACCCTGTCAAAATAAAGGTTTGTGAAATTGGAGGAAACTTGAAATTATGAGCTTCTTAGAGAAGTGCATAGAGACAGGGCAGTGTTGTGTGTATTGAATCTTTTGGAAGTGTTCATGCTAAGCAGTAGTCTGTCACACAGCTGGATCATTTCTCAACATTTTCAACTTTTAAAATGTATTCCACCTTTCTCATGGAAAACATAAAATATTGCCCATATGCACTTGAGTTTCCTCTCTCGGTGCTCCTCGATAGAAGCCTAAGTAGCATGAAACCACCCAACTGCTGATTTCCTGGTGGCACTGGACTACTCCTTGAAGAATAGAAGCTGAGTAGGGACGCTAACAGGTGTTGCAATAAACCTTCCAATTTCCTGAGTCCCGAGGAGCCAGCTATGGTACCCTCATCTGAAGACTGGGAGGGAGGGAGTGTTTTTCTTTCTAGTTACAAGACACTGTGAAGCTGTCAGGGTGCCAATGGTGACAGAGAGCACTGGTGGCCAGGGCTGATTAGCTGAAACCTTGGCCAGGCAGAAAGCCATTGGAAAGGGTCCAGGTCAAAGCAAGAATGTGGTTGAGGGAGGCGCCAACTCTGTGGGAGACTGCAGCTGCAGATGGCAAAGGCCAAGGTGGGGTGGCTGGGGTCAGGGCTGTGGGAAACAGACACCCCAGGAGTCTGCATGTGGGTAGCAGAGGCAGGGAGAAGCCACAACTTCGAAAACTGAGTCACAGACTCAAGGATGTCACTCTTCCGAAAATTCCATAGGTATCTGAGGTGAAATGCACGAAGTGAAGTTTCAGAATATGGGCAGTAATTGTATCATTTTGTTTTGAGTCCACAGACTGGTGTGCTGAGGTTATCGGAGATATAAATAAAACCCATGGATTACAGAGTGGTTAAAGAGCAGCTGTCTGCTTAGTTTATATGCACGCATATACATGTGCGTATATAAACAGCATGGCCCGACAGAACACATTTGCAATTAATTTTAAATTACTAAGCACTAATGGATGATTTTAAGATGCTTGCACACAATTTGTTCTCGAGCATTTTCATATTTGAACTCCTCCCAATCTTATTTACATTGCTCCTTTGCTTAGCAAATATTCTCTAGCTAATGTCATGTTTGTAAGTGCTCCTGGCTTATGCAACTGCCGAGGCTGGAACCCTGCTCCCGTGTAAACACAGACACCTGGAGTCCAGAAGAGCAGGGTCAGGCAGCTTCATGGAGGCCAGTTTCTTAGAAGGGGCAGGATGTCCATTGTCTTAATTGGAGTTCTCAGAAGAAACAGAATCAGCTGGGAACTCTAAGCACACATAAACACACACATGTACACGCACACATTCATATATGTAGACTACTCGCTATGTCAGAGAGAGAGAGATACAGAGACAGAGAGACAGAAAGAAATGTTTCCAGATCAATGTCATTCAAGTCTTTACATCTCCTCAGTAGAGAATTACTAGTTATATAATCACTACTCAGGTAATTGAAGTGTAAGTAACTTCTAGATGCCTGGCACAATCTGTAGGCCAGCTTAGACATTCTGAATAATAATCTGTGTTTTAACAGGGTCCCCATGTGATTTGTTGGCATACCACACTCTGAGGACACTTGATTCAGTGATGGCCTGCTTAACCAGAATACTGTTAAACTTCTATCATTAACAAAACACTATATAGCGCACTCTGGGGACAACTGATAAATAAAGTAGACATAGTCCTGGGTCTCACTGGTACTCTCAAGTTAATACTTGTTCAGCTAAGCTAAATGATGTATTATTGTGTGATTGTTCCCACATATGTACATGCTATTAAATAATATGCAGTCAAAAATACCCTTATTTACATGTTTGGATATTCATAACATATCTTTGCAAGTGAAAAAGCACATTCCAAAATGGTGTATACTAGATAAGGTAATCTGTTTTGCAGACACAAAATAATTGAAACGGTGTGCATATAAGTAGTATCTGAATATATAAGCCAGAAAATTTTTAGAATCTCTCAGGAAAGGGGATTATGGGTGATTTTTTTATCTCCTCTCTTAAAAGATTTTCAGCATTTTCGTCCAATCTTTTACAATAAGCACATGCTATTTTAATAATTAGAAAAGACAAGAATCCTTTTGGTTTTGCAAACGATGACCTTATCGGCTGTATCTGTTCCTCTTCATCGTCTGTTCTTGCAATAAGGAGGTCCAAGGTTCATAAACCATGTCTACACAATTCCTCATCTGGCTAAAATTCATGTGTTCACTTGTCTAGAGACAGACAGGATCAGGACTAAAGGCAGATGTGATTCAAGTACCTGTGTAGGAGGCCTTTATAGCCTCTGAGGCTGGGGGTTGGGGGAAGACAGAACACCAAGTCTATGGTCAAGTTCAACTCCAGCTTAGGAAGCAGACTGCAGGCAGTGACTCAACTATCCCATATCCTCTTCCTCAGGGCCAGATGGCTGGGCTGCAGTTCTCACGGTGCAGTTAATTCTTAGGACTAACAAAATGTTAGCAGAGGTGATGCAGAAGGCTCCACCCTACTTCCCTCCCACATAACTGTCCCCACTCTCCTCCCATGATGAGTTGGTGTCCATAGGGCCCTGGAGACAGATATCAGAGCCACGGGGAGGAAGACCCTGAGCCCTGCCTCACATGAGTTACAGCAGGTTGCCATTTGGGAGCATATTTTGGGTGTGATATAAGCAAGGAATACTAAATCGTGATCACACTTGAGCCATGAAAACTTGGGGGTGGGGTGGGAAGCTGTCTGTTACAGAACATTTGCATCAGGTTTTGAGCAAAGTACTGCTGGTATGCCAAGATAAGAGAAGCAGAAAAGAATTCATTGCAGTGTATCAGGGGTTGGGTAGGGTTCCTCTTAAGGAAGACGAGTTTGACCTACTTAACTGAACTTCTGTTGTCTTTATTCTCACATCCAAGCCTTTGGGAATATTTACCACAGAGGATCTGCGTGGTGGCAGTCAAACAGTTGACACCAACGAAGAAATGAAGAAGGCCATATGTTTTTTTGCCTTTGTGGTTTCCTTCCCTGGCCTTATATATTAGTTAATTTCTTGCTTTCTGTGATAAAATGAATATGTGACAAAGCAGTTTAGGGAAGGAACGATTTATTTAGGCTTACAGTTTGACAGTCTGGGTCTTTGGGACAGGAAGGTTATAGAGACCTTGAAGAGCTTGAGGCATCTGGTCACTGTGTACCTGCAGTCTAGAAGCAGGGAGAAGTGAGTGCCAATGTCCACCTGGCTTTCTCCCTTGCGGTCTGGGATCCCAGCCCATGGAATGGTGCCCCGCTTAGCCTCGGTGAATCCTTCCATCTGCAAACACACAAAGCATGTTCACAGCACAGCCTGGTTTCCTAGATAATTCTAGATCTTGTCAAACCAGCAGATCAGGAGGCAAGATGCATGAGACATGATTATCTTAACCAGTGAAGAATGAATTCAGAACAGTTCTTCTCCAGAAAGCTGGTCTGCAGCAGGACTCTGAGATCTCAGACACTCAACACAACAACCCTGTCTGTTTAGCTGCAGTTGTGCATAAGGGCCATCAAGTCATCCCGTTAGAGTGCCTGGAGTTTCTTGCTTGCTTGAACATAACAGATCTAACACTCGAAATTACATTAAGATGAAACTTGGCCCTGAGTTTGTTAGCCAGATGTGAAATTTTATTGTCAAACAAATAAGCCAAAAGAAAAAGTGAAAAATGTTTCATGGATCCCCAGTGTTGTGATAGAGTGTTTGTTCATTGAAAAATTGAGCTAGGAGATTAGAGCTTCAACTTAAAATGTAAAATTTTGCAAACAGTTACTATTTTTAAAATATGACTATATGTATATATTCAAGAGGCTTTGAAATAATAGCTACTAACAAGATAAAAGGACCATGCACATTAATAAACTATTTGGGTGGGCCTGAGAATATTCTCTTTCCTTCTCACTAAACTGAAGCCTTGATGTTGAATAACAAACCTTGGCCTACAAATAATGTCTCTCTTTGTCATGAATTTATTTCAGAGTCTTTTCCTAGGCAAGCAAGAGGCACAATCTGGAAGATATCTTAACAACCAACACTTCCTGTTGGATGTCAGAAACGACTGTTACTGTAAAAAAAAAAAAAAAAAAAGATAGCCTCTCCACTAACACCTTGAATAAAGGCATGTTTGGTGACAGCCTGAGACATGGTGTTCCCAGGGATGACCCAGGGAATCGGGGAATTTGGAGTCATAGACTACCTGGTCAGGGTCAGAGAAACTACAGGCTGTTTAACACTGTCAGTGAGTTAGTACCATAGAAAAGAGGAGCAGGGTAGGAGTGGACAATGTCATAGAGGGAAGAAGAATGACAAGGAGAAAAGTCTGGCAAGCCATCAGAAGACACCGAACATGGGTGAAGAACTGATCCCTTCTGGAACACAAGCAGAGCCCGTGCTATTGATGAACCCTGACTTCTCCAGGAGGCCAACCCACGGCCCCCTGGAAGCCTGATGCAGACCACCAGGGGAGCAGGGACCACCCCTGGAGGACCCCTAAGCTGGTGGGCAACTCTGAAGCCCAGAGGTAGCACTCTCTGTGGCCATAGCTTCTTTTATTGCCTGAGGGACATAATGATATTTATACCTCATTCTAGAAGTCAGTGGGGCTTAATAAGTTCAAGTGCATAGGCACCAAGAAGCTTGGAGAAAAGACTAGAATTATATTATTCCTGGCTGGGAGTGTTCCCTTTAAAATGTCTCCTAATTACAGTACCACCCTTGTAGATGCAGACCACAGAGAGGTCCCGGGCTGTATTGTAAACTTATTCCCACCTAATAAACTTCTTTTCTTGGCATTTTTCTCCCTGAAGCATGCTCTTTTATCCCCCAGCTCTAAACCCAGGCCTGTCCGCTTCAGGAGATGTCGCCACGGGGTGAAACTGGATGAAGACCAGTGGAACTGTAAGTCGAATCCCTTTGTGTCACAATTAGGGCTGGAGCCTCACAGAACTGATGTCCCACATGTTCAGCTGCTAAGAGAACTCACTAGGCTACCTGCTTGGCTCTGAGGCTCAGCCACTCTGTAGTTTATCTGACTTGTTCAAGATACCACTCTCTTGTTCTGCTTCCTCTTCTCTCTCTCTCTGTCTCTCTGTCTCTCTCTCTCTGTCTCTGTCTCTCTCTTCTCATGTCCACACACACACACACACACACACACACACACACACACACACTGAGTTATGCTTCCTCAATTGTAAGCAATTTGAGTGTGTTTATGGCTCCTGTTCTTAGTCTCTGCTATTTTCTGGTGCTCATCCATGTGAGAACTCAAGATCTCTACTTTTCATCAAAACATGAGTGCTTAATTATTTTAAGACGAAATGCTTTGGTGATTCATAGTGGAAAGGAATGTCATGTTCCAGGTGCTCTGCTACCTGAACACGTGTGGGAGTCTCTGCACCCATTCAAGCTTCATCTCTCGAATTTTTGCCGGGGTGTGGGGATGGGGTGGGGAATGGGGCAAAGAGACAGAGACAGAGAAACAGAGGGCAAAAACATTCACCTACTGTGAAGGAGATCTATATTAAGACTTAAGTAGCTTTAGGAGCAGGCTGGGCCATGGACTCTGGGACCACTTTCCTGAGCTTATCACAGAAACCAAGCTCTTTTGATGAGGTCCTCAGGGGTGGATGCTTTGGGATAACTGACAGCTACCATCCCTGTCTTCCCAGAAGACATTCCTGAGAGCTGCCACAGTGACTTCTCCTGAAGAAGTGTGTACCTGGGTTGGAGGTGGGAGGGGAACAGTGGCTTTGTTTAAGGCAAGATATTCAGAATAGCAAATAGTAGATAGAAGCAAAACCAAGAGTTTGGGGTTTTTCACATTAGCTGTACCTCATTTGTGGTTGCTGGCTAATCTGGGAAAGCATGGAGCGTATGAATTCTCAATACCTACATAAAAATGCCAGGGGTTGGGGGGAGGGATGGTACCTGCCTGCCATCCTACAAAAAAGGGTCCCTGGAGCTAACTGTGCTAGTAGTTTTTCTTCAACTGGTGAGTTCTGGGTTCAGCAAAAGATCCTATCTCAAAAGCAAAGGGGGAAAGGGATAAGAAAAAGATGCCCAACATTGACCTTTGAACTCCATATGCATACCAACATATGTGTGCAGTCACATGAACACTTAGGCTAGAAGGAGAGAGAGAGAGAGAGAGAGAGAGAGAGAGAGAGAGAGAGAGAGAGAAATAAAAAAAGAAAGTCCCACACTGGCAGGTGGCAGACAACTGTAATTCCAGCATTCAAAAAGCTGAGACAGGAGGATTACAAGTCTGAGACGAGTCTAAATTACCCAGAACATTGAAGACCAGCTTGGGCTACTGTTTGTTTTAAGTCTATCTCAAAGAACTAAGAGAAAGAGCCCATCACTTATGGAGTTATTTTCCTGTAGAACATGTGACACAATGTATAAATTGTGTCCCCATTGGCATAATACCATGGAAACATGATAAACAGAAAGCAGTTATACTTTGATTTTCCATGGCCACTGTTTCCATTAGAACTTTCGTGTCTATGACAGAATCATCATAGTGACAAATATTTTTGTCCATTTTTTTTTACTACTACACAGCACATAGTAGGTATGAATCAAAGTCCAAATAGTCTTCATAGTTTTTAACAAATTTCCTGGGCTCCTGTACCAACAAATGTTTTGTGGGGGCTACAAAGGTATATATTTCCCCATCTTACTTAGCTGACTTGATATATGCCTCTGAGTTAATGTTTTAGTGTTTCTTTGTTCACATATTTAATTATATTTATACTTAACAACCCTGTTTAGCAATTGGTGTATGTTTGTGTATTCCTTGGGCTCTGAGTAAGCTTCTACAAGGAGGGAGAACCTCCAGCCCAGACTTCTGCACACCATCTGCAGGGGCCATGCTTTGGGTGTTCCGTGTCACCTGTCACTCACACCACTGAGATTCCTCCCCTGGTCACTCAGCTTGTGTCCTGGAACAATTGTTGCAATCCAAGATGCATGCAAAGATGATTACATGCAGGACCCACAGCAGCTGAATGGAAGCAAGTGTATTGTGCTGAGATGAAAGTATAAATAAAATAAAGCTTGATGAAGAAAAGAAAAGATGGCTGCAGGGGCATGGCATCAATCCTTAGACAATTTGCAAAGGAAATATCACAATAGCAGTGACCAGGCCAACAGTTATATACACTTGACCAATTCAGAGGCTACAGGCAGGGTGTGCCCGGCCTTCCAGACATCTGAAGCAATGGAAGAGCCATCACTGGTGACCAGAAAAGACATCTCCATAGGATGGAGTTCCTTCTAAGTGGGCGATGGAGTGCGGATTCCTCAGAGCTCCCATCTCCTGAAATGCATCCTGCCCTTGCAGGAGCTAAGAATGAGTCACTAGCTTAAATCCAGAAAGGCTTACTTCACAATGCTTTCAGAAGGCTCAGAAGCAAAGGCACACTCGGCTTTAGATTAAACTACAATCTAAGAGACTCTTCTCCTGCTCTTGGTTCCTTCACAGACTTGTATAACTCTTCTGCCTCCCAGAGTAGCCACCAACAGTGTAGCATCCACAGGGCCTACCCAAGGCTGGCTCTCTTCCCCTCATTACATAGTCCTACAAAGAGCTATTCCTACTGGCCCAACATAAGCCAGGTATCACTTCCAGGCCCATGGACATGAGTTGATTCACAGTCTACTACCCCAAAACCTCTTCAGAAGCTTTAGGTAAGAGTTGAGGGGAGTAGAACAGGTTCCCAAAAGGTGGGGAGGGTGTGAGTTGTTTTCCTAATTTAGTATAGCTCAGGAAGTACACAGACTAGTAGTTTGAGAGAAGGCCGTAAGTTTCTAGTTAGATACAAACTCAAGTAGACTACAAGAGACTTGAGGGTCAGAGACTCTGGTTCTGCTTTGTAGCCCAGAGCAAAATCTTCCCTCTCTGAACATCTGTTTTCTCTTCTGAGGAATGGGGGAAAAAACATATCAGAGCAATTTTACATAAATCATTGCATCAAAAAATATTTTAGCAGTTTGGCTGTTTATAACCCACTGACAGCAAGACAGTTCTACTTATGGTGGAAGATAGAAACACTGGTGAGAAGTTCAGATGTGATAGTAGTAACTCTTCTAAATATTAAAGGACAGGGGACCAAATGCATCACTCAATCATAAATACACAGAGGTGACAAACCTCTGTGTAAAATAAAACCTATATCAGGGTGAATCATATAACAGAGTAACAATCACTGCTACTGTTTCCCCAGAGTATAATGTCATTCATCATCTGGCAGATGACGACCAGGACTTCATTTAATCTTTTATTTTGTTACCACATGAATATTCCAAGGTACCTGCTATTTTGAATCCTTGTTTCACAGCAAAAGGAACTGAGTTGCAGCTCAGAAAGCTCAGCCAATAAGAATGTGGCAGAGTCGTATTACAAGCCATTTTGTGTTGTAACAGATTGGAAAGGCCTTCATCAGCTGCCCCATAGATGAAATGAAATATGTGGAAATCAATAATGTTTAAAATTATACAATATGATGAGGTGCGTAGAGCATACACCTTTCCTCTGTCTCTTGTATTCCGTGCATTTAATAAACCTCTCAGTAAAGGTACAGATGCACCTGAAGGTGTAGCTGTTTCATTGAAGCCCAGTCCCTTGTCTGGAAGCTATGGCAGTGTTTCCCTCACAGAGGCAGGCGCATGAGGAGACTGAGAACACAGCCTAACCACTCTCCCAGGGCACACAGTGAAGTTTTTATTGGCCCATGTATGGCAATTCAGGCCTTGATGTTTTAGCACTTGGGCCATGTGTTTGGGAGGTGCTATTAGAGGGTGTTTGGATTTGGGGATTGCTCACGTGTGCACACGTGTGTCTGTGTGTGTCTGTGTGTGTGTGTGTGTGTGTGTGTGTGTGTGTGTGTGTGTAGCTGGGTGTTTTCCAGAGTGGAACAAGAAGGATTAGCTTTCAAGGTTTGGCCCAGCCTAACCTGTAGCAGATGGGCACTGGCTTTAAGTTCTCATAAAGTCAACCCCAGGAGACTTGTTAAATAATTTATCCTCAACTTTGGAAGAGCAAAGGAATAAGGTGATCAAGAAAAATGGAAGCCACATGATAATGTGCCGTTGATGGAGTGGGCTTGTCCTTCACTGTGGTACATGGTGAGTGTAATAGTGAATGGATTTGCAAGGGGTGGGGGAGTTAAGTCTGGGGGTGTGGAGCCCGAGGAGCAGACAGACCCTGACTTTATCCCCAGCAGCTGCAACAGAGAAAGTGAGAAAAGCCCTGTTCTCTACCTAGGGAATGGCCCTAACTTTAAGACATACTGAACCATGTTCATTTACAGGACTTCCAAAACAGTCGTTTTATTTCATCCAGCTGTGGGGCCTGACTTTTGGCTAGAAAGGAGAGCCAGAAAGAGGAGGGGGTCAGAAATGGAAAAATAAATCCACAGATGCCTGTCAGTACCTGCTTCTAAGCTGGAAGGTGGGGCGGGGGGGAGTGAAGCAAAGTCACATGGGCAATTTGACATAGGCCACCATCTCCTGCTGGCTCTGAATGGCCCCTGTTTTCCACTGCCAATGGCTAGAGAGGTAAAAGTCCTCCAAGCTTTGAGCAGATCATGAAACTCTCCAGCTTTGACTCCCCTTCAATAAGATGCACATGGCAAAAGCTCAGTTTTCCAATCCTGCTTCCATTGAACAAAATACAGAAAGGCTGGGCTAATCAGGATCGGTGGTTGTAAGCAACAGAAAACTATTATAGTTGACTTGAGCTGAAAAAGAATTTCACTGGAGGAAGACAGACTAGCTTGTAGAACAGAAGAAGGTTTGGATAATGAGCAGATAGAAAGGGAGTCATGCTGTGACCAAGGCCAGGGTCATACCACAGAAATGCCTGGGTGTTACTCTACTTCCCTTGAATCCCCAGTAAGTGACCATTTGCATTGCAGACATGGCCACACTTAATCTTACCATAGATCCAGAACATTTGCTTTTCAACTCTCATACCAAGTCACAACAGTAAACTATGACCTGGGTTACCTCCAAGATGCCTTGGGAGGTTCTGCTGTCAGGATGACAAAATTACCATCTACTGCTTAATCAAGCTAGCCCTTCTTGTCCTAGGAATACTTTTATTTCTGCCCATCGTGTCAAAGCTTGTCTCTACCCACATAAACAGACTGGTAGCCAAAGTACATGACTTGAAACTGATAATAGACCCCCTGACAGAGTTATTAATTTAACAGACTGGCAAACCAAAGACGGGTAAGATTCTGCATAGAGGATTACCAACCTAAGACAGAAATGCATTGCTTATGATAATGCATATTCCATGATGGGTAAGGAAGGTTTCTTGTCAGAACGACCTAAGACAGGCTCAGTCTGGTTTATGCAATAAAAAGGGGGAGATGTGGAGAGCTTTGGGGCTGCCTGGTAGGAATCTGACATAGGCCAAGGACAAGGAAATGGATTGCAGGCAGGAATCTGACATTGGGCTGGAACAAAGAAGTAATTTCAGGCAGAAATCTAAATCCTAGGCTAGAACAAAGAAGAAATTTCAGGCAGGAATCTAAATCTTAGGCTAGAACAAAGAGGTAATTATAGGCAGAAATCTAAACCTTAAGCTAGAACAAAGAAATAGGCTTCAGGCATGAAAATGACTTTGGGCTAGGACAGGGAAGTAGGCTCAGATATTTTGATTATCCTGATAAGCCCTTAGAAATAGTGATCACAGGAGTGATCACGGGACTCTGTTTATTGTTGTGCATGTTCTTTGATTACCTGGGTTTATAGTCTTCCTTGTTCCTGGACTATTTGCATCTATTGTATTGCTAGTTCCTCAACTTATAACTGACCTTAATACTTGCATGTAATTTATAAACAGTATAAAGGCAAAAAAGGAGAAGGAGGATGGGATAGGGGATTAATGGGTGGGGGAATGGAGAAGGGGAATGGCATCTGAAATGTAAATAAATAAAATATCAAATAAAAAAATGAAAACAAATTACCATCTACTTATTACAACAAGGCTTTCTTTAACATCAAGAGTTCCCTTTCCAATGAGGACTAAAACCAGGACTTCCTATTGGCATCATGGACCTAATGACCTCTATAGATGATGTGTACTTCAGATTTTCTGGACATTTCCACTTCTCTAACCCAATCTGAAGGAGAATTGGCTTAGAGGTTGTTTGAGCGGGGACGTTCACACAGAGGGTTTGGACACCTGGAACTGTGGGCCATATTGTAATAGCATAATCCTTTCACACAAAGAACGGAAGAAGAGATGCAAACATCCCACACCTATAAAACCACAGTCTCTTCTTTACAAGCTGAGGGAGTAGTTTGATCCTAATAGAAAATCAAAGGCAACTGTTTATTTCCTGAAATGCCTCACCAGACATGACCTGTCTTGTTAGCCTGAAGATTTAAAGACACAGCTCAGGTAGGGTCTGTTTGGCCTCTTTAGTCATCAGTGGTTTATGTTGAATCTATGTCAGCCAACACAGCTCCCCAGAACCAAACCTTACACTGCTTTGGGAGGGAATAATTCCCAGCTTCTGTCAAGTCCTCTTCATCTACTACTGTCCTAGGGAAAGGGCCGACTGAGATACAGAGAAAGAAGTCTGCTGAAGGACAGACTCAGGAGAGCACAGCACCAGACCCTTCTGGACTTTTACTTTAGGGACACAGGGAAAGATGGAAAATCAGTCAAAGAAGTATGGATTTTAAATGTAGTGGCTAAAGGTTTGTTAGCCTTAAAGAGAGTGGAGAGATAAAGAAAAATACAAGAGTACCACCTATACTGAGGTCCAGCATTTCCTACAGTTCAAATAAATACAGATTTGTCAATTGTTGAATATGCCTGTGTGTCAAGCACCCTACTAACACTCACTTGAGACTTACTAATGCTGTCTGCGCATGGCTTTTCCCCCAGCTGAAGAATTCACAGGAGATAAAATGCTTCCTACACAATAAGCATGCAAATTCAATACTGATTTCATAACAAAGCTGGAGATGTAATGCACAAGTAATAAAAACAGTTCACTGGGACTGGGAGCTTCGTGTGTGATTTAGGTACAGAGTAATGGGAAAATAAGCTCCAAGCAGGGTGGCCAGGAGAGCAGGGAGGTCACTAAACCAGAGCCACCTCCTGCCTCACCACCACTACCACACCTCCTGTGGTAGCCAGTTTTATTGTGACTATTAGTCATATCCAATAGAAACCATTTCAGGGAGGAAAGATGAGTTTTATTCAAGGTTTCAGTCAAGTCTTGGGAAGTTGCACAGAGCAACTCACACCATGGAGGGCACCAGGGACTTGTATAAGAATATTCCTGAGATAGACTGAATGGTTTGTGTTTAGCAAAGATTCTGTTTGTGGAATATTAAAATCAAATGGATGTTTGACTTATGTGTCCTATGGTAAGAATCCGTTTCTTTCTGTCCCTTTTTCTGCTAAGAAAACGAAACATGTGACATTGAAGGCATTGAGTATTTCAGATATTATGATATGTCCTAATTGATCCAATTCTTTGAGAAAATAAAGACTAGAGCAGACACTCACCCTGAGAAAGAAGATCAGACTTTGTCAGGGTCACAATGCCCCACCTTTTCATCTCTGAAGACTTGAGAGGAGGCAACTTGGGGACACCTGTCTAGTTTTACTCTCTTGTTTAGCCTCTGAAGACAATTCTCCTTAGCTAGAGATGAGAATGACAATGACAATATATCCAGGGACCTCTCAGACCAGCTCTTACTGAAAAGGCTCCACTCTGGCACTTGTGAGACACTTGGGGTTTTATGTCCTGACTTCCAATTTGTTGAATAGGACCCCTGCCCCAGGTGGGTGGCACACAACTCTTCTTTTCCTAATGGTCACCAGATCTTATCAGCATAAAGAATATCAATGGAGCTCTGTCCCCACCAATACTGTATGTTCTGAAAGCCTTCCTATGACAAAATGCCCAACAAATTCTGGGAGAACAGAGCAAATGTCAAGGCAATAGGAATGAAGGGTTAAAGTCCATAGTAAAAATAGGTGATGAATTGTGACTGAGCCAAGTGCCTGGTGCACTTTGGTGCCCTTGGATTTTAAGACTTTGCCAGCTGGGGGTAGTAGAACCGAGACTCCTGTATAAACTTTGGACCTCTGAAGTTGAAGTGTTGGCTAAAGGAGAAGATTCTAGCATGGGATGGCAATAACATGTGCATGCCTGATCGAGGTTGTGACTGGGTGAAAAACAGTTTCCTGCGAAATTCCCAGCCTTGTCTCGGCATCCTGTGGACTTGAACTTACACCACCTCTCTCATTGAAAACTATCATAAGTAAGGAAGTTAACGTAAAGGTTTCTAAATGGCAGTGTTCTGGGACATTGGGCTAGAACCAAATTAGAGTTGACCCTGGGCCTTAGACAATTCCCAGACCAGAGAAAAACAGAATTAGCGTTAGTAAAAGCAAAGGATGTAGATTGTCATTTGATCTGGACTGTGTAAAAATTTAGATGGAATAATAAATATGCATTTGTTCTCTGCTTCTGGATCTTGGCACTGAAGAATCTCTAAAGCTTTCATAATTTCCTGGGCAATAGAAATGCTAAGAATGCCTTTCATTTGTAGCTAGCCTTTGGGTTCACATCCTGACTGCACTTGGGAGTGATGGGAACATCTCTTGTTCTACTGAGGTGACTCAAGTTCCTAGCTGGGTCAGGTCACCAAAAAGACCAAGTCATAGGTGAGCTGATGCTTGGAATCTGCAGCCTGACCCCCTTGTTTTCCACCAAGGGGATTTGACTTGGAGACCTAATTATATTGATTATGCCTCTGTGGTTAAACCTTTATACAAATCTATAAATTGTGGAAGCCAAAGACCTCTAGATTTCAGAACCTGGTAGATGTACCTGAAGGCTGACGTCCCCAGAAAATGCACAGAAGCTGTGGCTGCCAGTGACCTATGCATCTCTTCCACTGTGCTGTTTATCTGTATCTTTTTCAATACCATAAAGTAAATGAGTAATAAATCATCCCCTGGCGTTCCCTTTGCCAACTTAGCCAATGATCAAAGAGCAGAAAAGGGAGCTGTAGCATCCACAAATCATGACCAGACAGAAAAAAATCGGGTCACAACCTACCTGTGGCAGGATGAGTTGATATGGCTTTCTAAATGTTGATGTGGAGAGGAGATCAGAGAAGAAAGGAAGCAAAACTGTGGAAGGCAAACATCCGTCGTGAGCAGAAGGTACAGCTCACCCACACTTCCTTCTCTTAGCCCCACATCAGATTTCCCATGTAGGACAATAAGCTATAGGCTCAGCCTGTAATCTGTTCTGTAGGGACCAACTCCTACATGTTCTAGAAGAGCTGAGTGCTTTTACAGTAAAGAGTTCTCCTGAGTGTCTTCTCTTGTTCCCTTCTGGGTCAGCTCCTATTTCCTGACACTCCATCCACTGTGCATCTGGTGGGAGTATTTTGCAGAGATAGGTTAAGACCTTCTTAGAAGGGTAAAGGAATAAAGGGGGAGTGAGAGGGGGGAGCTAAGATAGAAGAGGACTCAGCTCAGCCCTCTCCCCACCTCAGCTGCTGCCCATCACTCCAGCTCCTGCTTCTGTGACTTCTAGTTCTTTCCAGGACTTAAAGGCTCTAGGAGATCCAGAGACAGACAGTCAAAATGAACTTGTTTGCTTTGTGATTTTGAAATGTAAAGTTATACATATACTGTTTTAAGTAACGTACAATTCAAAGTAAATATTTTTAATAAGACTCTCTAAATCGATTTCCGTGTTTGATTTTATTTAAATGATCTCTTACAACTCCATTTAAGCAATAAAATCATCACAGCGCTAAGTCATTCCATTTTCCACAAGCCTAATTTCTTGCAGGGCTGCAAGGTTTTAGATTACAGAGTGGTTTTTATTGCTGCTTAGAGTTGGAACACAATTTAATTTTACAGCTTAAGAAACGGTTCACATAGCAAATATTCTTGAAAGAAATCTATGAAATGAGTGAGTGTTTAAAAAATGGTAAGGATGGAGTACTGGTGAGATGACCCAGCCAGTCAAAGCGCTTGCTGCCAGAGGGAAAACTGACTCCTATAAGTTACACACGCAGACACATGCACAGGCACACGTAAATGTAAACAAAAGGCTTTTTAAAATGGTAAGTGAGAGGACTGGAGAGAGGACTCAGTTGGTAAGAGCACATACTGCTCTTACAAAGGACCCCAGTTTGGTTTCCAGCACCTACACCAGGCGGTTCACAATTACCAGGGATTCTAGCTCCAGGGATCTTATGATCTTTTCTGGACTTCCCAGGCACAAACATTCACACATGCACATAACCCCCACTCCCTCTCACACACATATACATAATTTTAAAAAAAAGTCTTTACAAAAATTGTATAGTAAGTGTTATGGCACACAGGACAAGGAGGAGCAATGTGTATGAAGACAAAAATTCACAGGCATATGTAAAAACCTGATGAGGTAAACTTTTCAGCTACTAATTATTCTCACAGGGAAAGTCTCACATCCTCAAAGGAAAGAAAAATGAGATATAACTGGTTAGACCCAAGCTAAGTCTCAGCCATCATTTTAGAGAGGCACTTCTACGCACAGTATAGAGTATATCATTACTTTGCCTCCTGAGGTAGTCCTGTGTCAGACCCAACATGGGAGAGCAGCACAAACAGAGAGGAAGTGTAAGAAGTCAGTCTCTAAAACTCACAGGGATGGGGGTTCAAGCTGCCTTGCTAGGAGAATTCTCCAGCCGAGTGTAACATAGAAAATAAAGTAACATAAAATATGGAACGGCTGAGGGTGATGGTGGTACCCGTGGTGCGGGTTGGCACAGCAAGATGGTGGGACCCAGGGGGAGCTGGCAGAGCTATATATAGAAACACCTACTAATACCAGCCCAAACATTGGAGGGGCATTTAAGAGAGAAAAGGAGTAAGGGGGGAGGGAATCAACGGTGGGATCTGGGCAATGTTGTACGTTAGGCTGCTGGCTGCTGGGCTGCATCTCAGGTTCTGTCTAGACCTCTTTGTGTTCTTCTCTCCCATCAATCTGTCACTCAGGCAGACTGTTTATGAGGATCACACACACAAAACACATAAATACACAGGTCATAAATGTATCCAACCAAAAGCTCTTTGCCCAGAGGGATGGAGGCACAGCACATAGGCAGGGAGCTTCACGGTTCTTTTAAATTTCTGTTACACTCATCTCTTTGGGGCTGCATAACAAGCTGGTGAGGTAAGCACCCACCGAGAAAGCCTGATGTCAAACCAAAAGTAAGTACAGCCTGGTGGTTTGAAATCCCTCTTCTCTGGCTCCCTCTAACAACTACCAGCTCTTCAGAAGAGCCAGGGCTGGCCCCTCCTGTGAGCCAGACCCATGTGGTTATTTGAGATCTTATCAGTTCTGGAAAGGAAAGAAGTTAAATTCTCTTAGGCTTCTGGAAAGGATCAACTGCTTTGCCTTTTTACCTGGAGATTCGATTCTTCTTGACAAGGGGATGAATTTGATGAGCTAATGTAAGGAACACGTTCTTACAGACCTGATTTGGTTTTGGTTGTATTTGTGAAGTTTGCATTAAGATATGTCTACTTGTCCCTGTGACATATACCAGTGTGTCTGCAGGGAGGCAATCCTTCTTAAAGACGTTACCTCCAAAAGGGCCCTAAAGCCTGGTCATTAACCTTTCCTCTTCAAATGAAGACACCTCTCACTGTGTGCCTCTGGTTCTGCCCCTTTCTGCAACATCACCAGGGAGGGTAAACAGCTATGCAAGAATATAATTCTTTCACCTCAGAAGTCCAATGTCCCCTTTACATATTCATCACATGATCCATCATCATGTAATCCAATGGGGCTGGAACTCTGCTGTCAGATTTCCAGGGAAAGTTTCTTTGGGCACAGAACAGCATGCTCAAAATCTCAGGAGGTCAGCAATCCTTCTACCTGTAGCAGCCACTGAGGTTTCTTCTATTCCAATGTCTTTGCTTATTGGTAGGCTGACAGGGACCAGACTGGGAGCTCTATTTCGGATTTCAATGCACAGGCTTGGCTATATCACCCTGTTGTGGGTTGCCCTGGTGCTGTTTGTATTCTGATGTTAATTATGCTTCCTCAAGAGGAGTGCATCATGTACTCAGGTGAATTCATGTGAACCTTCTTCCCATTTTACCTGGTCAAATAAAGGCTAGAACCTGTGACTGGACAGTGAAAGGGAAAGGTGGAGTTGGAGGTTTTAGAGAGTGGTGAAAGAGAGTGAAGGAGAGAGGAGAAGACAGAGGAAGAGGAAAATGGAGCAGAACCACATAGCTCGGAGAAACCACAGTAGCAAGGGATCTCATAGCTGGGGAATAGAGTAGTGTAGTGGTAAACCTGCCCAATCTAGGCATGCAGCCTAAAAATATTGTAACAGAGTTGTGTGGTTTTGAGCTTATTGGGGTTAGAAATTTACTACAACATCCCCCATTTATTAGTAACTGTGCATCACAATCAACTTCTATTTTCCTAACTAAAAAGTGACATTGAGTGTGTCTAAGTGGCAACTTCTATACTGAACATCTTACAATGCCATCCTGTTTTCCCCAATCTTCTAATGGCGAAGTTACTATTAATATTCCCACTTGGTAGATGAAAAAAAGTAGAGGCTGGGGGGAATTGGAAGAAATAGTGGAGCAAACATCATTTAGACAATGACTTGACCTTGGCATATTGTGCCTCTGGGAAATTCAAGCTAAGTTGAGTATGGGCCAAAGTTTCATGAGCTCACATTCCATTAGAAGAGACAGAAGTATAAACTAAAAACCATGCAATATTAATATTATCCTATAGGATGGTTCTATGGTAATTGCAGATGGTGGGGTGGGGGCAGAGGGCAAGAGCATCTCAGTCTGCATGACTGGGAGGGATAAAAGTCCAGGGACTCTTCCTCATGTTGCTTCCATGAGGAAATGTAAACCTCAATGAGCAAACTTTCTCTGACAGATGCATAAAATAAATCCTGAAGTATGTCCTTTGTAGAAGACATGAGCTTTCAATTAATAAGAGAGACAGAGACTACTCCTGAAGAATGTAGATATGGGGAATTAGTAAAATCTTGCCTCCAGAGAGTTAAAGTCCAGAGATAAGAACCCAGAAAGATTATATTAAGTGTCCACATTGCTCTAGCTCACTTGGAGGAAAAGTGTTAACTGGAAATAGTTAACATGGATAATGAAGGTTAAGTACCCTTAAGCCGGGAAGATTGGTCACACTCATGAGCTGAGGTGAAGAGATTCAACACCAAGGATTAGAATGTTCCTTCTCATCAGTCATGAGTGGACATGCTACTTTAAAGCAAAACTACTTCCCAATATGCTACCCAAAACTGACTGATTCCAGGTGACAACATTTATAAAAACATAAAGCATTCCCTTTATAGAATAAACTCCCCAGTTTCTGGTCCCACAGCTTTGTTGGGTGTGGTTTTAAGTGTGTGGTTTTAAGCTACTGCCTTTAGCTCTGGGATAGCAGCCATGCTACCAGTCCCCACCCGACTTCCTTTGAATACTCAGACAACACACAGACACACACACACACACACACACACAAGAGTTTATTCCTTTTCAATTGCCTTTGGACACAATTTCTGGGTGTTACTATCTCCCACCTGGAAAAGCATGCCCTAATAATATTTTTTTTCTCTGCTTCTCCTACCTGCCCTAAACTTTAGTGGCTAATCCCACCTAGCCCCTGCCAAACATTCATGACCACCGGCCTGTAGCAGTGGCCACAAGCCCAGCTCCTCCTGAGACCTCACATGGCTGCTGGCTTCTTCCCCTTCAAAGCATGGCAGAAACCCTCTTCTTCCTTCATCTTCCTTTTTCTCTTGGGACCTGGAAGTCCTGCCTGTACCTTCTGCCCAGCAGTTGGCCCAAGGCTTTCTTTTACTGACAGATCAAGAACCAATTGTGGAATAGGACTTTAGCATCAGATACATTTTTTGCTTCCTAGGGTTTTGTCTGTAAGGATGGAGTCCTTAGGCCAGACAATCTGTATACCTGCCTGGACTTGACAATAACATTTCTCAGTATAATACAATAGATCCCTGTCAAGACTTGCGTGGGGTTAGGATTGACCTTTCCGGGGCAATGGAGAATAAAGAAAGTTCAGGCATATGTCCAGGAGAGCTGGGATCAGGTGAGCTGTGTGTTCTCATGGAGATGCACCAATAGGCCAGAAATTCAGCACATTTATTCTATACAGCTCAACAAAGTGATAGGTTATCTAATTTCTAATGTCTATGTGTGTGTGTGGGGGGGGGTTTGTCTCTGTATGGGGCCAGTCTCATACTGCAGTCATTTAGGAGGAGGAAGCTATGGTTAAAAGTTTCTATATACCCCATCAACACTGGTACTCCAAACAGCAGAAGGCCTTGTCAACCCCGTGGGTCTGAGCCATCACTGTCCTTAACACATTCAGCTCACAAATGCTCAGTTATCCAGGGGTATGTTCACTCCTCACAAATCCCTATTAATTTTTGTGTATGGTATTAAGGATCAAACATGGGGCCTCTCACATGATGGATAAGTGTACTCTACCACTGATTTACGTGCTAAGCCATGATTATTTATTTATTTTTATATCACATAGGCTATACAAGGGAAAAAGCACCATAGATTCTGGACATCTCCCTTCGTATCATCTCCTAAGATATTCTCATCAAACTAAGATGGTGTCGTGGGCAAAGCCCTCTTCCCCACTACACTGCATAGAGCTTGGATTTAAAGAAACAATTTGACTCTAAAATACATTCAAAACATAGACTTATTGGAGATCATAATTTATCAGTGAGGTGTGAAAGATCAGAGATCAAGGACTCCCTTACATGTGTGCTTATGTTGTAGTAAGTGTAGGTGTGCCAACACCGTCCCTTCTGCTTAAGTTCAGGAACTAAATCTGCATCTTCTGCTCCTTACTGTAAAGGGCACTGGTCAGGTCATTCTCTATCATATTTGTAACCACAAGGGAAAGGCAGCGACACTATTATTACTGACAATAGCCTGACTCCCACATCTTCTACATGTACTTGCTTTTGCTTCTGTTGGTTTAATGCCATTGACTTCTTTGCTCATGTCTCAACATCATTCGTCAGGCAGAACGCTAATGATGGCTTCCAGTGACACTCTCTGGAGTGTCACTCCAGAGAATGTTGTCTCTAGGTTTTTAAAGATGGATAACCACAAATGCAAGTCTTGATTGGAGGATGCAGGAGAAGGAGAACAGTGATTGGTTTTCCGGCCATCTTAAATCTGTGCTTGGGAATTTTTTAGCACAGCCATGGAATGGCACACCTTCCAAGCACTTCCTCTCTTGAAAACTTTAGGCTACATCCAGAGCTTTGGCAGAACATGGTGTTAGGGTAGTTCTTTTTATGTTGGCTGTGCCCCTGCCTTCCAGCAACCTCCACTGGTACAGAACAGGAGCCAGGGACCCTGAGTTGCTAGGGTGTGGTCCATTCTGTGACAACAGAGCATGCTGGTCACATTCGTCAGTATAGCAAGCTAAGAGTGGAAACATTCAGCATCATACACGGAACTGTAGGGTCAGACTAATTCCAGAGAAACAGACCACCTTATCGTTGAGAGAATATCTTGTTTGTAACTGTAGGGAAAACTGACAACCATGACCCCACAAAGGAGCAAATGATTTATGTTGCCCCATAGTCAGAGTTTGCAGCATCCTCAAGGGCCAACAAACTTGCTTTCATAATAACATGCACAGATTTCCCTGTCTTAATAGAACCGTCCACCTTTCCTTTTGTCAGCTCTCTAAACATAGCAAGGCTGCCTGGCCTATGAATGTGTGTCCCAGACGGCAATCATATTCTTCCCAAATAGGAGTTTCCTCCTGAAGATTTGTTTCTTTATTTTTGTTTGACAATTCAAGCGAAGAATATCTGTCATTTAACTGACAGGGAGTAAGACCCACAGGAGAGAGCACAGGGTCTCAGGACCTCTCAGATGCAAGAGAAGATGTTAATTGGGAGGGTCTGCTAGCGCCTTAGAGCAAATGTCTTGTTGCAGGCTTTTGTGGAAGTCGGGTGACCACTCCTGGAGATAAACTGTAGTCCCCAGCCTGTGGAAAGGTGGCACTATTGTCCTGGGAGCTTTGCTGACACTCTCTACTGTGTGCCTGTCATTGCACCCTCTTGTTCCAGCATCCATGACAGTTCTACAAATCTATCTCTTCTCTGCTCACAGTAACCATTTTAGTGCAGAACTCCTTTTTCTTAACGATTTACACACATTTGTAAGTCTGGAGTTGGGATTTTATTCTGATCAGTGGGATAAAGTGTCCCGCAACCACTTCTTCTTATTCTTAAATTCCCAGATTAAGAAATATGTCTTTCTATCTCTAAGAAGTTAAATGATCTGGGACAAATCACTTTGTGTTTTTGAATTACAATTTCTCATTTTGTATGACAAAGGAAGTTACATAGAAAAAAATCTTTCATTTCCTTTTCTACTGTATGTAGAAACTGTGTATATTTTTTCTGTCTGAAAAACCAAGATACATAATTTTCCCTTTCTTCTTTTTCTAAAGGTCTTTCTAAAATTGCAATTTTTGTTTTGAGAGGATTATTTGCATTTATAAAACCATTTAGCTAAGGCATAATGTTGTCAGTTTAAAGCAACATATGACTAGGTAGCCCTTTTATTCCTTCACACAGGGAGAAGGAGGGAGTCCCGCCTTTTGTATCAAAGGGCTTGGAATAATTTGAAATCTCCTGACCCTCAGCAGGGTGGATTTGCTGCTTCCTCTAACAATGGCAGCGCTTCTCAGATGAGCCAGTGTTCTTAGAACTCATGTCCAGAGAAAGGCAGTTCTGGCCCACCTCCTCAGCTTCCCTCACACCCCCACCATTTCCCCCACCCGGAGATGCCCAACACCCACAGCCCTAAGGGTCTGTCTGTCTCATGAATGTTTTCATGGCCCGGGATTTGATCTCCTTAATGAGAACTGCCAAGCTGATTTGGAGAGGATGACCCATGTGTTTTCTCTGAGTCCTTACTGGCAGGCCTGGCTGCACGGGCAGTCACATTGTTCCGTGTGTCGTGTGTGCTTACAAGCATCCTCCTATATCTCTGGAAAAAAAAAAAGATCGCCTCTAACTCCAGTATCTAATTCCCTTTGAAAATATAATTTTAGGTAGTCTGCAACATATATTGGTATTTCGTTGAGCTGTAATTTTAGACTTTCTTGACAATACTGATGAAAACATTCGAGGTCTTTCTGAGTTAGAATTAAGAATAAAGAAATAAAAGGTTTTTTAAAAAAATGAGGAGTAAGTATGAGCTTATTTTAAGTGTGGTTCACTTAGATCAGAGACTGGCAAGCATCTCTGGTGGGCAAGCATCTTGGGTAGGTTGTTTTGTGGTTTCATTCTTTCACCTCACAGCCAGGTCAACAATGGAGCATGTGACATGAGAAGGGTTTGTTGTCTGTGTTTAGAGTATTCCCACCGGTCTCTGTTGCAATAGTAGTCTCACAACAGTTCATCTTTCCAAAAGCTTTGATTTGGACTGGGGGCCATGGGTGGGAGATTCTTTATAGGATATTAAAGATAATAGTAGATAAAAATCAGACCAGTACAAACTTCCCTTTCTCCAGATTCCCCAATGTGTTATTATTTGCTCACATCTCTCGTTAGTCCCTTTTCTGAGGAATTCCATGGAGAAATCTAAGTTGACTTAAATAGAGCTTGTATGCCAGAGTTTAGACTCTTTGGTTCTGAATCCATTGGCCATTCACCAGAAACCACACATTCCATGAACTCAGCACTTGAGTGCCCCGGATCTTTCGGCTACACTGGCAATCTGCAGAGAACATTCTGAATGGAGAAGATACCTAAGTCTAATGACTCTGAGGAAATGAATTATTCTTGTTACCAACTGGAGAGATTGCCGTTTGAGCTAGAGAAGAAAGCAGCTCTGCTGTGGGGCATGAAATCAAATTTTCCAGGTAGTAGCAAGTAATTGATACCGTGGGGTGACCTTTGCCTGCAGCAGCCCATTTCAGTGTGTGGTACATAGTCATGGAGCCAGCTTCCCTCCGGTCACCCTCACGAGCTAATCCTGGAGAACCACGTGCCTGGTTCACTTTTCTGTCATTCTGTAAGTGTTCCTCGCTTTTGTAAGCCTTTGTTCGAATTCAGATGCCCACGATGGACTCATACATTTTTATGAAATTATTAATCTGTCCACCTGCGACACTAAATTGGAAACAGATTCATCAACTCACTCTGTGGCTCCAGGTTTTGTTTGTGTTGGGGCTCAAAACATTGCTTTTCATGGATTTTTGAAGTCCTGCCTTTAAAAGTGTATTCATTAGAAAGGTTTTTGAAAAGCAGAGAGAAGCCTGGATAAGCCAGATCATTTTTTTTCCCTGACTACTCCTTTATATATTCGAAATTAATTGGCTTCTTTTGGATGCTGTCAGAGCATCTATCACCAGGAGTGAGCTTCAAGATGAATATTGAGTATATTTAAATATCAGCTTAGGATAGGAAAGGCAACGGATAGGAAGGCTTCACGTGCCTGTCTTTTGCAATTGCTTAAAAATTAAATCATTTTGGAAAGCTGCCTTCTAACCTATTGCTAGTCTGGAAGCTATTGACATTGAATATGTGAAGGTTTTCAAATCGGAATTATTTGGTTCAAAGTTCAAGGATTTTGTAGATGCCTTAGGTAAAGAAAATGGACTGAAAAATCCTAATGTAGCAATTTTGGGACATAAATTATGTAACTGCAAAGAGCAGAGCAAAAGATCACAGCTCCTAGAGCCAATTTAGATTTTAATCAGATTTTTCATTCCAGTTTTAATTAAAGCATTTGACTTAGAAAAATGACTATTAGTAAAACTGACTGCCAGTGAGGCAAAAGAGAAAAATTAATTGGAAAAAAATGTCCCCTGACTGGTCTGAAGATTTGTAGCATATGCTGGAAAAAAGAGCCTAAGAAGGCTTTAATGGGCTCTCCTAACATACAGTAGTATTTCTTTTTCCAGACATATAGAAAAATGTGTGTGTCAGATTTTTCTCTGTAGTTGCTGATATAAGTAAAAACAAGCAAAAATCCTTTTTTTTTTTTTTTTTTTTAGATTTAAAAAAATCTAACAATAACTTCAAAATAATGAACTGTAGCTTGTGGTTCACTTTTCTTCCCTGGTCTGGTCAGGTTAATCTCTACAGATATGAATCAGTTAGCTTGTATTTGCTGAAGCTTTGCTTGCTTGCCTGAACACCAGGAAGATGGTTGAAGGGATGTCAGTCACAGCCCCTGCTCTTGGGAAGCATGCAGCCTTACTGAAGGGAAGGGCAGGGAAAACACTGTCAAAGCCTTGGCACTTTCAAAGCTAAGGTAAAGTGACAGCCACCTGGTTTCGTCTACTCCACCAAGTCTAGGGATAGGAGATTGGACCTCAGACAAGATTTGGATAGACCCAGATAAAGTCAAGACTTGTTCCAGGGAAGAGGGGTATCGAGGCATCCTGGGGCCAAATTTGACTTTGGTTAAAAGTTCAGAGGCTGCGGAGGGTGGGGGGGACAGGAGACAGGAGACAGGAGTTGGCTGTACAACCTGGTGCACCAAAGACTTGCACATCAGATGAGATGTGGCTGTCATTCTCTAAACACTGTGACCGTTTATCAGTGCTGTGTTCCCTCTGTGTAGGTACTGGGGGTGTAGGGGCAAGGATCCAACTCTGAACAAGAATCTGTACTAGACAACAAAGGCTGGACAGAACTGACAAGAATAGCCTCCCCGCACCCCAGATCACATTTAGCTGGGCTTTAAGGGACACATCAAGTTTTGCCAAGTAAAGAAGAAAGAAAAACACAAAGTGGAGGATCAAATTAATTGGAAACTTAGGCTGGCAAATTAAAGACAGGAATGTAAAAACCCACCAAAAGAGCTGCCAGTATCTTCTTTAATCTTAGCCAGTCCATCGATGGGTTTCCCCAAAGAGAAAAGTAAAAGAAGAAAGGATTGCATACCCTGGCAAACAGAAAAACACTCAGACCAAAAAAAAAAAAAAAAATCTTAACACTGTCCTGTAAAACTTCACAAGTGTGAAACTATAGCAGCCATGTAACTAGCCAGGCAAATGTATCCATTTGTGACCCTAGCTTTACGGAGGGAGGCAGAAACACTGGCTACTCAAGGCAAGCTGGCCAGCTAGGCTATCCATAATGGGTAAGCTCCAGGTTCTTCAAGAGACCTTGGCTCAGTAAAGATAGTGGAGAGGGATGGGGAAGACGCCCAGTACCAGGTCACCACAACACAGGCATGACGACACATTTGCACAAACAGGAACCAAGGAACACGATGCCCTAATCAGCAGAAAGTGCCATGACAACACCATCACCCTATTTCCCCCCTATCCTTTTTTCTCTCCTATGTAGTGTTAGGGGATTGAAAGAGAAGAAGAGGAGGAAGAAGAAGAGAAGGAGGAGAAGGAGGAGGAAGAGGAGGAGGAAGAAGAGGAAGAAGAGGAGGAGGAGGAAGGAAAAGGAGTGGAAGAAAAAGGAAGTCACAAAGGAGGCAAAAGAATGGTGCAAAGCGAAGGGCAGGCCTGAGTGTATCCTTTGTTTGTTTTTTTTTTTTTTTTTTTGGTTTTTCGAGACAGGGTTTCTCTGTGTAGCTCGGGCTGTCCTGGAACTCACTCTGTAGACCAGGCTGGCCTCGAACTCAGAAATCCGCCTGTCTCTGCCTCCCAAGTGCTGGGATTAAAGGCGTGCGCCACCACCGCCCGGCTTTTTTTTTTTTTTTTTTTTTTCTCCCACTGAAGGACAGCGGGAAGGATCGAACACGGGACGGACCCAGCGCCCTAGCGACAGAGCGCGAGCACTACAGCGATGTGCCACCACAGGCCGGTGGTGTATCCTTTGTTTTTTGTGTCACTATGACAACATAGCTGTCAGAAACAACCTAAAGAAGGAAGGATTTATTTTGGTTGTTGTTTTCAGGGAGTTTCAGTCCACCCTGGCAGGGTTGGTATGGGCAATCAGCAGTCAGTGCACAAGGGAACGTGAAGTGGGTGGTCACACTGAATCAGGCAGAGAGCAAAGCGTAGGGTCTGAAGCAGGGCCAAACGATATCCTTCAAAAACCCGTCCCCAGTGACCCACAAGTAGCAGGTAGGCCTCACCTCCTGAAACTCCAACAGTTTCTCAGAACAGTGCTAGCCACTGTGGATCAAGCGTTCACACACCTGAATCTGTGGGAGACATAATACACACACAGCACACTACTGGGAAGGTTCTAAGTGTCCCTACACTACTGGGAGATATCACCACAGGAAAGCTAGAGTAAGAGATAAGAAGTTAGTGGTGGGTAGGTGTGGGAAGAAAATACACGGTCTCACACACAGTCCTGGCTACTATGTTACAAGACTCGACTAAGATTGAGCCAGCTGTTTGCCAGTGTACCCTCCAGGAAAACCCAGAACCCAGAACTGCCCAGCCCAAGATGGAGAGAGAGAAAGCCTCCTGTAGACACTCTTGTCTCTGTCTGTCCAAAGGAATCTTGTCAGAGTTAATCCCCCTATCCTTCTGGGTTGAGTCACTTGACCCATTTGGGAAACACATTCTTTCAGGGAAGCAGATTCTGAACCACGTCGGGTGGCGGCTGATGGAATTTGAGGGAAGTGAGTGGGGTCAAGACAGTGCTGGAGACCCTGGAGGTCATGAATGAATCCATTCCCTTCCTTCGGCTGCCAGTCTTAGAGCTGAGGATCCCAGGGAGCCGTGAGGTTGGAAGAATCTGGGGAGACCTGGCCACACATGTAATCAGTCGTGGTCAGTCTTCTTGGGTGCCAAGAACTTTCCAGACCCACTGTTTCTTTGATTTCTGCACATTTATTCTCATCCAGCCCAATTATTTAGGTCTTCCACAAGGGTAACAATGAGGCTTGGAACGCAAAGCCTGCATGGGTTTAACGCTGTCACTCAGGAGTTCTCTGGCCAAAGGTTAAAGCGAGCTGTCAAAGAACGAGGACAGTTGCCCCGAACTTCAAGAATGATGACAAAATTAGTTCCTAATTGTGTTTGCTTAAGTTTGATTTCTCAGTAAAAATTTGTTTCGTTTTTAAATGGGGAGGAGGGATTAAGATGTGTTGCCTGTGTCTGTTTACTTCATCTCCTTCCTCAGTTTTCTGAGAAACTGCCAGACTGATTACCAGAGTGGATGGCCTTGTCAGGCATTAATGGGAGGAGAGACCCTTGGTCCTGTGAAGCTCGATGCCCCAGTGTAGGGGAATGAGGGCAGAGAGGTAGGAGTGAGTGAATGAGTGGGTGGGTGGGGGGGTGGGGGAACACCCTCATAGAAGCAGGGAAGTGGGGTTGGATAGGGGCTTGTGGGGGGGGGAGGGAACCGGGAAAGAGGATCACATTTGAAATGTAAATAAAGAAAATATCCGATTAAAGAAGAAGGAGGAGGAGGAGGAGGGGGAGGGGCAGGGGGCGAGGGAGAGGGAGAGGGAGAAGTAGAAGGAGAGGAAGAGGAAGAGGAAGAGGAAGAAGAAGACAACTTGACCTCCTCAGGAAAAGATCGAGGGAGGGAGGTGGGATGTACATAAAAGAAAGAGATGCCTCAGCGGTTGAAACACAATGTCTTTGGAAAACTAAACCTAACTTGGTCCTGATGTGTGTGGCGCGGAAAAAGTGGGAGTCTCTATCACTCCCCCATCTGATAAAGTGTGAATTTGGAGCCGGCTTTGGGACCATGAAAGCAGCTAAAACCTAGACATACACCGAGGTGGAGGTGGCAACCAGCCCATGACCGAGATCCCAGGCCTCCTCTGGAAGGCTGCTCTTAAACCTGAAAATTCTGATGATATCAGCAGTTGATTGGCAGCTTCTAGTCCATCATATGAATTGCTTCTCAGCTGGTAGCTCCTAATTAACCTCTGTTCCAGTGCCGTCCCCCATCCCCCCACTCCTGCCCCCCCCCCGTATAAATCAGAAGGGTCCCCTCATATCCTCTGCTTTTATGTCAACCTATGCCCTAGGGCCCCCACTGCCTTCTGCCTGGCCAAGCCAATCCGTACAGTACGTTTTCAAAAAATAAAAAGATTAGCCCTACCTGAAGCTACAAAAAAGCAGAGAGAAGAATGAAAGCAGTTTCTTTTTTTCTTTTGTGTGCTTGAAGTCCCAGTGTTTCAAGGGCTCCAATATACCTAATTAGAAGAGAGAATTCAGAATAATGTCCCTTTTAAGATTAAACATAGAGTCATAGGAACCAATTTGATTTCTTTTGTGTAAACATTTTGGGTACCGTGGAAAATTTTCACCTGGTGTGTATGCTCTTTTCAAAAAATCTGATGGTTTTTACACCGCTTTATAATTTCTGATGTCTCCGGATAGTGTTTAAGTTGGCTGATTTTTATGAAAGGAACTAGCTACTTTAGCCTTCACTAAAAGATAATATTGTGAAGTTTCAACTGTGATGTGCTCAGTAGGTGCTTGCACTTAGATTGTTTCTAGGATGTTCAGTACCATATTATTCAAATTTTCTAGGCCCGTGGAGCATAGTAAAGTGTTGATGTGACACTCTTCAAGTGGAAACAATAAAGTGGTAATAAAAACAGTATCGGAGACCTTCTACATTCATGACAATAGAAATGCCAGCCTAAACTGGTTTGCTTTTGTTTTTGTTTTTAAAAGAGAAGCATTTCAGGCATGGAGGAATGATGGTCGATGTTAAGAGCCCTGGCTTCTCTGGGTTCCCTTCCCAGCACCCGTATGACAGCTCACAATCATCTATAACTCCAGTTCAAGGGCATAAAACATCTTGCTTGTTTCCATGGGCACCGGACTCTGAAGTGGTACTTAAGGCATACATGCAGGCAAAGCACTCATTCATACTTATAAAGGAAAATAAAATTTAAAAATAAAAAAGAAATATCACAGTTGTCACCACCTTCGGGAAGCTTTGATGTTCTGCTCTCTGAGAAACACTGTCTGTAAGAATCCATCCTTTTATTTGTATATCTTCAATTTCAAAAATAGATGTTTGTATGTGTATTCGTGTATATGCATGTGTGTGTGTATGGTGTGTGGTGTGTTTATATGATGTGTATGTGTGTGTGTGGTGTGGTGTGTGTGAGTAGTGTGTGTGTTTGTGGGGGGGTATGTGTGGGGGTGGTATGGTGTGTGTATGTGTGTTTGTGTGGTGTGCATGTGGTGTGGGTGTGTATGGTGTGTATGTGTGTGGTGTATATGTGGTATGGTATGTGTGTGGTGTATTGTAGTATGTATGTTGTATTGTGGGCAGTGTGTGTATATGTAGTGTGTGTATCTGTGATGTGAGTGTAGTGTGATTATGGTATATGTATGTGTGGTGTGTATATGGTGTGTATATGTATGTATGGTGTGTATGTGGTATGAGTGTGTGTGGGATATGTGATGTGGGTACTGTGTATGTAGTCCAGCGTGTGTGTGTGAGGCGTGTGGTGTCGTGTGGGTTATGTGTATTTGGTGTGGTATGTGTCCATGTTTGAGTGTGTGCATGTGCAAGTACATGGGGTAGGAGTCCTCAGATGCTGTCCACTTTATTTTTTAAGACAGTGGAGTCTCACTGAACCGTCAGCTCATCAAACTGCTCAATAAGGCTAGCTATCAAGCCCCACAGGAGCCTCCTGCTTCAACTTCTGTAGCACTCATAGGACAGACACGAGCAACCATCCACTCTTGGGTTTTTATGTGAACACTCCAGTTCAAATTCAAGGCCTCATGCTTGCATGACAAACACTTTACCTATCTTCTTCCCCTTCTATCTGAACTGTCTTCCCAGACCCTTTTAATTTAAGTCCTTTCTTACAGTGTACCTAAAATTACCACCAAAATAAACTTGTTCTGTATTAAGTCACACCACCCCATGTTCTGTATAGCTTACAGCAATGAGTTCAACTGAATTTCGTTGGTTAATTGGAGGGAGAGGTTGTAGTCATACTTCTTCAGTCCAGTGGGTTTACAGCAGTGAATTCCTAGACTAATTGCGACTGGTGTCTGGATGTCCCTACTCACTAAGCCCAGCACATGGAGGATACTGTACAGAAAGACCAGAGTAACTTGACACAGAGGCCAGGATCACATCCCTCTCTGCCTTTCTCTGTCAGGAAGTTGACTCATTTCATTGCCCCGAGATTCTGTCAAATAGGAAATATGAATTAAGTGTGCAGACAGTTGAACAACTAGGGACTTAAAGAAAAGCAAGCTATGTTTGAGACTTGAGGTAAGCAATGCGTACATCCCCTTGAGAAGGGTGTCGTGGACCCACACAGCTGCTCCTTCAAAGCAACCAATCCTAACAGATCTCTGGAAATTGTTCTAAGGGGAAACAGAAAATTAAGAAGCATTCATTCAAGAAATTCCAGTCAAGTGTGGGAAGAACAGCCAGACTGTGTGGCACATGGACCCCAGTCTACTCTCTACCTCCCCCACACTCCACAGCTCCAAGACTCAGAAGCTCTACACTGGGCATGTGTGGCCAAGTGCAGAGACAAGACATTTGACAAGAAGTCTTGGCCATGGTTTCTCAGTCTCTAAAGTCCCACCAAGTTCAGCCAGGAGACCATTCCCATTCTCTCCAAAATCCACAATGATAAGAGGTTGTACTGCAGCATTCTGGAGACCCAGTTTCTCTGGCCTCAGCTTGTTCATAGAGCACTGGTTCCAGGCTGGTAGAAGTAAACCCAGGAAGCCCAGTGGTTATAGCCCCTGCCAAAGAGTCTGTTCCTGGGAGTGAGGAGCAGCAGCTGAGAAGTTTATCCATGGAGAGATCATAAGGACAGAAAAGCAAAGGTCTCCATGGAAAGCTGACTCTTTTTAAAGCAGACCACTGAGAAAGTCAAGCCTGGGGACACTCTTAAGGACAATGGAGATTTGAGTAGCAAGCAGTTAAGAGGCAGCCAGTCTCTTTTAGGGGGGCAACATGATGACTCCTAGGCCAGAAGTTTCATCAGTTTAAAAAGGGGGATTATGTTTTTAAAAGACTTCCTTGGTCAGAAGGAAGTAACCTCAAAGTTACCCCACCAAGGGGACTAGACTCAACAGGCTTAGACAGACTATGAAGCAATTATACACCAGGCTGTGTTGACCTGTGTGTCCATCAGCCAGGAATTAGAGAAAGGCTAGGACCGATGAGAGCCCAGGAAGGGACAGATGGGGAGAAGGATGACCCACAGAAGAGCACTGGCAGAGCTGCTGCCACCCTAAAGTGACCTTGTATGCCCACAGTCTCCATACTCTGATTGTACCTTGAGCTTCCCAAGGTAGGAACAACTGTAAAACGAACCTCCCAAATGATTCAGTAGACAAGAGCTAAAGAAAGCCTCAGAGAGAAGAAAGAGACCAGGACCAACAACTGCTGCAATATTTTATCTAAAAACATTCAACATATAATGAGAGGCAGAAGCATAGCTAGGAAGTGGGACCCATACACAGGGAAAACATCAAGCATCAGAAACCACCTGTAAGAGGGCAGGCTACCAGAGTTGATGACAGACACTTCAAAACACCCAAGAAAATATGTTGTAAAAATTAAAACAGTTCGATGACAGTATCTAATGAAGTAGAGAACAGTAATGATGAGATAGAAATTCTTAAAATTGCAAGTTGTTTCGAATTCTTTTGTAGCAGAGATTCATTTTTTTTCCTCTCTCTTGATTACTTTTTTAATGAGTCACTAATTCATATCATTATGGACCCTCATGCATTTATTTGATCTTGAGTTATGAACCAGTACTGATTTATTTTATTGCTTCAATTTCCATCTCTGGGCATTTGAGAGCTATTTCTCTTTTTAATATATTTTATTAATTCCTTGAGAACTTCAGACCAATGCATACAATATATTTGACCATATTCACCCCCACACATTCCCCTAACTCCTCACAGATCCACACCCAGCACCCAACTACTCTCAACCTTGTCCTCCCTCCCCCCACCTCTCTCTCTCTAAGTCCAGTTTGGGAGCTGCCCATTGATTCATTCATGGGTGTGAGGTCATCTATTTGAGTGTAATCTACTTACCAGGGGCCACACCCTTAATGAAACCTCTTCTCCATGAAGCTATCAACTGTCAAATAGCTGGGAGCTATTTCAGCTGGCTCCTGGTTCTCTTTGATGAAACCCCATGAATGTGGAGTTGGTGTTTTAGGTATTTTGGTCAGTTTTTAAGAACTTCTTTACATAGTTGTTGATACAAAAATACTCTTGTCTCATCTGTGTGATTCCAGGTTCAGTTCTAGAATCATCCAGTTTTCCCAAAGAATCCTATACTCTTTTATTGAGGAATGAGACCTGGCACTAGATTTGCTGTGCTTTTCTTCTTACAGTGATGCGGATGTCCTAAGCCAGTGCCAGTGATGGTTGTACAGTTCTGTGACTATGCTTAAAAGACATTGAGTTTTCCAATCGTGTGTGTTCTTGTGTATGTGCATATGTGTCTATTTGAGTACATGTGCACATGTGTGCTCATGAATGTGGAAGTTAGAGGACAGCCTTTGTGTAATTCCTCTCCAGACACCATTCACCTTGTGTTTGAAACATGCTCTCTCATTGGCCTGGGCCATGCCTGTTTGTTGGGCCCAGAGATTTGCCATCTCTGCCCTTGAGAGCTGGGATTCCAGACCAGAACTTCTGTACCTAGTACTTGTATGGCAGCTACTTTACCAACTGAGTGATCAAGCTCCATAGTCCACTTTAAAAGCATGAATTATGATATATGACTACAATATACTAAATATACATACATACAACATACATATACATATAACAAACAACATACTGAAAAATAAAATGAGTCTGGGGAGGTACACTATTTCAAAAAGCAAAGAAAAGATCTATAGACAGAAAAAGTATACAATGAGAAATCCCTTGCCAATTAGAATCAAGTGTGGAGTCTCGGACCATCAGAAGGAATATATTTAGAATGCTGTCTACATACGACTTACTGGTAAAAAATGTTTTAAAGAAAATTGGATCATTCCCAATCATTCAAATTCTAGCTCCCTCCATACCTTGGGAGTAGTACATGTGGCCCTCTCTAATTGGAGCTTTGAAACAATGGGGTGGAAAGAACAACAGATCAAAACCTCCTACATTCCTGGAAACACTTGGGAGTCTAAACTAGTCTGTCCATAATGGGAAACACAGCAGTGGTTTGGGGGCATCTGCCATAGCGAACCTTTAATGTGTTCTGGCTGGCAGAATGTCTCCTCCATTCACAGCAGTGAAACCGAGACCTGGGGCCATAGCATACTGCTACAGCCCTCAGAAAACACAAGGCTGAACAGGTGTGAGGGCTGCTCACTCTGAAGGCAGAAACCAGGGTTCCCTGTTTTCATGTGTGGGAGACTGTTCATTGGCATGGAACACTGTAGGAGAAAGAAAGGGAGATGGGGATTCAGACAGAGGTAGGCGTATAGACAGACACCTCTGCTGTTTGTTTCATGAGGTGTCCTGTTGGCTTTCATTCTTGTGTTTAATTTATAGTTTGTTCCACAGCCAATACACTTGAAGAAGCACAGACGTAAGCACAAATGTGTATAAAGAGATAAATAAGGATGTATATGGCCTTCCGTAGCCATCATCCATAAATTCAACCAATCATGGATAGACCAGAAGTATTTGGGCAAAGATTGCATCTGTGCAAAACGTGTAAAGATTCCTGAAACAATACGTTCTCCCCATAAGCTACTTAGGAGCATAGACTTGACATCGTGTTAGATACTATAAGTAATCAGGAAATTATTTAAAGTATGCAGGAAGACATGCAAAGGTTAGACGCAAATGTTGTATGTCATTTTGTGTAAGGGACTTGAGCATTCCCAGATTTTAGAATTCCTGGGTGGTCCTGGAACCAACTTCTTGAAAACACTGAAAGAGGACTATATTTGGTGAGATTGTAAAGTTACAGTTAGGATACCTCTGCAGAGTTAGACTTAGTGCATCCAAACTCTGTCTCTGCTGTTCATCAGCATAAGGCCAAGAGTATTTTCTCTCTGACCATGATACCTATTCAGTGAGAAAAGAAGTAAAGCAAGTGTAGGGGTAGAGGTAGGAATGGAGAGATGGCTCATCGGTTAAGAGCACTGGCTGTTCTTCCAGAGGACATAAGTTCAATTCCCAGCAACCACATGGAAGCTCACAACTGTTTATAACTCTAGTTCCAGGGAATCTGATGCAGATACATGGTCAGGCAAAATACCAATGCACATAAAAAATAATAAAATAAGTAAATTATTAAAAAGAAAAGAAGGCAAGCGACTTAAGAACAGCAAACACAGGTGGTGTTAGCATTGTTGTTTCTTCACTGGCAATAGAATCAGAAATATCCAATTATGCACAATTCCACTTGTACACAGCATGCCTACAGGAAAACACTTCCGACTGAGATAATCTCGTAATTGCTTATTTCCTCTACTTTAAAAACTAATTTTAGTAATTATTTATTTTGGTTATAAAAGTCATTTTTAACCTACACAGACACTCGGGAAGAAAAGGATTCCAGAGGAACTAAAGCTCATCACTCTTTGGTCTCTGTGTGTGGAATAGGTAATACTGCTCACAGTTTCTTTTTCTTTTCTTTTTTCCTGTGCATTTAACCAGCTTGAGATAACGGTGTTTACAGAGTTTGTCCATTTTATAGCAAGCATTATGAAATTAGCTAGTTATCAAAATTATTTATAGGCTTCTTGTTTATGGCATATTGACCAGGTTTGTTTATATCCTTTTCCCATAAAGGCTATCTAAAATACGAATACAGAAATGTAAAGTATATACAATCATAGAGACAAAGGGAACATGAGTCAGACAAGTAAGAGGCGGCAACAGAAGGCTAGAAGGAAGCAGAGAAGCAGCACATTCACTCCAGAGCAGGCAAGGTTGCAAGGCAAGATCCACACTGGTAGACAGCCCAAGAAAGGCAACTTCCTCTGGCAGAATTCAGGTAGTGTGGTGGAGGACAGAGTGTCGGTAGCTATCGACAAAGGCCAGAATGAAATGCCAACCTTAAAACTGGAGTGAGCACCCCCCCCCGAAACACACACACACACACACACACACACACACACACACACACACACAGGGTGGGGGGAGGGAGAGGGAGAGGGAGAGGGAGAAGGAGAGAGAGAGAACAAAGTTCAGTCTCTGGGAAAACTGGACTGAAGAAAATCTAGAATCAAAGATGTCAGCTACAGCAAAGATGGGGGAAAAGAAACATGAGAATACATTCAGTAGGACTAAGAGTAATTTGGGGTATGAACTGGGAGACTCCCAGGTTCTCTTTTCCCTTTCCTTCAACAATGAATGCTAACAACTGGGCTAGGATGGCTCAGTAGGTAACATGCCTGCTGGACAAGCTTGATGCACTGAATGTGGGTGAACCACAGCCCATGTAAACCCGAGACACTGCAGCATACATGTCTATAACCCTGCACAGATTCTCAGTGGCCAGTAAAGACACCTGAGATTATCCTCTGGCAAGCATGTGCCCCCCCCACACACACACACAGAGAGAGAGAGAGAGAGAGAGAGAGAGAGTAATAATGAAGCTTTTAATAAAAAATATTGAATGACAATAAATGTTAACAGCAGGCATATATAGCAGAAAAAGACTGGAAGATTCTTCACTCCCCCCACAAAGCACATGCTCCTGGAGAGGAGAGAGTAGGGTACTGACAACCCTTCAGCATGAAGTTTCAACCTACCGTGTGTCTTCAGTTAGAGAGTGACATTTCTGTGTACACCCTCACTCTTCCCAATGACCAGAAACTGATGTCTTTTAGCAAGGATCTCTGTGAGGAGGCTGCTAAGTGCTCTCCTCTCAGACAGCCTACAAGAAAAGAGGTCCGCAGCCCCACATAGGAAATTAGTGAATGAAGAAATAAAATTCAGAGATGAGAAGGAGGTATGCCAAATGTGGTATTTGAGGCAAGAGACTCTCCCAGAAAGCAGGATCAAAAAGCAAATTAACAGGAGACAGAAAATTAGAGAACTAATCAAGAAAATCCAGTGTGTAAGTGATGTACTAACAGAGAAAGAAAGAAAAAAAGAAAAGAAGGAAGGTAGGAAGAAAGGAAAGAAGGATGGAAGGAAGGAAGGAAGAAAGAAGAAAATAAGGATGGAGGATTGTTTTTCAAAGAAATAATTTTAAAAGTAAATTTCTAGCTTTAAGGGAATCATAAAATTTATAGCAAGATGAAAGCAAACACACCCAATAGAGTAATATTCTTTGAAATGTGAGAATGCTAGAAAGAAATAAAATCTTAAAAGCTTCTATAGAGATCAGAAATTGTGTGTGTGTATGTGTGTGTGTGTATCAGACTTCTTTATAAAACTTTAAAGATTTATTTACTGTGTATGTGTGTTCCTGTGTGTATGCATATGCAATGTGCATTTGTATGTACCTGTGCATGTACGTGCATGCACGTGTGCGTGTGCGTGTGCGTGTGTGTGTGTGTGTGTGTGTGTGTGCTCCTGCATGCATGTGAAAGTCAAAGGACAACTTGAGTGTTGGTTCTCTGCTTCCACCACCTGGATGATTCTGAGGATTGAACTCAGGCCATCAGGTTTGACAACTGCTAAGTTGCTGCCTTTACTCCTGAGCCACCTCTGTGGCCCCAATATCAATTTCTTAACAGCAGCATCCAAAGGTAGAAAGTACTGAGAAAATATTTCAAAATTCTTAGAGGTAATTATTTTCTACAACGAACTGGGGGAATAAAAGAGACATTTCCAGACAAGCCTTACTTACTATTACCTGTTGGGCACAGTGGTAGAAACCATGGCCTTGGTAATCAGTCAAGAGAAAGAAATAACAGGACTTTCATGTTGGAGAGTGGGGTATCAAGCTGGCCCTGCTTGTACATGACACGATCATCCATAGGAAAACATACAGATGGCCGGCTGGGACACTTGGCAAAGTGAGATAGTGCTTCATCCTAGTCAGGGTGCCTGCTGTCAAAAGGGCAAGAGATGAGCTTTAGGGAGTATTTAGAGAAAGGACAACTCTTAGATGGTGGCTTTGGAATGTAAATTAGTGCAAGCGTGTGGGAGAAAGCATGGGGTTTCCTCAAAAAGTCCCTATACATATATCTACATATGTGTATATGTATGTATATGTGTGATCTCAAGCACAGGTTCTAACAACCTCACTACTAGTTGCATACTCATAGGAAATTAAATCAGTATGTGGAAGAGATTATCTTCACCCCATGTCTACTCACAATATCCAAAATAGGACTGGTAGCTTATGATGTAATTCAAGCACTTGGGAGGCCAAGGCAGGTTAATTTCCACGAACTCAAGGCCAATCTGGGCTAATAATGTGTTTCAGGCAAGTCTGAACTGCACAGTGAATCACTTTCTTAAAAAAAAAATTACAGAAGCCAAAATATAAATTTAACCTACATGTTCATCAGTGGATAATTGAACTAAAAAGGGGGAGTCTATATAAACATAATAGAATACAACTCAGCCTTCAACATGACTGAAATTCTGCATTTGTAACAACAGGAAGGAGTGAGACCACAGAGTAGGCAGTGATGATCAAAAAATAACTCATATGTCCATGCTCATCGGCTGCTTATATGTGCATTATGTTAATACGAGAAGAACGTCAGCAATCACTTAGCACTAAGGTCAGTAAGATACTTTTCAGCTGGAAGCATTTTATAATATTTAAAACTGATAGTGTGTATTGCTCACAAAAGCAGGAACTAGAGGATACAACTCAGTTGCCCAGTGCATGCATTCCATGTCTAAAGCCCTAGGTTTAGTCCCCAGGCTGCCCTTTCTCTCCAAAACTGGACTGTCATATGAAGTCTTATAATTATCTTAAAACTCTCTGAAGATGATCTATCAACCCCCTAACAGCCTGCACCAAGAGTGGCCACACCTCCTTCCTTACCCATGATTCAGCACTACTGCTAGCAAGTACAAAGTTCTGGTGTTCCTTGTCATGGTTCTTCACTGCCAGTCTTTCATATGTCAGGCGTTCTGGCAGTTGTGTGGTATTCGTTGTGGTTTTAACATGCTTCCTGCCTGTCACCGTAGCCTCGCATACTCTGCTTCTATGCATTTGATTATTTTAGTTTGTCACAGAGGTAGAGTCCTGAAGTATTTATCCCACTACTTACTGGTTTATCAGCTCACTCGTTATAAACTTAAAACTTTCTTTCTTTATTGAGCTGAAGACTATTGATAGTGCCTATGCTGTGTTTCGTTTATCTATTCACCTGTCAACAGACACTTGGATTGCTTCTGTATTTGGGCTTTTGTAGCTAGTACTACACCGGATAAAGGCATTTGAATGGCTCTTCAAGATCTTGATTTCAAAACTTCTGACATATCCAAAAAGTTGGACTGCTGGATCATATGGCAGTTCTGTAAGAAAGGGTGATCCCTGCCTTATAATACGAACACTCCCATTTCATAATAAAAGCAATAGAAGCTTAGAGTAGTGAAATCAACCAGGCAGTTTATTTAAGGACCTTGCCAAGTCAAGCATCTTTTTAGATTGGGTTTATGAAGCCTACATGCTTCACCTCTCCTCCCTTTTGCTGAAGAGTAACACAGCTCCCCATCATTCAGGTAGCCTGCTTCCCTCTGTCCCTTAAAGTTTCCTTTTTCTCAACAAAAGTTGTGTGAAGGTTCATCTGTATGTTTTATAACTTGTCTATTTGGAAGCTTATTGGCTGTATAATCCTGTCTGCTCATATTTGTCTACTCTAAACTTCTGGTTTGCAGGGAAGAGCTTAGTGGAACTTGGATGTTGGGGGAAATAGTTAGACCAGCAGGCATGCTCAGGGGGCTAGTGTTTTGATTTGTAGCTGGTCCTAAACAGGATCTTTTGAAAATGAACCACCAGACTAACAAGTTCAGTTTGGGGTTTTCACACTAGCGATCCTGGAGTTAATATTTGATCACTTGACTCTTTATACCCACTGGTTCAGTTTTGTCTTTTATTGAGAAAAATCTTACATTTGTACTCACAAAGTGAATGCATATTTCTTTTTCCATGAGTTCTTTTCCATCTTTAGAACCAAAATTGCATTGCATTTACTTTTTAAAATGATGAAAAAGAGAAAATACAAACGAAGGCTCGCACATCGTATAGTACCAGAAAAAAGAGCACAGCAGAGCTGAAGGAATCCTCCGTGGATGAAGACAAAGCAATAGCACTGAGGCTGGATTTCACCTCACAACCCAAAATAAGTGTCTGCCAAACTATGCTGATATTAATTTATGGGAGAAGGTGGAAGCTAGTTTTTCCTTACAGAATGTCAATCAAAAGCTCTAATGAATAAAGGAAATTGAGTCTTACCATCAGAATACCAAATAAGCTTTGCTCCAGGCAGGATCTATCAATGAATGCTAAGAGGAGTGGGCCACACTTCAAGAAGAAATGGAATTTGCTTAGCCTCGAAGCATCTTCTCCATTAAAATCTTTATCAGTGCCAAGGAGAAAAACAGTAGCTTTGGTTTTGTGGTAGACATTGAGTAGACACAGTCCTTCGACAAGAAATTAGGACTCACGCTACCTGTTAGAGGAAATATCAGCATCGTGTGCCACTACGCACTAAGGACATAGGTCTCTTAGTATGCTGTGGTGGCTATTGCTGGTTGTCACCTTGACTACATCTGGAACGAACTACAGTCCAGAAATGGAGGGCACACCTGGGATCCAGCTCTTGAGGCATAGTGGCCATGAAAAGCTTAGGCCCAGATGATACATGCCTTTAACCACAGGAGGCTGAGGCAAGAAGATCTCTGAGTTCAAGGCCAGCCTGGGACAGAGCAAGTCCAAATCCAGGCGTGGTGCTACACACCTTAATCTGGGCCATTTCTTCTGCTAGAGGCCTATATACGGAAAATGGAAAAAAGAAGTATTTGTTCTTCTTTGTTTGGCTTGCACTTGCTTGCCAGAACATCTGTTGGAATCTACTTCTTCAGGATTCCAGCTTATACAGAAGACCAGCTGAAACACCCAGCCTTGTGGGACCGAGCAACTACTAGATTCTTGGACTTGCCATTCACAGCTGCCCCGTGTTGGATTAGTTAGACTGCAGACTGCAAATCATTCCAGTCATTTCTCTTAATACATAGACATTCCATAAGTTCTATAATTCCAGAGAACCCTGACTAATACAATGTATGAACTCCATCTGAGCTCTGGAAAACACCAGCCCAAACCAAACCAAAGAGGAGTCCATAAAACATCTTCGCTAGTGATCTTCAACATCCAGGTCATGTTGTTGACCTTATCTTGGAAACATAAACTATGATGCATTAAAGGCAAAAGAGAAATAGCATGTAAAGGCAGCATGAGACCCTGAAACAGCACATGGATATTAGCTTTGTGGAAGTAGTGTGTGTGTGTGTGTGTGTGTGTGTACCAAATTTGGAGACCTTTATTAAAAAAAAATGGAGAGACAAATGGAGATCTTTTTATTAGCAGCTCCTCCCACTAGTGTTTTCTCTGCCAAATCTTCCCAGTCCATAAGGAGCCTGAGATGGAGAAGTTGTCTATGTGGCCTTAGGGCAGCTAGGATTGGCAGGAAGCTGTACAGTCAAGCCCAGGTCCTCACCCAACTGCCACATGCTGCCAAGTGTCCGCCTCCAGCCTGCAGCTGTTACTGCTTTCTCTAAGCTTCCACAGCCAACACACACACACACACACACACCACTTGTGTGTACACATGCATACACAAGTGTGCACATGCACATACATACATGTACACGTGCACACAGCACATTGGCAGAGACAGAAAAAGACAGTGACAGAGAGCCCCAAACAAAAGTAATTTTAGTCCCCTTAGGGCAGTGGTTCTCAACCTGTCTGTAGAGACGCCTTTGGCAAGCCTCTCTATTCAAAAAGTATTGACATTATGATTCACGACAGTAGCAAACTTATAGTTGTGAGGTAGCAACTAAAGTGGTTTTGTGGTGAGAGGGTCCTCACACAACTGTATTAAAGGGTCACAGTGTTAGGAAGGTTGAGAACTGCTGCCTTGGGGTTCTTCCTCTTTGTTTTGGGGAGTCCTTGTTGGCTAGTGTCCTGTTTGCTTTCTATTGCTAAAGCAACTTGGGGAGGAAAGGCTTTACTTGGCTGTCATTGAGAGGAACCAGGGAGGAACCTGGAGGCAGGAAATGAAGCAAGGGCCACGGAGAAGAACTGTTAACTGGCTAGTTGTCATGGCTACTGGCTAGTTGTCATGGCTTGCTCAGTCTCTCTTATACAACCAGGGAACATCTGAGTGGTCTAGGTCCCCCCATACTAACCATTAATCAAGAAAATGCATGCCCATAGACTTGCCTATAGCCCAAGATAGAGGTGTTTTCTCAATTGAGTTTCCTGTTCCCTGATGGCCTAGGCTTATGTTGATTTGACGAACAACAAAAACAAAACAAAAAACTCCACCAAACAAACAAACAAACAAACAAACCCTAAGTGGTACAGTGTTTCCAGAAATAAATGCCAGGGTTAATACTGGAAGGGAGAACCAGTAGCCACGGCAGCCTTCCCCCTTGGCAGGAGCCAAAAATGGTCTTCATTTTCTGCACCAGCTTAGCTGTTCTGAGCTGCATGTCATAATACAGGGTTTTCCAAGTTTCTTCCCCCAAACCCTCACAAGGTGGTTCATCATTCTTGTCTTAGCACTATGAGTAAATTTTCAAATAGCTGACTGGTTTATGGCAGGGCAATTGTCAGGCAGACATCTAGTTATATGACTTGGGATATTCAATTTTGTTTTATGTCCTTCAATAAAATTTTATCCCTTTATTGACACAAGTCTCACACATTCTTGTTGCTAGCTATTTATGGTTCTTAGAGCCATTGTATATAGATATATTTTCATTTTGCTTTGTAAGTAGTTAATGCTGGTCTATAGAAAAGTTTATTGATATGCACAGCTATTTTTTAAATGTGGCTTGGCAATCCTTTCTTGTCTATTATAATAAGAATGGAAAGCTTTATTTCTAAATATCCATTCAAAATACAAGAACAGTCAAAGCCACTTCATTATACAGTAAGACAATGGAAATATTTGTCATTTTACAACATTTTCGAGATTGTGTGGCCAATCTATTTAATATGATTCCTCATCATAAATGTAATACATAGTTGAATCTACAGAAGGCAATTTTAAAAGCTCCATTGTATTAACAGGAAGCACAACATTTAGGGATATCTTGAGTTTGTAGTTTTATGTGAACATACACACAGTTATGAGCACAATGTGCCAAAAACACAGGCGTGTGTGTGTGTGTGTGTGTGTGTGGTTTTGTGTCTTTCTGTCTGTCTGCAGTGTCAGGATTTACTGAATAACTATAAAATCACAAGGTTTGGCAGATTTACTAACAATAGTATGTCATAAGTCCCTCCTGACTTGATGTCTTGGGTGAGGCATGCAGAGTTTTACATCCTAATGTTAATTACTAATACTAACTTTCACATCATATAATGCATAGCACACAGCAAATCAATCAGTTTGTGTGTGTGTGTGCGTGCATGTGTGTATGTGTGGTGCATATGTGATATGTGGTTTGTGTGTGTATGTGCATAGCATGGTATGGTGTGGTATGAGTGTATGTGTGTGTGCTGTGTGTATGTATATATGAGTGGTGTGTGGTGTGTGTGTGTGTGTGTGTGTGTGTGTGCGTGCTGTGTGTGCATGTGGTATATGTGTATATATATGTGTGTGCGTATGTGATATATACGTGAGGGTGTGTGCTTTGTGTATGTGTGTATATTACAAAATACAAGTTAAATTAGATGCATGCGGCAGTGTGTTGAGAAAGAGTCCACGAAGATAAAGAACAAGGCCAAGCTGGAGCAAGCTGCCAGTGAGAACTTCTGGTGTCCAGGTTTAAGAGCAAAGCAGCAGATTCGAAAGTGAAAAAACCAGAGCCAGGCTGTGAGAACCACAACCAGATCAGAACAGGAAACTATGGACAGAGACAGGTTCAAACAGGTGAGCAAATAGAGAGAGAGCACTGAGTAGGCCAATCACCTGTAGGGAATGGATTCACGTTGGGGAGTCCTTCACACACACACACACACACACACACACACACACACACACGAGGTGTTAGGTGAGAGGTTGTTAGCATCAGCCATCAGGGTGTTAGGACCCCATCCTTTATTGGGTCCTGTTCCTCAATCTGGTATGACCTATAAGCTCTTGAATCTAGCCTCCCAGTACGATTTCTCATAGTCTCAAGTGCCCTACAGAAGCTCCCATCCGACCATCTGGTATGTACACCAAAGGATGGACAGGTAGAGAACTGATTATCACAGGGCTCAGCTCAGCTTGGTCCCACAGCCTCTCTGAATTGCTGTCTGTCTGTCTGCCTGACCTTGACCCTGCTTTTTACTTCTATGGCCTTCACAGTTCTATGCCTCACTTTGGAAGCTTGATTTGACCCCGAGTCTTGGTTCAAATCGTGACCCTCTGGCTGGACTCTGTAGCAGGGACCCTGGCAAAATTCCTGGGAAAATTCTTCTACCATCCTTACCAGCTTCCTGCCTCTGTCTTTCGGGCCTCTTTGAAGGTTTGTTGTTGTTTATTTGTTTCTGAGATGTGGTTTCATATATCCCAGATGGTTTCCAAAGTTATGTAGCAGATGATGACCTTCCACCTCTGATCCTCCTGCCTCCACCTCCAAAACTCCTCTCCCTGAACTCTATACAGCCTGTTTTACCTTTTGTGGCATTCTATATCCTACAGGCACACACACACTCACACTCCACAGACACGCAGAGCCAAATGCACACACACACCATAACACACACACATGCACACACACACATACATACATACATACACACACACCACTTACACACACCCCACACAGTACACAGACATACACACACACACAAGTATTTACTGTGTGATATATAATGTGTGGTTGAGAGTTAATATTAGCAGTCAACTTGTGTTTTCTTTTAGAGAGAGAAACAGAGAGGAACCAGCACTTGCCTTGGCTGGTTATCAAGAAAGCCGGGACTCTAAGGCAAATTGCTGCCAAAGAAACTGCCGTGCCTTGTGAATTTATTGCTAGTCAATAAATTCTGACACTGTGGAAAGACACAAGGGTATTTGTCTATGTTTCTGACACAGTAAGCTCATGACAGTGATAAACTTACCCAGTAGCAAAATCTTAGGGACAATCTGAGCCTGAGGTAGGAATCATAGGAGTTGCTCAAATCTGTGCCCAGCACATCCGGGCACTTTATGAGGAAAATGAGCTGTAGGTATCCATACATTTCAGAGGACCACCAGCAGAGAGTTATGCCAGAGGGCAAAACCACTCTCCCCTGCCTGCCATGAGGGGTTCTTTAGACTATGATGGACTACTAGCAATCAGCAGCTGGGACCCAGAGTGTCCAGAGGCAGAATTCCAGTCCTTGAAAGGCCACTGTTATCTTCCAGAAGACACTGTGAGTGCATAGGATGTGCCTTGTTGTCTCTGACGGCATTTGGGACAATAATACTGAAGTCCTAAATGACCTGAAATGGTTCGTTTTCACTGTCAACCTGACGTGTTAGAACACCTGGAAGAAGGTACAAGAATAAGCGTGGTGCTCGAGCTCCTAAAAGTCAAACTTTTCAAGTCAGGATTCTTCTTCCTTCATCTGACACCCTGTAAATGTTCAAAGCTATTTTGGGAATAACCTAAGCATTTGCAATCTTACCAAAAAAAGTAAAACTGGATCTGAGGAGTGTCTTGTATCAGAACCTCTGATGGCTGAGGAGGAGCTTCTTCTTCTAGCCCTACCCTCATAGCTCTCCCACCCCTCACCCCCCACCCCCCCAACCCCCACTCTGTAAGCTGACTGACCGTCAATCACCTGGGCTTTAAAGCAGTAAGATCTTCCCCGCCCATGCTGCAGCTGCCTGTAAAAAAGTCATGTTCTCCTGCATGTAACAGCTATATAACATACACACATATACATATATGTGTATATACACACATGTAGACATGCACACACACATATACACATGTTTGTGAGTTACACACACATATAGATATATGTATATATACACATGTGGGCATGCACACACATATACATATACACATGTGTTTGTGCGTGTCACACACATATATATGTATATACACACATGTAGCATGCACACATACATACACACACATATACATATATGTGTGTTTGTGCATTACACATATATATATGTGTGTGTACACACATGTGTGCATGCACACACACAAATGTGAAACTAAACAACTCTGAAGGGAATTACACCAGAGGGCAAATCACTGTCCCCTGTCTGCCATCAGCGGTTCATGTGGGATTCTGAGGCACTACCAGGAATCAGAAGCTATATATTTATAAGTATATGTATGCAATCTGTATATTTGTATAGATTTGTAATACCCACATAAATGTTTATACTTATATGTACCATGGAGAAAAAGAGAGTGGATATTGGGACACAGACTGAAGCTGCACTTACCTCTCCCTTAGAACCAGACATTTACTTTAGTACATATCTATGTGCAGTTGATCCCCATCCTTCTCAGACTCTATGTCTGTAAATGGACTCCCCTCCACTATGACATCCCATGGAAACAAAGCTGAAGACAGTTGGGGCTGGAGAGATGGCTCAGTGGTTAAGAGCACTGAGTGCTCATCCAGAGGTCCTGAGTTCAATTCCCAGCAACCACATGGTGACTCACAACCATCTGTAATGGGATCTGATGTCCTCTCCTGGTGTGTCTGACATACCAGTGTACTCATATACATACAGCAAATAAAATCTTAAAAAAATAAACAAAACTGAAGACTGTCATTTTGGAGTGGATTGGCCCCCACAGTCCCAATGCTCAGGAATGGGGGAAGAAAACCCTTGGCTAACTTTATCAGAGTAACAACAAAATATATTTCACTTCGAAGAATATTTTTGAAACCAGATTAGCAAGCCCAAGTTTCTAACTACATTTCGTGCCCTCAAACCACCCTGTGCCAGCTTGTCTGATACCTTCTCATTCTGCATTGTTCACGCCTGGACCCCTGTTCTCAAATCTGTCTTCTAGAATTCACTGATGAGAGATGAATCCGTGGGCACAGATTTTTCCACTTTCTGATGCCCCTCAGTGTGGCTGTACCCAAGAGCTTGGCACCGTCAGGCTTCCCAGTCCTAAGGAGGGAACAACAACAACAAAAATTCTTTTTCATACTTATGTAGTCCTTATTTCCAGTAATCTTCACATGTATGAGAGAAAAAGGGGGGAAATAAAATTATTTGCCCTCCTACTTAAGACTTTCTCAGAATGTACGAGCAAGCTGCTCTGACCTAGAGTAAAACCTTGGGAGGATGACAAGGTAGAGGACGAATATTTCCACCAACAAAAGAAGTTCCTTTCTTGTCCTTCACTAGCCCCTCCCTTCCTCAGTGGTTTTTGCTGAGGTGACTGTGAAGAGGGCTTGAGACCTCCTCCTGGACGACGCCTCAGAGATCCCGTGCCCCTCCCCACAAAGGTGTGCGGCTGTATTCACTCTGGGAGAGAAATAGAGAGAGAGAGATATGAAAAAAACTGTTTATCTTCTCACAGAAACTCCGCCATCTGGAATGGCACCCGGCATGAGATGTCTAAGACACAGCCCTTATTTCCCAGAATACATCACACCGACCCTCTGATAGCCTCTCTTTGGAGGCTCTTATTTATGACCTGTGTATGTGTAGACGCGATTAACACGGGTATACATCTGGGAGTGGGAGTGTGGGAGCCGGGGAGCCTAGGAAAGGGGCTCCCCACCTTTGTCTGAGAAAAGGGAAAAAGCCAGCCCTCCCTTGACCGTTTTCTTCCAGCCAGAGTGCAAGTGCCAGCTGAGCCCTGGCACCTTGCTTTATTGTGCGAAGTCAGGAAAGAGATCTCTCAATTATCTTCAAATTAACTGCCTCTTGCCATTATCCGCTCCCTGAGGACCAATCAGAGCGTGCGTTAGCAGAGCTGGGCATCAGCCTACCACTTCATCCACTCTCTGGGATTCCGTCCCAGCCACCTCCTCCCAGGCACGTACCGAGCCAAAGTCATCTGCGGCTGCCATTTCTCATGACAAACTTTAATGCTTTAATTAGGAAGCATCCGCGTGTCCACTCTTCACAAACACCATATGGTGCCTAGCGCGAAATATGTTTCATTTTCACGAAGGCGAAGCCTTGGGAAAGGGCAGCATTTTGAATATCAATTGTTGTTCCCACACTGGTGAAGAATACATTTTGTGTGCTTCAAAAGAGACCACGATGTTGAAAAGAACGAAGGGGATTTTCTCTATCTGACAAAACTGGGTGGTGGGGGGCATTTTTTGAGTGAGAAAAAAGTAGAACTCGACTTCTAAAGATCAGAAATTTAAAGCCCTTTTAGAAGTAAATTCCAGGAATCTTCTAAGCATTCTAAAGATTTAAGATAACAGATGTCCTGTGTTCACTTTTCCATTTTTTTTTTAATGGTTTTTCGAGACAGAATTTCTCTGTGTAGCCCTGGCTGTCCTGGAACTCACTCCGTAGACCAGGCTGGCCTTGAACTCAGAAATCCGTCTGCCTCTGCCTCCCAAGTGCCCACAGAGGTGGCGCAAGCCTTTAATCTCACTTTTCCATTTTTAACAAAAGGATGGAATACCATCTCTTAAAGAACATGGTGTGTTCATGGTTCGGGCAATTTGGGGCTAGTCTTACCATGTCAAGCCCATCTCCATCCCTTGCCAGAAAACCCTTCTGCCTAGATCTCTTCAGGAGTATTAACTACTCTGCATCTTAGAAGCTATGGACTGGCTAGAGATATGTGGTCCAGTGGGATATCGTCTTTGGACTTGGTTTCTTTTCAAACACTATGTCCCTTAAATAACAAACCCACGTTTTCCAAAGTCCACATTTCTCTAAAAATCCAAGAACCAAAATGAGGCTGAATTAAGGATCTTTTGTCCGGTGACGATGAGGAGGGAGAGAGAGGCCAAACGCCAGCATGGGCCTTTTCCTGCTATTATGCAAATCTCTCAACATGCAAATGATTAAATAATCAAACCATTACAGGGTATAAATAAGTGATTTATATTTTCTTCCTTGCTCAGGTCAGTTACTCTTCCTTTGTTGGAGCCATAGGACAGGGTTACACACAGTCCCTGTGGAGGGTAGAGGGTTTGGGTCAGGAAGGACTGTAATTAGTCATTTCCATCTTAAAATAAATACAGCAGTTGACACTGAGGAGTGAACATCAGCCCGGTTTCCCTGTTTGAGGGAACTGATTTCTTTCTCCTTCATCACGGTTTATACTCCCTACTCTAACTCCCACGTCAGTCACCTCAGACTCCTCTTCCTCTGGACTACATAATTATAAGCTACCACATGTGGCGTTGGAGACACAACTTTAATTATCCAAACTGGAGCACACAACAGACCCTGAATCCACTGAACAAAAGCCTATTAGAAGGTGGTCCCCTGTGGTCACATCGTAATTATTGTCAGGGGCCATGGGGCTGTGGAATTATCCCTGCAATATCTCACTAACCTCCTATGCTACAGTCACGTGGACGATGATTTGTGCCATAATCTCATTTCCTTTCATGGTGCGACACTGAAAATAAAGAGCCAGGGGAGGGCTTGTGCATAAGTCTGGTGGAAACTTGATTCGGGAGGCCACCGCAGATGTGCAAACACAGCACAGGCAGTAATTACTGCAGTGAGAGCCTCTGGCCTTGCACTCGGCAAGTGACACCCTGGAACAGAGGGTGTCCCTCCTCACAGAGGCGGCCACTAAGGCACCTGGTTCCACCAGAAGGTCTCCCTTACGAATGAAAATAAACTGGAAGCTCCCTGCCAAGTGGCTCAGCATGTCTTTCCTGCGATTGTCAGAGAAGCACAGAAGCGTATTCCCTTGCAACAGAAAGTCTTGCTAGAAGCCGCACATGAAATGATCAGGTGCCTGCTTTAACCCCGTGAGATGCTCACATTGTGTCCTTGGACCATTGAGAGAAGTACTGTAATTCAATAGGTATCTTTCACTTCTTAACCACGCAAAGTGGACTGTCTGGCTACTGCTCGGAACCCTCAGGGCAGAGAGTCTTGGGTTCAGGAGCTGGGGAGATGGCTCAGCAATAAATTGTTGCTCTTGTTGATGACCTGAGTTTGGTTCCCAGGACCCAAGCATTCAGCTCACAAAATCTTGTAACTCCAACGCTAGGGGACCAGACACCCTCTTCTAGTCTTCAGAGAACCTGCACTCACTTGCACGTACTCCAACACAAACGCACACATACAAAGGCATAATCAAATATATTTTTTTTTAAATTAAAGGAATGTCAGGTTCGCAAACACTGCTGTTTCATTGCTTATTTAACAAAATTGCTTTGACACTTTATTGACTGAACACTTGATTTCTCATTATGAAAATGAACAACAGATTACATCATCCTATTAACACACATTTTTTTCCTTATCTTCCAATTCTTTTCTTAGACCTAGTGTGTTTTCAAAAACTGTTCTTGAAAAATCCTACACTCAATCAGTTTCTTCTTATAACATGTCTGTGCCTGTTAACATTTACAACTAATAGACAGAGATGTTCAAAGGCATGCATCTATCCCTTAGTATGTATATGTGTATATACATGTATGTAAATATGTTTACATAGATATATGTGCAAATGCGTGTATACTTGCACACTGCATATATGCATAGTGCATACATGGATGTGTACATAGTTCATATTGTATACATGCATATGTGCATAGTATATTCATGCCCATGTATATATGTGCATGCATATATATATGCATATATGCATACATATAATACATGCATATATGAATAGTGCACATGTGCATATATGCATAGTGCATACATGCATACCTGTTTATGTATATATGATATGTATACATGTATATGTATATATGTGCATGTATGCACAGTGTATACATGTATATATGTCATTCTCCACTACTCACCTCTATGTCCCTGCCAGTCATATAAACTAAACCTGGTTTGTATGGTTTAAAATTGGTCCTGATTTTCTTTCTCACTGTACTACAATACCTTTCCTGATTTCACATCCCAACCTGATTATGATTTCTTATCCATCATCTCCAGACAGCCTAAAGAACTGCTGGCCTCTGCCTCTTTCCCTACGTTTGATAGCTCTCAATCTCTTCAACCCTACAAAGAGATTTCTTCCCCATCTCCCCTCTAACACAGTGCTTGCCTCCTTCCTCCACAGACTATACTCATTCATCTGATCCTCTGTGTTTCTTTCCAGGACGTAACCTCCTGGTGGTAGTCACTGAGAACTATTTTCTGCTGTGATTTGGATCTTGAATATCTTCCAGAAACACAGGTGTTATCGTTCTAATTCTTAGGGTGGTTATGTCAAGAAATGCTGGAACCTTGTGTCAGGATCATCATTTAGGTGTCCCCTTGCAAGAACTGTGAACCTCTGGTCCCTCCCTCCCTCGCTGCTGATGTGAGTGATTTCATGCCACCATGTTCTCCTTACCTCAGGTCCAAAACAATGGGCCAACAGACTGTGAGCTAGAACTCCTAAAGCTAAGTGTTAAATACACTGTTTATCTTTACAAGTAAATCATCTCAGATAATATTTGTTATAGTAATGTGACACTTAAACACTTAGCATTTGTGCATTCATCCAACCAGTCTACATGTTGGTTATTTATTCATTTTTTTTTTCTGGTACTTGACAGTAGGGACTAAGCATCTAGGTAGAAAGACTAAATAAAGCCGGCGGTGGTGGCGCACGCCTTTAGTCCCAGCACTTGGGAGGCAGAGGCAGACGGATTTCTGAGTTCGAGGCCAGCCTGGTCTACAGAGTGAGTTCCAGGACAGCCATGTGGCTACACAAGGAAAACCTGTATCTTCGAAAAATCACCAAAAATAAGAAAAAAAACTAAAAAAATAAAAAAAAGAGAAAGATAAAGAAAGACTAAATAAAGCCTGGTGCTTGTAGTATTGCTCAACTTAGTAGGTAGTTTCTGGGTTTAGGGGGGCAAGCAGAGAAAAGGAACTGTAACAATTGCTCCCTGATCACACTCTGGCCCCTCACTGGCATTCAGATGGCATCTGGCTGGCTTTGAAGTGGCAGACTACTATTCGAAAGCATCAGAGGGGTTTGTTCACCATACCATCCATTGGTTTAAGGTCAGAAACGTTTCACACAGGAGATGCCCTCTGATCCAGCTCCAAATAATGAAAGATTGTCCTGTGTCCATGATAGGAGAGTAAGTTCCTGAGTTTATGTATTCAGTTTCTGTTGGTTATGACAGAATACCTAACAAAAGCAACTCAAGGAAGGGATTACTGACCTCACAGATTGGCTGGGATCTAGTGCTTCATGGTGGGGAAGTCATGGCAACAGGAATGTGAGGATGCTGGTCACCTAGGGTTTGGAGTCAGGAGCAGGGCCACTATCCGCGATCATCTCACAGGACAGTGATACCCACGTTCACCCTGGGTCTTTCCTATTCAGTTAAACCTCCCTGGAAGCACACACTCAGATGCATCCAGAGGTATGCTTCCCAGGTGATCTCAAAAGTTAATTGAAGATTTATTCTCAGGGTCAGAATCCTTACCTCACAACTTTCATCCCTAGTCTCCTGCCGACAAGATAAAGACGATCAATTTCTAAGATTAAAATCAAATCAATAGGTACTTTAAAAATTGTAATCTAATGTAATTCTTTGTGGTGGAAGTCAAAGTTGGGGAGTGCAATATTGAATCTGGGATTTAATGAATAGGAATTTTGCTAATGCTAGTTTCTTAGCTTTGACAAATGTAACATATTTGCATGAGGGAAAAACTGGGTGAAGCGTTCATGGAACTTGGACATTCTAGGTTTGTAACTTTTCTGTGCATCTGAAATTCTTCCCAAAACCCTTTTAAAATGTATTAAACGGTCAAGACAAATACACCTCCGGCAAGTGATCCCCAGAGAATGGGATGGGAATAACACTTGGAAGCAAGCAGGGTACATGCTCCATCTCTGCCCACACCGACTTCCATTTTTTGTTTGCACACATGCATTTGCTGATGCAGAAAATTGGTTATCCACCCCGTCTGCAACCGTTCCTGAACCCTCTGACTGACATTACCCGTCAAAGTCCTCTGACTGGCTCAAAGAAGGAAGTGGCCCAAGTGACATTTTGCCTTAAGGTGCTAATGGTGACACAGGCTTTCCCTGGGGTTCCAACCAGAGTGTGTCATTAGCTTGCTACCATTGTTTTGTTAATGTAATGAATGGCTCCATAGGAAATAACAGAGTAAAAGCTTATTAAAGGCAAAGGCTTCATCCATTAAGACGTTCTTTGTCCTTAATGAAGGTCAGGAAAAGACAGATTGTAGGAGGAAATCTTGCTTTATCCTCACCCATATGTCTTAAATAATCATCATGTCAGTCTGAGTTTGTGTTTGTCCTTCTTCTTTGAATTGTTGGGGAGGACGATTACTAAAACCATCACGTTGTATTCTGCCTGCCGAGTACTGTGCGTGGTGTATAGCATCTTCTCAATGTTTGAGTTTAATTTCTGGAATACAGGATCTCCCGGTATGTTTTTCTTTAACCTCTAATCATACAAAACCTGTTAGATTTGCAGTGTCTATACACAGCACCACTAGCCATGGTTAAAGCGTAGTGTGGATTACAATTAAGAATAAAACATTTGCACAGTGGATTTCAAAGACATTACAAAAATATACTCAGTCCTGTTGATAATTGTACATTGATGATGTGTTGAAATAATATTTTAATATGCTAGTTAAATAAAACATTTTGATAAATGATATTTCACATGTCCCCCTTTTTCTGCTGTGGCTAGCAAAAAAATGAAATTGCATATGTGACTCAAATTATATTACTGTCAGACAGTGCTGTATTAGAGGACTCAAAAAAATCTGTTCAGTAACTTTTGAGCAAACCTGCTTCAGAAGTTTGTTTTAGATAGACTTCCAGTCAGTTGGGCATGGTAGAGAGTGTGATTTTCCTCCATGATGTAATAAATTAATTATATTAGGCCTACTTAGGTTCTTCTTTAAAATATGTTCTGGGTTCTTTATACCACTAAGCTCTTTCCAAGCACCTGAAATTGTCTGAGACATTGGAGGTGTATGTAGAAGATACGGCTTTGAGTCCTTGTTCCTTTCCCTACTGAATCTTTTCTTCCTAGCTTTACAATTACCTACTGCCTACTTTGACAACTTCTTCCTGTATCTTCTCAGACTATCCTTACCTCTATCTTGAGGACAAAGCCATATACATTGTAGTAATCCCCCTACCACAGGACAAGGAAGATATGTGCTTGTCCGTTCATATGTATCAAAATGAATAATAACAATAATTGTATTGTTTGCTGAACATTAGTGATATTTGTAGTTTTGTCTAAATATAGTTTCTGTGACTCTTTTGTGGAACCTTCTCAGCAAACCTCATAGGTTCAGTTCAAAGTCATTTATATTTTACACCAAGGGAAACCAAGGCACAGTGAGGCTTGGTAAGGCTGAGATAGCATTCTCAGGCTGAACTGAAAGAGTAAGATCTATTCTAGGATCTCCTTCCACTAAGAAGAGTCTTGGTCTCTTGAAACAATAGACCATGCTCAGTGTTCCTTCTTTCTATCCCACTCTGGGGTAATGGTTTAATTAAGGTAACTGTCTGTCCCACACAACCGAAAACATGTTAGCACGTAGTGCTGGAGCTGCCTAACATGACAGCCTTGTGCCCCGTGGTGAGGGTGGGCTGTGGAATCCATCCACAGTGGGACTGAGTGATAACTGAAGTGTCAGCCAGGTGAGTGAGCTCAAACCTCATCGATCATCTTGACTAGGGAAACTCATGGCGTTGCTCTTCAGGGAATCGTAGCATGGGCGTTTCCTAAGAGCTACAGACGGAGGCCTTCATGGTCCACTTCACAACTTATAAAAGACCATTTGGGAATACAGCATCGCAGAAACTCCCCCTCTTAAAGAGTTCTGGGGAAAGGTGGGTTGGGGGTAGCTGGAGAGAAGAGCAGGCAGGGTAGAAAGCAGATGGGGAACATTAGGACGAAATGGAAAAACACTCCCAGGTGACTGTCATTCTCATTCCAACTCTGATGCTCATTAGTTTCATGACCTTAAACAAGTCACTTGGCCTCAGACTCTCAATGTGGTCATTGTTAAGAGAATGAGGTGATTTAATCCTCAGACTTCATCAAACAAAGCTATTATGAACATCATCGTTCCTTTTTCTCAACAAAAGGTCAAGGGTATGACATGAATTCATTCTGATAGTGTCTTTGCCTGTAAAAGGCACATGGGGCAAGTTACTGCCAAAAAAAATTCCGCGGGGTTCTAGAATAAATAACATGTACACATTCTTGCTTCAGCCAACTGACGTGAGACATTGATACAATGGTTTACCCAGTCTTCTTAGCTGTGGGAATGATTTCCGGATTGTTCTTGAGTTACAGGGAGGAGGTGTCTTCCAAATGACTTCTGGGCTTGTTAGAACATTGCTTAAAAGTCACAGCACCAGCTTTTGAAAATATGTCCTTCACTGATGCATCGACCACAAGATTTTATTTTCATGACTGAATCTCAGTACCATTGTTCCAAACTTTAAAAAAGTATTTGTTCGTAAACAGCATCTACACAGCTGTCCTTTCCCACAAAGTTTAATAGATGTTCTTTTCTGAAGAGTACACTTTGCTAGGACTCATGGGACTAGGGATGTGTTTAGAGAACACTCACGTGAAGTATTGAGTAGTCTGGGATCTCCAGTTCTTTCACAAAGCATTACTATTTATAGACGTTAGTGTCTGTCTAATTTTAGACCTGTCTGTCTAATTTTAAACAGTAAGAGCTTTAGGCACTAACTATGACTAATTGTATGTTTTAGAGAGTACTTAGCGCATGGTTGGTACTCAATAAATGTTAAATAATTGAAAATGTTAACAATAATCATGTTTGTAAGCACACTGAGCAGAGACTGTTCCTAAATATGTTTCAGTGAAGGGCTCACTGCACTGTTGGCAGGCAAACAACATGGAATGATAATAACACCAAATGGTCCTTCTTGGTTTTTTCCAGAAATAAAAGAGGGATTTGGTGTTGTGTTGATTTTAGGATCTATAGAGTGTTCATAATGTTCTCCTAAGGATGGTAGTATAGTCTCTAGAACCTATGAATATATGAGGCTATATGACAAAAAGAAATTAAGCTGCAAGTTACCAATCAGCTCGACTTGAGATGGGGGAATTAGCCAGGCTTCTCCAGGTAGGATGAACACATAGTAAGAACATAAAGTTCTTACTGGTGGAAGTGCATGATGGGAGAGATTTGAGGATGCTTTGCTATTGCCTTTAATGAAGAAGGAGGGAGCCATGTTCCAAGAATGCCAGTGGTTCTTGAACCTGTAAAAGGCATGAGTGGCTGCTCCTCCCTAGAAGATTCTGGAAAGACCTCAATCCTGCTGACACCTTGATTGTAGAACTTATGAGCTTTGGATCACTATGGTAATAGGAAACTGGTTTCCTAACCCTGTGATTCTATGATAATTTGTGAGAACTACAACACAAACCTAAGACAGAGTCTCCTCAGCATGGATGGTCATAGATGTTCTGAGTGGGCTTTGGGTATGGCTTAGAATATTATCTGAAAAAAAAAAAACGGTAAAAAAAAATCAAACCTCAAATGTCTAGCTTTACATCAGCAGGCATTACACAGGGACATGCTTACAAACCATGAACTGTGGAAGGAACATAGTCAACGGTGCATGCAGGGCAGTGTGACTGTGATCTACTGACTTCCTTTTTTGTTTAATGTAATGCTTCCTGATAGTTTTAATAATGTATTTTAAGAAGAAAAGGGGGAGAAAAACCTTAATTTTTAGAGACAAGTATGTGGAGTGATGTCTTCAAGAAGCTGCAGTTCAAGAAAATATATCTTAGAGACAATTTTCCCCAGATCTTTAGCTTCTGCATGTATTTTTTTCCCCTAACACTAATCAGTCCCCCCAAAAAACATCCTTGAGTCATATGAAAGAAAGCTGAGTCCTTGGTCATTTCACTTACCCTGGTACATGGCAGCAGGGGTGGGTCCTTCCAGGGTACAGACAGATGCTGTGGTTTTAGGGCCATAGAAGTCTCTAGCTCCCATGTCTCCACCATGGTTTGTTTTGGTTCAATAGATCTGAAGTGGGTAAGTTGGTGGTATAGAGTTGTCTTGTGTGTTTGATTGACTGTTGGTTTTCCCTTTTATTATTTTTCTCCTTCTTCATATCAGCTGTTGTCACAATCCTTCCCTTTCAACAGTGAGTCCCAGCAAACTGAAAAAAAGAGAGCAGATAAATCCAGAATTCCTTAAATGACTTTAACCCAGATATTTAAATAAGAGTCACAATAATCAATTGTTCTCCAAAGGATTTTTTTTGGAATATGTCACTACCTGGAAAGAAAAACACACATAGTCCAAATAGTTCAGGTTTCTAAGTATTCTCTCAAACATGAACAGATTGTGTCTGTGATAATCTAGTTTTCACAATATATTAGAACAGACCTCTTCGTTTTAATCTCAGCATTTGGGATGCTAAGACAAAGAGACTTCTGTGAGTTCAAGACCAGCCAGGGATACATAGTAAAATTCTGTCTTAAAAATGGTTTTTTAATTAATTTATTTTTATTTTATGTACATTGGGGATTTGACTGGTGTATATCTGTGTGAGGGTGTCAGATCCCCTGTAACAGGAATTACAAACAACTTTGAGCTGCCATTTGGATACTGGGAATTGAACCTAGATCCTCTGGAAGAGCAACCAGTGCTCTTAACCACTGAGCCCCTCCAAAAAAATTTTAAGTGATTGATGTAATTTAATATATGTTATTAATAATATATATGAAATATATTTTATCAAATTTTACCATATACATATTCTAATTATGGTCAGCCCTCATTATTTCTTTTAATAACATGCATAATATTTTCTACCTCTAATTTTCAAAAATGTAATTATATATTCCTTGACAGATAGTTAACTTTCATTGGTATATAACTTACTTTTTATTAAATGTACAAAAGAATGTTGAAAAAAATTAATGGAGTTATCTTTACTTTTGTACACGATTCTATTGTCCTCAAATACCAAACTCCAGTTTAATCTCCACGTGTACACAAAAGTTTACTAAATCATTATCATGGCAATTACCAGTAACCAATAAATTCATTGCACTTCTTATTTTTTTTACATTTAACTTTTATTACTCTCAAATTATCTCACATTAATACAAATTAGAAGACAATATTCACTTATAATTCTATATTGATATTTTTAAAATGAACTAATTGTATTTAATTCTCATCATTTTTAATCTTGACCTATCTCAAGATGCATTTCATAATGCTTTTTTTTTTAGATCTTATAGTAATATTAAAGTCATAGTCTCTTAGCAAGAGGAATAATAATTTCATTAATTTAATTACAAATTAATATGAGCCTTGCCAAGTAGATTCATGCTAATAGTTCCAAAAGTTAATAAGTTATATCATCTTCATCTTTTGAAAAATACATATTCAAAGCTTATGGCAAAGAAAAACATTAGTAAAAATAATTAGAACCACATATTGGCAAAAGTTTAATAAAATTAGCAATATATTTTTAATTATTAAGTACATAACAAATAAATATTTTTAATTAAAAATAGTTCACCATGTTGGGCCAGCAAGAGGCCTTGTAGGTAAAGTGTTTGGCGTCTCAATCACAGTCTGTTGTTCCTCACATCTGTAATCCAGGGCTCACTCCTACAAGAAGATGCTTCAAACGGAAAACCTCACGGACAGCTAGGCTGGAATCCACTGTATAGCAGCAGAAATGAGAGGGACTTTTTCACCAGGGTAAGAGAATACAGGCTCTGAAGGTTGTCCTCTGACTTCCTCTTGTGCTGTGTGGAGGGCACAGGCATACACACACACAGACACACACAGACACACACACAGACACACACACACACACACACACACACACACACACACACACACTCTATAACCAAAAAATACACTAGGTGAAACATAACTCTTCTAAACCTGTTCAAATCAAAAAACTGGAAACCACACGGCTTGCAAAATAACTTGGCATCATAGTTACTTATTTTTCCAGTTTCTGGCACATACATCAAAAACACACGAAGACTTATTAAATGACTATCAAACAATTGAGCAGGATTGGGAAGAGTTCCCACTAAAGTCACCCACTAACAAGCTGCAAACATTTTTTGAAATAATAGGATATCGTTTCAGGGTGATCCTCCCCCATGTTTTTTTCTTCTTTCTTTACCAAGCAATGCATGAATGTATTAAAATAGTTGCCTAAGGCAAATATAGCATGACTTGTAGCTCTGATCATGACTCAGTCCTGCTCAGTGTCACCTGCTCCACATTCTCAGAACCTAGACAATAACTGGTCTGGAAACAAGCCTTCATCATAAAGTGGGGGTTCATCTCTTTATTTTGTAAATGTGTTTGTGTGTGTGTATATATGTGTGTATGTACATATATATGCGCCGTGTGTGTGTGTTGAGTGTGTGTGTGTGTGTGTGTGTGTGTGTGTGTGTGTGCGCGCCGTGCCTGTAGAAGCCAGAGGTTTATGTACAGGGTCTTCTTTACTTGTAACTCCACTTTATTTTTGGAGATAGGATCTCCTTCTGGACCTTGAATTCACTAATTTTGGCTAGGTTGGCTAGCTAGGGAGTTCCAGGAATCTGCTTGTTCCTATCAAACTCTAGTTTGGGGTTATACATGCATGCCACCAGGTCAACTCTTTACATGGGTGCTGAGTTACCAAACTCAGGACTGTGTGCAGCCAGTCTCTATCTACTGAGCTATCTCCCTACAAGGGTCCTGGGGCTTGGAAAGTGGTCTTTTCACATTGAGAGTCTTAGCTTTTATGCTTCTAATCAAGAAAGTGTCCAGAGACTTCGAACTGTAGTTGAAGTCAGTAAGTTTTCTTTTGTCAATCACTACTTCCCATTCAGGAGGCTTTCTTGTATCTTTAAAAACTGACCCGACCCATGGGTCTTGGTTATTCATGGGGTTCAAGGTGGACTGTCATCTGAAAGAGAACATGGGCGAGAGAAGGAGAAAGTCAAGCATGGAACTTTGTCAAGGTTTCAGTTTAATGTGGCAAGCGGTTTACAGATATACTCCCAGGCAAGGGAGGAGGGGAAACAAGGAAAGGGGCAGGGGTCCCTTGCCCAGGGCCATCCCACCGTTGCAACCAGCCTCCAGGAAATGCCAGACGTTCTTTAAGTTCCTGAGACCTGAGAACTGAGAAAGTCTTTTCTTAACCTGATACTGAGTAGTCTTTCCAGAACAGCAGGTAATTTCCTGAGCTTCTCTTGGAACAGCAGGTAGTTTCCTGAGGTTCTCCTAGAACAGCAGTAGTTTCCTGAGGCTTGGCTCCCTTTTAACAATTTTAAATGAGGCTGGCAGGTGAATGCAGACATTAAGAAATCTCATCTACAGATGAGTGGGCATTGACCAGAGGGGGAAAGCATTGACCTGGTCCTCCAAGTGTCATTTGTAATGGTGTCTTTTTGGGGAGGAGAGGATTATTTGTCTCTTGGGCCACATAGGATATCGAGGTTCCTAGCTGGCTGCTTTGAGACACAAGAAATCAACACCAACCTCTGTGCAACCAGGTCTGCTTTTCGGGGACTCAGAAGCGGACAATTTTGGGTCCTCCCCCTGAGGTACCTCGTCACACACCCCTTGCAGGTACTCACGTTGTGTTCGCGCCATGCATAGATCTGAGTTCTATGCAGCTCCTAAAGGAGTTATGTCATTGCAAGACTCAGCCAAGCCTCTATCAGCCAAATCAAGTCTATGATAATGTACTTGTAGGGGTTTAGATGTCATGGAGTCAATTTTACAAAGCCAGTAAGCCTGTTAGGCCAAAAGCCAAAGGGACAAGGGTGTTAAACCTAGGAGAGGCAGAGAACCAGTTTTTCTTGTTCTCGCTGTTTCTTTTGCCATTTTAATCTCTCTCTGAATCTGGCCATACTGTTTCTAACTACCCTGGTGTGGTCAGTATAAGAACAGCATTCCTCCTTGAGGGTGGCACAGAGCCCCTTTTGCTGAAGGAAAGCAGATGAGGGGATTTTGCTGATCTCTTGCTGTTCCATGTCAATGGCCCCTCGAGGTTCTGAGTAGTACAAGTCCTGAGGCTTGCATCAGGAGCAAGGCCTCCAACAGCATACATCACGGATGGCTTTTTTATCTGGAAAGGAAAAAGAAGGGAATTCTCAGGAAGATCTCTCTTCCCTGGATCTCAATTGTGATCCATTTCATCTACAATTGGGTCTGGCTTTGTGGAGGGATCTGTTTCTTTCACCAATCTTTCTGGCAGCCATCTAGCCGCTCCTTCTTTGGTATCAAACAGGCATATCGATCCTTGGCCCCATATGAGAATTGAGTCTAGGTCAAAAGGTAAATGGTCCTTCCACATAACTGTGGCATTAGTGTCAGAGGTGATCAGCAGCAGATTTGCCATGAGCATCCAGGTTTAGAAAACTGAGAATAAACAAGGAAGGATGGAGAATATTTCTAGGAGACCCCTTCTGGGGGTATAACTCCCACTCTTTTTGTTTTTTTTAAAAGCCAATTTTTTAGAGTTCCTTCAAAACCAGAGCAAAAGCACCAGTAGCTGCTCTTCCCAGACTCAGAGAGTTATGAAGATATTATTTTAAAGTTTCATGACACCTGTTTCACAATATCTTGTCCTTGAAGATTATAAGGAATCCCAGTAATATGAGTAATATTAAATTGTCAAGAAAATATCTCAAATGTCTGACTGCAATAGCCAGTTCAATATTCTCTCTTAATCTGATATGGAACATCAAGCATAGAAAGATAATGTAGGCAATAACTAATTACACTTTTAGTTGCTTCTCCTGCTAAAGCTGTTGCAACTATAAAGTCTGAAAAGGTGTCAAGCCACATGTACATGTTACATCTATTTACCATAATTGATTATGTATAAGTCTTCAAGAATTAACACCATTATGAAAAAATTGAGGATATAAGTTTTTGCAATTTGACTTGCACAATCTCTAGAAATACCAAATTATTGTCTCAAGGTATTATTATTAAACATATGTAACAATCACTAAGCAATAGCACACCCCTTTGAAGCAGATCTCTGTAGATCTAGAAGATGTACTATCTTGTGGTGATGCTATATAGACAAATAGATGACTTTTTAAGTCTTAATGATGATCTTATTGTGTGTGTGTGTGTTAATGTGTGTGTGTGTGTATTTATGTGTTTGTGTGTGTGACTTCTAGACTGTTCTTTCTTCACTAAAGTTCAGTGTATTGAACACATTCCCTGAAGTTCTACTAAGAGAGGTTAAGAACCAAAGAGTGACTGAATCTGAAGTTGGAGATTTGAAGAGAGCACACAGATTGCTCAACATAGACTGATCTCAAGAGCTGAAACATCCTCTTACAAGGACTCCCCATTTTTTACAGGCCATAGGCTCCTCTTCTCTGGTTTTCTCATATATCTGTGCCAACAGTGTGTTCATCTTAACACTGTCTTTCTTTGTGCATCACGCCTGTGGCAATAGCTTCAGACCTGAGTACACCAAACCTTTCAGTTTAGTAACCCATAGCTAACTGGCTCAGGTTCCTTCACTCCAAGGGTAAAATTTTCCATCCCAGCTAAGATGTCCATTTCTGAGCTAAGCAGCTGTGACTTGAAGCATTTATGTAATGCAGTCTCCAAGGGTGAGGGAGGCAGAGGGACCAAAAGGAGGAAGGACTTCCCAAAGAAGAGCCAGGAGCAGATAGGAACACATCAGTCAGGATCAGCAATTACAATAGGAGTTCTTGGGATCAGCAAGTACCCCAGCAATGACAATGACTTATTTCGTTTTAGGCACAGCCCTAGGAGGGAATTTTTCATGCTCACATTTTACAGAGAAGGAAGTTGAGGCACCAAAGTCACACATTTGATAAGTGGCAGAGCCTCTCTTTAAATCAAACCCATTGATCTAAACTGTATCAACCATTTCATCTCTTCCTATTGTTTTGATATGGCAGTAAAAAAAAAAAATCTAGTCCAAGTTACAGGTGGGAGACTAGAGCAAAGAGGAGGAAGGGAATGTTCTCCCTCTGAGGCATGAAGGAAAGATGAGCAAACAGATTACAAGGTAGACTGTTAGAGTCAGAGTGTTCATAACAAGGAATGCCATGCAAGAGAGAACGGACATGCAGATCCAGAAAACCATCTCTAGTCATACAGCTGCTGGGCATCTGCCAAGAGTCATAAAAGAATCGGCTCAAGGGTTGATCAGAGTGGAAAGTAGTGAAAGCACTCTCTGTGCTGGGCTCCTCTACTTGAAACAGTTGTCGTGCAGAGGATGCTGCAGGACACCATGAAGATGCTATGAGCTTATTGTCCCAGCTACCACTCCCTTCAGTAGTCGCCTTGCCCAAGGTCATACCCATCCAGGTAGCCCACATCCAATGACTGAATAGTCTTAAGTAAGAAGATCTTAATTAAGAAGGTTGACCAAGGCCATCCCCACACCCACAATCCCAGCTTCTTCCTGCATCCAGTCCTGCTTCTGCATCCTCCTTTCCAAGCATCCGTCCCAAGGACCCTCTGGAATAACCATCCCAAATTCTATCTCAGAGCCTGCTCACTCAGCATCCAGCAACCGACCACCTTCTATAAGCAAGTGGCCCAGAGTAAAGTAGAAGCTCTCAATTCCTGACTCCTGCTCCTGCTGCCATCCACCAAGTGGTTCTGGCATAAACAGCAAAAGGTCACTAGGTCTGTGCTGGCTCTAGGACTTCTAGGTAGCCGAGTTATTATCCAAACAGCCTCCCATGGTAAGATACTCTTCGTGTCAAACAACTTAAAATGATTAACAATACAAAACAGATTTGTGGGCTAGGGACGTGGTTCACTTCTCAGCATCACTGGGGCAAGCATGGTGGTGCACACCTGTATCCCGCCCTTCGGTGAGGAAGGCAAAAAGATACGAAGTTCAAGGTCATCCTCGGCTACTGTTGTTCTCAGGACCAATTTGGGATACACAAGATTCTGTCAAGGTGGGGAAGGACTTCTTTAATACCCACCAAGGCACCATAGCATGGAGAAGGGCATTGAGACCGGAGAGGGTGAGAGACTTGCACCGTAAGAAGATTCAGAATTGGGACAACATCCCTGTGTTTACATAAGAACACAGCTCTTACCTCAAAGAAGGTAAAAAGTAGTTTCTTCTGCAGTCAAATAAGAGTGGCCGTGGTCCCAGAACACAGACTTAGATTACCCAATTCTATGTTCCTACATGGAAACAGTTTCGTAAACTTTTTTATAATAACAGAACAAAGGAAGTAATAAATGAAGACGCCTTTCAATACACTGGTAGAAACACAAGAAAGATGGGTTACAAGAGTGGAGAAATCCCAGCTATATGGCTCATATGTTACCTGATGACATGTTTAGCTTTTGAGTTGGTGGAAGCCAGTGGTCTGCCAAATCAATACGTATCAATTTTTTTTTTTCATCTGGTAGTCACAGTGTTAGGCCTGGCATGGAGGTAAGCAAGAACTGGCTATTCAGCGGGCTAAAGAACCCAAGGGAAAAAAAAATTATAATTAGGCTCTGGATCTGAGCATTCCAACCTCTTCATTTGGCTGAAGTCGTCATCAATCAACTTTGTGGACACAACTTTGTTCTGGGAATTCTTGTTCACACAGGAATTATGGGGCTCCCAGTTAAATGGAAGGTATGACATGCAAAATATGAGGTAGCGGGATTACAACAGAAGAGAGAACAGTCTCCCGTGAGTCTTTGGTGGGCATGACTGTAGTCTCAGGGGAGTTGAAGGAAAATGGACAGAGCACAGCGACAGCGTAGCCTCCCTTGTAGCCACTTGGCCATGGCAGTGAGGAGAACATCCTGGATGGACTGTGTGGGTCTGCTCATACCTCATCCTTTCTTCTTACTGTGCAAGCCTCTTAACCTCTCTGGTCTCAATGTCCTTCTCTACAAGATGGCAGTTATCTATAAACCAGCTTGGACTACTGCAACAAAATAATGTAAGTTGAATAGCTTAAACAACAAATGTATCTTCCTGCTAGCTCCAGAGGCTGTGAAATCCAAAATCAAGGTCCTGGCAGACAGAGTCTGAGGTGAGCACCCTCCCTCACCCCCAGGGCTCAGATGGCTTCTTGCACGTGGTGAAGGGGAGAGAGCTGGAAGCAGTCTCTCTGCTGACTGTTCTGATAATGGCCCCAATCCCACCATGAGGGACCACACTCAGGTCTCCGGTTAACCCAACCCTCTCCTAAAATCTCCATCTCCATCACAGTGGGGCCAGAGTATCATTATGACTCTAGTCTTTAGAAGCAATTGGAGAGCTGTAAGGATCCAGTGAGCCAGTACATGCACAGACCGGCGAGCAGGGGCCAGGGGCTCCCACATGGTAACGCTCCTGTAGAAGAGCTCGTATTTTATTAAAGTCATATGAGCTGAGTCCCAAACTGTCAAGTGTGTCAAGGCCTCTGCTATGGGAGCACAGTTTCTTGGAGGTCCTTTTGTTTCTCAAAGGAAGTAGGGGAAAAGAGCTTATTCCTGGGAATTAAGACAGGCTTTTTTCATGCAAATATTGGCTTGGGGAGTCCCTTTGCAATCAATTACCAAGGTGCAAATTGTAAACCTCTTACTGTCCTCACTTCCTACCTTCTCTCTGTTCCTCCTCCCACTCTCTCCTCTGAGATCAAATGCCTGACAGTCTTAGAATTCTGCCCATTTAGGGGATTATTCTTGTGAGGGAGTATTTAGCCTTTAATTCCACAGGGCACAAGCAGGTTGAAATATAAGATGTCATAGAAAAAGAAGAATTTAGCAGGGTTAATCGAGAGGTGAGAGGTGAACAGGGGTGAAATAGAATCTAAAGTAAACCGCATCGTCGAAAACACCAGCGAGCTTTAAGACTAGCCCTGGAACCGTGGACAGAAACCAATCACATCTTTATTCAGGCTCCCTGTCATCTTTTTTTATTGTTTCTTTTTTTCTGGTTTTTCGAGACTGGGTTTCTCTGTGTAGCCCTGGCCATCCTGAACTCATCTGTAGACCAGGCTGCCGAACTCGAAATCCCTGCTCTGCTCAATGTGGGATTAAAGGGTGCGCCCCACCACCCGGCAACTGTCATCTTTACCTACGAGGCTTCTGTGCACTTTCGCTGAAGGCACTTGTGACTCTGTTTTGCATCCTGCTGAAGCATAAGTTTGTGTCAAGTACACAAAAGCATAATTGAATTCATGTAGGGTGAAAAATGGGTCTTCCTCTTTTGGAATGCTGTCTTATTTACGCTACGGAATTCTTTGGCAACTGTTAACAGGTTTGCTCTTTATGCTGTTGCTATCTTACTCCTGTCTGCTGTTGTTAGCTGACTGGCTGAATTCTACAATCCCTGGTTGAACATTTTGCTCATGTTTCCTGCAGGGTCCTCCTTCTTTAAGAAGAGTAGAGAAAGCCTGTGACTAAGATGGTGATAAAAGATCTGATCGTACTGTGTCATGGATGAGAGAGAGCTGGGTATTCAAATAAGCTCAGTCTGTGAAGGGCTTTCGGAGCAAGTATGAGGACGGGAGCTTGATCCCCAGAACCTAAGTACAAACACAAAGCAGTGTGATCTGCACATGTAATCCCGGAGCTAGGCAAGCGGAGAGAGATTCCTGGGCCTTGTTGGCCGGCCACTCTAGCTGAACTTGTAAACTCCAGGTTCGGTGAGAGACCCTGCCTTAAACCATGAAGGGAGGGGGACTGAAGAAGATACCCAGCATTGATTAATGACCTGCACACATACACACACAGACACACGCAAGTGCACTTGTGCACCAGCTTTACTGAGATAGAATCCACGTATCATAAAATCAAACCCTTAAAAAAAAATACAACTCAGTGCCATAGCATATTCACCTGTGCAAACAGAATTCAGAACATCCATTCATCCCCAGATAAAACTGGATGTTCCTTTGCATGTATTTCTTATCCCTTCCCTCACTACAGCCCAGGTGACTAGCATCTACTCTCTATGCATTGGCCTGTTCTGGATGTCACATTACATGAGGATCACGAACAATGTAGCTTCTGTGGCTTTCTTCTTTTACATCACATGCCCATTTTCAAGGTCTCATGCAGTCTTTGTTGTATCCAGGAAGGGTGGTCAACTGGTTATCTGGGGGAGCGTGTGTGTCTATGTGAAAAGTTAAAACTCTTGAACTGACCGCTAGATCGTACATTTAATAAGACTGACGACCTCAGGGATATCTCCACATTTTTAGAGATAGCTATAGCAAGACAGTCATCATAACATTGACAGGCTGGAAAAAAGCCAAATTAGTGAGGGATCTGGTGACATAGATTATGACTCAAGCCTATAGTGGCATGGTGTGTGACCATTCATGGTGTAAGTCAGTCCAGGCTGGGCTGGCTAGAATGCCCTCTAGAATCCATTCGTAAGTGAACATAAGGGAAAGAGCCAAGCACACAAGTGTATAAAGTTGACTTCTTTATTTTTCTCCTTTGCTTGTGTTTTGAGCTATGTTCTTAGGCAGAAACGTCTTATCTCAAATTTACTTACACAGCCAAGGATAAACTTGAACTCCTGAGCTTCCTACCTCTACCTCCCAAATACCAGGATTACAGGAATAAGCCACCATGTCTAGCTAAAGCTGATTTATACCGTGTAGGAAAAAAAAAATATGTATATCTGTATATATATATATGATATATATGTTATGATGTATATGTGTATGTAATTATGATATTATGTATGTATATATGTGTGTATTAAGCTGAATTTGTAAATTCACACAATGATACACATATATGAATTCACAAGTATGTGTCTGTGTGTACGACTTGACTTAATGTTCTTTAAAATTCATGAGATGTGGATGCTATACGTAGTCAGTAGAAGGCATACTTTAGGTTTGACCTTTCCTCAAGCTAGAAACGTAGAGAACAGTCACACAATAGTCTCTTGAGATTACACGTGGTGACAGAGAGCGGTTCTCCCAGCTAACCGGGCCGCACTCCCAGCTAATCCTGCCGGTGCTCCCAGCTAGCCTTATGATCACCAGTGGCAACAGTGGAGGACTGTGTTTCCGAGGCCTGATGTTTGGTAGTTTGAGTGTATTAAATACACTTGTTATGATATTTTCTATTTAAGATGAATTTATCAGGACATAATCCTATTGTAAGTAAGTGGTATGTGGGGGACGTGAAAACCTATCTCTAGTAGGTGCCAAAGAAATCCCAGTGCCCTGGAACACAGAAGGCACATCTCATAGGAATATATTTTAGTTTTGTCTAAATTTTATTTCCAAGTAATCTAGTCCTGAAAAGTGTAAATGGAGATGATGTTTTTTGAGGCGTTCCTGAGCGTTGTTTTAATGTCTGGAGACCACAGCAGGAATCCCACAGCCTCTGCCCTAAGGGTTTTGTCGTCAGTCATAACCCTAGGACTGTCCCAACTAGAGAAGACCAGCTGCAGTGAAACCCGAAGGTTTTGGATCTGAGGTTCAAAGCTGTTGGTTCTTATCTTCCCAGAGACCTGCTGACACCTGCCCTGCATTTTAACCTGCCAATTAGAGGTGAATGCACTCACACACACTTTGATGTCAAAGACCAACTGGAAAGGTAACTTGGAAGTGCCCACCTACCCCCACCCCCCACATCCACTCCCACCCCCACTCCCAGTCTGCCCTTAGCGGTCAGTGACTCATTGTGCTTTTATGCCTCTTGAGAGAGTTTCTGGGTCTGCATTCCTAGTCCTGAGACCTTTTTGAAAAGGATCCTCATTATTTGGTCTGGGACCAGGCTAATATGTTAATGCATCCTTAGACCTTTGGTAGAAATGTTGTCATTTCCTGTCTTGTTTGTCCAAGTTGTGGGATAATCCTGTCCAAGACAAAGTAATGATCTCTGTCCCGGTGTGCAAAGTCAAAGTCACTGTCAGGTTTGCTTGCAGCCAGAGATCCTTTCCCCCACTGGTGTTGGAATGAAGTCAAAGACAGGCAAAAGGTTGATTGTGTAACTTTTATTTTTAAAGGAGTGCCTAATTATGGAAAGTATGGTTAATATTCTGATATTGTTTATAATGGTTTCATCAATTCTTTCTCAGCCAATCAGAAGTGAGAAATATCAACCTCCCCACCCCCAGCAAAAATCCAATAGAATTCCTCCCAGCTATTCAAATTTCCTCTGATGCGATCTAGAATAAAAATATCAATGTACACAGTGTACTGAAATTCATCCCTATTTGCCTGACACTTTTAAGAGCTCTCCCCAAACTGCCTTAACAACCTCTGGCATCAAAGCCTGCTGAGAATATGTGGGGGTTTCCTTCCCGTTTGAGTAACACTTATAAAGACAGGTAGCAATTAAAAGCAAATCATAATTTCTAAACCTTAAAGGAAACTATTGCAGTGTGCTGAATTATCGGGATGTCAGCTCCCACCCACTTAGGGCGTGGCTTGGAATAAAACAGCAAGCTTCAATGAATCTTAAAAGCAAAGCACTCCTCCAAAAGACTCTACCTTGGTGATTTCCTATTGCTGTGATAAGCACACCACTCATTTAAAAAAATTTGATTTGGGTTTATAGTCTCAGGTGGCTAGAGTCAGCGATGGGGAAGTAAGGGTATGGGGGCAGGAAAAGTTGAGAGCTCACTTCTTGATCCCAAGTAAGAGGTATGAGGGAAAGACTGGAAATGGAGAGAATCTTTTGAAACCTCAAAGCTCTCCCCAATGACACACCTGCCCCAACAAGGCCACACCTCCTAATCCTTCCCAAACAGTTCCACCAACTTGGGACCAGGTATTCAAACCCATGAGCCTGCAGGGACCATTCTCATGAACAGTCCAGTGGAGGTCTCCATTCTGCTCACTCAAGTAGGAAATGTCATCCTTTCTTTGTTGTGTTATAACTCACTGCCTTGGCAGTGCTACCAAGCACTAACTCACCCCTGGGGGTTTTGAGGAGATGGGATGCTCTCTCCTGTAGCATCCTTGCGTTCAGAATATGCTAGAAGTGCCTCCATTTGAGCAATGTGATGTAGCTCATCCACAGAAGCCATGTTCTTCTGCTCAGCAATACACTTTGAGCTTGAGAGCTATACGTGCTGAAAGAAAGCTCACCAAAGCTAACTCCATGGGGTTGTATTTAGTTTCCTTCTATTGCTGTGATCGAACACTCTGACCAGAAACAGCTTGGAGAGGAAAGGACATAGGTCATCACCGAGGGAAGTCAGAGCAGGAACTCAAGACAGGAATCTAGATCAGAAATAGTGGAGAAACACTACCTGTTGTCTGACATTCTGTCTCATGTTTAACCAGATTTCTTACACAGCCCTGGCTGGACCACTGCCAGAAAAACAGCAGTGACTCACAGTGGGCAGGGCCCTCTCTGTCAGTTAAGACACTCAGGACAATCCCTCACAGACAGGCCCATAGACCAATCTGATAAAGATGATTACTCAACTGAGACTCTTTTTCAGATGATTACAGGGTATGTCAAGTTTTGAGTTCATGGTAACTGGGACAGAATGTTAAACGGTTCTTTTTTTTGTTTTTAGAAATCCCACTCTTGAAACACAATGTGAACCCCAAACAGCTTTCCCTCCACAGTCCACTCTGGTCCCTAGAGTGCTAGGCCCATGTCTGGTTACCAGTGTTCAGTTTATCTGCCACATGTCAGCAGATAAAATAGACCAGCACCAACACCCTGCCTGGGAAGGTCTCCTCTATATTTTGGAGCCAGTTTAGGTGCTTATAATACAGTCAGAAACAGCATCCAAGTCATATTCGTTCTCACCAGATCATGGCAAAACCCGAAGTAACCTTCATCTATTGCTCCTCTGAGGAATTATCTCAACATTTTGGCACATTTAATTTATTTCTCCTAGTGATCTGTGTTTAATCTAGAAGAATGAGAAAATAAAAGCGAGCAGAATGAAAGACCGTAGACATACCACTTTGCTGTCATGCTCTCAGAACTTCTGTTATCGACACAGATATTTTCAAAACAGAGCTTTCCAGTATCTTTCTCCTCGAACGCCTTTGTTGGCGTGTTTCCAGGTCAGTAAGCAGAGCACCCCACCCTTCTGAGTGGCTGCTTGGCATCGTGTGTGCCTCTACTGTCCTTTCAAAAACTTCTATGGCAGGGTTGGGTGTTTATATTCTTAGCTTGTGGGTTTGGGCTGCTACTCTGTTTCTTCAGGGTTCTTCTGTATTGTATTGCTTTCCCACTGTAAATATTACTGAAATGGGTGAGAGAGGACTAAACTGGCACATTTCTTTAGGATATATTCCTGAGAGTAAATTTGCTGAGGCAGGGTTGAGGCATCCCTAGAACTCTGATGCACATTCAAATTGTTTTTGAAAACACCCCACCCCCAGACTGTGCTAGCAAGTACTAACTTTGAACCAATACAGGCATTGCTGTCTTTGTTTAAAAGAAAAACGCATTCAATCTAGCAAGTACAAAATATCCACGTGTTTCGATTTCTTTTAACTGGTGAATTTTGAGCATTTTTTTAACCTAATAATTTGAATGTCTCCTTTTGCAAATATTTTATTCATGCTCTGGGCATATTTCCTATGAGGTGTGCTTTTTCTCATGGATATGTAAGAAGAGTCATTTGCACAACAAGGCCACTAACTTTCTTCGATTTTGTCCCTTAAAAACATAATCAAATTTATTTATTTATTTATTATTTATTTTTTATTTATTTATTTATTTAGTTTCTTGCTCATTTATTTATGGATGTGTGCATGTGTTGGGGCACTTATGTGCAAGGAAGTCAGAGGGTCACTTGTTGGGTTTGGTTCTCTCCTTCCACCATGTGGGTCCTGGGGTGGAACTCCCTCCGGTGGTCAGGCTTGGCAAGCAAGTGTCTTTACCCATTGGACCATCTCATCCATCCAAACTTGTCCTTTTTATCTTAAAAACATTTAAAGCCTCTTTTTTTTTGGTTTTAACTCCAATTCTTGTTATACTTCATTTTGAAATTTGCATTTATTTATTTTCAATGATTTCTTTTATTGGTTCACTTTGTTCTTTGATATTTTCATACACATATATAGAACAGTCTGTTTACTCTTAGCCTCACACCCTCTCGAGTCTCTCTCTTACCCCACAAGTCCATTTCCCCATTTGTATGCTGTGTTTGGTTTGGTGACCCATGGATCTTCAGGTAGTCGAGTCTGCAGGTCTTGTTTCCCCGTATTGTTTAAAGACTTTGAGTCAACAAGGTAAAAGCCGGTTCTCTACACCAGAGTCATACACTTGCCTGTTCCCCTGGTCCTTTCATGCTTTCCCTTTTATGTAATTAAATCTTTGTGTCTAATTAACTTTAAAGCACACAGATGATCACACCACTCCCCCTCCTTAAATTATTGCCTCCGTCTCTATTGCCTGTGGGATTGAGTTGGGTTCCTGCATGCACCTTGCTTCATCTGGTCACCTTCAACTTGTCTGAATTCCCCTAACCCCAGCTCTGAAGACACCAGGAGCCTTCTCCCTCTACAGAGAACCTACTACCTTCAAAGTCCTTCGGAATAGAGACCAAAATGGCTTTGATAATCCCATCACCTAACAGCCTTTGGAAAGAGATACATACTATTTCATATATGTTAGGAGAGTAAATTAAATACTACATCTCCTAGGAACCGTCTTCCCAGGCTTCTGGGAAAATTTTCTTCTTCTGTAATGTATTCCTGAAGCACACCATTGGGGAGGCATTGTACCTGATGAAGAGATTTGGTTTGCTTAGGTCCAATAACTTTTAACACAATGTAATAGTATGACATGATATAAAATAACAGCCGCCTTGCACCGTTGGTCTGAGGTGACTGGATTCTAACGAGGCCTCCCTGGCTTGCAGTTCTGCCTTTGGTGTGCTCTGACATGTCCTTGTTCTCAGAAACACTAAATATGACGGGCTCTAAACGGACAACTAAATTGTTAGGTGAGACCTACAATCACTATGAGCCGTATACTGCAGCAGGAAAACGGTGTCTTAGAGACACGTCATCTGGCCCTGCCTCCCAGACACTACCCATCATGCTTAAGTGTCAAGGAACCAGTGTGGCCATTTGCCTGAGTAGATTCAAAGACTTCAGCAGAAAGCTGGTGAGTAATAAGAATTTGTCTTTTCTCCAAGAATGTGATACTAAGCAATAGCATATTTTCTTTCTAAAGATAATGAGAATTAAATTACTCTGGGTGTCCCTTCAGCTGCCTCTAACCCAGAAGTTTGGTAGACTCCTGTTCTCTGACCTTCCATGAAGTTTTCCTTTGTTATACATTAATAACTATTCTGTCTCTCTCCCCCATACCACATTTTACAACAAATCACCTGAAATCCTAGTAGTGGATTTATAAGAAAATTTAAAACCCATGTCCTTTGCCTCAATTCTTTCCACCTAGAACAGCAGCTTTCAATGTCTCATATCAGATATCCTGCATATCAGATATTTAGAATAGGATTCATAAGAGTAGTAAAATTGCAGTTATGAAGGAGCAATGAAAATAACTTTATGGTTGGGAATCACTATAACATGAGGAACCGTGTTAAAGGATTAACTGCAGAGTTAGGAAGGTTGAGATTCACTGGCCTAGAGTTCATTTTGTGTGAACACTATAATCTGAGATTTTAACATGAAGTAGCACTAAGGCCTTTAAGATGGGCATGTTGCAAACTGGCTCCCATCTTAAGTTTAGGGCAAAAGTAGAGCTGGTTTCCGTTGGGTGACATCAGGAATCATAATCAGATTGATCTTGGGCATGTCCTCTTATCCCTCCAAGATTTGCTTTCCTTATCTGACAAACAACAAGGAGGGTGGTCCTATGATCTGGAAGCTTCCCTCCCACCCAGTAACGAATCATCTTTTCAGGTGGTAGGAATGAAGGCCACCCAGACAGCCAGAGAAGTATCATCACTTCTGCTATCTGGTTCTGTCACCTTATCTCCTGTCAGTGCCTGCGATGCAGATGGGGTAGGAGAATGGCTTCCCATCAGCTCAGTTCACAGGACACCAGTGTGCCACTCACACAGGCTTCCTGAGAGCCATGCCTGTTTGTGAGCCAGCCAAGCGATCCCAAGAAGGGAGCATGCACTGGGCTTCATGTAAGCCATCCCACAGATGCTATGAGATCCCTGAGATGCTATGAGGAACAGGCTAGTTAGGGGCAATCCACAAAAGGAAGCTTTGAGTTTTTAACAGTCAGGAATGGATCTTGAGACACGAATGTTTCTGGTCTGTCAACCTCACCAGTCAAAAGGCAGTTTTCTATTCCTTAGGAACTAAGCCTACTCTCTTCTCACAAATACCTGTCTGCTCCAAACCCACTGAAGGGCCTGGAAAGAGAAGCAGAGGGACCACGACCACACACTATCTGGCTTTCCATGAGCACCCAGGGGAGCACTCCTTTTCATACCGAGGCCTGGACCTGGCTGGATAAAGAGGAAAAAGCAGAATTCGTTTGCCCCCACTTCTGGCCAAAAACCCCAGGCCAGATGGAGGAATAGTGGAAACGTGTGTGGATCCTTGGTGTTTCTGATATCTTTGGGTTAAGTCCATGATACCTATCACAGGGCTCTCATCCTACCATGTGATGCTGCAAGACTCTTGAGAACCAACAGAACCCCAGGCTGTGCTCAAGACCATGACATAGTCAGGAAGAGACTTGAACTAGACATAGTGATGAACCTCACACTCAAGCACTGAGCTGTGGTCTTACCTACACCATCGGGTTTTGCAGCCTGCTATATGAACTTGAGTGAATTGTTTCACCTCTGCTCAGTTCCTCATCAGAGAAAGGGGGTTGTTGTGGTCTTTAAACGAGTGCATGAAAATGCTACGTGCAGAAGAAGTCCTTTCAAAGTTAATTCTTTCCATGCATCAAGTGGGATCACATCACTATCTTTTATTTCCTAGAAACTTCTCCAAAGATTGCTATTGACACCCATGAGTCATTCCATCTTCCTTCTCCATTCTCTCAAGTAACAACTGGTGGCTGATGGGGTCCACACAACAAGAAGGGACGGAGGCAGAAGCAGCCGTCAGCAGCTGCCCTAGAGACACCTCTGAAAGAACACATCAATGTCTAATAATGAAGATTTCATTAACCAATCACATGAAATATTGCCTCTACCTTCCTGATATTCAGGTCAAGTTGAATTAAAATATCAAGGCTCGAGGGTGAACTCATAATCAGAAACTGCATCACATTTAATTCTATTGGCTGATTTTTTTCACATCCCCAACCCAATTTTCATGCTGAATTTGCATATGTTTATCAGCTGAATGCCAGCATTATGCAAAACCAATGCATTTTTTTTCTTTTGGGGGAATGAAGCAGGTCATTCATAATGCTTCATCAAAAAAAAATATAATAGATAAAGCTAAGCTTAGTGACTCAGAAGGACTGACATGTGGCCCTGACTGTTAACTAGGTCTAGAACGTGAGCACAGGAACCTTAATTTGCAAACTATCTCTCCGTAGCTAGGGAGGTCAAGAAAGAGGGATGAATGCGATCACACGCTAATAATAGGGAAAGGCTCTTACAAAAGGCTGCTAATTAGATGATTAACCATTGTGGAGCGTTTCAAGGTTCTCAGGCTGGGAGATTAGCTCCTTCACACAGATGTCTGCCCAGTCCCAAAGCCTGCAGTTGCGCTGTCCAATAGACGTAGGGAGCATTGAGCAGGGCGAACAGAGCAAGTACTGTGGGGGACTTGTAACCTCAACTCTATGTAATTGTAAGTATTTTCAAATGCAAATAACATTCATGGCTAGTGCCCCCCACCACCACTACATATTGCAAATGTAACAGCATTCCCTAATGTATTAGGGGAAAAATAATAGAACAGATAATAGAACAGACAAAAAAGAATGCAAATCCTGTAGACTGGTTTCCCTCCAACAGTTTTTATCAGATTGCTTTAAGGGTGCTAGTGAACCCAGTTAGGGTTAGAGTTAGGGTTAGATTTTGACATTTAGTTAGACCTCCGCTCATATTCTTCAAGGCCATAAAATGTTGAAGAAAGAGGGAACTTCAGGAGAGAATTTTTCCTCAGCTTCTAAGTACTCAGAATTCTCACACAATAAGCTGACAGTCTCTAATGACCGACTGTCTTTTAGATCAAAGCATCCAAAAAAGGAATATGCAAATAACTTGTCAAGTGTTTCAGTTCATTTCCCTGAATGATAGGGTAGAGTCCTGTCCATGATGTGCATTTCCTAACTTACTCTGTTCTGCTGTTAGAACCGTGAATTCCTTTAGCAGATTTCCCCTGGGCACCCAGAGCAATGTATAAATGACTAGCTACTTCCCAGCATCTTTGCTGCTGGGCTACTTTGAAGGACAGAAAGATGGGATTGTGGTGGGGATGGGCTGAAGATAGGAGGACTAGCTAATATGTGCCTCGTTTGTGACTTTTCATTGCAGTAGTTTATAAAGCAATTAAGGATGAAGGTCCTGATTGGGTAGAATTCACTTCCCTCCTTTAATAGATTCAGGGACAAGGGAGCATCAGGGCAATCCATCATTGCATTACTGTCATGCCCAAAGTTGTCTGTTTTTCAAAACATATTCATTTCCTTCATGGGAGGACAGAGACCTCTGTGTCAAGACATCCTAAAATAATGAAAGCAGAAAACCAGAAACTACACCTCAGATGACGGCTGAAAACGCCTGCTCTCCATGGCTCTTTGCTTCTCGTAAGTCCAGGCACCTGTCACTAAGCTATGTGGCTGTGGGTGGTCCAATTGGTAGGATTTCCAAGCTTATCTGACCCTAGATAAACCCTGAGGCTTCTTAAGGGCCAGAATCATAATGTGTTGGACCATACAGGGAAAGGCAGCTTTCTGACTAATTGACGACACGGAGTCCTTTGATGTTACAAGGACGGTGATTGGCTTATCAATGCTGTACGCTGTGGAAGACTGCATCATCAACAGGATGTGGCAAACCACGCATGACCTGCTCACCAGGAGTCAAAACATCAGTCTGAAGATGGCTTTGAAGCTGAGGTTGTGAGTCACCAGTGTGGATGCCAGGTAGAGGCTGGTACTGCCTGAGGTCTCATCTTCACAACCAACCTTAATGAGTTCAAAATCCTTCCTGCTTCCCAGATGAAAGTACGGAGGCTAGGAGGTTAAAACCTCACCCAAAGTCACACAGATACAAAAATCACCCTGTCAACAGTCAAGTAGGTAGCTGTTGGGCATGATGGTGGTATATACCTATGATCTCTGCACTTCAGAAGTTGAGGCAGGAGGATTGTCAGTTTGAGGGCATCTTCAGCTACATAGAAAGGTCCTGTTTCAAAACATATATATGCTAATCTTTCATGTACTGCTGACCTCAGGGCCTCTGCTTTCTCTATTCCATTAAAGCACATTGCAGACCACTAGGAGTCCGGGCTCTATCTTTCTTTGTCACGGGTCCAAAGAATGCAAGGAAGAATTTTAAGAGCTTGCCCAAATTTTCGCCACATACCTGCACAGAAAGCAAAGAGGAGGAAAGGCTCAGGTACAGTACGCTGGAGTCACCCACTAAAATGAGTAGCCACGAGTCAATAGAATGCATGATTCTTGAACGGGAGATGACGAGAAGCCCTTGGCTCCTGAGTTGCACTGGGCAAACTAACTGTTATGAGTCTGAAACCAGCATCTCAGTCAATAGGAGAGGTGCAAGTGGTTTGTACCTAGATTTTTTTTCACCTTGTCAAAATTTTCTGGTAACTGCCCACAACAGTTGTAAACACTTGTTTCCCTCATCAAAACTGTCATGCTTTCAGGAACTTAACCTGCAGCTCCAGCTTTGGAAAGCCGAGAGAACGAATGTGCAAGGTTGTTCCTTGTAGTATCAGCAGGCTATGGTAGGAGAGTGTCATAAATTTAAGGGCAGCACGGGTTACTTGATGAGTTCTAAGACAGCCTGAAATAAGAGAAAGGGGTGGGGGGGTGCAGAACCCCAAACGTCCTGAACCGTGTTGGCACTATTTTACCCTGAAGCAAGGTGGAAAAAGCCCTTAGTCAATGGGCCCAGCAGGATAGCCTCAGAAGGGTTCATAATAGGCATGATCAGCAGGACAGAGCCTGCCATTGGGGGACAAGCCTCACAGAAGGGTGCAGGTGTGAGTAGTCCAAACCTCTAGGGTCAAAGGGTGTGCAGAAGGTATCTGTGGGGAGCATCCACACCTGTGCATGAGATATTTAATCTCTCCATCTTTTGAGGTAGGTTGCTATTATTATAATAATGATATGTTACAGGAGAAGAACTGAGGTGTCAGGAGAGCATGGAAGTTGATGATGTGCTCAGAGAATGATCAATTAACAGGACCATCGGAGTCTCAGCTCAGTACCCGGCCTCTACATCTGACTCTTAGCTTGGTACCCCACCTGTACTCTACACGATCCTGCAATTTACACTGGGAGATGTAAAACAGCAAACAGGGACACCTCCTCCCCCTTACATACTCACCGGGCCACTATGACTAGCAGTCACCACTCAGACAAAATGACCACAGTTTACGAGCATATATTAAACATTTTGTGCTACTACAGCATAAAATAACTAAGACTGATATTTTGGGAAATGAGAAAATGAAACCTTTTTTTTTTTTTTAAGCAATGTTTTGCACCTGGAATACACATTGCTCATATACAGATTCCTAGTTTTTACTCCAGCTCTGACTTCAAAGCAGAGCACATTCTATATTTAAACATTTATTTCAACCTTCATGACTATTTTTTGACATTTATTTATTTTGTGAACACACATGCATGTGCATATGTGTGCGTGTGTGTGTGCTCGAGTGTGTGTATGTGTGTGTGCATGTGTGTGTAGGCATGTGTGAGGACCAAGGACAACACTCCTCCCATCACATAGAGCAACAAATTCAGTTCCTCTGGCTTAGGGTGTGGGCCTTTCCTGGCTGAGCCATCATGAAGGCCCTATGAGTATCTTTTTAAAGCCCCAAATAAAAAAAAAAAAACAAAACAATAAAACAAAAATAGTAGGGAGTAAACTTCTCATATTTGTGTTCTCACAAAGTTTAGAAAATGTCACAGGGCAAAAATGAACTCTGTAATTAACTTAGCCCCTCCTTTCTCCTGCCAGCTTCGGTTTAACCTGGAAGATGAGGCAGAACACAGGACAGAGCATGCTGCTCAAGTGTCTCAAGAACCAGCATTAATAACTTCACGAGGGGTGAAGAGCATTTTTTTCCTATTGCCCAAAACTAGTGACCTGTCCTTAAAAAGCTTTAGAGTGTGGACCAGTGCCGTGGCAAGCTGTTTTTCATTCTCTGCGAGCAAAACAAAGGGAACATGGGGCTTGACTGTGCAACATTTTGCCAACAGCTCCTCGATATTCTGAGAGTTAATAACGCAACACGTACTTGAGACACTAATACATTTCTTCCATTCCCAGCCCTCCTCCCTCTCAGAATACAGACTCAGAAAATAAGGGGTGGGACTCTTTAAATAAAGCCCGAAGCTTGTTCCGTTCCACCAACTTTGTCCTCTTCTGTTCAGAGTTATCCTTCGAGATACAGGCAGTCTCTCGGGGAGCCCCAGATCACATGTTTCCTGTGCTGTCTTGGCTGAGCTCAGCAAAGCCTAGGGTTTCACTAGGTGTTAGGTAGTAAGATCTACTGTGACAGTGTGGACTTCCCTTTAGGGACCTATTAGCAGGTCAGAATACCTAACAGAGCTCCCTAAAAGCGGCCCCCAGGGTCTGGAGAAGGTTAACTCAGAGCCAGCCTGACTAGAAGAAACCAGCTGAAATAAATCAGCTGAAAGCCCCCGAGGGGCCCTTCGCTTAGATAAGCGAAAGCCGGGAAGGGAAGGAGAGAAACAAGGTCTACTTTCTAAGTCCCAGAGGAGGGGAGGAAGTTGGCTAATTAAATTTGGGAAGGCAGGTAAGGGTAAGACTCCTTGATTTGGCTAACCCAGAAAGAAAATAAACTTGTTGGAAAAATAGAATATTGAAAGTCTTACTTTCAGCGCTGGTCTGTTATGAACCCTAGAAAGGGGGAAGATGGGTCACAGAGAAAAAGCAGACACCTGTATTTGAGATTGAGGACTGTGTGTTGGTTCACCATGTTGCTGGCCTCAGGAGAAGGGGAGTTTTGCTTGGATCCCATCCAGGACAGTGTCATTGCCAGGACACCAGGAGATCTCACTCAAAATGGGACATCCGGTCTCTAGGTAATTCCTCGATCTCCTCTCCTCCCAGATTCTGTAGCATCCATCCATCATCTCGCTCCTTCCTCCCTCTTTAATCTCTGCTTCCCACCCACTCCTTCCCCGTCTCCCCCCACCCCAGGACCATAGATAATTGATGAACAGCAAGCAAGCCGTGCTCTCTCTTGAGTTATTGTCTCGTTTCTTCCCTATCAGCACTCAACACCGACTTCCTCTGCTTTTTCTTTTCCTTACATTTCCAGCTTCTGCTGCCAGCATCCTGATCCACAATGCAAAGTAAATTTGTCCCAAAGGTCCCAGTAGATAAGGCCGGTTGTTTCCCTTCTCCTCCCGCTCAGCTTCTGGAGCAGATAACGCTACAAATCCCCGCCTTGCTAAAGCCTCCTTCACACCTTTCCAAACAGAATGCTGTTCTCGCAGTGTCTCCTACACCACTCTTCCAGAATCTTCTCTGCTGGCTTTCAACCCCTTAATAGTAGATCTTTCTTAGGATTTGGTTGTTTGTGCCCTTCTCTTCTCGAAATGTCTCACCATTGGTGAAGTCATCAACTTCCCCTGGCTTTGTGATGACTTCCACATGACGCTCAGATGTGAGCACCCAGCTAACCTCTCTATTGAACCCAGGGATGCAATGCAGGCCTCTGCACAGCTGCTAAGTACCTCAAATCCACTAGGAAGATCAAACTCATTATCGTCCTTGTTTAAATCGCCCTCCTCCCCAAACCCCTTCTCTTGTCCTGGCATATGAACTCACACTGTTCCTTAAGGACAGCTTTCATTTGCTACTGTCCTTCTACTACACATGATGTCATGCAAAAACCTGAATTTAAACGGACATGGCTTGATCTTTGTGGTAGCACCCAATTAAATACTTAAATAGATCCCAATGTCGATCACATTCCTTGCTAACCTGCCCCAATGTTCTGAGGTCCTAAATGAAAGATACACACACACACAGCCTTTATATATATATATATATATATATATTATATATATATATATATATATATATATATATATATATATATATAATTTTTTTTTTTTTTGAGACAGGGTTTCTCTGTGTAGCCCTGGCTGTCCTGGAACTCACTCTGTAGACCAGGATGGCCTCGAACTCAGAAATCCGCCTGCCTCTGCCTCCCAAGTGCTGGGATTAAAGGCGTGCGCCACCACCACCCGGCTAACCTTTATATTTTGATATGCCTAAAACAGCTCAATGATTGGGCCATTTCCTAACCTTTATGAGGCTATCCACATCCCTCCAATATTCCCGAGTTATTACTTACTAAATCCTATACTCCATCTTTGCTACCTTGGACACAGTTGGGCAGCCTTCTTGAGCCACTATCCCCCAGCTCCTACATGGCAGCTATGCTCTCTGTACTGCATCTTCCCAAGTGTAGCGTCTTTCCTCTTCTTCTCATGCCTCTATCTGCCCTGCCCAGCCATTGGCTGCTGGCAACTTTATTTACCAATCAGAACTAGCTGAGGGCAGGGTCCCTCAGTGTCTTAGGTGTAGGTTCTCATGCAAACAATTTTGGGGGACCCAAATTAATATAAGAATGAGCAGTATAGGGTCAAACCCAGTACAGATCTCTATATCGGTGCCTGGTCTGTATGCCATGTGCAACCCCCTTCACCCTCCACATCTCCGGTCTTTTTTCTACTCCCACTGACCCAGGTTAAGTTTCCAGTACACCTCCTATCACTAAAAGTCAGTCCACTGATCCCAATGTTCTCTTCACACCCCTAAAGCATTACACTAATAGACACAACCATCAGGTCAGTGAATTGCTAATGTTAACCTCATTTTCAGACACATTTGGTGAGCCTCTGTGCTTTACAGAATCAGTCCAACCAGAACATCTGTAGTTTTTTAACATATTATTTTATGTATATGGTTGTTTTGCCTGATATGTGTCCATGTACCATGTGCATTAAGTCCTGCAGGAGGCCAGAAAAGGGCATTAGATTTCTTTGGACTGGAGTTACAGATGGTTTTGAGTCACCATGTATGTGCTGGGAATCAAACCTGAATCCTCTGGAAGACTAACCATGCTGTTAACCACTGAGCCATTGCTCCAGCCCCACAGCTGGGTCTTTTAGAAAGTAATGCCCACCCTAATACACACACACACACACACAACACACACACACACACACACTGACACTCTTGGGCTTGATTGAGATCTTCTGAAGTTCTCTTGACTTTTTTAGGGTTCTCTAAGCTTTAATACTAATTCCTCAATAAAGTGTCTCTAGGGGGTTATCCTCTCCTATTCCATAAAGACTATTTCTATTATATCTCCTTTTATAAATTACACTATAACTTGAAGAATATTTATTTCCAATTGTATGTATAAATATACATACATTTTTCACATTGTACATTATATCATATTTTATATGAATACATTTTAATTGTACACAAACACACACACACACATATTACATAATTATATCATCATATTTACATCATCATAATCATATATATATATGTATGTATGTATATATATAAACATAAACACACATGCACACATACATATATATGTGTGTACATGTAGGTGCTTGCAGAGGCCCAAAGAGGAGGTCAGAGTCCAGGGGTTGAGGTTACAAGCAGTTATGAGCCACCCAATATAGATGCTGAGAGCTGAACTCTGGTCCTCTGTAAGAGCAGCAAGTGCTCTTAACCACTGAGCCATCACTCCAGCCTATCACTTTTGAATTCTAGCATACCAATGGTTCTCAAACAGCCTCAGTGCAGCAAAAATAGCATATTTTTCTAGAAACATAATTGACAGGCCTGATCCCTGAATTAAGAAGGTCTGTGTGGAGTCCAAGATGTGTATCTCTCAAGTTTGGTGATGGTTATGAGACAGGCTAGTACAAGGACCACTGCACCTGAGCCCTAACCCTAGTACCTACCATATGTGTTAGAGCTTATTTTCATGAAGACTGTGAGCATCCTGAGGGCAGGGCTCGCCATATTGCCATCCCTTTTAGTAGCAGCTTAATTAATTAATACAAGTATGAGTAGATAATAGTTGGAAGATAGTGTAATCATGGAGTAGTTATTGGGCATAAGATGCTGCACCCTAGTACAAGAATCAACCCTCCAGTCCACACACTGCATCTGTCTTTCCTTCTTTGCTATATTTAATGTCAGTTCTGGGCAACGGGAAAAATCCTTTACATAAAATATAAATGTTCAGGTCATCTTGACTTCTTTCTGAATATTAAAGAATAAAGAAATGTGAAGTGTATACTATGATTATTTCCATTTTTCACAAGTAAATTGAGGCTCAGAGGGGGCAGAACCTGGTTTATTATCATGCAACCAGGAGCTGCATCCAAACTGTCCCATCAAGTCCCTTCGATGGCTCCACATCTCCTGAATAGGTCCAAACTTTTCATGGAAACCAGGAGATGCTATGTTCAATTTCCTAGCACAACTGTGAACCAGATTTTCTCATGCCTCTGTGTGCTCAGATTTGCTTCTGGTGTTCGCAATACTCCCAGGCCTCCACAGCAAGTTCTCACCAGTTTTTGGTAGACTCAAGGTCAAGGCAATTATCACCTGGGTAGAGCTCGCCTGCTGACAGACAGTCGTGAGAGGAGGAGATACTCTGGAACTTATTAACCCTGCCTGGGGCACTCTGAGTCATAGAGGCAGAGTTAGAGTAGGCAACAGGGCCGTTGGTTTTTATGGCAATGGACTCGCATTCCCAGGGTACTTTTAATTAACCTTTCAAGGCCCTCAAAATCTCTAGTTTTGGCATGGGCATGGCTATTCATGATTGTCCCCCAGATAGAGGGAGACTGACTTCAGACAAACAAAAGACCTGTGGTCAAGAAGACTGTCTGCCCAAGGCACTGAGGCCACACCCTTGTCTAGAGTTATGGGATTAGTTTTATAGCTGGGATTTGAAGATGAATAAAAGGAAACAGCAGATTACAGTCATCTATGGGTTTTTCTCAGCCATAGGTTATCAGTGCCCCAAGGAAAGATAGCCTGGACCCCAATCTATATCCAGTTTACCTGTTATTGAAGAAGGAGGAGAGGAGATGGACCAGGGAGGGACAATGAAATTTACTCTGTTTAGAGAACATTCTTTCATCCATCCATCATCCATCCATCCATCCATCATCCATCCACCCAGTCATTAACTCTTTGGTTCCTCAACACATATCCATCCAGTGCCCACTGAGCATCCCATTTGGTGGGGATTAGAGGACAGGGAAGACTCCATGGACCATGTTCTTGAGCAATTCCAACCTAATGGTGCACTCGCATTATTTATCTAGGGTCTCCCTGGTCCCTTAGAGTCATCCCTGGTGTACTCCTGACCCACAATCCCCAAGCAAAGTAAAAAGGAAACATCTTCGTAGCCTCAGGTCCAAGAGGCTCTGGCAGCTCTCCCACACAGGCAGGTCTGGGCTGACTCCTGACACCTGCTCCTCCCCTCCCACAGGGGCCCCTCTGACTTCCTGTTCTGTCATTCACAGCCTCCTTTGCCCTGGGCTCTTTCTGAAGCTACTTTGTCAATCTCAGACAAAAAGATTTTTTGTTTTGTTTTGTTTTCCTTCCCACCGGCTGACTTTCCTTTCCCTCCACCAGAACCTCCTTCCTTTTCTGGAAAACCAGAGGAGGAAAATATCAACTCAGAGACACTGTATGGCAGCCCAGAGCCCAAGCTCAACCACAAGCTCAATCAACTAGAAAGTTAGAGAGTGATTGGGGCCAGCATGCCAAAACTCCTCTCCAGACCATTTAAAAATCAGAGAAAGGACTGGCAAGACCTGTCATGCCTGAGAACCTGAATTTGATCCTCAGGGCCCACAAGTGGAAGGAAGAATCCGACCCTTGCAAGTTGTCTTCTGACCTTCACATACGTACCACACACACACACACACACACACACACACACACACACCACACTAAAGAAATTAATTAGTTAATTTTAAAAGTCAGAGGAAAAAAAGGAGCCATGTAGCTCCACCCCATACATTATCTTCCCTCATATATGGAAAAGCTGATGGGAGAGGTCAAGAAGGGCTGATGGAGAACTTCAAACAAAGAAAGACATTACACATGCTCAGAGGATGCCTTGCTGCTATGTGACTCTCTGTGTAAGGGATCCAGATCAACAAGGAAAGATCTTATAGGCCGAGGTAGATGGGGACAAGAAGGCCTTTGAGGTGGGAACGCCCCTCTTGGCCTCCTCAAGAGCACTGAAGAAGCCACGCTGTCCCTTAGAGTCAGATGCCAACAGTCTTCTTTGTACTTTGCACCTCTGTGGCATGGGCAATCTCCAGACACTGAGGTGACCAACAGCCCCCCATCTTATGGTCCATAGGGCTAATTTGCCATATAAAGGAATGTGAGCCAACATGGAAGCTGTGCTTGGGAAGGCAAGCTTTGCCTCTTATCCTGAGAATGGCAATACCTTAGATGATGAGTCAGGTGGTAGAGGGAGAAGAGGATTCCAACAGCTGTGGAGTCTGGGGACAGAAAGTATGAGTTATGTATAAATGGGAATAATTACATTCCAAAAGTAATGATCAGAAATAAAAAGGTAAAAACCCCAATCCCTGCCTGTCGGCTTGCCGAAGAGCAGCAGCTGGGTTCGTAGGCACATTTTGTTCTCTGACTTTCCAGCTAGTTATAATCTAAGCAGAGTCTGATCATTTTTCACTTTGGATAAAAAAAGATAGTATAACTGCTTTGAACCTCATATACTCAGGACAGATCTAAATGATAGCCAATGTTTACTGCATACCTCTCTCCCCACAGGACTCCCTCATCACCCAGTTTACCATGTTGCTTTTCCGTTTAATCCTTCCTCCTGAGATACTGTGACTTTCTCCACCTTGCTCTGAGCTTGGTCAGCAGATCTGGCCTTCATGACTCATGGTGCTGTTTCCTTTGTCTCTGGTTCCTAGTTGGCTTGGATGAATGGAAACAGGCCAATGGCGGGCCAGAAGAGAGATGCTCAAGTCATTCTTTCCAATCATCTGTCTTTTCCAGCAGCCACAGTCCACTGTCCAAGATATCCGTTCTTGTGGTATGGACATCCTTCTAGAATTACAGTTTCCTTTGGACAGCCTTTCTTTTGGGGTCAGTCCCGGATGTGGTTGAAGAACATGGTTTCACTCTTGCTCATCACCAGGAGAATAATGGATCCCTTCATTACTGGTCCCTGGGTGTCTCAAGCTACCCAATCCTGAACTCTCTTCTATAAATAATTAATACTCTAAGAAACCTCCAGATCTCATCAGGGGGTGCCTTCTGGTTCTTCCCAGAATCCCTTGTGACCCTCCAAATATTCTGTGCCTAAGTTCCTTTGCCCCAGCATCTATGCTATCTAATGGTTAGTCCAGCTTCTTCTTGTGTATTCAGTAGGGAATTAAGAGCTTGGATTTTAAGCAGTCCTCCAACTAGACTACAAGGCACCTGCATTAGTTCCTCTCTTGTTGCTGTGCTTCAATACTGATAATAGGCAACTGAGGGCTGGAAGGGATTTATTTGGTTCAAGGTATCATGACTGAATAGGCAATGTGGCTGGGCTTTGTTTTCCACCGTGGGAGCTTGCTTGTGGCTTCGTTTTGTCAGATCAAGGAGCATAGACCTCAGGCTGGAACGTGAGGAACCCTCTGGTTCCAGTTCTACAGTCCTACATCAATCTGCCTGTTAGACCTAATGCCCAGAAGGTTCCACAGCCTCCCAAAGTGAGGCCATTAAGGCTGATAGCAAGTCTTCCAATCTACCACTATGGAGGACCTTCACATTTAAACTGTAACAGCACCTTGGTAGGCTATTTCAAGAAGAGGCCAGGAAGCAGAAGCTAAGGAGATGCAGATGTTCTTCTTTGTAAAATGCTATTGATCCTGTCACTTTTTTTTCAATGAAGATCTCACGCACTGGACACTATGCTAGGACATGGGATGTCAGATGCCTAGGGACATGTTCATGTAGTTTACTAAACAGGCTACCACCTTTGCTCATGAAGCTGTGGCTCTGGCCCCTCCTGGCTCCCTTTTGCTCCACCTGGCTTGCCCCAGGATCAGTCACAATCAGCCCACTCCTGGCTTCCTTTTCTACCCACCTTACCAACCTACTCTCAGAGACCCTTGAATCCGAGATAGAAACACAAAGACAGCTCCAATACTTTAGAAGTTGCCTCTAGGCCAATTGCTGGTGCAAATACCTCCTGCCTGGAAATTTGCCTTATCAATTTATTATCTCTGTCTCTCCCTCAGCTCTAAACTTAGTGGTTTGCATCAGCTAGCCCCTACCAACATCCTTGCCCCCTGTACCCCCCCGCTTTTAGCAGAGGCCTCAGGTCCTAGCTGCCCCAAGACCTTATATGACTGTTGCTTTCTTCTCGTTCCAAAACATGGCAGAAAAGCCCTCTCTCTTTCACTGTGTCTCCTTTCCCTTGGGACCTGGAAGTCCCACCTATACCTTCCGTCCAGCAATTGGCCCTCAGCCTTCTTTATTGACAAGTAAGAACAATTGGGGAACAAGACCTTAGCAAGGAACATCCTCCCTTCCCTTACAGGGACACTCTTTTTCCTCAAGAAGCTTACAGTTTAGCAGGAGAGGGAACCTGGTAAAGAAATCATTCTGATAGGGTATTGTAGAGTAGGGGCTTGACCAAGTGAGAAAAGAGTTGCTGATCAGAAAATCAGAAAAGGCTTCCCAGAGTAGGACAGTTTCCAAAGAGAGCCTTTCAGGCAACAGGGGATTAGTTAGGAGAGAGGTTCATGGATAACAAGTTTCCAAACAAAAATATTTCTGTAAGGCTTGCAGACTGTCAGTGTCTCCACACCTATCCTTGGAGTTCAATCTACCCCAATGATTCTTGCACTGAAACTATTCATGCTGGAAGTACTTGGGATGTTTTGGCACTACTGATCTCTGAGCACCCCAAGATAACTCTGAAACAGTCATTAGTGTCTGGGGTCACTCAGTTGCATAGATCCCTTTGAAGGTTGTAGAATGAAAGAGATGCTGAAATATGGTACCCACGGGAGGATATTGGAAAATTTGTACAAGTGAGCTCTCATTTTGTCTTTTAAAAAATGGTTATTTATCATTTATGTACATAGGTGTCTTGCTTCCATGTGTGCATGTGTACCATGGTGTGCAATGCCCACAGAGTTCAGAAGAACTAAGTCCCTGGGACTGGAGTTATACTTACAGACAAGTATAAGCTGTCATGAATGTGCTGGGACTTGAACCCCGGTCCTCTAGAAGAACAGCCAGTGCTCTTGATGCCAAGCCATCTCTCCAGCCCTGTTGTTCCTGACAAAGCTCCTCCAGCATGCTCTTTGGGAACCCTGGGCCTGGATCAAGCCCCAATCCAAGTCTCTGGAAGTCAATCACATTAGCCTACTTTGAAGAACATCCAGGAGGGTTTAGTGTGTGAAGAGAGTTGAGAACATTGTGTATTTGAAGAGTTGGAAAAGATGTCAGAGTTCTTGTAAGGTTCTGCCACTTTACTGCTGAAACAGCCATAACCCAGAGAGGCAAGTGACAGACTGAAGGCCCCACAACTCATCCCCGAAGACTAAGATTTGCACCTAGTTCCCCAGCTCCACATCCCTGATCCTCATGCTCCTGTATCTGGCTCATTACAGGCATGGATGCGGCGTACCAATGCAGAGGCCGAGCCGCCCTGCCTTACTTACTCCGAAGCGCTGGCTTCACACTTTTACCCAAATGTTAGCATCTTGTATGGCTCAGTCAATCAGGGAGGCCTGTATGACTGACCTGGGACAGTTGGGGCAGAAGAGTTGATGTGTATAGTGAGAGCCCTCAAAGGCTGAAGCCAACAGAGAACACCAATCCAGCTGAAAATTTAACGGATCAGAGAGAACAGGCACAAAATCATTATTAGGAGAAGGTTTTTCCTAAGCTGGCTTTTTGCCATACAGAGACTGTGTAACTATCACCTGGCAGAGGCTTCTCTTTCCAGACAACTGCACTGTGAGGAGTCTAGGGAGCCACAGGCATTCACCCAGGCCCCACTGAATCCCCTGGACCTCTTTCCCTTGACCTGTGAGGACGCTCAGTATCACACCCCCTTCACGGCGTGTTCGTAATCAGTCTCCATAGACTCCAAAAAGTCTTTTTAAAAGTACGCTGTATGTTTAAAAGAAGAAAAAGAGTACATTTGTATTAAATAACACCAGGGAAAATAGAAAACGTGGTGCAGTTCTGGGAAGTCGGATAGCAGATACCTGCCTCTTGCCTGGGAAAGGTTGTAGCTAGCCCAGGCTCTCTAAGATGAATGGCGAAGGGAGGGACAACGTAGCTTTGTGTGGAGGTGCAAGGCTCCCCCTTCAAAGGGAGATTGTCTTAAAAACCCATCACTTCATGCAGGAGGTGTGAGCTGACAGAGTTAAGATGAAAGAGGGAGAGCAGGAAGCTTCACTCTGGCCCATGGTGGAAAGCATCCCCCTCTCCGTCCTCAGCGGCGGTGAGGCGGCTGTCGACTGCGGAGCTACTGCTTGTGTTTGCCAGGGATCTAGTTGTTGGTATGATTGCTCCCATGCTGATGAGACATGAACATTAGGCAGCTCGGCCCCTCGGTAGCTGCATCTTCTGTTTCTTCCTATCCTCCGCATCCATGTTTGCTCTCAACATGGGCAGTACCTGAGCATATCCATCCCTGTGTCTTGGCTTCCATGGTGTAATAATTTCATTTATAAGAAAGAAAATACTTGTATAATGGGGGTCGGGTGCTGAAGACCCTACAACTCATCCCTTGATTGTTTCCTCTTTCCAGAGATAATTTGTAAAGGATTTTTCTACTTAATGAATTGTTTATTAAAATTTTATTTTTAAGAGGTAACATACATAGACAATGAATGGTATTTTATTTATATATCTCTCCTGTTGTGGATAGCCCTGGTACTATTTGTATTTTGATGCTAATTCCGCTTCCCCAAGAGGGGCTGCCTGGGACCAGGAGTGAATCGCCTACTCAGGACTTCATGCAACCCTTCTAATGAGTAATGATTTCAAGGCTCAATCACTGGGTGAAGGGGTAGGCGGGACTTCCGGGTCAGAGAGAGGAAAAGGGGAGGCAAGAGAAAGGGATGGGCTTTTGGACAGAAAGAACGATGGAGCAAAAATGTAAGTAGTAGGGACCTCTAGTTTAGGTAGCAGATCCATTGGGATCAGTTGGGATCCGCTACCGGAGGATTTAACTTAGATGGCTGTGGTTGCTGTGCCCACGATTGTGTTGCCTTTTGATTCTAAACTTAGATTGTGTGGTGTTTTCCTTCACGCAGCAACTTGACTGAGTTCCAGAGAAAAGGTGCAATGACAGGGCACCCCAGCTGGCCACTGGAATTTGGAAGTATGGGGCTGGCGTGGCAATGACTGGCCATGGGATCTTAGCCAGCTGAGTGGAGAGATTTCGGAGCTCTGGGTCAGAGTCTCCACTAGATGAGAATAAGACTGGCTGGTGCCTTGCTGGAGATAACACGGACTGCATTTTTTAATATTTCACACTGCATTCCCACATTTTTTTTATTTATTCTTTTCTCATATATTACATCCCTACAGCTGTTTCTCTCCCTCCCCTTCCCCTAGTCTGTCCCTGTAACCTTTCCCTTTCCCTAGTCCACCTACCCCTTCATGTCCCCTCAGAAACGCTCAGCGCTCACAGGAACATCAACAAACCAAACCTAACAAGCTACAATACAACCAGGCTCCTATTCTCACACCAAGGCTGGATGAGACAACCCAGTAGGAGGAAAAGGGTCCCACAAGTAGGTGAAAGAGTCTGGGACAGTTCCTGCTCCCACTGTTAGGTGTCCCAACAAGGACATCAAGCTACACAACCATAACATATATGCAAAGGACCTAGGTCAGACACATACAGGCTCCCTGATCTCTGTGAGCCTACTAGAGTCTGGTCAGTTGATTCTGGGGCCTTGTTTATTAAAAATTTAAAGAGAGAGAGCTTTACTGTGAGTAGTATCTGGGCTCTTGCCAAAAATGGCTGATTTGCTATGCACTTGCAGAATCACTGCTACTGAGTACTCGAGATCCAAACAAAATGGCTGGAGGAAAAAAAACCTTAAGCCCCTTAGCGTTGGAAAAGCCTGTACATCCATTCTTTTTTGATGCAGGAATGATATAATTCTAGGGGTATCTAAACTGCATGCTTGTGGAACTCTCTCTTAATTGATGAGATTAAGTCGAGAAGCTTCTATATGAAGAATAAGTTGTGGCATTTGTTTTTAAGAAACATAAATCTAGACAGTGGGAAATATAAACCCATGGGAAACAAAGGAGAACGGGCATGCAGTGTGTGCTCAGACAGATCCATCATCCTCATGAGAGATGCTGAGAGGGGCAGGGACTCGGGCTCATTCTCTCAGGATGAGAAAGGAAGGAAAGAAGGATCTAGAGAAACAAACATCCCAAACATTTGCATGTAAACACACACAAACACACACACACATCACCACCCCACACACACACACCACAATAACAACTAAAGACCAAGAAGAGGCCGTGATTCCAGAGAGGATTGTTATAAAAAGGCTGGAGGAATGAAAGGAAGGGAAAAAACAATATTATTATATTTGAATTTAAAAATATCTTTTAGGGGCTGGAGAGTGGCTCAGCCATTAATAGCACTGACTGCTTTTCCAGAGGCCCTGAATTCAATTCCCAGCAACCACATGTTGGCTTGTAACCATCTGTAATGGAATTTGATGCCCTCTTCTGCTATATCTGAAGATAGCTATAGTATACTTATATAAATAAAATTTTTTAGAATAATATTTTTTAAAGTTTTAAAGTATAGAATTTGTTTTCTAGATAGTGACTGACATTTAATGAAAGCTTACTATGTGCCCAGTATTCTAATAACCATCCTCCTGGTGAACTTCATTGTGTTCCACTATATAAATATTATTATTCGAATCTAACAAACTCACAAAGGCCCAGGAAGGTTAAGAGGCTTACCACACACATAGGCTACAAACCAAGGACATCAAACCCCTAGACCGATCACATCAACACCTGTCATACTTATGGAAATGGACCATTGGAAGGTCTCTTTCAGAAAGCTGAGCTGCTGCTGGAGAAAGTCCTCTCTGTATCACAAGGGTGCCTACTTTCCCTGGAGCTGCCGGCTCACTTGGGGTTTTCCTTCCAGAATGTAAACTACAGCATCTCCACCCAGTCTTTGATAATTCTGATGAGTATAGCCCATTCCGGATGGGCCAACACTGAATCAGAACTGAATCCAGAATTTCCTCTCCCGGCTCCTGTTTCCTTCCCTCTCCTTTCCCAGGCCTCCAGTGAGCATAGTATTCAGAGAACTAAACATCAGTAATACTGTGCTCTCTCTCCTAGACTTCATGTGCATGAAAATAGGCTCAAATGTGTATATGTGCATGCAGGATACCTGTTGCTCAGGCTATGCCTTCCCCAGAAGATCACAGCACAAGCTTTTCAATTCATAGGATCTTTGGTTGCCTAGGAAGGCAGTAGAGCTGAAAGGTCGAGACCATTCCTTTCGGGTCAAATCTAGTTTGAAATCCTAAGCTGTGCTCATTTATGAGAGTTGAATTTGATCATTTCAATGAAAACCTTCAACCTGGGTGGCCCACAGCAAGCCTTCAATAATTGGCAGCTACTATAATTGCCTTCCAAGGTTTCCAAGTCTCAGATCCAAACCACATACACCCTCAGGCTAGCCCTGCCTCTAACAGCAAGACAGTCTCTATTCCAGCTTCTCCTTTATACCCTCTGTTCGTCTGTAGTGATAGTTCAGCCCACCAACACCTCACTTCAACCTTCATTCTCTGTCCCCTTGACTCTTCCAATGGTGTTCAGAATAGTTTCTTGCCTCTAGGACTGGATTCTCTTTTAACCCATCCTAGACTTTTTCCAGAGAGTGAGCAGTACGTCTAAAATGTAAATATATGATCTCTGTGTGGAAACCTCAAATAACTTCCACTTCTGGCAAAGAAAATCATTGGTGTAAAATATGTCAATCACTGAGGAACCTCCTGTGCTTTCTCCCATGTCCTAAACTTGCTGTGTGCCATGTGCTGTTTGACTTGATGGTTCTCTGTCTTCCAATGCCCATCTCTGTGTCCTCCCTCCCCACTTCAAATCCTTAGACCTTCTTGGAAAATTCAATTTATTTTTCAAACCCCCTGCTATGGATTGAAATCTTGTGTCCCTTCAAATTCCACATGTTGAGCATGGGTCACCATCTACCCCATTATTATTATTATTATTATTATTATTACTATTACTATTAATAGTAGTGGTGGTAGTGGTGGCTGTGGCAGTGGTAGTAAGCATTACATTTGGAGCTGGACAGAGATAGATAAGGTCACATCAAGAGAGTAGAGCCCACACAATGGGAGTTAGGCCTTTTACAAGACTAGATTTCTCTTTCTCTGTCTGACTCTCTACTATAAAAAGAAACACAAGAAGATAGCTATGTTCAAACCAGAGAAAAGAGAAGAGAGAGAGAGAGAGAGAGAGAGAGGAGCGCCTTTATTAGATACACTCTGACTTAGCCTTCCCAGTCAGAAGAATTACAATGAGTAAGTCTTGCTTGAGCTATCCAGGCAGGCTATGAGTTTTTATTACAACAGCCATCCTGACTAAGGCTCTCCTCCCAGTCACATCTCCTCAAGTGGTCCTCATCTTTAGTTGTCAGTGGCAAATAGTATCTGGCATTACTTACATTAATGTTAAAAAGAAAAAAGAAAATCTCCATCTTTCCCAAGGCATGCTTATTTAGTTCTTTATTTCCATAATTTCTATGTTTTCAAGATTCTATCTCTATGAAGCTTTTCATTCACACTTGAAATTTCTCTAATTTTGTTCAGCTTGCTGCAGCCTCATAATTCTAACTAAGTTTCCTTCTAAGCACTCTTAATTTCCTTATCAGCACTTGTCAACCTGTTCTCTTTGGGATCTGTTGCCAGCTCACCATTGTGATCTGTTGTAGGATTGGCTTACATTCACTTTGTGATGAATACATTTTTAAATAATCTATATTAAGATTTTAACATCTGGTCGATCCATTGCCTCTATTCTTTCATAATGACTTTTATAATAAACAGCTCGGTGTGCCATGCTGGCTTTGCTACCAACTGAGTACCATAGTTGTGCTGGGTAGTTTCACGACAATCTGATACAACCTAGAGTCCTCTGAGAAGAGGAAACCTCAATTGAGAGAATTGCCTCCATAAAATTCAACTGTAGGGCATTTTCTTAATTAGTTATTGATATAAGAGAGCCCAACCCATTGTGAGTGGTGCTATTCCTGGGCTACTGGTCCTGGGTTCTATAAGAAAGCAGATCGAGCAATCCATGTAGAGCAATCCAGTAAGGAGCATCCTTCCAGGCCTCTGTATCAGCTCCTGCCTTCAGGTTCCTGCCTGTTTGGATCCTATCCTGACTTCCTTCAATGATAAACAGTGAATGGGAGTATAAACTAAATAAATCCTTTCCTCCCCAATTTGCATTTTGGTTGTGGTGTTTTATCACAGAAATAGAAACCCTAACAAAGACAATAATGTAATCTCCTATAGATTATTTGGGTTTTGGCAGAATATCTGATCGAAAGGAGCTACTGTCTCTTGGATCTAGATGTAAGTAGGAACTCTCCCATAGCCCTGGCACATAGGATGTACATGGCAATGAGGATGGGGAGCCAGTTGTGTGTCACTCCAATAATGAGGGTACAGGCAGTAGAAACAGAATAAACATTTACTCAGGCATTGCAGAGTACCACACAGGCTTGGTTACTGGAGTCTTAGTTGGTCTTCAGGGTTTAATAGGTTCATGATGCTAGAATCTCTGTGGTAGTATGGTAGAATATCTGTAGAATCCAAGATGGGGATATACAGGGGTTTTTGACTCCCAGGACAGTATGCATTTGAATAACGGCTTCCTTCTCAGGGCTATGCAAGATATGGCATCACTGGGAGTAACAGCGAGGAGAATGTGAGTGGCTTTTCTGATGCTGGGAAGACTCCATGAAGTTTTCCTAGCTGTGCTGTGACATATGAATGACTGTGGAACTTTCCAACAGTTAGCTTGCTGGTGTCCAACTGACACAGCTTTCTAACACCTCCATCAACCTTCTCCACTGCAGATAGGGATTCGGATTCGGGTTTAGGTTGCCAATGTGCTTCGTCTTTCTTCCTGCATCCTGCATCCTTGAGTCTGATAAGAGCCCAGTTCCAAGCTGCAGCTTCTTCCATCAGTCATCTGCCTCAAAATGCAGCTACCTGCCGCTCCTTGGTTCTTTGTTAAGAGCCAATACTTGACATCTCTAAACAACTGTCATTTACCAGCATCTAGAACATTCCAAAACACTCGACACCCACAGATCATAGGCAACAGATGTGTTGGCAGAGCCATTTTGGTTTCCCAAAGCAGTTTGTGGTGGTTTGAGTAGGTTTGGCCCCATAGACTCAGGGGTTTGAATGTTTGGCCTATGGGAGTGGCACTATTAGGTGTGGCCTTTTTGGAGAAAGTGTGTCACTGTGGGAATAGGTTTTGAGGTTTCTTCCTATGCTCAGGCTCCACCCAGTGTAGTGGAAGAGAACCTCCTCCTGGCTGCCTTCCAATCAAGATGTAGACCTCTCAGTTCCTTATCCAGCATCATGTCTGTCTGCAGGATGCCGTGATTTCTACCATGATGATAATTGACTGAACAACTGAAATAGTAAGCCAGCCCAGTTAAATATTTTCCTTTATAAGAGTTGCCTTGTCATGGTGTATCTTCACAGCAATAAAACTCAACTAAGACACAGGGAAAACAGAGCTCAATATGGCTCTTAAGCTGTATCGATCAATGCATGGCAGACCTGCAAGATATCTGTGTCCATGTTCATTTGTCCATGTCTGTGTGTTTTTATAGGTGTCGTACATGCGTGTGCACGCGAAAGCCAGAGGCCAGAGATCAACATCTGGTATCATTCCTTGGGTGTTGTCCATCTTGTATTGAGACAAGGATTCTCACTGGTCTGGTACTTACCAATTACGCTAACCCTAAGAATCTACCTGTCTCTGATTCCCCAGTGCTAAAATTACAAGCACATACCACCACACCTGGCTTTTATGTGAGTTCTGGGGGACAAATTCAGGTCCTCATGCTTTGCGAGGATACTAAGTTATCCCCGCTACCCAGATTGTCATTTATCTTTACTGATTATTTTTCTTTCAGATGTTTTTAGTAATAAGCACCAAGAGGTCAGCTGGTATTCACCCAATGGACATAAACAGATGATCCCTAATTGCCCATTAAACTCTAGTAACAGATTCTTAGAAAAACTCAAAGCTCTCATTTATATAGGGGCTTGCCAATTACTATGGCCCATTCCAAGCCACTAACACAACGTCACTAAACACTGAACAAAGGGGGTGCGTCATTGATACTGACTCCTGAAAGGCAGTTTGCAGTCTCCAGCACACCACCACATAGAGAACTATCATCCAGTAGGAAGAGATGTTTGAGTGGTCACTAATGTTTCAATTGGTTAATCCCCAGATAGTTAGTTCTGGGTAGTTCTAAGTTATTATGTCTTTTATTTCTTGGTTAACCTTGTAACTTACGGGACTTAAAACTTCAAAAGCCCATGAGCATCATAAAACTTGCAGGAGATGCCTTCTGGACCTCATAGTTGCTCTCAGGGCAGACCTTATATCCATGCTCACAGACTGTCCTTGTCCTCACTGACTCTTTTGTCCCTCAAGATAATTCCTCTCGCTGACCCATCACAACTTTTGTATTCCGGGTTAAAAAAAAAAGACTCCCACACTTTCTCAATAATACTCTTACTAGAAGCACTAAGAAACTTGACACTAACTTAAATTCTTCCTAATTTTCTCTACCTCCCCACCTCACATCTCCCAACACAGGGTCCTTTTTGCAAATTACTATGGACTAAATTGCTTCCCCTAAAATGTATATGTGGAAGGCATAAGCTTCAATGTAACTCTATTTGAAGTAGAGCCTTTAAAGAGATGATTAAGGTTAAGTGAGCTTGTAAGAGACACAGCACCGATGTCCTTAGGGAAGAAAAGAGATACGGAGGAGGTGACTATACAAGGAAGGCCATCTGAGGACACTACGAGAAGGCTTGCCATCTGCAAGCCAATCTGTCCACAGGAGTCATTGCTTCTGGTACTTCTCTGTTACGCTTTTGGGCTTGAGAAAGCTCACACATTTCTGTTGTTTAAACCATCTAGCTGAAGTATTTTGTCACGGCATCCTGAGGAGAGCAATATACGAGTGGACGTAGACTAGTCTTGAACCTTTCCTGGTTCTTCTTGGTAAACGCACAAGCTAGAAATGGTGCCAGCACTTGTGTGAACGCGTTTGCAAGCTTGCAGCTGCTCCGCTCTGACATTTGCTGCACAGAATCCTTAAAGAGTTCTGAGAACGCTGATATGGGACAATCTGCAGAGTATTATAACTCAGTCTGACAAATAAAAATACATGTCGGTTTTGTTTTTAAGATATTGATTCATTTTGGAAACTTTCATCAATAGTATAAAATGTTCTTTTCTATATACTGTATTATATTAAATTTAATCAAAATTAATGAGAACTTTTAAAGTTTGTTGAAGTAGACATGGTGTTTCAGATAACTCTCCACTTACTTTTAATCTGCTTCTGATGCAGCAGGATGGAGAAACGTGACTAAATCGCAAAGTTATGTTTCCCCAGTGAAATGAGCTAAAGAGTGAATAGGACTCTATTTTCAATGGGGAGTATTGTTTGGCCCAAGCAGACACTACCGAGCCCAGTCTGACTAATCATAGATCTGACCAACACAGTTCTGTGTGCCAAACCCCCATTCGCTTCTGTGAAGTTGCCAGTAAATCCAGATCTCTGGCTACCACCTAGATAGACACTAGACAGGCAGCTAGTGTCTGTCAGAAGAACTGTACATAGACTGGCTGATAATTAAACCCATGTCTGTGGCTAAGAAAGAGCTAGTTAGTGTGTGTTCTGAATTAGGTAATAGCCTGGTTCTGGCTTTCAGATCACCTCGACTGGACACTTCCACTCTGCTCCCTGTTCCCTGCTCTCTGCTCCTCCCTGCTTCCTCCTCCCTACTCCTCCCTGCTCCTCCCTGCTAGTCCCTGCTCTCGGCTCCCTGCCCCCTCTTGTTCTCCAGCCTCCTGCTACACAGAAAAACTTTCTGGAACAGGAATCTGAAGTGTTTCCATGGCGTCTCTACCCCTGGTGCTGCCTTGGATCCCATAAGTGTTACTTGAATCTAATAAACATGTCATAAAGTCTATGAACAGTCAAGACCACCAAAGAGGAACTGCGAATGACTCACAAAGAGATGAAAGTACGTTCTATTTCATTGGTGACTCAGAGAATGATATGTACACTAGTTGTCACTGTGACAAATCCCTGAAAAAACAACCTAAAAGAACACTGAAGCCTCCAAAATCAGAGGCTCCAAAGTTCTGGTTTCAGAGGCCTCAGTCCCCAGCCAGATCCGCCACTGACTGCCAGCTGGAGGCAAGGCTGAACAGTCTCCTGCAGCTTATCTCTTGGCTGGCGGGAAGGAAAGGCTGAGATAGGAAGAGGGCAAGAACAAGGTATATCTTTCTGGCACACGCCTCCAGTGAGCCACTTCCCTCAGTGGGGCCCACCTCCCTTCCACCACACCAATAATCCCACCATATCATGAATCCATCCTGGAGATGATAGTTCATTGATAAAGCCAGAGATCATGAGCCAATCACCTGATATGGCTGAGAACGTAGCTCAGGAAGGTGGTAGAGCATTTTCCTAGTGTGCAGAAAGTCCTGGGATTGTTTTCCAATGTCACACACTTGTGTGCTCTCGTGTACACACACACACACACACACACACACACCCGGAAAGAATACTAACTACCTCTTAACCATTGGGCCTACCCTGGTGGTTTGAATAAGAATGGCTCCCTTAGACTCATATTTGAGTGCTTGGTCATTAGAGGGTACTGTTACTTGACAGGATTAGGAGGTGTGTCCTTGTTGATGAATCTGTGTCACTGGGAGTGGGCTTTGGGGTTTCAAACCCTCAAGCCAGGCCCAGTGTCACTCTCTCTTCCTGTTTCCGTCTGGTCTGGATATAGACTTCTCAGCTCCTTCTCTAGCACCCAGTCTGCCTGCACGCTGCCATGTTTCCCAACCATGATGATAATGGACTAAACCTCTAAACTATTAGCAAACCTCAATGTAATGTTCTTTGTAAGAGTTGCCATGGTCATGATTTCTCTTCACAGAAATAGAAACCTCAACTAAGACACCTACCAACCCAACCGGGGCAGCGCTTTTAGTAATGAGCTTTTCAGATAGTCAGTTCATAGCATGTTCAAAAGCAATATTTACCATTGTCCAGGTGACACATTTAATAAAACAATAGTTATTGAACATAATGCTCCTTGGTTCTGTCATTTATTATCTGATAGTCCAGAGTAACAGCTTGGAAATATATGTCAGAAACTTTAAAATTGTTCATGTGTTTTCCACTTCCAGCCAAGATGGTGTAAGAAACACTAAATTTCTCCATCCTGGAATTACTGAAAAGAAAAAAATTGAAGTCTATAGGGATCTAACAAAGAGTTTCAAGACCTTGAATCTCAGTCAATGACATTACAATAATCCCAGAAAGACAGAACAAATCCAGTGAGCCTTGAGATTTCTGAGTTTACCTTAAGGGTACCAGATCATCCTACAGTGCATGGAGGACCTGGATGGACTCTGGACCTTCCCAGAGTTGATTAGAGGAAGATGGATGTTCATGGAGACCATAGCAACTAGAATTCTCAGAACTAGGTTCTGGACAAATCTTTTACCATTTGACAAAAGCATGTACAGAGACCTCCAGACTGGGGGGAAACATTAATGAGACTAGAGTTCAAAATATCTGGCACTTACACAGACCTATATGTAGAGTATGTTCTCATAACAAACAAGGAAAGCTTCATAATTCACAGGCACACCAAAAAATCCTGTCTTAATAGCAGAAAATATGCCCCAGAATGAGAACTATTCTAGGCTAATTTATATATATATGTGTATGTTTATATTTTTTAAGGAGCTTGAACAAACATATGGGTAGACAATATTGTTCCTAGAAGACATGGGCTAGTAATTGGAAATGGCAGAACAAAGCACAGGATAATCTTCTATGAATTATTGGTCTGAGAGACCCCAGAAGCCTCCCCCCAAACAATACAAACTACTGTCATTGATCTTAGTTACCAACCATAAGTATATGGGAAGACTCTCTTGCAGAAGATACCACATGCTCCAGCTACAGGACATAGGGAAATCAATTTCAAACTTACCATGAAACTTCTTTCCTGTTGGGTAGAGACATGGTGCCAGGAGGTTCTATGAGGGCTGCTGGGTGGAAGGATATTGATGGTTTTTTGTAACACTGTACTCTCTACCAGCCAGGCAAGTTGTGCCCACGGGGGCAGTGATGCCATGATTGACATGAAATAACCACACTCTCTCTGTGTAGATTTGAGACCTGCTTCATAGGAGAGAATTCAGGCCTGGTACAGTAAACCTGGTCAAAAGCAATGTCTGAGAGATCATAGGCTCTAAGATGGGTAGCTCCTATTTTTATTTTGCTAGATGGTCATGCTGTCAAATTGCCTTCTAAATATTTATGTTTATGCCCGTAGATTCACTGGGGTTGCTCCCAATCTTGGTCAGAGAAACCTCTTTTCATAGTGGGAAGCAGTCTGTATAACATTACTTGTATGTTTGTTTTCAGGAATGACCTTTGATATTGGATAACCAGTTGGTGTGCTCCTCTCTAAAGAAGACATCTCCCCCTCTCTCAGCATCCTTTAATTGCCTGTACAATGTTGTTATTGTTTTGTGGGGTTTTTTTTTTTTTTTTTTGGCTTTTGTTTTTGTGTTTTGCAGAGTTGAGTCCTTTTGGTCCTTCCACTGTCAGGAGCCAAACCCAGGAAGCTACCTGCTGTTCTAAGAGAGCCTCAGGGAATTACCTGCTGTCCTGGAAGGATTAGTCAGTGCAGGGTTAGGTCCCAGGAATATCTGGCATTTCCTGGAAGCTGGTTACGACAGTGGGATGGTCTAGGGCAATAAGCATTCAATAGTGGGATAGCTCTAAGCAAATGACCCTCACCCAAACTTCCGGGTTTGATGTGTCTTTATAACCTGCACCCAAAATTAAAGTTTCAGAACTTGATCAGAACTCCAGACTTGCTCTCATTCCTTGTGTCTCTTGTCCTTTCATTCTTTATCCCCCTTCCCTAAGGTCTCATCGAACACCCGCGGGCCAGGGCATTCCACCACCCACCTCAACGTATCACTTGAGGTGTCCTTGTTCAGCTCATGTCTGGGTAGTCCTGTTGGTAAGACTTCAGGAGTGTAGCTCTTGACATATCTAGGAGATGTAATCTCACAGTAACCTCCTTGGCCCTCTGGGTCTGAGGATCTTTCTGTCCCCTCTTCCTCAGTAATCCCTGGGCCTTAGATGCAAGAGATGTGCTGTATAGGGATCATTTGGAACTGGACTACACGACTGTGCATGCTGATTGGTTGCTTACCATCAAGTCTTTACTGAAAGAAATATTAATGAAGAAATTACATTAGATATGAGTTTGCAAGAATGAATTAAGAAAACCCAAACTTGAAATTACAATGGATAAATATCAATCAATCAATCAATAATGGTTTTAATTACTAATGCATTTTCCTGTTTTCCCTTACTGTGACAAAATGCCTATTTAAAAAATCAGCTAAAAGACAGACAGGTTTATTTTTGTTCATAGTTGTAGAGATTTTAAGATTTTACTTCATGGTTGCTTTGAATTACATTTTTTTTGGTGGCATTATGTAATATAGTAAGACCACTAGGCAGAGGAATCCTGCTTAGCTCATGGTGGCTAAAAGGCATAGAGGAATGGTGAGGCCAGGGTCGCAGTATTTCCTTAGAGGACATAACCAGAGTGATCAAACTTCTTTCCATTAGGCTCCACCTTTCAAAGAACTTCCCATCTTCTAGTGGTGCCATCAGTGGGAGACCAAGCTTTTAGTACAAAAGCCTTTGGCAGGCATTTAAAATCCAAATGGTAGTGCTAATTAAATATCCCTAAATAGTAATTCACTATTTAAATGAAGATGGTAAGGTTTGGTTTTTGAAATGAGCATACAAATAAATTGTATAACAATAGCACAAAGTCTGAGACTTAAGAAATAAAAGGGATTGTGAGATCTTCATACTATATGTGAAATCATACATTATAACCTGAAAATAGAATATGATAAGTTACAATATATTCTAAAGTAGCCACTTCAATAAAACAAAAATGTTATACTGGGTAAGCCATCAGAGGACATAACAGATAATCAATTTAAATTACCAATTAATAAGCAGAAGATATACAAATAATGAGAAAACAGCAAAACTGTGGTGTACTAATGTTAGCCAAACAATTACCAAGGACCAGGAAATCCCATGCAGAGTTTATGCACCTACTTAAAAGCTTTAAGCTACATGAGGCATGAGCATACGAAACTACAAGGAGATCAGGTACAGTTGGAGATTGACTCTTCCATGCTCAATCATCATGGAACAATCACAGAAAAAAATCATAAGGGTACAGAACATTTTAACCATACTCTCTGCCAACTTGACTTATTGACATTTAATGTAACATTCTGCCAAGTGACAAAAAGCCTTCTTTACAATTGTACTTGGGACATTTATCCAGAATGACCATATTCTAAATTGTAAGGGAGGCCTCCCTCAGTAAACTTAAAAGTTTTTTCTTTTTGTTTTTATTCAATATTTTATTTATTTACATCTCAGATGTTATCCCCTTTTCCCCATGCCCCCATAAGCCCCCTATTCCATCCCTCCTCCTCTCTTTTTGCTTTTATACTGTTCAAATTACATGCAAGTGTTAAGGTCAGTTCTTGGTTGAAGAACTAGCAGTACAATAGATGCAAATAGTCAAGGAACAAGCAAGACAATAAACACAGATAGTCAAAGAACAAGCAAGGCAATAAACAGAGTCCCATGATCTCTCCCTTGATCACCATTTCTAAGAGCTTATCAGGATGACCAAAATATCTAAGTCAGCTTCCCTGTCCTAGCCCAAAGTCATTTTCATTCTAAAGCCTACTTCTTTGCTCTAGCTTAAGACTTATATTCCTGCCAGTAACTACTTCTTTGTTCTAGCCTAAGATTTAGATTCCTGCCTGAAATTACTTCTTTGTTCTAGCCTAATGTCAGATTCCTGCCTGCTACCCATTTCCTTGTCTTTGGCCAGTGTCAGATTCCTGCCAGGCAAACGCCAAAAGCTCTCCACATCTCCCCCTTTTTTATTGCATAAACAAGACTGAACCTGTCTTAGGTCATTCTGACGAGAATGCCTTCCTTAGCAGTCATGGAATATGCATTATCAAAAGCAATGCACTTCTGTCTTATGTTGGTAAGACTTTACATTAAAAGTTTAAATTTAAAATGACCACATATGAACTCTGACCACAGTGGAATTAAATTAAATATTAACAGTAGACAGATTGCAAACTCTTCAAAGATTTACCAACTAAACAGCTTACTTTTAAATGTGAAGTCTGTGATTCATACAAACATGCAACTAATTTGTACACTTTCAAATAACACAATGAGAAATATTTTTGAACTGAATGTTAACATATAGAGAGCTTATAAGAATGTGTACTAATGCAGTGCTAGGAGAAAGCTACAGCACTATTGTCTGTATTAGGCAAGAAGGAAGGTCTTTAATCTCAGAGCTTCCCTTCAGAAATTAGAAATGGAAAAGTAAAATAAAATAAAATAAAAACAACTAAAAAGGAAATATAAAATTAGAAAACACAATCCACTTCAAAATCCCGTGCTTTTTTTAATAGATAAAAGTTAACAAAGTAGGTGTCTTATTTTCATGGAAATTCAATAAACTTAAAAGAACCCAGGTAACTTTGAAATGGAGCAAAGCTGGAGGACCAGGGGCAGTTCCAGACTCTGTATTTCAAGATGAATTATAAAGCCACATGCATCAAGATGACTCACAAATAGACAACTGATTTTTCTGACAAAGATTCCGAAGTAGCTTAGCCTCCTACATTTTCAGTGAATGTATTGAAACAATTGGATAGCCACAGGATGTACAAACACTGAACCTCAAACATGTCTTAAAAGCATATAAAAGGCATCTGAGAACTAATGATAGGCTGACATGACTGGAGCCATTATTCCACCTGAGGTCATTTGTTTGAGACTGAAAATGGAGCAAAGGATGCTCTTAAACACACTTCCCACCTTCAGCTCCACCCCAAAGAGGCGATGAGTAGACAAAGGCCTGGGCTAGTGAGCAGCACAACAATGTGAGCAGGTCTTGGGAATGCTAACGAGCCCCTAGCATCCCTTGATGCTGCTAATCTTATTTGCTCTTGACCCCTGACATAGATGACCACTTCTCAGATCCATGTCTTTGTACGAGAAGAACATGCACAGTGTGGAGAAGGAGAGCAGGAGTAGATGAGACCCTGAGCTTCCTAGCAGCCCCAGAAGTGATTGACAAAGGAGTTTAGGCTGCATTAGAGACCCACAGGCTCAGTAAAGAGGGAAGAGCAAGCAAATGTACTCATCTTTAAGACACTTCCTGTGAGAGCCTGGTGAAGTGGCTTAGCAGGTGAGAATGCTTCCTCTGCATTGATGGTTTAGAATGGATGGTTTGAATTCCCAGCATCCATTCGAAAGCTGCATGACTGTGCATGTTCATAACTCTGGTGCTGGGGTGGAGAGCGTCAGGCCAGTCCCAAGAGCTCACTGGTACAACTCATTAGGCAGCCTAGCAGACACAGCAAGCTTGAAACACAACCAGTGTCCTACCCTTGCCTCCATGTATGCAAAGACCAGAGTACCATTACCATTACCACACACACACACACAGACACACACACACACACACACACACACACACGGAGGAGGGGGAGGGCAGGAGGAGAGGGGGTGAGATGGATTGAGAGAATTAACCCAGGGCCAGCAGAGCTGGGATATACTGAACAAGCACTGTACCACTAAGCTCCACCACAAGCCCTCCATGTATGAGTTTTAAATCTTATAAAAAGAAATGAAGGTAGGCTGGATATTTCCCCATACACATGAATATTTGGCTCTCTGGGATCTCACATCCTACAACATAAGAAGGTTGGTCTTAATAAATTGTAAAACCTTTTCACTCTGGCTTACACTTTCGAGAGATTACATACACGATGTATACACCCTGGCTACTATTCTACAGTTTTAAAAATAAAGATAAGTAACGAAGAGGGGTTTTTAATTCCTCCAAAGGCATTCTCTTCCCTCCGATTGTCAGCTGAGCTGGGCACTCTGCCCTATATTTTCTTCTTTGAAGCTGCATCTCTTCTTGGTTCTGATGAGATTAATCCTGAAGTTCAGGATTGCTGGGCCTTCATGTTTATTTATAAGCTCTTTATTGAAGCACATAACTCGTTCTTGCCCAGAACCTGATGCAGCCTTTCCTGTGCCATGCTGCCCATAAATTATCCAAATGCTTGGTTTCCAGATTGATTTTTTTTTCCCTTCGTTCCCCCATTAAATCATCATATTAATCAAAACAACATTTTCCTTCATTGAGGATGTTGACGAATGGGAAGTAAATTATCTGTCAATTGCATAGTCACCAAAGTATGTAAGATTATCCCAAGCTTCTTAAAAAGTAGCTATCCCACACAGCTCCCTAGAAATACCAGGAGTCAAATTTCTCCTGAGTTATAGCAACAGATGTGCTGGGCTCCTGGAAGGGCTGGCGTTTGAACGATGGCATTGGTGCACATGAGTCTGATTTTATGAATTGCTGTTATTATTTATGGTTTGCTGAGCAGCAGTGATGCATAGCTCACTTACCATGGCTGTATTTTTCCTTTACAGATATGTAGTCCATAAAGTCCTGGTTCACAAACTCAAGTCTTCCAGACACACAGCAAGAGGACGACCTGAAGAGCCACAGGGTAAAAGGCAATGTGGTTCTGCTGCTTATACAATTCATGACCTCCTTTTGGTAGGGGGCACCCATTTGTATTACTTATCCAACACAGATACCCTAGTGGCTATGTAAGATACCCCACATTAACATGGGAGGGACTGCAGCCTTGTAATTGTGAATGTAAGCTTTCAAGTCATGCAGGCCTGGATTAAGTCATAGTCTTCAGAAAGCTACCTGGCCTTAGAGAGCTTTTCTTTGTTCATCTATAAAGCAGAGCTACGAGCCGTAGCTATTCCAAAGGTTATTAGTCAGGAATTTAAGAAGATAAGACACCGTAGAGCCTCCAGGGGAGTGCTTCGAGCAGAGATAATGTCTAATAATTTTAGCATGAATTATTAGAAGAAAATGACTATCAGCTGCAGTCTCCTTTAACCCACTCTAGAGAAGCTACCTGGTGTTTTGGCAGCTGCTTCAGGAGCTTGCATCCACTGTTTATTTAGTCCTAGGCAGGGGCGTTGTTCACTTGCTGCGCTCTCTGGTGTTGAATGAACACAGAGCCCTGTAAGTTGCTTTGTGTCGTTTGCCTACTGTCTGGGGTTTCATTATGCTCACCTCTTTCTTTCTGGGCTCAAACCATAGTGAGCTAAAGATTGAATGTTAATAAACTATATGCAATAAACTCCAATAGAAACTCTTTCATTTTAAACATTTTAAAGGGCACTTTAACGGACTATAGAAGATAAAACATAACCTACCTTACAGTGTTAGTGGCGGAGAAAGATCCGCATACACTTAGAGACAGAAAGTCACAATGATGATAACGTCCATTTTCCTTTCCAATGTGGTTTGTTTGTAAAAATCCATTGACTTGTTTTTATAGAAAACTCGGGGCTGGGTATTGCAGCAGGTGCCTATAATCCACACACAGAAACTGAGGCAGGAGGATCACAGATTCCAGGGACCCTGGATTGCACATAGCAAAACCCTTTGTTCAAAAGAAGAGGAAAGGGAATGGGGAGAGGGAAGAGAAGAGAAAGAGAAGGAGGGAAAACATATTTTACCAAATAGGAATTAAGTGATATCATTTCTATTCAGAAAACAATAATCGGTGGTATCTTGAAGCACCTCCTGATAAAATATCCTCTGCCTCTTCAAGGTGACCAGAGGCTTCCATTTTCAGTTTACTGGGACCTCTCTGATCATTGCATCCACATCTTTATCACCATCATCTCCATCACCACCACCATCATCATCACCACATCTCCATCACCATTATCATCATCATCATCATCATCATCATCATCAACATGATTTTTATTATTGATTCTCCATCATATTCGACATACGTTCTGAGCTTTTTATACATATTAACTCATTTAGTCTTTCAGCAGCTCTTTGAGACAAGCACTATAGTTCCTCCTATTATTATTGGTAAGAAAATGTGGGATGCTGTCACCCTCTGTCAGTATCTCCATGAAATTGGTTCCAGGGTTTTGTGAATACCCAAGTCCATATGTTCTCAAGTCCCTTATATTCTCTGACACAGCATTTACCCTTAACCTCCCTGTCCCCATATCTTTTACAGCATCTCTAAAGTTACTTGATTATCTAGTATAATACAATTCTACGTAGGAAGTTGTTATACAGCATTCCTGTAAGGATAACAATAAGAGGAAAACATCTGAACAGACTTAGTACAGATGAAATTTAAAAAAATAAAACATTTTCAGTCTGTGCTTAGTTAATCTGTGATCATGGACCGTGAATACGGGAGGTTGAACGTATTGTTCCCGGACACAGGCCTGGGGTGTAGTTGGGATCATGGCTTGGGGCAGGAGATTATAGTGAGACAAAGAGAGACCGGTTCTGATCCGTGGTAGTCACAGGTGATGAGATGTCATTATCAACCTCCAAGACTCCAGATGCAGTTATAAAGTGAGCTCTCTGACAAGGACTTCTCAGGTCTCCTGGGGGAGAAAACATCACGTCCCTACTTCTTAAAATCAAGCTCGTAAGTAAACAACTTTCCTGGGACAAGTCCTTGCTTAAAGAACAGTCTGATGCCGAGAACAGGGGAACTAAGAAGAGAGGCTTCCTGGCTCCGGACAGCCTGGGGGCTCACTGAGACCCCCCAATTACTGTTAAGCAAGAGAAAACTAATGGAGAGGGGTAAGTGGTGAGAAGTCTACCATAGGGTAGTTTTCTGTGTGCCCCAATCCTCCAGATCACAGCACCTGTTTCTACTGTTCCATGAGTCAGTGACATTTTTTCCTTGGGATGTACCTTGTGTGTGACATTTTAAGATGTTGAAGAATGAAATACTGGCCAGAAGCTGGATTGGAGTGTGCTGAGGGTTTGGGTTTGGGGTAGTCACTGAAGCACAAACATCAGCACTGTCAATCAGATGGGCTCTGAGTACTGCCTCCTCCCCATGAAGATGCTAAGTTACATAGAGACATGGATAAAGGAGATCAGTGCTGGGCGGTGCCGGCTCACACACGCCTTTAATCTCAGCACTCCAGAGGCAGAAGGCAAGTGGATCTCTGTGGGTTCGAGTCCAGTGTGAGTTCCAGGACACCCAGGGCTTTGCAGAGAATCTCTGTCTTGATATATTTTCCTCTACAAGGGGCCCACACCCTAACATCTCGATACCTTAATACCACTCCCTCCCTGTGTCATGAGGAGCATACAGAGGGAAAGAGCAGTTGGCAGAGTGGGGATGTTATAGCCGGTGCAATGAATGGCCGTGGAGAGAGCCCAGCTCATTGTGTGATGGGCGCTGCTCATACATACGGCAAACCTTATCTTCTGACTCTTGGATTTAACAATATGCAGAAAGGTCTCAACCTTCGTGATGCTGTGACCATTTATACAGTTTCCAGCAGCAAAAACTTCTGGAGAGAATTCCTTCTTCAAAGTGTTACAGCTTTGATATGACAGATGCTCTCAGATGAAATAACTCTTGTGTCTTATTCCTTGTGGACAGGGTCTTATATACATTTTGGGGTGGGTGGGGTCTAAAAGCAGATGTTTTCTATTGGCTTGGTCTGAGATGTTAGAGATGCCTCATCTGCATGTGGAGGGGCTTCAGGTGCTTCCCCTAAGTGACTGATTGTCACTGTCCTCTCTATAGGGTGCCATGGTCACGTGTTCCAGGAACCTGGTCAGGAGTAGATGAAACACCTACTGGCCTCAGTTTTGAGGGCACCCGGTTTTCTGAATCCACTTGACCTTACCACATTTTCTGTCTGATGGCACGGTTCACAGAATTTTTCATAAAACACAAGTTCTAAAAGAATTTTCTAGGCAAAGAGACCATCGGGGCTGTATGGTGAGTAATGTTTGGAACAATACATGCACTATCACGTGCATGCTAGCTCTCCCTCATGCCACGCCCCCTCAGGGATTCAAAGTGCAGAACCTTAGGTGACCTTTTGCAGAGCCTGTATCCATCCCAACAGTTTCACAATTGCCACACCCTAACTCACACCGATCTCTCTCTGCCTGGAACCAGCCTCACACAGGTGGTTTAAAGGATGGCAAGACCCAAGAGAGGACCTCAGAAATAAGTAACTACTACTCCCCGGCATCTCCAGACTCTTGTAGAGCCAGTCTGGAGTGCTAAGAGGGACCCTACAACATTCCCTTCTGTCCCGGAATAAGTCTTTAACTGTGGTCCACTTCTCATCCCTCTGAAGCATCCATTTTAGCAGAGAATGTATCCATTATTACTATCAGTCTATGCCATCTCTAATAACATCCTGTGTCTTCCACTGTCCTACTGGATGGCGTGCCTGCTCCCGTCCAGAAACATGGCCGTTAGGAACTTAACGTTGATTTGTTTGTAATGTTTCTTTCCAAATAATCAGAACAAGGGCTTGTAGTTTTTGCTGTGGAACTTCAGATGTGGCTTTAAATAAAGCATGCTTGATGAAATAATTTGCCACAGCCAGTTTATTGGCATCAACAGTCTTGAGAAAGAATCAGAAGCTCCCTAAAATGAAGCCTTCCAATAGCGGCGGTCAAAGGGCACTTGCTAAAGTAGTGGCCTCTCCTGGAGCCTCTCCCTCATGTTTTCTCTAAGACTCCAGGAAGTGTTTTCCTGCCCCTTGTCTTCTTAAGAAGTGTTGGCTCAAGTAAGGCTCACTCATTCTAAAAACTGCTACTGACGTAGATTCATTGTCCGCAGTGATGGTTTCATAAAATTGAGCTACCACGTACTTCTTAGAATGACCCCTGCACTCTGACCCTTCCCCTCATGAGTGCCAATTTTTCCCATCAGTCATGAGTCTACTCTCATGTTGTCATATGTATAAAAATGATTTCATGTATCTATATAAAATCCGGGGTTAACCAATGAGAGAAAACAAAAAAATGTTATATTTTCTGAGTCTCACTTTGTTTAATACAATAACTTCTAATTGTATTTGTTTCCTGCAAATGAAATCATTTCAACCTTCTCTACAGCTGCACGAGACTTCACATATGTGTGCAAACCACATTTTCTTTTCCCATCCATCCACTGATAGACATCTGGCTCCGTAGCTTGGCAATAGTGCCATGGCGAACAGGAATGTGCAAAGATCTCTGTGCCTCTTTGATTTAGAGTCCTTCCGGTTTACATAGCTGGGTCATGCAGCAATTTTGGGAGGGGGAGACCTTCCATGCTGATTTCCATGTTGGCTGAACTAATCTCAGCACTAAGGGTTCCTCTCCCTTTATCCTCTCTCACTTGTGGGGTCCCCTCCCCATGAACACTCACTTCTTTCCTGGAAATTCCCTGTGTCACCACAGAGGCTGTTGCAGCCTCTCCCACGCCTCCTCTGTGTGACTCATCTGGGGCAGCCCTGCAAGGGCTACCTGTTCACAACCAACTGCAGAGTTCGAGCCAAAGATTAATTGGTGGCAGGTGCAAAGGGATTAGGGATAGAAAGAGGGTGGAGTTTGTGTCCCACACGAACTATCCCAAACTGGTGGCTTCTTGCACATGTTTTGGCATGCATACACTTGCAACAAATAATTCATATGCATGAATATGTGATTACCTCACCCATGGACAGAGCTTGGGGCAGAGGAGCTGAAACATGGACCTTCTAGTATGTTCTCTCCCTTCTAACCGAAGGGCACTGCTCCTCTTCCCTCAAAGGCCACACAGGTGCCCAAAGGATATTTACTTAACAGAAATGTTCATTTTGGAGTTGAATGTCTAAAGTCAGATCCATTCCTACTTTGGAAGACTCAGGCAGAATCTAGGGGTGGGACTGGGAAATTCTCAAAGCACCTGAGAAACAAGGAAAAGAAATAGCTTAGAATTGGAAAGGAAGCTGACTTGAGTGACAACAGACAGAGCAGGGGAGGGGTTTAAAGGGTCAGGAATATTTGCATCATGCAAAATTTTCTCTCTCTCTCACTTGCCCATAAACACCCTGTACCCTTGCCCACTGCTGTCCTCCCTACAGAGATGGTCAGTTGTCTTAGAGGTTGAGGACCTCTAAGAGACTGGGGAAGATTTCCCACAAACCTGAAAAGGATCCCTGCCTCCTCTCAGGAACATTAAATCAGAATTTGAGCCCCAAGTTTGGCTTCAGAGTGGGGCAAGGGGGAATGAGGCACAAGAAGGGAGTGGTTTCTGTCCACTCCCTTTGGATGCAGTCACAGAACACAAGGCAGGCAGCATTCAAGTCTATCCTTCCTGTGATTGGATGCTTTTGTGAAACCAGACATGGAAAAGCCAAGAACAAAAAGAGTCTGGAATACTGAGTTACGTCACTGCAGAACCCTCCAACATCCTGATACTATTTTGTTGCCTTCATTGCATGTATTTGCATCTGGATGTGCATTTCCGGTTCCACCGGGGAACCATGAAATGTTCCAGGTAGGGCTCCTGGCAACTTCGGTGTGTTCCCACTTAGGCAGCAATGGCTGGCTACCATTCTTTGTCATAGTTTTGTATTTCTCAGGAAATCATATAACATTCTAGCATATTCTCTAAGGTGCATCACCTCTCATAAGAAAAGAGGGAAAATCCAGATACATGAAAGAAAAGTCTCCAAAGCCGCTCAGATCAGAAAGCAAAGCCTCAGGGACATCATAAAGGACATTGGTGGTAATGTGTTTTATAAAACCAAGGATATGTTTTATAGAGCGTGGTATGGTGCAGTAGGCGGGAGGGGGGTGCGAGGGGGGTTACCTCAGCAGGACCATACTGAGACATCCCTCCCCACTGAGGTACCAGCCATATGATGAGTCTAGTATAAAATAGAGTTTATTTGGGGGCATGGGAAGAGGAGTTGAGAAGGGAGTAGAGGCAGAGAAAGAGAGGAGACAGAAAAGGACAGAGAGAGAGAAAGAGAAGAGAAGTGGCTGGCCAGGAACATGGAGAGAGGAGGGGAGTGGGGAAAGGGGAGAGAAAGAGAAAGGGGTAGTGGGAGAGGCTAAACATCCCTTTTATAGCAAGCCAGGCCTACCTGGCTGTTGCTAGGTAACTGTTGGGCGGAGCCTAGAAGGAATGAAAACAGGTAGAAACAACAGGTGAGGCTAGACACAGACCACAGACAGAAGACTCTGTGGCCAAGCCAGACAAGCATTAAGCAAAGTACCACCTCCCCAACTCTTGGTCATCTATTTTCTCAGGAAGTGCATATCAAATGTTCTTTCATAAGTAATCCATACCCACTGAAGAGAAAATTAGTATAGAAGAAATTAAGAAACTCTTGTAAACTGTGATACACCCATTAGAGGTCCCAAATCCTCCTCTGAGCTCTGTTCCTGACCTCTGCCACGTGACTTTGAGGCTAAAAACAATCTCCCTCTCTCACTGATTTAGGTGTGGCCATGTGGGCAGAGAGAAAGGCATGCCAACTCCAAATGAATGTGGCAAGGATGGCGTGGGGTGACTTACAAAGTATAATGTGGCAAGAAGGTTTTGGTGGACAGAGCCAAGATGCACACCCGACAAATTATGCCATGCAACAGGTCTGGAGTAAACTGTGAATATTGGGGTAAAAGAGACCGTGGGAACATGGGGAAGGGGTAGAAACAGAGAGAGCTATGAGGACAGATAGAGGGTGCTGTGAGGGATGCCTAGAACAGAGAGAAGGAGATAGACCAGGGAACAGAGAGTGCTGGAGTGACAAGTGATGCCGGCTTGTGATGACTAAGCAATTGCTAGGTCCCTGAGAGCAGGCCAACAGAATTGCTATACACTAACAGCAACATTCATTCCTTTGCAGTCTCCTATCACTGCAAGAAGAACCAGGACTGGCTAGCCCACTGGCCAAAGAACTATGAAATACATAAAGAAAACCATAATCTAACTTAGAGTTTGAAGGTAAGCTTTGTTGAGCTAACCCGACATAGACTGGCTGGCTCACAGGCATTGTGTTGTTTTGTAACATGGCATAATGTGGTGGAAGGGAGTACCTTGGCAGGCCCATGCCAAGGCGTGCTGTAGGCCTAGGATAAAGGAAGCTTATGGGGAAAGGCAAAGTGGTAGAGACAGAGAATCAGGGAGAGGGGGCAGATGACAGAGAAGAACAAAGGAAGAAAGAGAAAGGATGAGAGTGATCGGAACAGGTGGGGACAGGGTGGGGGGTGGGATGGGAGACAAGATAGAGAGACTGAAACAGAGAGACAGAGAAGAGAGGAGAGGGAGGGAGAGAAGGGGGAGAGGGGGAAGAGAGAGAAGGGAGGGAGGGAGAGAGGGGAGGGGAGGGAGGGAGGGAAGAGAGAGAGAGAGAAGGAGGAGAGAGGGAGTAGGGGAGAGGATGAGGGAGAGGAGAGGAGAGGAGAGGGAGGAAAAGGAACTAGGGTAGCCAGGCAGTCCCTCTTATATCCAGGTTGACTTGCACCTGGCTGCAGGTGATGATATAAGCTGTTGCTAGGTTCCTGGGAGGAGCCTAGTGGAATTGTCTGTAAGCCAATAACAGGCTATAGACAAAGTGGTCTTGTTTTAGGCATTGAGTATTGGAGTACTTTGTTATACAGTATTGTTGTAGGAAAAAAAAAAGCTACCTGCCATGAATATATATGAACAGCACACAAAAGCAAGATGATTACTATTTAGTTTTATTCTTTTTAAAAATGTGTGTAAGCTCTCCATATACACCAATATTGTAAATCACTTGAGCATTTTGAAAATTTGTGTGGATTTCTTCACTTACTGGTGAATCTTTTTCCAAATAAAAAGTAGGTGTAAACTTATATTTTAACATATTTAATGATAATAAAATTGTTTATAGTTTTATGTAGAGAATCAAACTAGGGTTTTCCAGTGCTGGGCAAGCTCCCTACCCGAGCTTCATTGCTAAACCATTTAAGATTATTTTTAACTGATACATGTAACATACTATATATTACATATACTGTGCATAGATAGCTATATACATGTGTAACACTGTAACTAAGTTAAGCAGTTCTGTTCCCTCCATTATTTGTCATTTATAGTGTAAAATGTAAATCTCTTATTTGACCTTTTAGAAATGTACAGCACATTTTCATAATCTGTAACCACTCCACTATGCATGACCACCCCACAAGTGCCCATTAACATTTCCCTATTCCTCACCACTACCACTGGTCTCCACAGCTTCTGGCAACTGTAATTCTCTCAACTTCTGAGATAAAGCTTTTAGATACTGTGGAAGAGGAAGATTATATAACACTCATCTTCCTGTGCCTGGCTTATTTCACTTAGCACGCCATCTCCTGTTCTGTTCATATTGCTGTAAATGGCAAGCTTTAGTTATTGAGCGACTGAATGGTCCTCTGTGTATGTCCCACATTATCTTTATGTGTTCATCAGTTAAGGGCATGTAGATTTCTTGCCCATTGTGAATAGGGTCTCAGTGAATGAAGAAGTGCCAATAATTCTTAACATAGCGACACCACTTCCTTTGAATACATACTCAGTAGTGGCTAGATTGTGTGGGAATTCTATTTTTAATATTTTTGAGTGCTATCCATCCTCTTTTGTATACGGCTGTACTAGTGCAAGCTTTTTAAAAATTTACTTGTAGACTTGGAGAAATAGCTGAACAGAATTTCTTTGGAAGGAATACAAAGAATGTGGATCAAAACAGAAGTCTCATCCAGCCCTCTGTCTTAGTTAGGGTTTTAAGTTGTGAAACCCTAACTGAGACAGCATGACCAAGGTAACTTTTATAAGGAAAACATTTCATTGGGGCTGGCTTGCATGTTCAGAGGTTCAATCTGATATCATCATGATGGGAGTATGGCAGCATCTAGGCAGACATGGTGCAGGAGGAGCTGGGAGTTCTACATCTTCATCTGAAGGCTGCTAGGAGAAGACTGGCTCCCACGTGGTTAGGCAGAGGGTCTCATTGCCCATCCTCACAGTAACCCACTTCCTCCAACAAGGCCACACCTCCTAATAGCACCATTCTCTGGGCCAAGCATATTCAAACCACCACAGAGATAACCAGGAAAAGTTAGATTTGTCTTCTTGTTGATCTTTTACTGTGCATTAGGAAACACATATAGGGTTCTCAAATTTACTGTTACAACATTTTGCCAACTCGCAACTTTTCACCAACCAAGTTCTTTTTACATGCAGTACCACATCAGTCATGTAAATTTACCTCATAAAATTGAAATGCTGAAAAAAATACACAAAAATATGGGCATATTGGTGCTTAGACTATTCCAGAATTCCATCATCAGTGGACATTTGAGTTGTATCCAAGTGTTTGGGGTTGTTTAATGCACATAATTCTTCATGCCTCTTTGATTATAAATGAATGTGTTGCAGGATCAGTACTTTGAAGAGAAATTAATGATTGTTAACAACTGCAATCAAAGTGCTCTCCAGAAAGCCAAGTTGCCTTCTACAAACAGCACATCAGTGGGCCCATCCCCAGCAATGCTAGCCGTGGCCTCGTATTGCTTGTACTTGTTTTGCAATTTGGTTCAGAACATTGGTTACCAATCTTTAAAGCATCCTTTTTCTTATCTCATCCTCTTATTTAAGAAAGCACTCGCTCTCTTCACAGTAGGAGCCTTGCTCATGCTTTGCCTATGACTGTTAGCATTATTCCAGAAAATCTTTCACTTCAGTCAGCCCAGCCCAGAGTCCCTGCCTGTCCCTTGAGCTTGGTTCATGCCCGCCTTAGACTTCTTCCAACCTTCTGACTTCTTAGAACCTTCGTCCTCAGCCGTCTTTCCAGGTTGATTGCAGATCTCCCCTTCATGACATTTACCAGCCATTCTTCGAACTTCTGTAAGTGTCCTTTGCTTTGTTGTTTTAGAATTGCCAGCCTTGTAATAATAGTGTTCAAAAATCTATTAATTCTAATAGCCAGAAGCTGGAAAGAACCCAGATGTCCTTCAACAGAAGAATGGATACAGAAAATGTGGTACATTTACACAATGGAGTACTACTCAGCCATTAAAAATAATGAGCTCATGAAATTCTTAGACAAATGGATGGAGCTAGAAAATATCATCCTAAGTGAGATGACCCAATCACAAAAGAACACACATGGTATGCACTCACTGATAAGCGGATATTAGCCCCAAAACACACAATACCTAAGATGCAACGCATAAACCTCATGAAACTCAAGAAGAAGGAGGAAGACCAAAGTGAGGGTGCTTTTGTCCTTTTTAGAACGAGTATCAAAAGATTCAACCAGAGCCCCCAGGATCTAAACCTCCAGCCTGAGAACAGACAGGGGCAAGCTGTCCTCTGAGAGGCTCTAACCAGCAGCTGACTCAGACAGATACAGACATCCAGAGCCAAACAGTGGATGGAGCTTGAGGACTTTTAAAGAAGAATAGGTGGAAGGATTGTGGGCCCTAAGGAGATAGGAACTGCACAGGAAGATCTACAGAGTAAACGAACCTGAACCCTTGGAGCTCTCAGAGACTGAATCACCAACCGTGGAGCATACCTAGTCTACACAGATCTACCTCCATGGGCTGAACCTAGGCCTCCCTGCACATATGTTGTAAATGTGCAGCTTGGTTTTCATGTAGGTCTCAAACATCTGGAGTGGGGGCTATCCCAAAACATGCAGCCTGCATATGGAGTATGGTCTTCTAAAAAAAACAAAAAAAACAAAAAAAAAAAACAGTTGTTCAGTTATTCATGGAATATTATTTTTTTATATCTCTTGTATTCAGTTTGCAACTACTTCATTGAGAATTTTTGTATGTATATTCATGAGGGATACTGGACTATAACTTATATATTTTTGTTGGGTTTACACTTGATTTCACTATCTCAATATTATTTGCTTTGTGAAGGAGCTTATTGTGGTTCTGAATTTTTTTAAACATAACTCAAAAAGTATTGCTTGTTTGAAGGCTCTATAGAATTCTTGTATAAGTATATCTGACCCTTGGTATTTTGCTTGTTTGTTTCTTTTCATTTTATTCTATTTGAATGCTTTTTAAATTTTTTGATTTACTGAAAATAAAAATTAAAAAAAAAATCTATTAATTCTTAGCTCCGTATGAACCATTGTGCTAAGTGCTCTTGTAGATATCATGTCACCTATCACCTCTACACTATCAATGTTTGAATTAAAAAAAAATCTAGAGATTGGAGAACTAAAACTATCGACTCAAGGCCACACATGAATGGCAGGTTAGAGACTCCAAGCCACATTTCTCTACTACAGATCCCATGCCACCCACCGTTCCACGGTGTCCTTCTCTCTTCTATAAGAGCTGTGGTCTGAGTACTATTCTACCTCAAAATCCATTTGCAAACATTGATTTTCTATTCAACAGAATTGAGATGTATGCCTCTTGGAAGGTGACATATCTTACCCTCTTTAGTAAAATTATTGTCCCTATAAAAGATATTTGTAGGATCTTATTAGCACTTTACACCACATAAAGATGCAGCAAGAAGATACAGTCTTTGAAAATCCTGCCCTCACTAGACACCAACTTTGTTAGTTTCTTCTTCTTGGATTTCCCAGCCCCTAGAACTGTAAGAAAAATGTCTATGGTTCATAAGCAATTTAGCACATGGTATTTTGTAAGAGCATCCTCTGAATACCCAGACCATGAGACTGGAGGCTCCTAAAACAGAGTTTTGTCCTTTTTGGCATCTTCCTTACAACATAACACAGTGTGGTAGGTGATAAGTTACCATGGTGATTGTTGACTGGTGTCCTTTCCAGGATCACATTCTGGGTGTGAATTATTAATCACTGATAGAGTCATAACCCACCCTCTAAATGATCAGGAAAGATCCCTCGAACATATTATGAAATAAAAGCAATGTCTATCCCTACCCTGATGCATCTGTCTTATGCAAGTGCAAATTGGGATAAACAGGAAATATAATCCTTGGCATTAAGGAACTTTGATCCCTTACCTGAGGGATAAAAGATAATTGAAATACTAAATGGTCATCAATCAAAGTGTCCCCCAAACACATACCTAGAAAACAAAGACATGAATCAGCCTGAGAGTAATGACATACAACCCAGTTGTTAGGGAAAGGAAGTTTCCAGAAAGATGAGGCCTCAGGAAGTAGCCTTTGAGGGAGGGGTGAAATAAGGACAGGCAAGGCAGGCCCTGCCAAACAGCTTGAATTAGGTCTTGGGGCAGATTCCCAGCTCCTACAGCTTTCCCATGCCCAAGGTTCCCAGCATTCCTTCTCTATCAAATGGTGCTAATCATACAGCACATCACTCAGACTTACTAACATAATGTGGTCTAATTAGGCAGTTCCTGCAAGCACTTTGAACTCCATTACAGAAGGGAAGTGCCTGGGTGAAGAAGTTATTATTAGTGGGACTGTGGGGCTAGCCCTGTCTTAAATACTGAAGCAACTCTCTCATAGCTAAGTTCAGCCCTGTGAAACAGTCCCTGGCAGATCTCTCTCTGTTTCTGAGTTGCAAAGACAACTAGAAAGGAAAGTTCTGCCTTGAATATGGAATAGCCAAAGATGATCGGGTCCTCCCGCTATCAGAATAGGTGAAAGGTTTCTTTACAGGAAACAAAACAAACAAGCTGGGTGATATGGGTGCCTAGGAACCAGTGAGTCTATCACAAACCTGAAATATAGCCAGTTTGGCCCTGAGCTAAAATGACCAAATCTCATACTACTGCCTATTAGAACATGTTTGCACAAAACTGTTAAGCAATGCAGTTTGTTTGTGTCCAAAAACACAGTCCACACAGTAAGCACATTGTTCCCGGAATAATACTGAGGCTTGTCTCCCAGGGCTGGACCACTTCCCCCCCCCCCGAAAACAAATCTCTAAAAGTAACAAATTGCCAGCAAGCGGAGTGCTGGGTTTCCGTGCAGTCGCCTCTTGTGGGGCAGGGTGGGACTATGCTTCACACTGCCAGGAACACAGGACTCAATGTTGTCATAGAGAGGCAGAGTTTAGATTAACCCAGGGAAGGACTCTGTAACACTGAGAGGGAACAAGAAGTGACACAGGATTCATATGGATGTTCCAAATCCCCCAGTGCTAGATAGTGTTCAAACACCAGCACGAAGACTGAAGCAGAGTCAGCAGGACAGTAGGACAGTCAGTGGACGGGTGACCATGTCCTGCCATCAGGACACCTCAGAACCCAACACAGGGGTGATGAACCTGAACCCTGGAATGGGTTCCCAGCCACAGACATTTGGCACAGTGTGAATACTGAAGCCAGGCCTGTGCTCGCCGGCTTCAACTTTTCTTGACTACGGATTAGCAGAGTTAGGCTTGGACGTCTTCTATTTACTTTAAAAACTATCTTTTAAAAAAATCAAGCATGTCCCAGTTTGACAGGAAGGATAACATGTCCTGTTCCAAATTGCTTTCTTTTTTTTTTTTTCCAGAATTCCATTAATTCTGGTTTTATGATTGGCTAAGGTACTCCAGGTCTGTAACTAGTGAAGATGGTTTTTTTTTTTTTTAGATTATAATTTATAACCTTTCTTCTCCTGCCTTCCCTTCCCCCAGAGCCATCCATTTGTCCTTTCCCACTCTCCTTCATATTCATGGCCTTTTATTGTTTTTAAACAAATTGTTATTGCATGCATACAGGTATATGAGCATACATGTACATTGCTAATTATAACCTCTTCAGTCTGTGTAATGCTCCCTGTATCCTGCATGTATGTTTTCAGGGCTGAATGTTTGGCACTGGGTGACCAACTCATTCTCAGGGAAGGGCTCCCCTCTTGTTCTCAGATTTTCTCGGTCCAGTGAAGATTTCTTTAAAAAGAAAAAAATCAATAATACGAGCAAAACATTAACAGAAGCCACAGCTGAAGCTGCTTGCTGATCATCGGTCATCTCACTTAGAGTGGCTGTATATCTGGGCACTCAACCCTTTTGGTATACTCTTGGGCAAAGATTCATTTATTTTCATCATATGTGTATAGGTATTTTATCTGCATGTATTTGTGTGCAGCACATGTGTGCCTGATTCCTATGAAGATCAGGAAAGGGTGTCAGATACCCTGGAACTGGAATTACAGACCGCTGTGAGCTGCCACATGGGTGCTGGGAAGCAAACGGGTCCTCTGCGGCAGCAGATAGTGTTCTAAATGGCTAAGCCACCCCTCCAACCCAATTCTTCTGTTTGTATTCTTAACACTTTAAATTCCTTTTTCTCTCCTTTTCTCCCCAAATGACTCATTCGGCCTCTTCCCAGCATCCTACCTCTGCCCTTTGAGAACGTGTGCCCTCAGGGCTATCCATAGCAGTAGCCCAGTGACAGGCAGAGGGGACCCTGTCATCTAATATCTTGATCACCATCTCTGTAACCCAATTATACTCATCAAACCTGCTTCCTCACCTATAAATTGAGAGCATGCCACCACCTCTAGGTCACTGTGAGGATGAAGGACAGTCAGTCATGTCTATGCTTGCCCTACTGTGTGGCCTAGCAGAGAGGAAATCCTTAGCACATGAAGGTCACACCAGAGAGCAGCTTACAACTCTGTAGTGTGTGTTTCCAAATATGGAAAATGTTAGAGACTGCATGTTAATGATGGGGGTTGGCTGTATGGCAAAGGTCACCTGGCAATATGTGGGCCTTCAGGACACCATGCCAGGGCTCAGGAGCCAAGGCCCACCCCTGGTGATGTATGAATGAATGAAAGAAACAGGTGCAATACATGAACTACACCAGAGCTGGGGCTAATGTTTGGTGTTTACTGTCAGTGTTGTCTGTCAGGCATGCTTGGCTGCTCTCTCACGACCAAGAGATGCTGTAGTCTGTGGGAAGCCAGCAGCAAATCCTATTCCATAAAATAGGATGTGAGCCGAGAGCTTCTAAAAGTCACACAGCAACTTGGTTGAGTGCAGATTTAGCTCACAATTCTAATAAATTGATTGGAGTCAGAATCAAGAACAGTAAAAAGATCCAATGATCTTCAGAAGCTGGGAATTGTTCAACAAAAAATTACCAGAGCCAGGCATAGTGGGGCACACCTTTAATCTCAGCACTCAGAAGGTAGAGGCAAGCAGATCTCTGTGAGTTCGAGGTAAGCCTGGTCTACAAAATTCAGTCCAGGGCAGCCAGGGCTCTGTTACACAAAGAAACTGTGACTCGAAAAACAAAACAAAACAAAACGATCACTAGAAATATAAGGCTCTTACCTATGTCTCTTCTCGAGTAACAAGGTTCTGGGGTCAGTCTGCAAAGCCACAGGACAGATGTTTACATCTTTGGAGGTGAGAGAGATGCCCAGCACCAACATACAAAACAAGGACCACACCACTCAAACAAAGAAGAAACAGAAATTTGTTTTGCTAAGTTCAAGTGAAACGGAATTCTTTCCACATATGAACCATGTGCATTTAAAATGTGAGAACAGTCAGGATGCTAGGTGTTTGATACACTTTTCTTAGTGCCACAAGCTGGATGGTGGATGGTCTGGCACTAATGCTTGTTGGTTTTGGAAGTGGGGAGTAAGGTGGATGACAGTGTTACACAAGTGAAGAGAGGGACAGATCAGACTCTGATATGATCTGGAAGCCCTTGTTACAGAGGATGCCTACAATCTTCAAACCTCTTAATACATGTCTCCTGGGGCTAGAGAGATGGCTTCAACTGGTTAAGAGCACTGACTGCTCTTCCAGAGGTTGAGAGTTTCCCAGCAACCACATGGTAGGGTCACCACCATCTGTAATGGAATCCGATGCCCTCTTCTGGTGTGTCTGAAGAGAGCGACAGTGCACTCACATATAATAAATAAATAAATAAATAAATAAATAAATAAATAAATAAATAAATAACAAAACCATGTCTCCTAATCTAACCCATTCTTTGTGTTCAAGCAATGGAAGACAGAGAAAGTGCACATTCTAGGGAGACAAGCAGGGTTCAAATCTTTCTCTCATTTTATTCCAAAGTTCAAGGCCTTTCACTGCCCTGTACCTTAGTTTGCTCAAGGGAAAATGAAACAGTTCATTATGTAGGAAGGTCCTTATTGGTAGGAGAAAGGCTTTGGGATAGAATGGTTCCTTTCATAGCCATCAGAATCTTCATCCAGAACAATGGGCAGCCGAAATTCTTCCAGGTCCAGTTCTTGAGAAGATACTATATTAGCATACTAGCCCAGACCTTGATGAGCACACATTGGAGCTGTCATTTTGGAAGCAGTCTTGGATTTCAGGACATAGCAGACAACGTTCTCACCAGCTGAGATGAGAAGAGAATGTGCTCTGAGCAAGGAATCAGGATTTAACTCATCTGTCACAGAGAGATGAGGGTAGGAACAGGGAGCATCTATGTGTGCCTAAACTTATGGCTGGGTGAGAAACCAGCTGGTGACAAGCTGGCCTTGAAGAAGCCAGAGCTGGTATTCCCTGACATAGGAAATGATCTAACTATGTGTACCCTGAGACCCAGTTCCCTCTCCAATTCTGCACATCACAGGGATTCACAGTGAATCCTTCTTGCTTCCTACTGTGGTGTTTTATGGACTAAAAGGCTTTGGCTTCCAGGCTTCTTATCTGTTTATAGGTTGACAAGTTGGTTCCCATTGTTTGGAATCATATAAAAAGATAATGGTTATTTCACCTTGCCTGCCAGAGTGTACATGCCATGGGCTGACTTCATTTTCTGTCCATTATCATGGGAAGGGTAAGAGGGTGTTGTGTGAATTTTTCTAGGTCAAGAGGTGTGGAAACACTTATACGTAACAGATAAGACATCAATGACCAAAGAAACTATGTATTTAAGCCTACCTTAGTAAATCAGTGGATTTCTTTGGTTGATTTTCAGGAGTGTAAGCGAAGGATTTCATATAGGAGAATGGGTAACTTAATGGTAGCTGTCTCTGTTATCACCAAAGTCGAACTTGACCATGGGAGGCCCCATCCCATCCAACCACTTCCTGCATACTCTAGACCCTCCCATAAGACTCTGTGCAACTGGAGACGACTATGTGTGTAGCTGAGAGGGACAGGAAGGAACAAGAAGGTGAACTCTCAAGCTAGAATCCTCCTTCCCCTTCTGTGGGGAACTGTAATAGGTTTGATCTTGTGAGAGTTCCTCTGGGTCAAGCTGGACATGTAATGCACTACAGGGGCCAGCTTTTCCAGACTAACATTTAGCTGACACTGTCTACAGGATGAATACTCCTGTAGTTTTTATGGGAAAGCAGAAATCCTCAGGGAGATCAACAACTGACTGATCTTCACTGTAATCAAAACTAAGCAAGAACTTTCTAAGCTTCAGACTGTGCCTCTTAGGATGAATGGCGGGGGTTGTTCATTTTCCTTAGACATTGCCTTTGGTGATGAGCATTGTCATCTGCCTGAACCTCGGGTATTCCTACTTCCTGCTTCAGAGGCTGAGAATCCCCTGAAGATAGGGTAGCGAAGGATCTGATGCTGAGCTGTGGGATATAAGAGGAAGCCTGGTGGTTTGTGAGGGTTTTGTTAGGATGACTACAGACATGAACAGATACCTCCTAATCCCCTTCTCATCTCTGTGAGGCTGAAAGGAAGATCTCATACACAGAACTGCAGCAGCGACCTTATGACCATGAGATGGGGAGCATGCTGGAAAAATCACAGAAGACTTGGAACATTTTAGACTTCACCAAGACTGACTCTCATTTTCTCTCTCTCTCTCTCCCTCCCTCTCCCACTCCCTCTCCCTCTCCCCTTTCTCTCTTTTCCATGTTTCTTCCCTCTCTCTATTCTCTCCCCTACCTCTCTGTCTCTGTGTCTCTCTCCAGGGTTTCTCTGTGTAGCCTTGGCTGGCCTGGAGCTAGCTCTGTATTCCAAGTTGGCCTTGAACTCACAGAAATCTGCCTTCTTCTGCCTCCTGAGTGCTGCGATTAAAGGTGTGCACCACCATCTCTAGGCCAAAACTCTCTCTTAGGACTCTTCTTAAATTTGATGTATGGAGAGAAAGATCAATTCTGAGTTGTTGAAGCCACTGCAAAGTGAGTTCCTGTTACATGTGTCTGATGTGCCTTTCCTTCTTCTTCTTTTTTTCTAAATGTAGAAAGTTGGTTGGATGGGATGGGAGCCGTGGGGATAAAAGAGGAAAGAGCTGAGACTTGGAAGCCTTCCTTGTTGGCTGTTGGAGAAGCAGGTCAGGATAATCAGAATTGATCTGCTCTGGGGGCTGCTGTGTGCTACTCTGTCCTGGGACGGGTACCCTTTCCACATCTGGTCCAGCCCTCCAGACTATGGAATATAGTCATGGGATTTCCAACTTCCTCCTGCAAGCCCTGCATTCTCTCCTCCCTCCACCCTTCCCACATTTTTTTTAATGTAAGTATTAAGTGGCTTAGGGAGTATCATTGCTTTACATTTCAGCAGAAGAGAAACAGAGCAATTAAGTAGTCATAGAGGGATCATTAAAAATCTGATACACCAAGCCAAGGTAACTTCTTTGGCTGTTTTGGCCCAATCTCTACAAAAGCCATTGCCAAAACATTCACCCTATAGCTAGTTTCTCCATATTAAAAAGCTGTCTGCTGAGTGTGGAGTTGAGAAAAACCAAGGCTAGATAGACCATTGGGACAGTGGATTGGTCCACTGTGAAGGGGGACATTGCCTACTGGAAAGATTAGCTAGAAGTCTGAAACGTGTCCCTGGTTCCTTGCTATGGCTTGGATAGCACATTTCATGTAATCTGCCAAGTGTTTGCACAGCTTTAGGGACTTGACCTGGCTGGGGCAGGGGAAGAATGAAGGAAGGACAGACACAGAAGAAATAACAGACACGAATATGCAGAAGAGCTGGTGTGCTCTCTGATGGAGAAACCTCAGCATCCCAGAAGCTCAGCCCATTTATTATATACCATTGAACAGGGAGGTGGGGTATTGCATACAGCTGAATGAGCAGGTGGGGCCATTACATACAGATAGGACTGGGGTTTTAAAGAAAGCTGAACCAGGAGGCAGGCTTAGCCCATCTCAGTAGGATTGGTTTCTGTAGGAGAACAGTCTTCAAGCCATAAACATCTGGGGGACAAAGCTACAGTGGAAATTTTCTACACAGGTGGTCAATGCTCTTACTTGGTCCTTGGAGAAAGGCTTTGAGCCTCACCCAGGGAAGGCTTTGCCACTCCCATATGCCTGGGGCATTGGGTTCCTTGACTCGGACAATATATTAACCTCACGAGTTCACTCGTACTTTGTCAGGGTTTCCTCTGCTTTTCACAGGACCCATTCAAACTGGATACTAGGGGTGCATGAAGAAATGAGGTAGGGGTAGTATCCTACCTTTTCATGAAAGCAAAGAGCCAACTTTGTACATCGCTGTCCTTTGAAATCCACTGGCCATTATTTCCAAGTTCCATCCTACTTGATAAGCTCTTGGCTCAAGACTCTAACGGTCTAGAGCCTAGAGTCAGGTACAGGACTCATACGCAGGCTGCTGCCTGGGGTCCCTCTGCCTTATCTCAGGGTATTGGCATATGAGAGAATCTCATGTAGGGCAGACTGGTCTCAAATTGACTATACAGTCAACGATGATCCTCCTGCCTCTACCTCCCAAGGGCTGGAATTAGAGATGTGTATCCCCATACCCAGCTTTCTCTCTTCTTTTGAACCTTGCAAAATCTGCAGCTGGAGTGGCTTGGATCTGGAAATCTGTCTGAGACACTGAGGGAATGAAGAAAGACTCGCAGATATATATGTACAGAGAATCTGGAGATGGGTGCAGTGTGCATACTCTAATAGAAGGGCACTTACTACTGCCACACTTACTGAGGGCCCTGAACCTCACTGTGCTTATTTTGGACAGTACAGTGGGGAGGGGGTGGCTACTGTTGGAAGGAGGTTCCTGTAAGTAAGCGGTCTCAGGCTGTGAAGACCTAGGAGGAGGAGGAAGTTTTACTTCTGGTCTTTATCCTCACTGATCACTCCTTCACATGTGAACCTCTGAGAAAAGCTTTGCTATACCTCTAAGCCACCCTTGGTCATATGAGGACGACTTTGCCAGTATCCCTTGGGACTGAGGCCTTAGCATCCTCAACATTGCCTTGCCATGAATCATGCACAGTCACTAAAGACTTGCTCCACTGTCTGTCTGTTTTTATGTTGAAGTCATTTTCCCAGTGAGATTAAAGCAATTGCTTTATTTCTGGATAGGCTTAAAGGTTTCTTCTGAATCAGCCTTTGGACTTTCTACATAATATATTATATTTAGAATACATAGGGTTCTAATCATTTTCACCTCAAAGAGGATGTCACCAGTGGTGTGCCACTCACTGGGTCACTGCAAGAGCCTGGGTACCAAGCACTACTCAACACATCAGTCTGAGTGGCGGGGTGTTGATACAGTGGAAGTGGCAGAGAAACAATGGAATGATCTAAGGCCATTGATCACAACCTGCTGCAGAACCTGTGACTACAAACACTATTGAGGCCTCTTGCAGGAGATTCTGACAGATGCAGGAAAGAGCATCCCTAGATCCACCCTACTAACTCCCCTGGTATCATGTTAACCTCGACTTGAGAGATGAATGTCAATTCTAAGGTCATTTCTCAGTTACCCCTAAAACTTTACATACTCTTAAGTTCCATAACCATGGCATCAGGGTAGAAAAGTTGATCACCTTGAGGCTGCAGTCAGGAAACCAAGAGAGAGGAGCATTAGTGTACAGCCCTTTCTTCTTCTTCTTCTTCTTCTTCTTCTTCTTCTTCTTCTTCTTCTTCTTCTTCTTCTTCTTCTTCTTCTTCTTCTTCTTTTCCTCTTCCTCCTCTTCCTCCTCCTCCTTCTTTGTCTTCATCTTCATCTTCTAATATTTATTTATTTTATCTATGTGATTACACTGTCTTTAGACACACACCAGAAGAGGGTATTAAATCCCATAACAAATGGTTGTGATCTACCATGTGGTTGCTGGGAATTGAACTCAGGACCACTGGAGGAGCAGTCGGTACTCTTAACCACTGAGCCATCTCTCTCGCCCCTCTTCTTTTTATTCAGCCTGGGACCTCAGTCCGTGGGATGTTGTCAACATTCCAGGTTGATCTTCCCACTTCAGACACCTCTGAAAACAGTCTCACAGTCAGACCCAGAAGTGTGTCTCCTAGGTGATTCTAAGTTCACCTGCATGAGCAGTCAAGGCTGACATCACTCCCAGTGTGTACCCTCCTCAGCTGTTTCCTCCCTCCTTTGTTGACCCACACTTCTCACTCATTTTGTGTCACTTGACTGAAGTGTTACAAAATGCAAACTACTAAATGAGCTGCTAACAGTAAAATGGTGGAAATGTACATAGGTTGTCAGATAGTTCTAGAATCTGACTGGTTGCACCTCAGACTTTTCCATTAACAAACTGGAAAAACAGTACTTCTGCATCTCTGGCCCCTCTTCTGTCAAAGCAATAACAGTATCTACCTCTTGAAGTATTGTGAGGCCAACTGAGGTAATCACACCATTGCACTGGATGGGCTTCTCAGCATGCAGTCAACGCTTAACACATTTCAGCTGCCAATACTGTTCTGTATGAGTCGAGAGTCTCACCATGTAGCTGAGACTGGCCTTGAACTAGAGATTTTCCTGCATCAGCCTCAGGAGTTCTGGGGTTACATGTGTACACCACCATTCCTTATTGTCATTATTATTGCAACTAATGTAACGGGTTTGGAATTCATGAGTAGTTTAATTCTTCAGGTAAATCCTCATTCAAAATGATGGCTATAGGAGCATAGTTCTTCTTTGCATTATGAAATGCTTCCTTAAATGGAAAGGAAAGAGCAGAACCACCTCTATCAACCAAGAAATTCTAAAACTGACCAGTGTAAATGGTATACAGTGCCTAACCACAATGGCCAGTTCATGTGTGAAGTTTACGGTGACAAGTGTTATTCTAAGTGCTTACACATGCAAACGTTTTACCATACTACCGATTGAGAAGCAAAATGCACAATCCCCATGACTTACAGATGAAGAAAACTGAGCACAGAAAGGTTAAACAACTTCTCAAGACTGCACAGCTATTACTGTAGTCAGGATCTAAACCCAGGCAAGTCTAGCTTCAAGGTCAGCCTTCTCCATGGCATAGCCTAGCAATAATAGGGGGTGGATGGAAAAATCGCTTTTTAATAGTGATTTAATTAATAAACTTAATTTCTAGCAATTAAACTTCAGAGTACAACTGGTGTACAAAACCAGGATCATTCGTAGTTTCTGTTCTCCGTTGTGAACTTAGTTTCTACGTTTATATGATCAAGTTAGCATCAGATGCTGGGACCACACCTGCAGTTGGGTAGGAGGAGGAACAAGAGCAAGCAGCCCCTTCTAACCACAGTGACGTAAGTAGAGTCCTAAAGTGGCCTCACACCCAATGTGATCCTCTTTAATACAGGCAGAGCACGTGACCCTCTTCCAGCTGGTAGAGGGCATGGCCAATATGACTATTACAGAGTGAGAAACTCTCCTACCAGCCCTGAGGAACTAAGTAGGCTTGTTGTTGGGGGTCTGAGACCTGGGGCACTTAAGGATGCTAAGGGTGGCACTGAGCCAATAGGCAGTGATGAAGCAGAAATCCCAGCCCCGCAACTGAAAGAAACAGAAGCCAGCTAACTCATGTAAGCTTGGCAGAACATCCCAAACTCCAAAAAGGGACAGGCCACCTGTGCTCTAACGGCAGCCTTTTGAGGCCCTGAGGCAGCATCCAGCTAAGTCATGTGCAGGCAGGCTCCTGACCCACAGTATTGACTCAACAGCTATGTGCCATTTGAAGCTGCTTGGTTTGTAATACTTTTACATACAGCAAGGAAAAAGCAAATCTATACTACTTTTGTTGGTAGACAAAATGGACTTGGCAAAACTGGATAACACTAGAGTGATAGAAGAATTGACTCCATAATACAGAGTGGTATCTCCCAAGGGCTCAATTTAAAATGTAAAAGACCAGGGCTAGAGAGAGGGCTCAACAGCTAAGAGGACTCATTACTCTTCTTGAGAACTTAAGTTCCTAGCACTGTTAGGAGTTGTATATTCATCAATAACTTCAGTTCCAGAGGATTTGATGCCCTCATCTGGCCTCCAAAGACATTGAACGAATGTGGTCTGCAGATGTATATATAGGTAAAAGATTTATACACAAAAGATAAAAATACATATTTTTCTTAGATGAAGCAGAGGCAAGTTCCCTGCCTAGGAACACAGCCTGCATCAAAAAGGAGGTAGTCATCCCTTGGAACTGATATTAACTCTTAAGTGGACATTTTGATTCTTTTCTAAACTTGTCAACTCAAAGAACAGGAATGTCTTAGTTAGGGTATTACTGCTGTGAACAGACACCATGACCAATTCAACTCTTATAAGGACAACATTTCATTGGGGCTGGGTTACAGGTTCAGAGGTTAAGTCCATTACCATCATGGTGGGAGCACGGCAGTGTCCAGGCAAATGTGGGACTGGAGGAGCTGAGAGTACATCTTCATCCAAAGGCAGATAGGAGAAGACTGGTTTCCAGGCAGCTAGGACGAGGGTCTTAAAGCTCACGCCCACAGTAACACACTTCCTTCAATAGGGCCACACCTCCTAATAGTGCCACTCCCTGGGTCAAGCATATCAAACAACCATAAGAAGACATCTCCAAAATGCACCTCTTTCATTCACTTGGCTCCTGGAAGGGCTCTGTCTAAATAAAACTGAATGACAAAGTGTCTGTGTGTATCTAAACTTCTCCTTTGGAATCACAGTGACTTGAAACCCGACCTTGAAAATCCTTTCTGTCTATTCAAAGCTCTTTTTCCTAAAGCTGCCTTCCTCTGGCTCAGTCTTACATATGATGGGCAGCAGGCAGTCTGCATTGAATGCATAGTAACACTTCATATATTTGAAGGTGAATAAATCCCCCTTAATGCTTGTCTTCCCGGAGCTGAAATCCCCTTCTTCCCTGCCCATCTCTCCAGTTCCCTGAAGTCTCTTGCAAAGGTTTTGTGCTACCTATGTCTTTGGCCTTTGCCAGAGGGGATGAAACTCCAACCACCGGAAATAATCGATGTTCTGTCAGGATGATGGTGGCAGGAGGGTAGTCAGAGACTCTCATTTGCCACAACATAGCATATGTGAACTCCTAGGATTATATAGGAATAAAAAGGTCAGCAGAAAAAAAAAAACAGAAAGCAAAAAAAAATATTTAAAAACCAAGAACTAGTAAAAATTATTCTTAGGGAATAATCAAGTATAGGAAGACACAAATAGATACAATAAGAATTACTCCAGAGAAGAAATCTTGTCATGGGCATAATAAGAAAAGAATAGGGACCAAAGAAGGAGGTAGGCCATTCACTTTGATGAGCAGTTCTCCAATGTGGCTTCAGAGCCATCAGTGTCAGACCGCCTTGTGCCTTTCCTAGTACTGACCTAATGAATTGCTCTCAACTCATGCTTAAGACAAAGGAATTTATACTTAAATAGTGCTAGAGGTCAAAAGTCTGAAATCAAGGCATCAGTGGGGGATAGACTATTTCAAAAGACTCTCAAGAAGTCACAGTCCCTTTTCTTTATTTGTGTCATTGCCAGTAATCATTAGCACCCCCTGGCTTAAAGACTTCACTCTAACCATGCCTCTGTCTTTGTATGACCTTCCACCCTGTGTCTCTAGTTTAGACTGAACCTTCCTATTTATTATTCTAAAGGTGCCAGTCAAACTGGGTTAAGAAAACCCACTCCAGGGGAGTGTGACATCATCTTGACTAGTCATTTCAATCCTATTTCTATTCTAATTACTATTTGGAGATCCAGTGAGGGTTATGAATTTTGGTGTGCTGTAATCAAAATGTCTGGAATACTCTCATCTCCCCTAAAATGTGGTGATGTTAGACAATGGGACTGTGAGGGTCGGGAGGGTCCTAGAAGAGACTTCAGAGAGCCACTCACCTCTCCTGCCTCCTGAGGGCACATCAAGAACTTGGTCCTTGCTGAACACCAAATCAAGCTACTGTTAATCTTTGATTTCCCAGCTTCCAGCAGTGTAAGATATAAATATCTGTTGTTATGAAGCTCCCATCAATGGGCATCTTGTTATCATTCTGAACAGACTAATCTGGCCAAGTGTATCTAAGAAGTAGTTATGAGTGTGGCTGCTCTGGCCTTCCCTAGTGTCCTTTCAATCAGAGGCCCATGTTAACAAATCCAGAGTTGGACATGAGAGCTAGAGATGTAGCTTGGTGACAGAGAACTTGCTTAGAATGTACAAAGCTCCTGGCTCAATAATTTCAAGCACCAGGTGTGATTGAGGGAAGCACAGGGGGGTTTGGAAATGAAAATGTTGAGAGCAGTTGATTTTAGCGTACCTTGGGAAATCTACTAGGCTATATCAGTTCAGAAACTTATAAAAATAGCAAGATCGATCTCCTTAGCAGAATGCGAAACTTACCTGAAAAGAAGGGCTAGGCTATTATCCTCAAACATTGGGTCTCTGTATATTTTGGTGCAAATCATTATTTTGCCATGAATGCATTTGTATGAATATACAAATGAATGCATGTATGTATATGTACATGGTTTGTGCTTGCTGATCTGGGGCCAAAGTATGACTGTTTTAGACACTGGCTTTAGATCTCAGTTCACAAAGCAACCCCCACCCATCCTGCTGAGAGGGTGCATCTTTGGCTTGCAACAACACAAAGGGTCCTGGGGGACATCACCCCACAATCCAAACAAAGCCCCCCAAATCCAATCTGATGGCAGATCCAGAAGTGGATAGTCAGGGTTCAAGGTCACAGAACAGGAAAACACACTAGTCTTAAGCCCACAGGAAACAGAGAGGCCATCCTCAGAGGACACGTTTCCGGCTTCCAAGCGGCTGGATAAACACACCTGCCTCAGATGCTATATGAAGATCCTGAATTTTAGTGCCGTCAGCAGAACTTCCTGGCTGTCTGAAAAGCTTTGGGCTGTGTCCTTCCAATTTGCTGAGTTTTTATTGCAGAATGGCCTGGAGGCTTTGACTGTCTCTTGGGGGCACGGCAAAGGAAGGGACATGAAAAGAATATAAGATAGCATTCAAAGCACACAAGCGAGCACCGAGTGCAGAGCCACATGGAAAATCAATGATGATGTCTCCTCTGGGGACTATGCTGCTGCCTGGAGCCTGGGCTTCTATTCCTCTGGAAGGAATTATGCAGTGATGGTTGCTTCTGCGAAGGCTGCAGGCTCAAGTTTCCTAGACAATATCCTGGACTTTGAAAGTACATGTCTCAACAAGATGTATATCCACTGGCCGAGCATCGCAATAGTGACTTGCTGGCTTATTAGGAGAGTGGGTAGATTAATTGAGGCGGTGGCTTTTTTGCTTCTAAATTGGGATTTCTGACTCATACACACCTGGAGAAATACCATTGCTTCTTACCTTGATTTTCATGTGGCCTTATGCATCCTAAAAAGCTTAAGAGAGAAACTGGGCCACTTAAATACTGAAGCCTATTTCGGATTCTGTACCTGTTCCCTTGTGCACTTTATGATTTGAGCTGTTTACACACACAGCATGTTCCCCGTATCTAAGTAGGATGGGTACCACCAGAGAGCTGTGTGTCTGCGGGCATGTTTTGGGTGGAGCTGCATTGGAACCTCCAGAGGTTAGGAATAGTAAGACTAGACCATATGTAGTTGAGAGTTGTCATCTTCTCTATATGTCATTATAAGGCTTCTTTGGCCATCTCCTTCCACAGAGGAAACCTCCATGCTCTCCCTGCAGCCTGACCCTCTCCCAATCCAATCTGCTGTCTCTCCTCACCCTTCTCCTTGCCTATACCCAACTCACACAGCAAGGGACCAGCTCTGTGTTTTTCCCATGACCAACACTCATCAACTATATCATTTGGAAGCGACAGATACACCTTCCATCTTTAATAGCCAACAGAAACCAGACTCTTGAGTTTACCCTTGGCCTTCAGTCTTCACAGGGAGCGAGCAGTTGTACCTGAAGAAGAAAGACTAACCCAGAGAGGGAAAATGATTGCTGAAAAATGAATGGGCCCTCAGATAAAACCCTTGCTTTGAGGCATACCGATAGACCATTTATGCCCTTCCCAGACCACTCTATAGTATAAGCCCCAAGACAATACATGTGAAAATATAAGTAGGTATCCTGGAGGGAAAAAATACACAAAATCCTGAGTTCTAAAATCCCAAATGATCTATTAAAAAATTAGCCATCAATGATTGATGGCAAAGCAGAGCAGACATGGGATAGAGAGAATGTTCCCTGTGACAGAGCTGAGCACTTCCTGTGCCCATTAATTGAACATGCTGTTCAGTCCACTTGGGGTGAAGGAGTCAGTGGAAAGTGAGTCTGGAAGTAGGGCTCTGTGAAGTCAGGTTTGTTTCCTAACTAGTTTTGCTAATGAGCCGATCTCCTTAGGTGCTGTTAAATGGTGATACACACGTGTCATGCAAACAAAGCACGAACACCTATATCTTTGTGGTAGCATTGCCAGATGTCCTCAGCACTGTCAGTGATGCGAAGTCAGGGAGGTTCTTACAAATCATGGTGCGAACAACAAGGAATTCCAGCTATTTCCCCACAGCTTGATGAATCTATTTTAATTAGGATTTTTGGACTAGAGTGCATGATATTCCTAAGAAGACAAAATTACTCATGGGGGTTTTAAAACTCCTTTCTGAGCTTCATGCTGTGTTTGCCCCTTCTGCACAGAATGATTTATCGTCTCTCCTTTCTTCCGGTCCTTTTGAATGCTGCTTACTCTGTGAGTGTGTGTGAGTGTGTGTGTGTGTGTGTGTGGTGTGTGTGTGTGTATACCTTTTTATGAGCTTGTCTCTCCTTCTCGAATTTCCTGTCATGAAGTCAGAGGATACATTTTTATTTTGTAATAAGGTTGCTTAAGTCACTTCCTCAATGTCTCTCTGGAGAGCTGGGTTTCAATAACAACATTGTGGGATCTCAGCGTGCCTTCCCCTTTGTAGCCGGCTCCCTGCTTTGGGGTGATGGAGAGGAAATGGAAACGAGCTATTGTCAAATGACAGCCTGGCAGCAGCAGAACACACATACTTAGGGAGAGTGGGTGTCAGGGCGCTCTGTACTTTCAAACAGCAGCCTTCCCTCAGCCTCCCATAGAGCATAGCGGCTGTACAGTACGACTGGTCTGCCCACAGTCGCTTCTTGGCTCCACTTCTCTGCTTCTGGGGCAGTGTGCACAGGGGCCTCAGAAACAGACTGATTGCTTTTTATCTCTCTAGAAAATATTTATAACCAAACACTGGCAATCGCCCTGGGAAGCAGGCCTATAAATTTCCTCTTGCCTCCCACCTCTCCCTATCTTGAAACCCAAGATGAATCAATCCTACAGTGGGAATGAAGAAGGGGGAGAAGAACCTTTGGGGAATCCGATATCGATTGCTTATCTTATGGGCAGCACTCTGGTCTAACTTGAACGTGTTGGTTTGGCTGCTCATGGCAAAGCAAGGATAAAGGCTGCAGAGCAGTGCAGGGCCCATGCTGGAGAGGGCTCGGAGACATTCCACTCTGCCTTAGACAGAGTGATGTGCTACAGGCTGATGTGCGTGCCAGCCTAGCAGCCTGGATACGCTCTCCAAAAGAACAGTGGAAAAAGAAAATACGCAAAAATGCAGACGGTCTGAACCTGGAGGGCTTTGTTGAACAACTGGGTCTCATGGTCAATGAGTGCCTTTAGCAGACACCCTTCTGTTCAGTCCACATGGGCATGAGATGTCACACGCCACACTGGCTTTGAGACAGGAGTTACACCTGCGAGGCTTGAATGGTTCAGGGCATCCTGAGGGCTTCTCACCCAGCTTACTGATGGTAGAACATCAGAACCGGTAAAGGGTCATGGTGAACCGTGATTGTCCTTTGGCCTCACCTCTTATCAGCTGTGACATGGGAAAGTCACTTGAATTATCTGAAAAATACAAATAATAATGCCTACGGCACAGGCACAGTGAGATTGTGAGAATTGCATAAGACAATGTACATAGGCTCTTCCATAAACTCAGGCATGGGGAGAAACCTCAGTGAAAACTTAGTTTGTCACTGGCATGATTGTAATGGGGCTGTGATGGTTTCCAGGCCAGCTCAGGCCGCTGTGACTTCAGTGTTTGCACTGGCTAGGGCGGGCCAAACACCTTGTCTTCAGGAAGTGTATACCACATACCAGCTTTTCGGCGGGACTGGTTTGACATCTAATCAGTGTGGCATTGCCAAATGCTATCTGTGCCCCTCGTTATGTAACCTGGTCCCAAGGCCTGAATGGTGAGCTCCCACACCTGGCTGTAATGAGTCCGGTTTTCATAATAACGTTGTCATTTTCATTTTATTTTCTCATTTTCCTAGCTGTCCAGGAAAATGACATCCGAGTCGGTGGTGACTATTTTTCTTTTCTGAGTCTAAAGAAATTATAGAAGCAAAGCTTTCTAAATTTTCTGAGGTTTATAATCACTTCCCACTATCTTCAAGACCAGCTGGGTGGGGGGTCCTCACGTCCATTTTTGTACGGTCTTGGACAGAAGGCTGAACTTATGTATAGTGTTAAAGGTTTCTCTGGATGTTGTTTCTATACAGCTGTCTACGGTGATTCTTCGTGTGTGCTGGAGGAGGGGCCCTCCATCTCACAAGGAGGATCCTGGACACTGGTGCCCTCTCCATACTCATAGCCAGACCCTCGTTCTCCTGCATCAGTGGTTCTCAACTCTCCTAATGCTGCGACCCTTTAACACAGTTCCTCATGCCATGGGGACCTCCAACCGTAAAATAATTTCGTTGCTATTTCACAACTGTAATTTTGCTACTAATCATAATTAGTAATACTAGCAATATCTGACATGTGACCCCCATGGAGGTCATGACTCACAGGTTGAGAACCATTGTCCTGTATGTAATCATCTCCAAACACCAGAGTCTACAGCCTGCTTATTCTCCAGACTACCCAAGACTCTTGCTCAGGCCTCCCTCTGTCCTCCTATCCAAAAGTGGTAATAATGCCCTCAACCTCACTAATCCTGACATGATTTATGATAGATGAACAGACAGGGAAGCCAGTGAATTTAGTAACCTGACATTAAATGTTGGAACTCTCTGACTCACACGATGGTCTGGACTCTGGGAGATGGAGAGAAGCCTGTTGTAGTATAAGATGGATATCCGGGATCTCTAGAGAGAGGATTGGCCTCTTTCTTGCCCAGCTTAAACCTTCCATCTTCCGAGCTGTGATTGGTGGCAATGAGTTTAGGCTGATAAATTCCGGGAGTTCCTCTTCTCACTTAACTCCCATCCCCACCCAGGACCAGAAATAAAATCACTGTCTGGGAACCAGTCCCATTTTGAATGGTATGTGGTTTGTAACACCCTCTCAATGAAATGCCATTGAAAGACTCTCCTTCCTAGCCTAAAGTCCTTGAGCCTGTAATTAAATCCTGTGTGATCAAAGAGCACTACAGTATTACCACCAAAATGCACAATTTCTAAATTCCTCGACAGAGCAACCATCAGTAACCACCAAAGCAATGCCCTTAAGCTACTGGACAATCATTTCCATCTTGGAAATTGGCTTGACTTCCTTGAATGCACAAAAAAGGGTCTGCCCTTTTCTATGTTCTGCACAAAGAACTGGAAAGTATTCTTACTGGTGGTTGCTGTGGGTTCCTGTGCAAAACCAAGATTCTCTTAGGAGGGAATAGGAAGATGGGTAGATACTGGATAAGCCGCTGTTGTCCTCGATTAGTCTTCTAGCTGCACCATTATCTGGAGAAAAATATAAGTGGTTGTCAATTTCAAATAGAGAAATTCTGCTTGAAAGAAAAAAAAAATCTGTAAACTTCAGGGTAACGTCATAGCGGAGACCAGTACAATGCTTTTAATGCCTTATTTCTTGCTTTGCCTGAATAAGGCCACTCCAGATGTAAAGCTTCACTATTCAGTGTCTTATGTAAGCTCTTTTGTCTCAGCTCCACTATTTCACTGTATAAGGTGACTAGTGAAAAAGCATGTTTCCTTACCTTTTCCCTCGTGCACGAGTCGCTTTAGAACAGTGGTTCGCAGCCTCCTAATGCTGCAACTCTATGTTGTGGTGATGCCCAACCATTAAATGATTTTTGTTGCTACTTCATAACCAAAATTTTGCTACTGTTATGAATCATAATCTAAGCATCTGATATGCAGGATATCTGATATTTGACCCCTGTGAAAAGGTCGTTAGACACCCCACAAAAGGGTTATGACCCACAAGTTGAGAAACACTGCTTTAGAGACAGCATAGATATTGGTGAGAGAAGGAAAGCCTGCGGTCCCTGCACAACAATGTACAACAATGTTGTACAACAATGGCCTGCAGAGCCAAAAGTCTTAAATCTAAAGGATCATCCATAGGACATGTCTGTGATCTCTGTTGCTCACATCAATTACAAAATTGGAAATTCCTTTCCTCTTTCTCTCCACTCAAGAATGTCTGCTATTGACTGAGAATAAAGACAAGCCCAACCCCTTAACTTAAACTCAAAAGGCCATGGATTGGCTCCTCTCTGTGAACTTAGGGGGAACCAATGACCATGGGTGGTTCATCCGCAGTCATGGCTCTATATGCTGACTGTCTTTGCTATGATGGGTATAGAAATCTCCCCAAACATACTTCTTTTCTAAGTCATCTATCAGAAGTCTAGACATTATGATGTGTCCCTCCTGATGTTCATCCAGATTGACCTATACAACCTCCTCTGGTGATTATGATCAGGTAAATAGAAGGCTGGTTGTCCTCATTAACTTACCTAATTGGGGATAATCCCTAGATCAAGGACTCTTAGGTTGGACCATGAGGAACTAACAACCAAAGATCTTTGTTTGACTCATAAACAGAAGCTTCATATGGTTGAGTCTAGAAAGTGAGGTGTGTTTGGGAGAGAATATCTAGGATAGTGGGCGAGATTTGATGATCTGGCATTTAGGGGAATTATGGGAGGAGGTGGATCTTGGAATTCTTCCTAAGTTGGATTTATCATGCACTGTCTAAATGCACTTGCTTTAAAATTTCAATCTCTGTACCTTGGTTTGTATACATGTGAGCTACAGTAGACACAGCACTTCTGTTGCAAGGATTCAATGATAAATAAAATTTTCAAAATGATAACTGTTTCTTGGCAGATAGCTATTAGTTTTAGTGTGGTTTTTGTTACTTCTGGGCACATGTGATACCCCCATTGTCAACACCCTGGTACCTTCTTCATCCGTGGGTGATGGGTGATGTTCCATCTTGTAACTCATTTCAGGAGCTGTACTCTCCACGTGTTCTGGGGGTTATTAAGAATGGAAACGATCATTCTGTTACATTTCAGCACACTGAGAAAAGGTTTGTTTTTCCCATTCGTGTGTTCATCCACAGAGGCTGCAATCACCAACTCTCAAAGCCAATTAGAGTCAGTGAATTACCCACAGACATAAAATTAATGAAATTTTCTGACATAATTGTTTCCTAGAAAATGCAAGGTAACTAGAGAGGCACTGGCTCAAATGAAATGACTACCTTCTTCAGCTGCTCAGTTCTCAGGCTTGGGCCAAATGGGCTCTCCCTTCTCTGCCTTCTAAGGAGGATTTGCTTCTTTTGATTTGATTGATTGCTAAATCCAGGCCCACGGTGTTAGCAGTACCTTAGAAAGTTCGTTTGGGCTCATTCGTCTGCATCTAGGTAGATTCATGCCACAAGTATCCCAGACTAGATGGGCAGCTACACTACCTGAACAGCCAAGGAAGCTTCCTTTGAGGAAGCTAGGTTGTTTTAACTGAGCCACGGTCAAGGGGAGCCACGGTCAAGGGGAAGCTGGTAAGTAGCGCAGGTGTACAGGACAGAGGGCTGTCCTAAAAGACAAACAACAGCTCCTCCCTCCCCCAGGCTCCCAGCAAACAACAGCCGAAGAGAGGGAGCATGAGCAGAGATGAACAGATTTCTTCTTCCATAGTATCAGCTGTTCAGATGGTATGACCTTTTGATCGTGCTTGCCTCAAAACTTTGAGAACTCAAGGACACGGGAGCCTTGGAGACAGCTCCCTTTTAATTTTTTTTCCCAGCTCTTTTCTAAATTCATCTGCTAGCATCCAAGGGGACAGACATCAAAGCCTTACTAGGCCCCTCCCTGCTTTGTACTCGTAGAAAGTATCCATCAGGGTGCCTGCACAATACAATTCAAAAGCAATTTGGGCCAGGCACTGTGATGTATAGTTCAAGACTCAGAACACAATGCTTCATAACAAGGTACCATCTCATGCTGATACTTTGAACTGAAGGAAATTGAAGGGCCTTGGAAGTGAGTTCTTTGACCTCCCCATGACCTGGTTTTCTCTTGTTCGCGGTCTCCTTCAAAACAAGCTACAGGAAGAATTTCTCTTCTTTGAGATGGATCATGGAAACTATGTGCTTTCTTTCCCAAAGCCAGCAACAATACCTAGAAATGTCACTCTACCCCAGTGGTTCTCAACCTTCCCAATGCTGAGACCCTTTAATACAGTTCCTCATGTTGTGGTGACGCCCAAACATACCATTACTTCATTGCTATTGCAAACTAATATTGGTACTGTTATGACTTACAGTGTAAATATCTGTGTTTTCTGATGGTCTTAGGTGACCCTTGTGAAAGAGTCATTCCCCAGGTTGAGAACCACTGCTCTAAACTTACTGTGTCTTTCTGTGTAGGAACCTGTGGCCTGCTGGTCTCTTAGGAAATTCTTTAGGAAACTAACCTAAAACTAACTGTCTGGATAACAAAGCCATTGTGTAATATCAACCCGGTAATGCCTGCTTGTCATCACTGTTAACATATCAGTCTGCCTCACTATGTAGGGTCTCTGATCAGGCAATTCATCGAAGCATCTGTCTGCTGAAATAGATGCCAGTCCGATTATGTACATAAGCATGCTGAAGTTCAAAGACATCACAGCCCAAGTTCATACCATTGAAAATACATGGTGTGATAGACCTTAAAAGAGGTGCCCTCCTCTAAAGACTGAGTCCTCTCCATTCCTAAAACATTCCTGCGGTAGGCCTTATGAGGCCAAACACAGAGCACGCATAGTTCTTTGAGCCTCCTCACAGTAGCCGGTACCCAGCTGAGCATGGATTTGAACCTCGTCTTTCATTTCTCTATCGGTCGTATAGAACTATGGCTTCTGAAGTCAGTTGGACAGTACATATAACCTCCAGCAGCTGCTCTGTCCATTTCTGGCCTTCGTCCCATCTTGTTATTCTGCTTGCACTGGCATCTTTGGTGGCTTTGCACCAACCAAAAAGGCAAGAACCATTAGTTTTGGGGAACTGTCACAGGTATGAAATGAATGTAGAAAATTTGGCTCTCTGCCTGATGAAACTTGAGGAGTCAAGCAAGCACATGCTGTTGGTCAAGTCTGGAGATTTGTCAAAAGATCTCTGGCTCCTTAGCTCCACATTCTTTGGGTGCTTGGCAGCCTGGTCAGTATATGGCATTAACTTTAAACGTTCTAGCCCCGTTAGCATCCCAGGATCGTTAAATACACTGAGGTACTTGGTAATTCATCTTGCTCAACATTTTCACAGTTCAGTAAGCATGCATGCATTATCGTAGACATCACGTTAATGTTTAACAAACATAGCTGGCATGATCTCAGCCTTCACCAGCTCCATGTCATGAAATAGACAATGTATATACAAATAAACAATTCATGCAGAGGTAATGTTTCTCCCTTGTCTCAGGAAAGACAGTCAAGGCTCGTGTTGTGTTAGAAGAGAAGATTCCCCGTGTTTAGAGTTTGAGTAACTGGGATTCCCAGCCCTGGTGAGGCCTCCTCCCATTCAAGACCCACAGGATCACAGCCTGCCTGACAGTTCTCCGAGTAATAACAGCACCACTTCTCATTCCCTGGGGATATGTGTCTACAGTTTGCACAGCGCTCTTCCCCGTGTTTATAGTCTGTGGTTGCTGGTTCAGCAGGTTGCTAACTTCTGTGAACAGTCACTCCTGTTACATGGAAGTTTATGCTATAGTTTATTTTATACCTTTTTGGTTTTTCTTGCACTTTTTTTTTTTTTTTGATTTTTTTTTTTAGTGGTGTGCCCTCTATTAATACAATATAAATGTATGTCTATGATTTAGCACCAGGATACCATTGTCCATTGGACATCTCCTCAAAAAAACAGCAGAGAAAGCAAGCCTGCTATGTCAGCCATGGGAGAGTGTCTTAAAAAGTATGAAAAAAAAATACAAATTTCTCCTTATTTCTAGTTGCCTACAGTTGACATACTGAGGCAAGATTTAAAGCTGGAATACTAGACTCTTAGTGTTCTCCACTGTGCAGGCTCAGTGAGTTTTAATGTGAAACATGCTAAATGATACAAACTGTCTCAAGCATCATCACTCAGATGCACATAGTTATAAAAATAGGACCCAGAACCAATATCTATATTTCTATTCTGTTTCTGTATCTCTGTCTGTCTCTGTTTCTCTCTGAACAAGGTCTCATGTAATCCAGGCTGGCCTTGAACTCACTACATAGCCTCCAATGAACTCTTTATTATCTTGCTTCCATCTCCACAAAGTTGTAACTATGGTGGCATGAGCCACCTCTGATGTCAAATGCCTCGTCTGCTCTGCTCTGCTCTGCTTCACTCATTCCTTCTTTTCTTCCTTTCCCAGAAACTGGTGGCAGGGTTGACCCAGAACACCATGTGGTGCCCTGTCTGGATGGGCATGAGCTTCTGTCCCCACAGTACCCACCATCCTCCCACTTGCTATTTCATGTAGAAACAAAGCTCACAATGATGGAGCAAAGAGGGAAAGGGCAGTAAGGTATTCAGTCAGTCTGACATAACCACCATTAAATTGTCTTTGTGTTAGATGAAATTGAACATCATAAAGATATACAACTGGGGCATAGATGCATAGGGAAATACCCCAGAGTTTTCTTTTTCAAAATATGGAAAGATAAACTGCATTATATAGTTTATTTGGGTTGGGAACAGATATTGTAGATGGGAATCTGTGTCTTATACCTCCCCCCACCTGGCCTTATCTTTGTTTGAGATAGTGTCTTGGTATGTAGCTGTGGCTGACCTCAACTTCACAAATCCTTCTGCCTCAGCTTCTTTGAAAATTAGAAATATGTACGACTATATATACCCAGTCACCTCCATGCATTAAGTAGGGAAAGGTGTCTCTGAGTGAAGAGCATAGATAAATGCTCCCTTATGAAGTAAACTATGGTAAAGATTGTAGCCAGTGAACTTCAGGACTACATTCAGCTGCATGTAATAGAACATTCTGAAGCACTGGCCAAATGAAGAGTGCGGGAAGCTCCACACAGCTGTCCAATTCTGCCTTGCTATTTTATCATCTAAATTAAAAAAGGTTTTTTTTTTTATGTTCATGATTGAGAAGCATCTTTCACATGTTTTAGGTAGAAGCAAAAGGAGAAACGCAGCCCTCCTTAAGGAGCCCCTGTCATGCCCTGCTAACAGGACACACACACACACACACACACACACACACACACACAGCTCTACTAGTGTCAAGAAAACTTGGAAATTGAGTTTTAGCCACTAGAGGTAAAAACATGGAAGGGAGAAGACACATGTATGGCGTATGAATGCGACTTTGTGTTATATACATGACAGGGATATGGAAAGCTGTGTTTGAAAGAGGCATGGATGTATATGAACACTCCAAGTCACGCACTTACATGGACCTGTAAGCATGTAAAATTGCCACTCTTGGACCATGACATTAACTCAAATCATCCCAGGCAGAAACTTCATGTGTGGAAGGAGTCACTTTGATGACTATCGGAACCCAGAGTAACATACTCCAAAACCAAGCTGTGCTTTCTTCCAGCAGGTTGCATGCAGAGCTGTTGAATAAATAATAAAATTTTATTTCTTTGTAAGAAATCACCCTAGAGGAAAACCCAACAAGCTTTATAAGTAACTTAAGTCCTGTATTTATAGAGTCATTAAGAGTACTTGAATTTTTCGATCACACTTTATTGCATAGCATAGAGGACACTCTTACACTGTAATAACATTGGCAGTGTTATAGCTTCATCAAGGCTTCAGAATGTATCTCTGGTGAATTCCAGGGTCTCTTCTGTACAATAAACCACTAGCTATATGGTTGGAGATCACAGTACTATCCTTAGAGAATCATGACAGAGATTAATGTGGGCTACACTGATTAGAAAAACTCACCACTTGCTTCTGGAGTGTTGTAATGAACACACAAGAAGATACTTTTAAAGGTTAGATTACATTTTCAAAGGAACAACAACATCACAATTCAGAAGCCTGTCAACTTCTTCTTTCTGGAATGCTGCTGGGGAAACACCAAAGCAAACCCAAAAGATTACTAAGGTAGCCAAAACAGGTCTTGCAGAGTCAATGTGCTGAAGTATAAATATGTTATTCCTAAGGAAACCTCACTCTGTGACTGTTTATTCTGGCTTTGCTTAAACATTTGCTAAGAATGATTATCTGGTCTCTTCATTCAAAGGTGAGTAGGGAAGAATGACAAGTTCAAGAAAAAAGCTGGTCTGTTGATAGCAGCAGAAAATTGTCGGAACAGAATGAGCCCAAGGAAGGAAGAAAGAATCTTCTAAAATCCAAGACCAAGAATTACAAAGGCATTGCTCTATAGTGCCATTAGTGAAAGGACATTAATAATACTCAAAGGGAGCCCTGGGTTGCTACAGTGGCTACTGTTTTTTAACACTCCAATGTTCAATGACAGTAAAATGTTGACTTGGGGCTGGAAACATGGATGGCCTGAATTCAATTCCTAAACCCAAACAGTAAGAGAGAAATGTAGGGAGCAGTTCTGATGCTAAGGTCCTCTTCCCCAATTGGTTCTTGATCTGTCAGTAAAGAAAGCCATGGGCCAATGGCTGGGAAGCAGGTACAGGTGAGACTCCCAGGTTCTTGGAGGCAGACAGAGAGAAGCAAGGAAGGAGAATGGAGTTCCCTATGCTTTGGAGAACCAAGCAACCATGTGAGGTCTCCAGAGGAGTGGTGGGCTGTGGCCACTCCTATAGGTGGGTGGTCAGGGGAGTTTAGCAACTGAAGTTTAGGGCAGGTGGAGATATGGAGATAAGGAATTGGGAAGAGCATTATTTTCCAGGCAGGAGATAGTAGTACCGAACAATTGTGCCAAGAAGTTGAAAATGAACAACTGGGTATGTGTGTGTCTTTTATCCATGGATTCAAGGGAAGCCAGGGGCGGAGGTAGGGGATGTGTGGCTGGTATCGTGGTCACCTCCTGGAGCAAAGATGAGTAAAGCAAAAAACTACACATAGCAGAGAAAAGTCTCCCCAAAGATGTCCTCTGACCTCTACATGTGGTCCATGTTTGCACATACCTCTACCACCACACTTTTAAAAAAACTTTTGATTCTTTGTGAGTTTCACATCATGCACCCCAGTCCCTCTCATCTCCCCATCCCATCACATCCACCCTTTGCCCTTGCAACCTCCCTTCCCAAACAAAACACACAAACAAACAACAAAGTAAAACACAGAAAACATCTCATCATTGACACTGTAATCCAGAACTTTTTTTTTTAAAGAAAGATTGACTTGAATTGAAGATCAGCATGTAAGAAGCCAGAGAAATATGTCCTACATTCCAAGAAAGAGCTTTACTTAAATGCCTAATATTTCTCTTAAACAGAATAAGCCTCAGTTACCTGGAATATTCTCATGGAGAATAGTTTTTGGCTAAAATCAAGGAAGATGTTACTGCAGTCTTATAACTGAAGGTCTGTGTATAAGTTCAATTTGTACAAACATGAGAAAACAATGTTCAGAGAGGTATTCATCCTTTTTTAATTATAATCTGTTTCACTCAGACTGTAAATATGGCCATACTTGAACACACACTGAAATAAACATGTTCAAGCACATTTATTGACCCATACCAACTCCTTAAGTTCATTTGATTCCAGTGCAAATTGGTTCCAAAGCACTTGTACACCCCCCGCACCCCCAGCCCATTTCCTCTCACATATAACATAGGCTGGGTGGACCAGACAGAAAACAGAGCAACCAAAATACATCACTCATTTACCGCAAGCATATGGAGCTCTCAAACATGTTTTAATCAACGTGGTCCAAGTGAGCCACAGAATGGCAACGCTTCACTTCCAGTAAACACACATTAAGTATTTCCCATTAGAGAAGTATCGAGTAACAGTCTTGAAATCAGGCCTTCCCAGATGAGTTCTCTATTCAATAACCCTCATGCTTAAAAAGGTATGCATTATAGGATGCTTGGTAGCCTGACAGGATGTGATATGGGTTACTTGGTAACCAGTCCTTCTCACATGCCTTTGATAGCAAGAATCTTTCTCCTCCAGTGTCAGTAGTAGAGGTCTTAGCCTTTATAGAGTGTCTTCTGTTAGGAGTTCCTGGTCAGGTCTGGTGGCACTGTCTGTCCCAAGACCATTGCACTGGAGGTGGTATAGAAAAAAAGAGGAAATAACCACCTGCTTGGGGCGCAGCATCTGCAAAAAGACCAAGGTTTGGGGAAAGCAAAAGATTAAAGAAGGTCTCTGTGGCTGAGAACAAAGGAAACTTTCCTCACTATTAACCCTGACTCATCATCTTTATAATGATGATATTATCTGTTCCTTTTTCACAGTATTTTATATGAATGAAGCCCTATGCCAAGCATTTTACATGCATAGATGTTCCTATTTAATCTCATGAGGAAGCTATTATTTTGATTCCTAGGGAAACAGAAAGAATAAACAGACTTGCCCAAATGGTAAAATTAAGATTTGAACCCAGACATCTGATACCGAATCCACTAATCTTTGCTCTTTCTGGCCTCTATTTTCCATATTAAAATGTCTAGTTCCCTCCTGTCCTCTAAATCTCCTTTTGTGCCATGCCTAAGCGCTAGGACTCTAACATCCATGTGGATGGTGTAAGTAGAGGACCTAGGTGACTGAACTGTAGGAAAGGACTCTCCTCATTGGATGTGTCTGGTGCACAGGATCAGGCACTCAGCCCTAGATAGTAAGTCAGTCGTAGGTAAGCTTACCCAACTCTTTCTGGTTTCCTGTTAGCCACATGTCACTCAGCCCACACATCTCCCATGATTTTTTTAAAAATTTATTTCCCTATAAAGTAAATTCATTCTTTCTACTGAGGTCATTCAGCATCGCCTTCCCTTGGGTCCTAGTTACCAGATCTTCACAAACAATGACATCCTTTGAATTCTTTGTCCCAAGGAGACAATGGACCAAATGCTCAGTAGGACCAACATGAGGACATGCTCTTTAAGGAAAGAGGTGGTAGGTCAGCTGTTCACCATCTGTCCCATCTCTATGCACCTCTTTTTTTTTTTAATTTTAGTTCAGGGAAAAGGAAGACCCAATGCAGTGTCCTCTTTAGTCAAACATCAGGAGTTTGCTTCTTCGTCCCCGTCCCTTGCTCCTTAGAGGCGTTGCCCACTCATTTCTTTGCTATCTTGGTGGTTTCTGCTATGTTCTAAGCTGTTAGGTGACTTGTATACTTAGGGAACCAATCATGCCCACCCCTATGCTTCTTTCCTTCCTGACTTACCACCATACCCTTTTATTATAGTTGCCCTCTTCTTAAAACCACACACAGCCATTAGTTTCTTATGGCCTTTCCAGGGTTGTCCCTCCATGCTCGTGGGAACCAAACTTTCCCACCTCTTCCAAACTTATCACCGACAGCTTCAAAGCCTGCCCTCTCCCAACCCACACAATGAGTTGAGGGAAATTGGTTCTTCTGGAGTCTGGGATAGAAAAGTGGTTGGTGTGGAATACTGGGAGCTAGAGGAACATTAAGGCCAGCCCCGGGTGAAGAGCTGCTTGGGTGGGGCCAAGCCTGAGAGCTGAAGCTAGAAGCCCCAGAGGGTTGAACAGGCATAAAAAATGCTCAGGCCCCGGGTGAGGAGAGGTGGGAACCGGAGAAGGAATGAGTCACACGGGATAACATAGTGCCTGGAGAAATGCAAAGGAGGAGCCTCAGCAAAGCAAGTCGAGACAGGAGAAGCAGGAGATGAGTCCAGGGGCAGGGATCAGGAATTCCTGAATGAACAGTAGAACTGGAGGACACCAGAGAGACTACATGTAAAACAGGAAGACAGGTGGAGTGTATCGTGATCTACAAGGAATGAGACTGCAGTCTACTATTTAGACAGCATCCTCTCCCTCTCCCTTCCTCTCCCCCCCTCTCTCTCTTTGTGTGTGTGTGTGTGTGTGTGTGTGTGTGTGTGTGTGCGCCCGCGCGTGTTAGGTAGCAAACTTGGACTCAGATCTAATTTTACTAGTTAGTAGGAAATTGAACTGTATTTGATTAGTATTTATCTAAAAAAGGATGCATCTATATGATATCCCATGAGCATTAGCATGCTTCTCCACGCCTTGGTTTGCGTCTCTGTAAAAGACAGATAATAGCATCAGTTGGTGGTGATTAGATGAAGATACATACTTTAAGAGTGCTTCACACCTAGTAAACATCAATAAATATTAGCCGTTTTCAGTAATAATAACTACTTCAATACCAAATTTAGAGCTTAATGCTTCTTCACCAAGCAACACAAAGAACACACTCAGTGCTATGTGCTCCAAAGCCCACAGTGAAATAGTATTCTGTCTCTACACAACTGCAGTGGAGCTCATGCCTAAAATTCTACATGGTCCTCGAATCTCATCTTTATTGCTGAATAACTTTGGCCATTCCTCATCCGCATCTCCAAGTCTCAGGCACTCTGTAAACTGAGGATGACAGACTCACATGTGAGGTATGATTATGTCACAGGGTCCGTGTGGGTCAGTGAGGAGTGGAGTCATCATATGTAGAGCTCTTAGTTTTGACTTGGACCTGTTCTTGGATTGTAGCTCCAAGTATGAGGTCATAGCAACTCTTCCACTGGAAGAGTGGTAAGTGCTTTTGTCTGTTTAGCCTGAGCTTCTCCAGACCCTGGGACTTGTCGTGGCGAGAAGCCCTGGTTTTTACTGTGATACCTGCCTGGATCAAATCTGGGTGAGAAGCCACTAGTTTCACGTCATGTAAAAGATGGTGAGGTGACTTGAAACAATTCTGATTGTGGTTTTGAGCTTCAGGTTAGAAAGAAATCCTTGGCAGGAGGAGACTTTTTTCATTCAAAATAAAACAGCTTTGTTTCTTTCTTTCTTTATCTATGGCCCTTTGGGTTTTTGGACAGGTGGCTCTCAAGAAGAATATTAATGGGTTTCAGAAGAGGATCACACAAAAGCAGAACATCTTCTTCCATGTGCAGGTGGATCACAGAACTTGATACGAAGAGCCTATAAGACACACGCTGGGCACAAAGGAGGTCTGTGTCTGGGGGTGGCTTGGCTGAGGTTGGTTGGCCTGTTCCTTTTCCAAGTAAGTAGCTGAGTGATACCAACAGCCCTGCAGCCAGATTACATGTTGCTACTAAGAAACCTGTTATGTCATCTCAGAAAAAAAATCTGCACGAACACGCCAAGTTTCTTGAGAAAAATCAAAGGCCCATTCCTCTCTTTCATCTTTCTGACTCTACAGAGCTTGGGCTCCCAAGTTGCCACATGTGGCTCAGTCTTTGCACTGAGATCAACAGGGCTTATCAACTCAGAAGATGGGGACAAAGCCAACTGCACTGGAGACACGTAACTGTTCTGGTAGCTAACTCTCCACCAGAGAAGACAGAGGACACAAGGGCACCTTCCTGTTAATAGACCCTAGAGAAGAAGGGAAGAATTTGTTTTAGTAGCTGATCTTAAGAAAAGGTACTGAGTCCAATGGACTGATCAGGTTTGGGATGTCTTTTTTCTTTTGATAGTATATAACGCATGACTTCAGAGTGATTTTATGGTATTTGTGGTCACTTGTTCAAGCCTGGGGAGAAAATTAGAGCTGAATTTAGGGATTTTTCTGTCTCATTCAGCAATACCTCTCACTAGGCTTAACCCATTAGGAGTGCTTGCGATACTCAAATTTAAGACCTCCAGAAGGCCCTGCTAGAAGGAGATTATTCATATATTCAACTAACAACCAGTGGTGTTCCTGTCCTCCTGATGAGTTGTCTATACTGGAACAATTAACCCACATTCCTCCCAGGAGGTAGTTTGCATCAGAACAATAACAAATGTCACCGCCTTTTGTCTATGAGTTTCTGTGGTGAGCAGGCAGGTGATCTGAGTGGAGAACCAGAAGCCAATGTGTTTAAACATCTCTTGAGGAATGGCAGCTTGGGGCTGCCCGTTTTCCATCATATCTTCCTGAGGCTTGGTGAAGTAGCTTTCATCACTTCCCAGATGAACTCCCTAAACTCATGAACCTGCTGCCAGGGCAAAGAGAAAGAAATGATGAAAGACCAGAGAACCAGCCAGTTAATGAGGACAAGGAGTCAATTGGAAGAGCATCTCTTTCCGCTTGACTGTGGGAAAGTGGTTTATCCCTGCCCTCTTTGCTACCCCGTAATGATATTCTGAGCATTAATAAGAGGTCTGGCATCTACAGCTAACTCCTCAGATTAAAAACAAACAAACAACAGCCTCTTCTGTGTGAATAAAGTCATGGTGAAGTGGTGGTGGGGATGGTGGATGCCGGCGCCCAAGGGAGAATCTGACAGGAAACCCCAAACAGCAGTCATGCTCAAGATCATGGAAAATTACCAAACATTTACTACTAGGCACAATCTAGAGCTTGAGACAGACATCAAATGACCTGATGAAATTGATTGACTCCACCTGGTGCTATAGCACAGCACTGCAGACTGAGTGGCTTATAAACAACAGAAATTAATTTTCTCATGGGTCTAGAGGCTGAAGTCTCTGATGGTGCAAGTACAGTCAGGTTCAGGGACGCACCCTCTTCTGGAGTGCACACTAGTGTCTTTTTGCACTCTCATGTGCCATAAAGATGAGCAAGAAACCACGTGTCTCCTCCTGTTATTTTGTTTGGTTTTTGTTTTTCAGATCAGATCTTAACACTGTATTCAAGTCTACATATCACTATATATAACAAGTTGGCCTTGAACTCATGTCCATCCTTCTGCCTCAGCATCCTCAATGATATAAGTGTGAGCCATCGCACCCATTTCTCTTCTTGTTTCATAATGGCATTAATCCTATGAAGACAGCCATATCCTCACGATTTCTCGTAACTTAATATCCTCCCAAAGTCCGTGCTTACAAATATTATTAGGTTGGGATTAAGATTTCAACAGAGAAATTTTGAGAGAACACATTCAATCCATAACGGAGATAGATGCAATTTTGATCCCTAGTTGCCATAAGAAAATGAGACACAGAAACATTAAATAGCAACTTACGGCCACATAAGCAATAGTCAATTAAGCTTGCCCTTCTTATCCATACCGTCATGTTCTAAACCTAGGCTCATAACTACTGCTACCTGCTGCCTTCAGTGTGAGTCTGATACAGCCCCTAGATCAATGGCATCCTGTTAAAGCTGTTTCTGTGAAGTAGAAAAAAGTTATATGGATAAATTTTGTTTCAGAAGCCAGGATTCTCTCTAACACATTCTGGCTGATAGGAATCTACTAAGTTCAGGATGAGTTGACCTTGAGTTATTTCTGTCCCCAGCCCCTCTACCTCCAATGCTTCACTGACCTTGTCACTACTATTTCCTCTGGAGGAGTTCTCTGGGACTTCAAACACAAACGTCCACGTTGTCAGGGTCAACCACTGTAGAAGGTCTGTGGACTTGGCATTATGCCAGTCATTCCTAGAGGTTAATTTATAATGAGAGATAGCCCAGATGGGTCTGTCTGCACCTCTCAGAATTCCACAGCCCCCCTCCCCACCACCCTCCCTCGCCCTGCAGTCAGAGTTCAAGTAAATGGCAGGATGTGTGTACCCAGAAAGCTGCTCAAGGCAGCGAGCAGCTCTCTGCCTTGTGGCAATTAGCAGAGTTCCTGTGGCTCCTTAAGCAATGTTGGTGGACCCTTGTCTTTCATTAAACTGACTGAGAGTCAATCCCTTGATGGATCCCAGAGGGAAAATCAAGGAGGAAAGAGTTTATTATCAGACACCGTCTAAGGGCGACCAACTGAAGACTTACCTAAAAAAAAATGATAATTAAATATTTCTCCAAGGAGCAAATTAAGATAAATACCCTAAGAGCCATTCCACATAGATCTGTCTAGAAAAATGTCCAATTAGTATAATATATACCACATTTCAAGGACCTGGGGGACTCTTTTTCTATAAAAAAAAAAATCATTGTTGATACTCCAAGCTTCTATGGAATTTTTTTTCCTTTTTCTTTTTACATGCTCAGGAACAAATCTGCTTTCTCAAGAGAAGTACCAGGGTATAATTTAGCAGACCAAAATCCTGTTCCAAGTCAGATTCTGAGAATGAATGGCTTCTTGACAAGTCAGAACTGCAGTTAATTTAGGACAATGAATGGAAGCAGATTCAAAGGACCGAGCTTGTTGTCAGCTAAGTTTGTGCCTACTGATGTGACTCGAACAACCCTCGGCATCTGCCTCCCTAGAATAAATAAAACGAGCAGCCACTTTTTCTGGAAAGGAAGGACAGATTCCCCTGTGCTGCTTTTTCCCTGGCCTTCTAGAAGGCTTGGCCAATCAGGCTTCCAGATAAACATCCCTGGAGTAATTTTATTCCAGAGATTTAAAGGACTTGGAGTTGATCCTTGAGTGAGAGCCGTCTACACGTCTCACCTCATTAATCTTCAGTGAGAGGGTGAGTTTTACAATTGAGCCATTATGTGGATAGGGAAAACTGACTTGGGGAGTTTTATAGCCACCATGAAGGGCCTGAGATCCAGCCCCCAGGCAGAGCTTCCGCCCACCTGGTTGCAGGATGCTTCCATAATGCTTCAGGATTCTGCAGAATCAGCCTTTTCCTGAAAGAAAGCTAAATTTTCTGAGGAACAAAGGTCGACTCAGTTTTTCCAACCTAAGTTTTTTTTAAAGCACCCGCCACATACCAGGTCCAGAAAATACCAATACGCTGCCGAACCCGTCTTTATTTGGCTGTCTTCAAGTCTAATGTGTCTGAAGCGCTTTGGGAAAAAATTAAGAAAACAACCGTTGATACCTTTGACACATGAAATGTCTACCAGGATCTTTTTTCCTAACCATGATCAAGGGTGATAGGAAAATCCACTGTAGGGAGCAGAGGAGAGACAGCGACTTCTCAGTGCAATGCAAATCCCGCAAGTTCAATGCAGACACTGCCCCACCCCCTTCTCTTTTAGCCAGGAATAGCTCATTTCTAACCCATCACCTAGAGGAGCAAGGCAGAGCCCTCATTATCTCCTATCCCTGCTTTCCAAATCAATCAGCTCCCTGCGATACTGCTGAGCTTTTTTAATTTAAATGTCAGCTAAAGTTAGAGTGTGTTTAAAAAAAAAGCCAGAGCCTCCCTAACTTTGGTTGTCAATGTCACTTTTTCTTGACAATGTTAAATACTAGGAATTCACACACTAAGGTTCCTCCTTGGTGTTTTCTGATACTGTCCCTAAAATCCTGGATGTGGTTCAAAAAGTAAGAGGCTCCAAATTTCCTTTGTCTACAAATTGCCACTTCTCAGAACACAGAGACAGTTTCTAAGGCTTTGCCACCTTGAAATGACATTGTAATAAGTACCCTAAAAGCTACTGTCACCTGTAATATATAGCCTTTCCTTACTGGGCCTCCACTCCACTTTCCTCCCTTTCATTTGGCATTGCTAATTTGAGGAGGGGAGCAATTGTGAAATTTTCCCTTCTTTAAAATGGGCATGTTACCAATGACCCAGGAGGCAGAGCCCTCCGAGGATTAAGAGGGAGAGGTCTACCTTCAATGACTTTCAAGCTTGCTAATTCCAATCTAGCAACACTGAGATCTGACTGACGTTGCTCAGTGGCCTTTGTGGAGTTAGTAAATGTTATTGGACACGACAGTCTCATTCATAGCCTGACCTTCCATTCTCCTGCATCTCCGGCCCACTAAACACCAGGACTCCTTACCAGCTATTGAGGCTCTGGCTCTCCGAACAGGATACCATGGCACCTTGGTCTGCTGTATACGTTGAACTGGCAGATACCAGAAGGACCTGGGAAGTGAGTGTTACTCATTCCCCACCTCCTGTCCCTGTGCTCCTTTCCTTCCCCAACGGGAGTCATAGAGACCACTTTTCTTTTCCCCCAAGACAGGTCATAAACACTAGAACTCAGCCCCAAACCAAGCTGTAGACATAAAAAAGGCCACTCCTCAAGTCTCATTCCAGGGTCTTTGTCCTATTCCTGAGAAGAAGAGAAGTTGCAGAGACCAAGACAACCCCCAACATCAGACCTTGCTGCCCCACCCCGGTCTAGCCCACTCTCACCCTTGTTGCTCAGTTCCATGACATGGCTGTCAATTCTTCATAGAACCTTAGCATAAAAACACAGTTTTCCCTGAGCTTGGGGGGTCCTCAACTCTGAAAGCTGCCACACCATGTAAAACGTTGAGTGAATAAACTTGTTATGCCTTTCCTCACTATACTATGGTAGTGATGTTGCCTGTGACCTACAGTGTCCAGGAGAGATCATTCATTTCTGTTCTTACTCTGACAACCAAAAATACTTTTATACACTTCAAAAATTTTGTGAGGTGTAGTGTACACTTGTTGAGACTAAATTAAATCCAAAACTTCTAAATCCTAACACCAGACAAAAACTCAAAACAAAGATTTTGCCAGTGACAATCTCCTCATGGAGACTCTCTGAACACGTTCTCCCTGTGTTGTTCCCTAAAACTGCTTATTTCATTGCTGTGGTCTGCTCCTTCGATGCTTCCTGGGGGTGTTACTCTTCTGCTGCTACAATGGCCTCATCTGGCTATATAGTAGCATCCTTATGGGTGGTAGGTATCTTAGGATAGGACTTACTGTGTCCTAGACTAAGCAGGGTCCTGCGCATGATAGATAGCCATTCACTTTATGCTGCTGAATTATTTATGTATAAATAATAGAGATGAACTAAACCCTATACCACTGACCAATGGTCTAGTAAGAAATACAATAAAATATATTGTAGTTTTTTTCTTATCTTCATAGATTGATGGTGCTATGTATACCTGCCTACCCCTGTTTACATGTTGAAAACAAACCAGAGTGATGATATCAGGGAATGGGCCTTATGTATTCCTGTCCTTATGAGAGAGACCCTTGAGACTTGCCATACCTCTTTTGCCTTGAGAGGACACAGCTAGAGAGAGCCATTTATGAGTCACAAATCTCCCAGAGATTTAACTTCCCAGCCTCCAAAACCTCTATTTCTTAGGATGCCCCGAGGCTGCTGTATTCTGTTGTTAGCAATGTGAACGCCCCGAGATAGTGCAGTCCAAGAGCGGGTCGTGACTGCAGCACCATGGCCACTGGGAAGCTGGGTTCCTTTCATCATACTAACATACAGAAAGGCACAGTAGAAAGACAGTGTTTAATTCCATTACTGGAGCAGCAGGCATATTAAAGTGATGACAAGTTAAGTATTCAGACACATAAATGCCCACACATATGCTACTTACGCACACATATAGAGACACATGTGCTACTTACACATATGCACACACACACACACACACACACACACATGAAAAACCAATGCCAGTGGTTTGCCAGGAATAAAACATTTTCTCAAAATTTGATGATTGGGGTAGGGGAAGTACATTTTTCCTTTTGAATTGATTCCATATTTTTATTCTCATTGTTTCAAGGCTTCTGTTGTTCCTCTTTTACCAAATCAGGTGTCCCTTCAAAGACCTCCAACCACTGATGGTGTTTCTTCCTCATGGCCCACGTTCATTCATTCTAAGACAACAAACCTAGAATACGCATTCCTTCCTGTCTAAATGTGCTTGGAAAAAAGAAAAGGCGGGTTGGCTTGGGTTTTTCAAAGACCGTCTTTCTTATTCATTGTAAGAGACAGAAATCACAGTTGAGTAAAGAGCAAATCCAACTTCTTTCTACTTCTGTGGACTCAGTAAAAGTCTTATCTTGCTAGTTCAACAGGGACAGCCTTCAAATAAGAGGGAAAATGAGAAGCAAAACACATTCAACCATCAAGTTTAAGAGCAACTGAGCCTTAGGTCATCTGCAGAAATACAGACAGGGACAAATTCCCACAGATCCGGTTTGTTTCTTCTCTGTCTCTCTGATTTTAAGCCAGGTACAACTGGAAAGATTCTGACCTGCTTGTCATGTGTGTCCCTTGAAGATGGTGCACAGATAAAAGGGAGACGTGGAAGAAGGACAGGAGAGAGGAGGAAGGAGGGAGGGAGAGAGAGAGAGGGAGAGAAAGAACCTACTTTATTCATGCACCAAATCCCTCACACAACCTCTTGTGACAGGGCAAGTCTGGGCATAAGGAGTTTCTAGGTGCCTGTCTGTCAAAAGCTTATACACAGGAGCAAATACCAAGCTTTGTTTGAGAGCATGTGCCTTCAACCACCAACGTACACATTTGTAACATCTCAGACCTTACAGCCTGTGATATCATCACATTTAGACTTACCTTCCACAGTCTGTAGGCAGTAGGAGCAGAGAGTTTTGGACATCGGGATAATGAGCCCCGCCCCCACACCAAAACAAAGGTCATCTATGATGCCCTGCTTCTTCATCTCAGACAACTTCTACTGCTGTGAGACAAAGAGAGAAAAAAGGCTGCCAGTCCAAGTCATATTGTTGCCTCCATGCCCAGAAGAAAAGCCTAGAACTGTTTCAAGCCATTAGCCACTCCTTGTCAACCAGGAGGAGGCAATTCGAGGAAGCTACTCACAGGGACCATGAAACAGATGCAAATGGACCCCAGTTTGATAAACTCAGACCGCATCTTGATCTATACTGATCTTGATCATCACTAATATTTTATTCAAGTAAAAGTAAGAAAAAAAAAAAGTACAGTGTTCTTTTCTTTTTCTTTTTTTTTCATTTTAATCAGAAGGTTTAGTCCAAGCTAAAATCAATGTTCTCCAAATAAAGCCTGAACCAGATTGATGCTTAATTCCCTTTCTAGTCCCGAAGGCATCTCATAACAATTTGCCCATGACAGTGGACAGCTAGTCTTCCTCTTGGTAGCTAGTGCACCAATAACAGCACCCCTGGAAGGCTGGATGACTAATTTAACTCCAATCTGCCAACTTTGCCTCCCTGCTAGGCCGTTTAAAAACCATTTACACAGTCTAGTTTGATTTTCAAGTGTTCAGACAGATGACAGGTCATTTGAACCTACTCGTCCAAGAGCATGTTTTTGTATATCCATATGCCTCTTATAAATCAGACCAAGAAAGGAAGACTGGGCAGACCGCTTGGCCACTTCAAGTAATTGTTCTGTCTGGCCTGGGTGGATGAGACATTCAGTGGTGTCAGCAGTGTTATTGGTGGTGAGTTTTACTGGGGGAAAGGTTACATAGCCAGTGCCTTGACTGCTTTGCCTGAACGGCTCAGTTTCTCTCCTCCCTCACGTACAAACACAGCCTCTTTAATTACTAACAGCAAACAGCGTATTCCACACACTTCACAACATCTGTTCTAGCCTTAATTAATCTCTCACACTGTCTCCATAGCAACAGTGCTTAGCCGGCTCAGACTCCACAGTAGGAGAAATCTTCCTGCAAGTGAGTGACTCAAAATATGGCCTTAACCAAGATATGTTTGCATTAATTCTAGTGTCAGAGCTAATGAGAACTTTGCACGGGAAGATTTACCTGGAAGGATCAAGTTGTATGATTACTGTGATAAAAACAACAGCTTTAAACCAGGAATAGAGGAAAGCACTTTCCCCCACCCCAAGATATTGCAAAGAAGATGAAGAAGAAAAAACCTGCACAGCTACCTTTATGTTGCAAGAGATTCTTCTGCTAAGAAGATTGGTGACTTTCAGGGGACACATGGCTATTGTTTGCAGGGTAGTTAGGAGAACCAAGTGTTTAAAGGCAGATCTTTAAGGGGCATTCTGAGCCTTGGCTCCTCCGACTTTAATTAAAAGCCCATTGTCCTTTGCTGGCACCTGCTTATGTCTTACACCAATCACAATCTGCCTTGCCAGCACTGGTGAGGTGAACCCAAGCTTTCCCAGAAGGCTGTGGGGCTGCCAAGGGAAATGGCAAGCTCGCTCTTGAGAATGTTTTAGCTCCCTGGCCCATGCAGACCCTCTCACTGATGCTGGCTGCCTTTCTGTTTATATTTGAAGCTGTTAGGTTAGAGATTGTAAAAATAAGCTTTGGAAAATGCCCAGGAAGCTTGCTTAGACATTAGCCATGGTGTCAGAGCCCTTAGGCAAGAGGTATGGAAAACAGAAAAAAAAACCAGGAGTCAGGCACTCACCTCTGAGAGGTATTTTAAATCAGACAAACATCCATCATTAAATGCTTAACTTGAGTTGCTAACCAGAAGTAAACCATTCACTGAGTGTCCCGTTCCTTCCCCCTTCACTGCCCCCATCCACACCCCCACACAGGCAGGTAACACAGTGAAGTCATCTGAGGAGAAAGAAGGGAAGGAAAAAAAAAACAGGCAAACTAACAGGTAAGTTAAAAAAGAATTTTAACAGACAAGTAAGATTCCTTTTACAGAAAAAGAAGGTCCTCCTCCAGTGAGCATCTGGATGGGGGGAGCTTCCTAAATATTCCCTGGAGCTGAGACTCCATGGAAGCCTGGGGACAGTTGACACCTGAGTTGGCTGGAGATGGAGATAAATCAATCAGCATGGTTGCAGACCTATGAATTAAAATTCATGGAGAGAATGAGAGCTGGGACTTTTGCAGGAATATAAGACATTTTTAAAATGCAACTATAAAAGCAAGTAAAATCAGCAAAAGAAAAAGAAAAAGAAGAAGAAAAAAGTCTTGGTTGTTGGCAGTATTTAAAACTCCTGACTTACCCACCTTTCCAAGAGTTATATCCTGGGCAGATTACTGGAATTCAAGTAATTCCATGGTGAAGTTTCTCAGCCATGAAGCCTTCTACACAACCACTGAACCATGGTCCCCCTTGAAGTTCCCCTGCCCCAAGCCATGTGTGATCAGCCACTTGAAGCGACTGCTATGAACCCAGCAGCCAGAGTCCAAGATCTATGGCTGGGTCTCTTGTTTCTGTTCTGCACATGCTGATCTGAGACTTCCAAAGACTCTTCCATTCCTTTCTTCAGTGTTGAGCTTGGAGCTCTTCCTCTGAGCTGAGCATCCTGTACCCCTCCCTGGATCTTGGATGTCTTTCCTAGACACGGAACATGGACTTTGAAAACCTGAAAAAGGCTCTGGCTGGTTTGTTTCTCAAACATACCCATGCCTGCTTTTTGCTCACTCCTCTTCTCCACACATGTCACTTATAGATTACTTACTGTGTACCATTTTCTGTCCTGGGCTTGTTTCATATAGTTCTTGATATAACTTTATAAGGTATGGCTTTTGCCAATGTGCCCACTTTATAGATAAGCAACTCAGCCCAGAAGTAAAGCTGAAGGCCTGTCAAGCTGGCAGCAGGCGCCTCTCTCGTTGGCCTCCAGGAGCATAGGTGTTGCCTAGTGTGGACCCTGCAATATGAAGAGGACTTCGGGGTGGTGAAAGCCAGTACTGCTGGAGATGTTTAGGAAGCAGAGTTCAGGTCTGTTTGGCTTTCTGGTATTTTCTAACTGCCTCTTTCACTCTGGTAAAGGGATTTACTTTTCTGTTGCATGCTAAAACCGTGATGAATGTAACTTATAGAAGAGTTCATTGGGGCTTATGGTTTCAGAGGGATGGGTCTATCCTGGTAGGGAGGAGACACAATTGTCAGGCATGGCGGCAGGAACTGAAGTCGAGGATTCGCATCTTGAATAGTAAGCATGAAGAAGAAAGAGCAAACTAGAAATAGCAAGAGTCTTTAAACTCTCAAAGGCAACCTCCTGGAACATAATTCCTAAGCAAGGCCATACCTTCTAAACCAAACCAAATAGTGCCACCAACTAGAGACCCAAGTACTTGAATGCCCAAGACTATGGGGGATCTCAATCAAACTACCACAGGAATATCTGTGCAGAGGAGACAGTCTGGAAAGAGCACAAGTGTTTCTTCATGTCAATCATAAGATTCTGGAATCTTCTATCCATGTGCCTCATCCCTCTCTCCCTCCATTCCTCCTACCCTTCCTTCATTCTTCCTTTCCTTTTTTTCTTTTGATTTATCCTTATCTAATGATAAATAAAAAATGGGATCTGGGGGCAGAAGCAGAGTTGACAAAGAAGAAAGCAGAGACAGAAAGCATGGCAGCTTCTGCCTCCTCCCCCACAATCCTGTGTCGTGTGTCATCACACAAATTCTCAGCTTCATCCCAAGAAGCATCCGATGCTCTCTTCTGAAACTCCACTATAACCTGCATCCTCAGGGGATCCCAGGGACCAGTTTACTTCTTTTAGGACCAAGGAGGCAGACGTGTCGATGCCCATTGGACTAGAATGCACATTGCTAGTAGAGGTTGGTATAGAATGGGGAGATGACGGAAACTGCATCACACTTTGAGAGCAGGCTAATATGGAAAACGATATTCCTCTCCACTCCACAGTCTGGCCTTTTGCAGAACCTGGTCAGTTACCAGGGAACAATGGGTGACTTCCTTGTTTCCCTGTTACATGTATAAGGGTGACTGGAGAGGCAAAGAGACACTCTTACAGGATACCTGATCCAGGATACGAAACTCATTATGGGCTCCTCCAAATGCCTGCCTCTCCATCTCTGTCTTCTCACTGTATATTTCCAGACTCAAACTCACACGTGGCTCTCTTCCCCTTGATGGAAATGTCTTCTCTACCTACTCTCTCAATTATTCAAGCCTTAGGCATCTTTCTTTAGAATGCTCCCTCAGTCCTACACATACCAGCCCCCAGTAGCCTCATCCTATGAGTTCTCATGGCAACCTGAATGTCTCCATGTCGTTTTCTGTGCCGTTGTTAGAATCATCTGCTCATCGGTTAGGCAGACGTGCGTTCCTGTCCATCTTCATTTTGTCCCTGACAGAACACTTTGCCTCTTGCATGTAGTCAATAAATGTTTGTTGATCACGTGAGTGACAGGACATTTAGGGATGCAAATGAGTTGAAAGCTAACATTGTAGGCACTTGCTCCGTCTCCTCACTAGCCATCTCTGAGCACTTACAATTCTCCACTCACATCTTCTGGCAAGCAAGAGTAACCTTCCTAACCTTTGGGCAAAACTGAGCAAATTTTAGTGGATTGTTAGTGATAGTAGACATCATATATGGAGTGGCTACCACACCCTCACTCTGTCCTAACCATACTGCTTAACTGCTTATTCTTCACAACAATTCTATAAGGCAACTATTCTCTTTTTATAGAGGAAGAAACAGAGAAATGAAGCAGACCATCAAGGACACACAGCCACTTAAGTGGAGCATTTGCTGCAAAACCCATCCTCTCAAGTGCCGAGAGCTGCTGCCTTCTGATGGAAAGTCAGAGGGGGTGGGAGAAGAATGACCTCAGGTCACAGGAAGTCATACCTATTCCTTTTTAATATCTGTTCATCTCGTGACTGAATTGTGTTATCTTAACTTACAGGACATGCTCTTGTGGATACACACACACACACACACACACACACACACATCTTTTTAACAGCAAGTGTTTTTATATTTTTCTGAAGTAACAGGGCTCTGGCTGTGAGTGAGTCAGAAGGCCGATGGAGACTATTAGACATCCTGATGAAGTGCAGAGTAACTTGGTCTTGAGATGATGCATAAATTCGTGTTGCCTGGAAAGGACAGAACAGTATGCTTTTCATTCCAGGACAAAAGAATGATGGCTTCCTTTAAGCTTCACCTGGAGGGGCGCAGCAGATCCTTGTGGGAGACGCTCAGCTATGATTTGGGAAGCAGTAGTCTTCTTAGATTAGTGAATCAGTGTGGGAGTCAACAACTTCTGTTGAGTTCTGTTTTAGCCTGTTCAGGTTACTCTAACAAAATATCATGAGCTAGGTAACTTAGTAAAACCAGAATTTTATGTCTCAACAGTCCAGAAGCTGGAAAGTCTGAAAGCAATGTGTTAGCAGAGTTGGTGTCTGATGAGGGCCAATTTCCTGAGTTACAGAAAAGGTTCTCTTGCCATGTCTGCCCTATGATAAAAGGACTGTGGAATTTTCACATGGCTTCTATAAGCACACTAACCCCATCTATGCAGACTCTACCTTCATGATTGAATCACTTTTCAAAGGCCCCATCTGCTATTGAGATAGCGGTAGCTATGTATTTAATGTAGGAGTGGGTGTGGTGGACAGACAAGCCATTCAGATGCTAGATCCGTACTCATTACACAGTAAAGACATGTGAAAAGGAAGAACTTCTAGAGGAAGCTTGGACACCTAGAAGCATCACTTAAAACAGTGAAAAATTAAATAGCAGCATAGCCAAGAATAACAGAATAGCCAAGATAAACCTACAAATACCAGTATCTCAAAAACTGTCCAAGCTGTCCCAAGAGAGTTGCATGGGGGCCTTGGTTTTCAGAGCCTGGAGGTCAATTGAGTACAGATTTTAAAGCAGAACTCCATGGGGATTTTTTTTAGCATCTTTACATATTTTTACTATTTCCATCTTCTCTATCATGAAAAAAAAAGATATTTATAGTTATCAGAACAAAGATATAGATGGAAATAACCCTAAGCTTTCCATTCAAAGCATATAGGATTCTGAGATCAGCTTTAATGGAGACAGGAAGAAACTTTTCTTCCTAGGTGTCTTTGGGGTGGAGTGGAGCCCATGTCATTAGGAATTTGCCTCAGAGATAAAGTAACAGAGTTTTAGTAAGCTGGCCGAATTTTAATGACTATACCTACGGGGGTGAGGGGATGGGGTGGCACAGACTTAGCCACGGGGCTTTTTAATGCACTTTAAGTAAAGCATAGTTATACCGGAGATACGAAAGAGAACCTCTCCAAAGAGATTTTTTTAAAACCTTAAGATTTGACCTGTGAAAATATAATGTAGAGATAATTTATAACTTCAGGAAAAATAAGTTGGGATCTGAGTGACTGTCCTTCCCACCAGCATGTCTCTGGGTGAATTTAGTTGCCACTCACTACCACTACCACCACCCCCCATTTCTTTTCAGCTTCCATTAGGGCTGATTTGTGTGTGTGAACTGTGTGTTTTGCTATGGTCCTACGCTTAATATTAAGTTTACAGAGTAAAGTAATGAGGCAAAAGATATTGATTGACACTAACCAGAACATAGACAAATATTCCAAAGAACAAGATGAGAACGTTTCCTGGTTTATTTTCTCCCAGAGAGCCACGGGTACTCTGAAATCAAGACGTGCCCTTTGTCCCTCTGTAGAAAAGCCCAGGTGGGCAGCCACCTTGACTAAGCCCCTGTGTCCGTAAGACCTGCAGTAGTGATAGCAGTCCTGGACACTCAGTCCTGCCCAGCAGGCTCAAATGAGGGCTTTCTCTTGGCAGTTTCACTACTTACAGCTCAAGTGTCACGCTGGAGGCTCTGGGCTGAGCTAAAAGATGGTGCTGAATAGAATCAGAACCCAGCAGCATTGGTTCAAGAAAGTGAGCCACAAAGCAGAGTGACTCAGGTCCCAAGTGGGTCCAGACTGTGTTCTGCAGCGCCCACCCAGTACGAGCAGGTTCTTAGACAGGACACAAGGGCTGTAGAGTAAGGTTGACAACACCCCAACACGGAAGGCCCCACATTCACACGTAAGAACCAAGCCTTCTTTAGGGTATCAAGGCTACTCTCAATAAGCAACTGCTGTCATAGCGGAAGTTCAGTCCTGGGGAAGATGACTCTCCAAATCAAAATGGCTTCGTCTTTGTCTTAAAATGCATTTCACACTCGAGATGAATGGGTGCGTAGTGTACTATGGAATTTCAAAGTGGAAACAACTTTTTCACATCCTTCAGCTCACTCAAGTGAAGTTTCTCCTCTAGAAACTTGAAAGTGGGTGAGATCAGTTAAAGATGACACACACAGAGCTGTTTTTTTAAATAATTTAATTATTAGACTCACGCCAAAAATTGAACGTGCATGAAATATTAAATATTCTTCTTAAAGCAATGTAGGCACAGAGAATCACACACAGGAGGACTGGGGCTGAGGAAAGGTTCTCCCGAAAGTGCCAGTGGTTTTGTTTGTTTGCTTGGAAAAACAAATGGCCACACCATCAGAGGTAAACAATGTTTTCTTCAGCTCCGTCTCCAGCGTCTCTACCATGTCTGGCCACCATCGGGAGAGTTAGTCTTGCTTCTGTTATAAGTGTCTGTGGCTGAGGGCCGCGTTGATTTGAGTCCTGGGGATCTAGGGATTCACTCTGGAAGGAGTCCAAATCTGCAACTGAAAGACATCAGAGGTTACAGGAGACTCCACTTGGGACCCACAAGGCAGATGACACTTTCTACCTCAGAATTAGGAAATAGAGCGACCTTGTGGTCAACCAGAGAGAAAATGCCCAAGCCCAGGAAGAGAGGAACACAGCAGCTATAGAGTGAAGTCATCAGTATTAAATCATGGGCACAAACATCCTAGGAGTGAAAATTTCCTTCACGGAACACTCTTAAGGGAGTGTCAAGTACATAAAGACATTCACTGTTACCAGAGAAAGGGATTCCCACTGATTTTTTTAAGTGGGTTCAGGCCTCAAAATGCAGACAGCCTTGTGTGCATCACAGACTCAGTATGTATCTTCCTTCAGAATGCTCAAGTCAAGAATTGGTCTCAGGCTGCATGGTAGCACACACCTTTAATCCTAGCACTCTGGAGGTGGAGGCAAGTGGATCTCTGAGTTTGAGGCCTGTCTGATCTACAAAGAGAGTTCCAGGAAAGCCAGGGCTACACAGAGAAAGCCTGTCTTCAGAAACCAAACACAAAACATGGTCTCAAGACTCTTTCTTGGGGTTCACTAGTGTGGGTAAGGAAGGGGTCTGGAAAAGGGGGCTGAAGAATGAAGAAGACCATCGACCCACCCACTATGCATGTCTGCTAATGCTACACAAAGGACTTTGCAAGAGCAGCTAGGTTTCTGGGAAAATCTTGCCAACTGTAGCTGGGCTTGCAGCTTAATTTTTTTTTCTGGTTGCCTAGCAACAGCAGGCCCTGTCTCCCCTTTTCTGATAAAAGCTTCTATATTGTACTTTAAGTGGGGAGATAAAGGGGTGCTTTGATTTGAAGAAAGAAACATACTTGCTACAAATCAGTTTCATGGCATTTCTCCCAATATCCAACCTCCCTGAGGTAGCAAAATTACAGCTGAAGCAACTCCTCGTTAAAGGCAAACAGATCTGCATGGGAGTGAGGGCAGGTCATCCTGAGGTCCACCTATTTCTATTTCAGTCACCAAAAAGAAACCATTATCACCTCTGCCACATTTCTTCTAAGCTACCATTATTTAGACAGATGGGTACATCTCCATTCTAATGATAAAATGCTTCTAACCTTTCCCTCCAGACAGGAATTTTGGCTGCTAGGGAGTACAGTACGGATGGCTTGGTAAAAATGAAGGGCAAAATGTCCCCATGGAGGCTCCATCTTTTTGCTACCCCTCAGGTCCTTTCTTTTTTCCAATAAGAGATGGTGCTGATTGGGGAGCAGCAATAGGGCCTTAGGAAGTAGAGTCAGATCACGTGACTCTGAAGCAAAAGAGGCCACTGAGGGCAGAGTGAGGAGGCAAGGCTGCCTGCTTCAGCTTGCTCAAAGGCACAAGCCAAGGCTGACTTCTATACTTCTATTTTCCTCCTCCTCCTCCTCTCCTCCTCCTCTCATCTTCCTCCTCCTCCCTCTCCTCCTCTTCCTCTTCCTCTTCTCCTACCCTGGGATAACCAAGGAAGACCTTGAATTTCCAATTCTCCTGACTCTACTTTCTGAGTTGTGGAATTACAGATACGAGCAACCATGCTCAGTTTATGTGGCGCTGTGGATCAACTCATGGTCTTTCTGGATATATGCAAGACGGGCAGTCTACAAATTGAGCTACACCACCAACCCAGGAAGAAAATCTCTTACGCTGGGGCAATGTGACTTTAAGTGTTGTATCTCAAACCCAAGGAATGTATTACTTAAAGGCTGTTGAAGATGCCTCTGAGCATGAGCCATCATATCTGTCAGTATCTTCTTGCCACCAGCCCAAAAACTGTACCATCTTTTACGTTCACCATCTCTTTGCAACCCAAAATGTAACCCACAGTTTGCAAGTTGGGAAACTAAGGCTCTGGCTAGTTCAACTTTTTGCCCAGCATTACACAGCTGGAAGTACATCAGCTTAGAGGACTGAGGCTCCAGAAAGACACCTCCCTCCTCAGGTCTCATGACCTCACTTCTTGGTGAGCTGGAAGTGACTTACAAGATCCTACATGTCTAACATCTTCTCTCCACTCATCCTCCTAAAAGATAGCAAGAAAAAAAAAAGATGTACTAAGCCCCCTTAAACCAACAGGGCAATAATTACAGACCTAGCAACCTTCCCGACACAGTCAGACAAATGCAAAGATCCCAAGCAGTGATTTCAAATCAACCCAGGCAAGACTACAAATCAACCCAAAGCGCTTCCCCATCCCATTTTACCACTTTAAGAGACAGGGTATATTTGTCTGTGGACATGATGCTGTTCACGCGATCCTAATTCTCTCCCCAGCTGTTGGAACAGCTGATGTTGATACAAAACAACTTCAAAGGAAAAAAAATCTCAACACTTTCATCTAGCAAATACTGGCAGATTGAGCAGGTCACCTATGCTGCAGCAGCTCTGCCCCCTTGCCAATGGACAGACCAGCTGGGACACACAAACCATTACACTGAGAATGGACAAAAAAATCACCCATGGAAAAAGGCAGTTAGGAGCTGATTTCTGAAATCTGACAGCTCTGGGCACACTCCTGTAATCCATGAAGCTCCTAGCTTCTGTGATGAAGCAGAGTCCAAAATGCCCAGGGGTCTGGCAATCTGGGATGTCTCATTAATGGCTTCAGGAGCAAAGCAAAAAGCAAGCCAAAGAACCAAGTATGTATTGGGAAAAAAAAACCTCTCTGATCTTCAAATGATTGGCTGTAGTTCCAGAAGACAGAGACACAATAATGGTCGTGGGACAGGAGAGGTGTGTGCACACACTTGTACAGGAGAGTGTGTGTGTGCGCACACTTGCACAGCAGTGTGTACATGTGCACACACTTGCACATGTATAGTAGAGAGCAAGGCTTTAATCAGAATATTTGGAATGAGGATGAAAACATAAGAGAACACTATTTCTGCCAGGATGTTGAGCCCTAAGGTGACTGGCCATCCCAGCTGGATGCTGTGTCGTCCTGTGACGCGGGGAATGCTGTGTGGCCCTGCGTCACTCAGAGGGAACTCATTTCCTGTTCCCTGCTCTTTCTTCATTTCTACCTGAACCATGTAGGCAAGGTCAGTCAGTCTGATTTTGAACTAGAAGCCATTCTGTGATGTCTGATCTATTACTCTCTATTTCTGCCCCCTGAGAGAACTCTAGAAGAGCAACTGTTTCCGTATTTTTTTTTACCCCAAAGAATATGATCGCCACACCGAACCTAAAACTAAAAGTCTATTTCTTCAAATGGAACCTCGCTGGTTCAGAAAGCAGAATTCTTGGGGAGTTAAAATGAAATTATCCAGTTTCTTTGGTGACCAAAATGCCTGATAACTCATGAAAAGAAAAATAAAACTTCCTTATTTTTTTAATAAACAAAGAAATATTAATGGGACCAGGAGCTGGTGAACTAAAAGGCAGACACGATTCTATTGAGATACAATTTCAAAACTGCAACACTCTCCCTTTTGACAGAATAATTTGAACCTCACCACATCTCTGGAAGCAGAACAGAGTACAGATTACTAAACCTAAAATAGAGACAAATAAACTGAAACACATTTAAAAACCCAAAAGTCTGGCTGAACCAAGTGGAAAACGAGAAATTTAGTTCAGGGCCTTTTCTGCTTCAAGACTGGGCTACCAGCTGCACACTAAAACCTCAACTTCCAAAAGAAAGATCCACAGTCACATTGTGAGGGCCACTGTGAGTCCAGGCTAGCTCCTTAATGCAGCTTAAAATGGAAGAGATTTTCTCAATCTGACTGGTATCATTTCTTTCTCATGTAGACGTTGGGTACAAAAGAACACGCTCCTTGCTAAGGGACATGCATGCACAACCTGAGATGGTCCTCTCTGTGACAGCCCGCCTGTTGACACTGGCATATACTGCTTTCATCCTTTCCTCTGTTCCCTAACTCTCCAGTTTCGAACAAACACTGAAGACATTTGGCCTTCCACTGTATCACCATAATTAGTATCATTTTGAGCCAACTTGATAATTAGCTATTTTCGTGACCAGCTTACAAACGGTTTAGAAGACATCATCGTATTCTATCTACGACGAACAAAGTGACTCATAAACTGTGGAGTGATTCACTGCTACACCATGGGGTGATATGTCGCCCTGGGCAAGTCATGAAGGATTGGGCTGGAATTATGAAATTCTCTTACGTTTCTGTTTGGGTTCAGCGACTTTACAAACAACATTCTAGAGGCAAGACAAAACAAAAGAATGCACAATGCAATCAAATCCATTACTTGAAGTTGCGTTTAAATTACTGTTTATAAGGGAGTCATCTTTTTTTCCACTTGTCTGTCTTCAGCCTTCTCAACAACACATGTTTGAACAGAGCCGACACATTATCCTTAAAGGGCTGGGACACTAACTGGTACCATTCATAGCTACAATCTACACTTGATCTCTGCTCTTGTGACCAGCAAATATAAGAGTCGCTTGTTAACAAGACAAGGCTCGTCTCTAATTTGAAGACATTTAGTTAACATATTCTTTACCATTTCCTGAATTTTCTGTATATGAAAACATTTTATTTATTTACATATTTATTTTCTTGTGTGTGTGTGTGTGTGTGTGTGTGTGTGTGTGTTTCAGATAGAGTCTCACTATGTAGTTCAGGCTGACCTTGAACTCATGATCCTCTTGTCTCTACCTTACCAATGCTAAGATTACTAGTATGTGCTGCCACATCCTTCAGGAAAAGCCACTTGACGTCATGACCATTTTGAAATGAAAGTTTAACATTAAAAACACTATAACTTTCATCATAGGCATCAGTGTCAAGGTCTGAATGAACCCAGCAGCATTAGCAACTGCCGAGGACCCAGACGCCCAGGGGTGCACTGAGCATGTGTAGTCTACCGTTGACATCATTGATGATGCACTGTTTAACCCTTCTTACCCCACACAACAGAACTCCATGAGCCATGGCTCTGCTCTTGTTTATTTTAATCAAGCTTTCTGACTTGTGTGTCTTACTACTACTATGTCCCTCATGTATGTCCCCAAACTCAAAAGTCACACTTTTCTAGAATAACTTCTTCTCCAAGAGACGACTTTATCATTAATGTTCCAATTCTCCAGAATCATTTGTAGCCCCATTTAGTCACTGATTCATGCTTATGCTCTGAAACATTTAAAAAATCATTTTCTGATGGCATCACTGGCAATCATTATTTTTTTCTCAGGAGCATTAATGCACAACATTTTCCCTCTAATGGAAAACATTTATTGTACAGAGCTTGAGGTATCTTCAGAGCAAAGGAAAAACTGGTCTTTGTCCCTAATTTTGCTCAATTCAATTTTCCATAGTGAGCCACAAAACAGGATGTGGGCTTCTGATGTGAAAAGCAATCTAGAGTTGACAGCTGAGACAAACAAAAAAATTCTAAATTAGTGTTGTGACTCTCTTTTCCTCTAGTCCTTGTGTCCCAATACTGCACCTAGAATAAAGTAATGAGAGAAGGAGAAAGGGAGGGAGAAAGGAAAGGAGGGAAGGAAAAAGGGAAGGAGGGAAAAGGGAAGGAGGGAAAGAGGAAGAGAGGGAGGGAGGGAAAAGGGAAGAGTAAAGAAGTGAATGTATGTGGTATGAGCATATTGAAATTATAAAGAAAGTAAATTGTGTGACAATGGCTCTTAACGTTGTGACTGAAAACTGGACCTTGGTATTTTTAATGTTCTTGAGATAGTCAACATCAGCAATGTAATCAATGCCAACTCAGGGAGTCTCTTCTCACAGTGTCCCAGACAGTATTTTGTTCCGTGAAACAAATGCAGGTAGGGCACTAGAGAACTATACATCCATTATAGACTATGCAGAGAAAACAAATGAGCAAGATGCCAGAATATACCCTGGGTGAGAGGGTGGAAGTAGGTAAGGTCTCCTAAATCCAGAAGCTCAGAGCTACAGTGGAACAACGCCAGACTCATTAGTGGTTGCTGAAAACTATGAAGAGAGAAGCTTTGCAAGAAACTCCACAATGGTTAGTTAGGTCAGGCTGGCAGTGTACCAGGGCTCAAGCCTGCATCAAACTCATGGGAGGAAGCAGACACTCTGCGCTCCATGATGGGATGAGAAAGAAATGCACAGCTCCATCCATAGAGATGCTTCCATATAGGATAGAGGCCTGCATTCCATCAAAAGTCTATACTCAGCCAAAGGAACTACATACAGCTGTAGAATAGGAAAAATGGTACCACAGGGATATAATCAGTAAGCTCTGGAATGGAGATTTTTTTTTAACCCAGGAAATTCAAATTGCCCTTTTCAACAAAGAAATTGAATATTAAAAGTGTGCATTAAAAAAGAGAGGCAAATGAACTTTAGAGCTAAATAGTCTTAAGGAATAAGTCAATTAAAGGCAATATATGAAATTATTTGGACTTTATTTTCACAAAACAATCATCAAGGGTATTTATAAGATGATCATTGTTAATCACACACCAACAACTTGATTTTAAGTAACAATTGTCCATATTGTTTTGGGTGCAATAATGACATTACAGAGATGAAAAACTGGATTCTTTCAGAAAACAATGATGAAATACTTTTCCAATAAAATGGTAAGGAGTCTTGGATATGTTTAAGATAACTCAACTGGAAAGAGAAGTGGGAATAGACCCAAGGGCAACTGTGGGCTGCTAAGAGTTAAAGCTGGCTATGGATACATGGAATTCATCAAACGGCCTTTGTGTATGTTTGAAAATTGCCATGACTACTCTTAAAAGTCAATAGCCTTTCATATATTTGGATGCTAATATTATAAAAGGTCCTCTGTTCCGACAATATAGCTTTTATATATGTGATATAAATGGGGCACTGTGGTGGTGCATTAGGAGCCTTCCTGTATGCAAGCATGTTTACATCAATTTTAGTGTAACGGGATAACAAGTCATTGGCAGATTCATATATGGGTTTCCATGTGCTTTAGAAAGATGTAAAAAATTGCCCATAAAATGCATGAGGTTAATTTGCATTTATATGTCCCTATAAAAACTGATACTGATTCCAAAATGGTCTTTGTTTTTGCCTAGAAAGCCAATAACATCTCTTAGGTGAATTCTAATCCAGAAAGCATCTCATTTGATATCCCGAGTCTGTCAACCTTTGGCAATGAATAAGGAGAGGTTCTTCTGAAATTTGGATTTCTAATCTTTGCCCTTTCTAGATTGAATTCATTTGAAACTAACATGCTTAAGACACAGGAAATAACGTAGTTCATCTAACCTGATAATATCAAAGTAAATTTCCAGTTATAGTAAGAACAGATGTCAATACATTATCAGATGAATGCATGCATTAGTGAATATCTAGTTCAAAACTTGGAATTACCTTGATCAGACTCACCTGGAAGCCAGCCACTTGGAATTCCAATGATTTTATCAGGAAGAAGATTAGCAAGAGATAGAGTAAGGGGGCAGGGCATGTGGGGAGGAAGGAAGGGCAGGGGTGAAGTATGACATGGATATGCAAATGCTACAGTGAAGTCCATTACCTTGTATGCTTCCTGAAAAATAAACAGGAGGGACTATAAGTGAGTAGCACTTGTGTGTGTGTGTGTGTGTGTGTGTGTGTGTGTGTGTGTGTATGTGTGTGTATGTTGAACTAGTGGACGGAGACATAAAGACAAACACAAAAATAAAGCTGCTTCTGTTACCCAGAAGTCAATGTTCAGCATGAGTCTTGATACATATAAGAAAGAGTGTGGTTCTAAAGATAGTTCAAAGAGACAGTGGTATTGATGATAAGGTTGGCTCTAAGAACAAAGAATTGTCATTGTAAAGAAAACAGAAGGGACTAGAGAGATGGCTCAACAGTTAGGAGCACTGACTGCTCTTCCCAGAGGTCCTGAGTTCAATTCCCAGCAACCACATGGTGGCTCACAACCATCTGTAATGGGATCTGATGCCCTCTTCCGGTGTATCTGAAGACAGCTGTGGTGTACTCATACACATAAAATAAATAAATAATTCAAAAGTAAATAGGATAAATCAGGGAAAACAACTTAAAAATTAAAATGCAGTTAGTTTGGTCACCTTGGCAGAATCACAGTGTAAGGGAAGGGAAGGCAGAGCTGTAGGTTGGGATCTGGCTTGGTGGCAGACACTCGCCAGCATACACAGGAAAGGTAGAATTTCTCTGCAGGCCTTCTGCCATTAAGTCACTAATATCATCTGACCTATGATGAGCATCGCAATACCTATGTAGAACCTCCATCCACTCATGGGTACTTGGGTACCTGGAGTCACAGCAGCCCTCAACCTCCTCCCATGATGACACATGGGATAATGTTCAGCCACAGGGCGCACACCCATATATTTACTCAAATTATAAATAGGCTGTAAATCATTAGGAATCTGGGGCTATCACTCTCTTCTGTCCATGAGAAAAAAAGCCAGAAAACCAAAAATGGAGAAAATGGTTACTACAAAGAACACCTTGAACATTCTTTAACTTATAATGACATATCAGCCTTCAGTAGTTTACAGATGTCAGTGGGATCTCTGTTTTCCTATTTGGGCTGCTTCTCGAAACCAAGCAAAACAGGTGCACAGGACAAAGTTCTTTAATTAAAAATGTCTCAGGTTTCTTACAAAACCAGCCTTTACTATTTTTCATTATTTTAGCTGGAAAAGGTTCAACTTTCTGTTTCGTTTTTTAAAGGGATTTCAAGATGATATATGAATGTAAATATCCAGACTTGTGGAAAACCATTAAAGAATACAACCAACATAAAATATTGACTTCTTATCCATGCCAGACACAGTTCTACATACTTTGCACATGTCTCTCAATCAATTCAACTGCCATAATCCAAAATGGCAGCTACCACGCGAACTACTACTGAAGGGAGAACCAAAAGTAAAGCCAGAGACCAATCTAAGGCGCATGAAATGCTGAAGAAAACATCCAAAACCCATGATTAGCAAGCATCTTTAAAGAAATACTGGAGGCACTCCAAATATAAAGCTAGAGTCTATTAAATAGTAACGGTAAGAAAATTGAGGGATATTTCTCAGAAATAAAATAATGATAGCTGAGTTGAAAAACCTTAATGGGGGCCGGAGAGATGGTTCTGTGAATGAAGTGATCATGTAAAGCCTGACGAGCTGAGTGCCGATCCTTAGAGCTGACGTGAACGCTAGATACAACAGTGCACATGGGCCTGGCCCTAGTGCTCTTACGGAGATATCGGAGGCAAAGACCAGAGTCTTTAGAAGCTTGCAGACCAGCTAGCCTGGTGTGTACAGGGATGAGGACAAGAAAGATTCTGCGTCAAACCAGATAGAAGATGAGGCCCAACACCTGAGTTATCCTCCGACCTCTGCATGTGGGTCGTGTGGACGCATACATGTGTGTGTGTGCACCCACACACACATCATATGCACACATGCAAAAATGTTTTTAAAAGTCGATGGGATGGAACAATAGCAGAGTTAAGATTTAAAGAAATATTAAAAAATGGAAAAGGGAGAAAAACAATAAAAAAGAGAATTGGAGAAATCCAACGTCCACAGAAAAGCACTTCCAGTGATGTAAGTAAAGAGAAGCAGTATCTAAAAAGGAGAAGAAGAAAAAGGAGGAGGAGGAAGATAAAAAAGACCATTTCCCAGAACAGAAGGAAACACGTCTCTGAGTGAAAAGGGCCCAATGAATAACTCATAAAAATTATTGAGCAGATGATCTTACAAACAGCTATCATAAAACTTACACAAATGAGGACAAGATGGTTCTAAAAGTCTCTAGAGCTGAGCAGGCCCCAAAGGAAAGCTCAGGAGCCAGACAGGTCAAACTTGTCAGCAGGCATCAGAGGACGTGGAAAAACCAATCCTCCCAAACCCAACAAGTGGTGATCCTGGGTGAACTGTTAAATACTAAATGTCACAGTGGCAAAAATAATGTGCTAAAATATTTCAATTTATTTTCACTACATCTTTTCTTAGGAAATACATCACTCCAGCAAGCAGCTCCTCCATCAATATGTGTATGTACATAATACACACACACAAACACACAAAAACACACACACACACAAACACACAACATACTCACATGTACACAAAATCACATACACACAACATGTATACACACGTGCACATGTACACACACACACAAGCCTATATGTGTTCTTATAAAGGCATATATTAGAGAGAAGGAAGCTGGTTGCTGCGTTCACGTTTCCACACAGGAGCATAGCTATGAAGGGACAAGTGAGAGAGAACACAAGTCCATACTGGTGCGGAAGGACAAAGGAACCATCGCACAAAATTTAAGACTGGCAGAGTAAAGAAAAGAAAGAAGGGAAGGAGAGAGGGAGGAAGAGAATGGTCTCTTTCGATCTTAAAAGGGTCTACATGTAACTGTAAAAAGATTTTCTTTGAACGTCACTTCTCTGAGAATAAAAATGCAGTGAGCCAATTTGAAAGGAATTTCTAAGAGTGGATCTTTTGAAATTCTAGAATGTAGGAGTTAAAAAGCAACAATAGCATAAACACAGAAGTCACAGGAGGTGAGCCGTGAAAAGCTACTGACCATGCAAGGTTACTGTCTCTCAGTGGTGACCAGACAGAATGGATGGAAAGAACGTCTCACCATTGTGATAAGCTTTATGCCTACAGAACCGCAGCATCCTAATGATGCTGAGCCCTGAGGAGGACCAGAAGCACTGGGAGTCACAGGCACCAATAGCAATAGTATACTACACAACTGTAGAAAAGAACAAAACAAAACAACAGTCTGGCAAAGCTAAGGACCCCTCCCCACCTTGGAGTGTTATATTCTAAGTAAACTCTCATTCATGTGCACAAGGACTGAATTACTGATCATAGTTTGTAATGGAAAAGCATAGGAAACATGCTACTTCCTCAGTAAGGTAAGGAATACACTGTCCTCCTTCATAAATTGGAATAGGATGTATCACACACATGAAGCAGAAAAGCAAGCTATAGAAAGACATGTACATAACAGTCACACGGACAGATACTAAACATTTGTAAGGAATTCTAACTATGGGAACTGATACTGATTGACATATGAGCTATGGATACACATCCGTGACTAGGGAAGAGAGTGAAAACATCGTGTAGTGATGCTATTCACCACAGTTAGGGTGTTGGTCAGCTCTGAAGAGGAAACTGAGAGTCACAGGAGGGCAACAGCTTTCTCTGTAAGTCAGCATTCCCTGGGAAGAAAACACAGTGACCTGAGGCTAACATGGCCAAATGGTGCTAAGCGCTCACTGTGTGGCCAGCCATTCTCTACATTCGCAACTTCCATGATTAAACTTTCTATACTAATTAATGCATCAAACACACAGGAAGGAACTGCTGTTGCAATGTACTGTTTACTTCAATAGCTTATTTTTAATAACTGGAAAAATGCACACATGGTATTTGTGAAACTACTGGAAATTTAATCATACAGCTGTCATATGTTGATATGGAATTGCTGTCAATTTTTCCCCTAGGTGTGGCAATGATGGTGTTAAAAACATTTGCATCAGAGATTCCTTTAGGGGAATATTCCTTTAGTGTGGTGAATATCCAAAATATAAAGCCCTGTGATGCTGTATTTTAATTGTTTAAGCTATATGAAGCAGTTCTAGTATTGAGATGTTTCTATTTGATGCTCAGAAGTTACTCTGAGGTATGAACATGTGTCTTAATGAAACTACCTAGGTTAACCTTATTTAATCCACATTTAAAGCATTTGTTATAAATTGAAGATAATTCTACGTTATATTTTATTTGCAACAATCATATGTGCAAATAATCATTATTAGGTGAATAAAATAAAATGTATTTTTAAAAAGGGTGCCTTATCTAGTAGAGATATTATTAAAATGTTCAGGGCTTAATATACACATATGCAAATGTTTACAATTTACATTAAATACAGAATTGAGGGAGGTGGGAATCTGGATGAAATGTGACTACACATAACTTTGTGATGGTATATGAAGAATTACTACACTCCTTTGTTAATCTTGTGTCTCTTTGAAACTGTTCACAACATAGGTAGATATGGGGTGTGTTCATCCAAAATAAAGCAGAACAATCAAATCCTGGCATGACTGGGAAGAGGGAAGGATAACTCAAGAAATGCTGGATGAAGTATCACACAGCTATAGGCGGTACCGTCATGGTACCAGATCTTTCTATGGCTCCAGGGAGTTCCCAAGCACAACAACAACAGAGCAGGCATTCTGGAAACTGCCAGCAGCTTGACACTACCCATGCTGAAAGAGTTATGCTTCTCATTTTGCTGAGAGAAGAAGAATCATTTCTATGCCCGCTGAATAAGGCAGGAAGTCAACCTAGGAATTTTAATGCTGCATTACTGCTTACTGCTTCAGTAGAGGGGAAAGCAGCTGCTAAACTATCCTGCATACCAGACTTGGTATTTCCCTTTAATCCAGAAGAAGGCAAGCAATTTAGTCAAACACACCCAAGCTAATTAGTTCTACCTGCTTCGTTGTAATTATGCTATTACCAGATTTTTAAAAATGAAATCCAATTCTTTGTTTTCACTGCCCATGAATGAGGATTTTCCCCCATCTTGATTAACTACAAAATGATGGATGTTGGAGAATTTGCAGGCCCATTTTTTTGGAAAAATTGGCAATTTTTTTTTGTGCAATATATTATTTTTTTGTTTTATAGTTTTTAATGAGAAACATTAACTCGGTAATTCTCATTTGTTTAAAATGACATTTGCTAAGAAGTCAAATCCTAAAGTATCATTTCTAATTACGGCCTTATGTTTATGTCCCTCAAAAAGATTATAACTTTAAAAGCACAGTGTAATATACAGCAGGCGTGTACGGTTTGAGCAAGGTCTACACCTTGATTTTCTCCAAGCTTGTTATCACTGCAAAGATCACTATGCTTTCAAACATTAACATGAAAATACTTTAGGAGTTACAGAATTACAAAGTAGGAAGTTTATAGGAAAGTGGGAAACATTAAGATTTTTTTAAAATTATTGAAACAGCAATCAAAAGCAAGCCAGGTGATGTGGTACATACCTATAACTCCAACACTTTGGGGACAGAAGCAGAACTACTATTCAGTTAAAGAATAAACTTTACACAGTGAGGAGGAAGGGAGAGAGAGAGGAAGGAGAAGGAATGGGGAGGAGGAGGGGGAGAGGGGGAGGGAGAGATAAACAGAGAGAGAGAGAGAGAGAGAGAGAGAGAGAGAGAGAGAGAGAGAGAGAGAGAGAGAGAGAGAATGAATGACTATGTCTTTGGAAACATCTCTCTCAAGAGAATTGACTCAAGGTTCTCTTATAAATAAGCACAGATGAAATGGAGCCGTGTACCTGTTGGTATTTGTATTTCCTGACCTATGACCCAAGACCAGAGCTGAAGGAAAGCCAGCTAGCAGCCTTTGCTTATCCAGGTGACGAAAGATCCAAGGTTGTATAGTAACTCCCTCTTTTGACACAGATCTGTTTCTTTGACAAACAGTTCTGCTCCAGAAACAACACCCATCTGGACAGACAATTTTAAGACACAAGAGTAGAAGCCGTGTTTGGTAGCCTCAGGTACTCCCTTAATGCCTGGCAATCCCGGCTGCTATGCTGAGGGCCTTCAAGCTTGTGGCCATGGAGTTGCCTGTCCCTTTGTAGGATAACAAGGTAGAAATACAGCTAAGTTCAATAGGTGGGCCACCCTGCTCAGTGGCTAATGAACACTGCTCTCTGATACACAGCATCAAAAACTCTCCAGAACAGAATAGTTTCCAGATGTGGTGACCAAGACAGGTTCTGGGGCAGAAGAAGGCATCTGAACTGAACCTCAAACACTGACAAAGATGTCAACAGCCTTTCAAGGAAGGTCATTCCAGTGAAGTGTGTAGCCATTGTGATGGGGAAATGCTAGATATCATGAGGTGTCCTGTTTGTGTGAAATGCAGGGGACTAAAGAGGAAAAGAACTGAAAAATCAGGGTCCACAATAGGAGATAAGGGAAGTTTTAACTTCAGAAGGTTTTATAAAGCTTGGTGAATCTTAGTGATCAAGTCTCCTTTATGGTTCCACATCAACCTGCATTGCTGGCTTCCCTTCCCATACCACCCTGACATAAGAGGCTCACTCAAGAACAGGGTGAGAAGGGGGCTGTGTTCTGCCATTCTTTACCTGACCTTAAGGAACCTGCATTAGTCAGACAAATCCTTGCCTCATTTAATGAACAAAGCAATTGTTTGTGATCAGAGGGTATTTCAGAATGAAGACTAATTTGAGCATCTCATTCATCTTTCTATAAACATTGAGTTCCTACTGGGTACCCGTCAATGGGCTAGGCAACACTGAGTCCCTACTGTGTGCCCTTAGTGGGCTGGGCATTAGGAACCAAGGTGAAATAGATCTGTGCTTAGTACCCAGCAGACTTAACAGTGTAGCATTTACATTCAAAACCTCCCCATGTTTTCTTTATGTTAAATGGGCACCTACCCCCATAGTAATTCTACTCTTGGGCACTTTACTCTGTAAAATAAAGAAACCTGTCACAGGCCCATGCATCAACGTGGATACATCTCAAAAATAACATTACTGGCAAAAACAAACCAGGCACACAAAAGGCTATGGGGCTGACTGATTCCATTACATTCTAGAAAAGCAAAATTGGCCTGTGGTGACGGGAAGCATAGGTGTGGTCTCCGCTGGTCTGAGGCTTGACTGAAAAAGTGCCTAAGTGGACTCTCCAGGTTGACAGAAATGTTTTGTACCTTGCTGTTCTTTCTATAAAATTCGATAGTCAAGTTAATGGCTAAGAATTTTACTAAATGTAATTTATACCTTGGCATATTGATATGCTACATAAAGCACCACACTGTCTGGAGGGGAATACAGAGGGAACGTTGTGGAAGGGAACCAAAGTTTCTGTTTGCTTCCACAGAGCCACGTGTGAGGGACTCCTGACCCTAGCCAAGGATGTCTGGGGAGGCCCTTAGAAGAAAATGGCCCAGAGTAACTCTGAAGGAGGAGGAGGGGAGGGATGATGGGGTCGAAGTATAAGGTAGTGGGGATACTGATGACAGAGGAAATTGATGAGCCATGGGTACCAGCCTGCTTCAGAAAGGAACCAAAACAACTTGACTGGCTAGTTCCTTTACCATCTTTACCATCAGGTAAAAAAGACCGAAATCCTATGAGGCCAGGTGACTAGAAGCTGGATCTTGCCTCTAGGGCACACATAACCTCCTGTGCTTCCTCAAGGTGACCAACGTCCACATGCAGAAGGCCTCCAGGAGCCATTACTTCTTACATCTGACACAGGCAAATCCTAAGAGGACAGAGCACTAGCCCTTGACCACATTCTCAGTGTGGGCTAGGGTTGTCCTTGTGTATCGGGCTGTTGTAAACAAAACCCTGTCTGAAGTTCATTGTGCCTTGTTTGGGTTGCAAAACACAACCCCTGTAGCAAATTATGCTGAGATATGTCATTTGGATTTCAAGTGTTCCCAGGGCGAGTGGGGGAATTGTATCTGAAGGGTGTGCCACATGCGAGGAGTTGATTTCAACATTCAATGACATCAGTATTTCCAGAAGATGTCTTTAAAAAAAAAAAAAACCAACCCAACTGTCCTGAAAGATGCCAGGCTCTGGAGGAAGATGCAATGGTTAGATACTGCTTGGGAATTGGCACTTTGGGACAGTCACAGAGCGTGTGAATAAATACAACAGCAGTGTACAAAACCCTCCTGTCATCCCCTCAACAGCATTTCCCAATATTGCCATGGGAACGTAAAAAGAAAATCACATAATACCTAAGACCAGTCAACCAGTCAAGTTGTGGAACATTAGCGAAGATGTAATGGCATTATCCCAAATGGGGCATAAGAGGCACTTCCCATCACCAGAGAGCACTGTGGAAGCAGGCCAATGGCTCAAGTAACCAGATGCATCTCCTAAAATCTCAGGCCTCTTTCACCACAGAAATAACCTCACCAGTGATATTTACTGAATCCTAAGAATTTTACATGCATTGCCTTATGTAATCCTTATGCCACCCACAAAGCAGATATTATCAGGAGTGTGAGAAATCTGAGAAACACCAAATAATTTTAAACACCCATTTAAAATTTCATAGATAAGTGACTGAGCTGGAATCTGAACCCAGGCGTAAGTCCCAGACCTTAATCACCATGACAGCGCGTCCCCTCCACTGCCTAACACAAATCAAGTTCTTCCTCCCACACATTCACTTGCTCATCCACTCATGTGTCCTTCCTTCTGAATCAGCAAGACACCAATACATGCACGTAAGCATCACTACACTGAAAAGGGCGGTCAGTTTATTCTTGCTCAAACTTGATTGCAGGCATTGGCAGCATCTGTCGTTTTCTTAACAATCTCCCGATGGTGGAGAAAAATCACCTTACCTGCTCTCCTTCTGGGGACATGTCAGGTCTGATTAAGTTTGTCAACATTCTGGTCCAAAATGGTTTCAACCTGACCAGGTTGGTTTGGTTTGGTTTGGTTTGGTTTGGTTTGGTTTGGTTTGGTTTAGATCTGGGCTAGCGCTGATGCAGCCATTTAGCCAAACCCTCTGTAAAACACTTCTGGAATTTTTCTGAACCATATACGTAATCAAGTTAAGCAATGACCTCATAATCTTGAAAATAACCATCCCAGAAGTAGTCTGTCTGTCTGATGAAACAGATGCTCTACGATGAGCACACTTTGATTTATAATTTAAAAAAAATGAATTTAATCCTGGCCCCATCCTGTCAGTAAGATAACAAGATAGCTACTGGGTCTTTTAAGTTGTAGGAAGAGATTGACTCTGGAATATCTATCTATCCTATATCCTTATCCAAATACCTACATCTATCACCTGACACATACAAAGATGAAATATTTTAATTTACTGGCAGAAGCATTTGAAAAAGATAATCCTTCTATATTTTACCAAGAATCATAGAAACTACCATAATGCAATAACTTCTGCAACTTGACTACTTAACAATGTGTTATGTGTTTGATTGTTGTTATTATAGTGTATGTATGGACGCTTGATGCCACGAGGGGAGGTGCATGCCACAGCATGCGTGTGTAGAGGTCAGAGGACATTTGTAGAATTTTTTTCTCTCCTCTCACCTTTCTGTGTGTTCCTTGGATTGAGCAAAATAAACACTTTTACCTACTGAGCCATCTTGTCCACCAAAAACTGGCTACTTTTAATGTGACTTTTCCCAGTAGTGTTTGCTCTCAGCTAAGACAATGGAAATTTCAGGTATTTCCTTCTTGTTCATGAAAGTAACTGACTCAAAGCCAGCTCAGAACAGAGCAACTCACAAAAGTCAGTCTGCATTTCCACAGTGCTTTACCTCAGTCGGAGCATAATCTAAGTTTAAAAACAAAAGCAGGCTCTGGAGATGGCTCAGTAATATTGCTGAAGCTCTGTCAGAGCTCTGCAGTTTAGCACCTAGCATCCATACTTGGTGATTCCATGGGCAACACACACACACACACACACACACACACACACACACACACACACAGAGTCTTAGTTAAGTTTTACTTTAATATCATAGTCTACCATCAAAGGAAATCAGGACAGAAACTCAAACATGTTAAGAGCCACAAGCAGGTACTGACACAGAAACCATGGAGGGGTGCTGCTTATTGGCTTGCTCCTCATGGCTTGCTTGAGCTCGCTTGCTCATAGCATACAGGACCACCAGCCCAGGGACGGTCCGACTCATATTAGACTGGGCTTTCCTGCTTCAATCACCAAGCAAGAAAGTACACTACAGACTTGTTCACAGGCCAATCTTGTGGAAGCATTTTCTCACTTATGAGTCCCTCTTCTTAAGGATTCTATCATGTGTCAAACGGATGTAAAACTAACCTCCACATATATCAATACACATAAGTAAATGATAAATCTTAAAACCAAAAACAACAAATGTACAAACATAACTGTGTAGGTAGCTGTGATGGTTTATATATGCTCAGCCCAGGGAGTGGTAGGATTAGAAGGTGTGGTCTTGTTGGAATAGTGTGTCACTGTGAGTGGTGAGCTTTAAGACCCTCATTCTAGCTTCCTGGAAGTCAGTATTCTACTAGCAGCCTTCAGATAAAGATGTAGAACTCTCAGTTCCTCCTGCACTATTCCTGCCTGGGTGCTGCCATGCTCCCACCTTGATGATAATGAACTTAAACTCTGAACCTGTAAGCCCCAATTAAATGTTGTCCGTATAAGCGTTACCTTGGTCATGGTGTCTGTTCACAGCAGTAAAACTCTAACTAAGACAGTAGCTGAGTGGAGGACTCTACAAAAAGACTAAATAATCTTTTGGAGTATAACCAAACTCCCATGGTGGCCATGGTTTCAGGTCCCAGACCTCAGGAGACATTAATAGGCAAGTTCGCTTCCTCATACTGTGACCCCATTATCACACACTTACTAACGAACCATCATGTTCTGGATAAAATAGTCACCATGCTGTCCTCCCTCCCCTCCAGTCTACAAGTCGATGGCAAGTAGTTTGCATACGTAAAACAAAAATTGCATGAATTTTAGGATTCCAGTTGAACCAGAGCATTAAGAAACTAAAAATAGAGGATGGGCTCCATTCGTAATGATCCTGCCAATCTGGACAAACATACATGACTTTTCGGTAGGAATAAATCCATTCCAAGTCAGACATTCGATCTGCTCATTGGAAGTAAACCAGCTTTGAAAACCTTTAGCTTCTATAAAGGGGGGTTGATTTTGAATCAGATGGAATAGATGCCAGGCTTGCATATTCCTGTTGCAAGAATATTCTAAAGACAGAAGCATAAGAGCATTTATAAAGATACACTGTATGTATGCCTCAGGGTTTAGGCTCATAGAATTTTAATACTAAATAGATTCATATTTACCATGCTAAAATTAGGAGGAGAAGCCCATCACAGCTAAGCAGCTAACTATAAGCATACATCTGAACTGACAAGAAGACAGGCTGAAGATTCCGAACACGCTTCTGGCAAAGCTATGCATTATGAAGGCTCCTTGACTTCCCATATCACACTACCCCACATCCTGCCATCTGCAAATGTCATGGATTCCCAGGGTGGAAACATGCATCCTTTCTAAGACATCCCTACCAAGAATCCCTAAAACGTGGTCGCTCGCAATTGAGCATGATTGCCCTGAAGTCAGAGAAAAACACAAAGCCATACTCCCGATATGGACTCCCATAACAAGAACTTAAGACAAATCATTTAGAAGACACTGGAACTGCAAAATTCAGAATCCACGAGAAAGTACTCAGGCTTCCTAGGACATATGTAAAAAACAGCATAAAACCTCCTCCGCATTTGGTGTTTTGCATGGAGAGTCTTAAGCACGAGATTCCTGTTGTTTGTTTCTGGTAGATTTATGAGACTCATAGAGGGCAATGCCCTCGCTGCGGCATTACACCATTCTGCATGATTAATTGGTGGCAAATCGCTGCACAGGGTGCCAAGATCACTGGTAGGAAGCAAGTCATTAAAGAAAATTAAAACTCTGCCAGTGCTTTGCTTGTGAATGTTTCCCCCAAAGCCTTAGAGCACCGCGCTAGGGGAAGAAAAAGCAGCCACATCTCCATAAAGTAGAGCCTCCTGTGTTTCTGCTGCATGATCCCTGGGGTCTAGACACAATCCAAGTCTCTAGCGTGCTTTGTTTTAAGAAGGAAATCTGGGCAGAGAGCTATGGAGAAAAGGGGGTATTGTATTTGGGGGCTAAAGAGATGGATCAGTGGATAAAGTGCTTGCTTCTCAAGCATGAGAACAAATTCAGGTCCCAAGCTCCATATAAAAACCAGGTGTGGTGGTGTCTCTGGGCTGTGCTTCTTAGGCAGAAATAGGAGGATGCCCAGAGCTTGCTGGCAAGCTAGTCTAGCTGAAATAAGGAGCCCTGGTCTCATTAAGAGACACCTTACAAATACGGTGGACAGTGAGAGAGGTAGACAACAAACTTCAACCTCTGGCCTCCATATTTGTGCATACATGTGTGTGCACTGTATACACACAGGCATGCAGGCCACATGCACACATACAAAAAAAAATGTTATAGAATTTGAAAAGTCTTACTGTTGCAAAGAAAGGCTCAGTATTTTATCTTACATATTTTGAAACTTTGAGCACCTACAGTTTTCTCTAGGTAAATCTTCCAACCAAACATTAACATATCAAATTAAATTGAATTAATACCATATATACATACACTAGATATCTGACCCATTATCCAAGGAGACTCATTAGTGATTTATTATGACAAATTAACATCTGCACAGGCTTATTCATCTGGCCCAAGGTCCGATCACAGTCATTTCTCCTCCTTAGCCAGAATGTGAAATGTGTTTCAGTCTGGCAAAACAAGGGGATATACTTCTCAAGATGACAGCACGCTCACTATGCAGATGGCTATAATAAGTATGTGATATTTCAGGCCACATTTTAAGGCTGACAAGCAGCAGGTCGTGCCAGGGAAGTCAGTTCACACTCTAGGAGTGTACTTAGCTAAACAACCCCTAATTGTTTTGCCTGGGGAGAAACAGTGGACTGTTAAATAGGATTTAGCAGAAGAAAAAGAGCTTAAGACAGCGTTTCACTGACCCTCAGCTAGCCACCCACACGGAATATACTGGTGTTCACGATATTTTATGTTAAAAATAATAATGCCCCAGTGACCAGATAAGCTGGCTTTGATGGACCAATTCTTACGTGGTGAGTTGTTTATGTGTCTTCTCCCACAAATGACAGCAGTGGGTCGATTCCAGAAGACTCAGCTAACTCAAAGTATTTTATGGAAAACACATTTTAACTTGTTTCTATTTACTACACATGGCCATGTGGCGGTTACACATACCATGTCCTACATGGAAAAAAAAATCACTAATGATGGAAGATGTTCTCTAGCATTGTACAGAAATGCTTATACCAAGCTGACACTCGATACTGTAGCCAGTTTTTAAAAAGCAAAACATAAACTCAGGAACATATAGTTGAATGTAATTGCCTTATTTGAAAGGAGGAGGAGGAAAGAGAAGGGAGGAGGGGGAGCTGGAGGGAGGAGAGAGAGAAGAAGGGAGGAAGAAAGAGGAGGGAAAATAAGGAGAAGGAAGAGGAGGAAAAGGGAGAGGAGGAGGGAGAAAGAAGAGCTTGGGCCTCAATTATTTCATAAATATTCACTAGACACCTGCTATCCACTGAATTCTGTGTGCGGTGCCTGTGAAAGTGCAGCTAACCATGGAGACACATGGAGTTTTCTACCCATACGATGCCCATTCTCTAGTGGAGTAGACAAGTATTACAAAGATTATCGCACATGCAACTCATTCAAGTAGTACGGATGAACAGAAGCTACTTTTGGGTGGATCCGGGCTTGGTGTTTGTCAGTTTGCCTGGGACTGACAGGCACAGACTGTTTGGGGTGAATCAGTCTTAAGGAGATGAAGGTCTTAAACTTAAACTCTTAAACTTAAGGTGAGAAATGGTTCATATCCATCTTCTGTTGCCTGTGTCTGGCATCTTCTTTGCAGTAAGAGAGCCCACTCAAAAACCCAAAGTGATTAGAGGTTTGTTCTGGGGATGTAATTATGGGATGCATCTATTATGGCTTGATTAATCTTGATAGTAGCCTTTCATCTGAAATTGAAAGCTCATTCTTACTGTCAGAATGTCCTACATTTTGGTTCTTTCCTTTGGGTCTATAAATGTGGTCAGTTGGTGTTCTATTCTAGGCAGAAACAAAAAGAAACTAAACATTGTGCTTTGGGGCTTTCCCTGGAGGACAAGGCTAATGATAATGACTACAAGAGCCCCTTAGGGCATAAAGTTGGATATGGATAAGGAGCTGGGAGTAAAAATGATCAAAATACATTGCATGACATTCTGAAATGATTAGTAAGAATATCTGTAAAGTGCCCCTTGTGAGCCTGGCACGGACAGTTGTCTCTTTAACGTGCTTACATCTTTGGGTTTTAATCATAAGCTGCTGGTTTTACAGTGTGTGGGGGAGACACATTCATGTTATTAGCACATTACTTCTGAATCTCAACTCGACTGGATTATTTCCATAATAATGGAAGGAGAGATGCTAAAGTTCTTCAGATGCCCGGGCATGCTAAGTCCTCTGAACACTTTCCAATCTTTTGTATAGATGGGAAAACTAAGACTTTGAGATCACACAGCAGTAGGATCCCAACTCTAACAGCAGGCATTAGATAGAGTCAGGGTCTGAACTGAAGTCTTTAAACAACCAGGTCAGTGTGCAGGGTCTGGCTCATCATGTTAAGAATCTTCCCTCCAACCCCCCCCCCAAAAAAAACCAAAAAACATTAAGACACAGGTTAGATATTTCCTTCTAATTCTCATCCAGATCATATTTCTTGGTGGAGAAATCCTCACTTATTGCATGCAGCAAGAAACCCTGACATGAAGGTATTAGTCATGTAAGAAATATCAGATATAGTAACTGTCCTTTGAGCCACACATCCCACCCAAAATATCTTATTTTTTGTTACCTTACCGTTAGATAATGGTCCAGTCAACCCCACAACAGGACTGGAGGAATGGGAGCTTAGGGGGTAGAGAATGTCTTCAAATTTTAATCCACAAACCTTGGACTCTATCACGTACATTTAACTATTGATTTATGAATTCATCTTTTCACTGAAACTGAAAGACAAAGCTGCCTTATTTGAGAAAACAGTGATCTCACAAGGCAGCAAATGAGATCATGGCTTCAAATGTAATTTGAATGGCACAGGGTGCCATATAGTATTACATTGTTAATTCATCCAGGTGAATTAGATGACCCAAAGGTGAATTAATTTGGATAAACATTTTAAGGCTAAAGGGGTTTAATCTTCCTCACCCTTCAACTCAAGCAGAAGGTGGGGGGAAGTTTGGAAACCAATATCTAGAGTAGGTTAACTGTAGCCCTGACTGATTTTATTTTTAGTTTTGTGAATCTGTGTGAAGCATTATACACTCATGTCAATGGAGGTACACACAAAGTCCAGAAGAGGGCACTGGATCCTCCCTCCCCAAGCTGGAGTTAGAAGTTGTGAACTAGCCAGGCATGGGTACTGGGAACTGAACTGTGATCCTATACGAGAGCATTACAAGCTCTCAACCACTGAGCCATCTCTCCAGCCTGAAGCTACCTGTTTCATCAGTACCTTTGTATTGGAACACAGCTAATTGCATTCTTCACATACTATCCATGGCTGCATTCGAGCTACAGGGGAAGAGTTTATTATTTGCAATGAAGAGCCAATGGTTCAAATAACTTATTTGCTGAATGACCCTTTTAGAAAAGTCTTGCCGGGCGGTGGTGGCGCACGCCTTTAATCCCAGCACTTGGGAGGCAGAGGCAGGTGGATTTCTGAGTTCGAGGCCAGCCTGGTCTACAAAATGAGTTCCAGGACAGCCAGGGCTATACAGAGAAACCCTGTCTCGAAAAAACCAAAAAAAAAAAAAGAAAAGTCTTGCTACCTCCTAATCAGGTAGCCATATTCTTCTCAGAAAAAGTTAAAATGATTCTCAGTTGAACCCATCACATTTTAACTGATTCTATCAAGGGGACCTTGGGATTAAGGTGCTAGAGGAGACCGTTCCCAGAATCTGATACCTGGGGAGGGCAATGCTTCCTTAACCAAGGTTGGATCATGGCCTTACAAGCCGCCGTGATTCGTGCAAGCAAACATTATCTTTCAGGGATATTTAGTGCATAAATGGTCATCGACAACTCTTCTCCCAAATTTAACTGTTAGTCACTTTGACTTTCTAGAAATGTCAGATATATGATGCAGAGGCCACACGTGTATACACATGCATGTGCTTTTGTTTTGTTTTCAATGTTAAAGGTAAAGATGAAGGAAGACCAAGCTGAGACTGCATCCATTTATACTTGCTGAACTCTTATTTGAACAGTTTGCCCAACCAAGTTGGAACCTGGGGTGCAGAGAGGAGAAAGAACAGCAGCCACAAGGCTGGCTTCCTGCCTCCCATCCCCACCCATTGGTTATGATCTCCTGCTGTGAACTGGGCTCCATGTGCTAAGTAAGGCAGGATGGCCCAGGCCCAGTTGGCTCCTGTAGCCAACCTGCCCCCAGAGAACATGCAATCAGGAAGCTGGCATAAGTGCTTGTCGCTCACCAGACTCTACCAGCAAATGGCACGTTTCCCTTTCCGGGTACAAAATCTGTAAAAGGCTAAAAGTCAATCATCTATAAAACTGAGCCTTTGAGCTTGCTTCTTTATGTTTCCGTTATGAAGTGGCTTACTAAAAACAAGCAATACTGTGGCTTCTTCAGCATTGCCTACAAGGGCAGGTTTCAGAAGAAAGACAGAACTGCCCACTTTCTGAATTTTTACTTCTTCGAACTCCTATAGATATATCTGCATAATAATTTGATGCCATAATAAATGTTTCAATGCCTTCATTGTTGCTTCATTTAAACAATCCAAACCACAGACATCTAATATCCACCAATCACAGAGGAAGCTCAAAATTCCCAAAGCCATTTAATGAAGGCCTAGACTGGCAAGCAGAGCTTAAATTTCTTATTTAGGCTGTCGTAGGAAATGAGCTTACGGACTCAATGTTTCCGACCTTAATTTAAGTATACAGTAAATAAGTCAACAGAGCCAAGACTTGCTGCCCTAGTTCCTATGTAATAATATAGACTTGATAGCACAAAAGCCTGTGTCTATAAAGATAGATAGTCCAATTTATCATGATTTAATGTCATATTTTTTTAACAAAGTTCAATTCACTGCCTTAACATTCCCCTCCCCCCCAAATAAAACAAAGTAGGTAAATTATAGTTTGACTTCAGTAGGTTAAAATGAAAATTAAGGCTTCCATGACATTTAAACTACTGTAGGGAGGAAAGTCACCATCTTATTCCCTGTTAAGAGCTTAAATATGCTCCTTAAAAGTGAACACATAACCCCTGGTACCTCGATATATTTGGATATATGGCCATCAAAGAAGTGTGTGGCTATAGTTTAGGCCCTAGTGTAATACAGCTGTTGTTCTTCTAAGGAGACTTGCTTAGAACTTGGACAGGCACAGAGGGGGATTCTGTCAATACACGGGGAGAAGACATCAGTCAGGGAGAGAGACTGCTACAGAACCAAGCCAGCCAGCACCCTCATCTTAGAACTCCGCCTCTAGGACTCTAAGGATGTAAATTTCTGTAGTGGAAGCCACCAAGTCTGAGGTGCTTGGCTTGGCAACCCTTGAAAACTTAAACAAGTCTCTTTTCAAATGCTCCTTTGTCACTGAAGCTGATGGAGCCTGAGGCCAATTTCAGTTTTATAGGAAATGGCCCGAAAGCCTCCGGCATGGCTCCTTGCCACTCAGACTGTCCATATCAGGTGCCAAGTTCTGAATTCGAGAGTAGTTGTTAAACACTGGAAATTACCAGATTCTCAACTGTTTGAAGACTAAGAACTACAGCATAGTTCTTAGCTATGAAGCCTGATGTATCTATCTTTATTTGTTCAAATAAAAAGAAAAGAAATTGTCAGCAACACATTACCAAGATGAGATATTCTGAATATAGGGCCCTTATGTTTCAAAATGTTTTGCTGGGCACCAGGTTCTAATATGTAATGCAAGAGAAATTCCTTTGGAATCAAAACAATGAAGTTACTCTTGCAGCTGAGCCACTGGAGTGCTTGCTTGCTTGCTTGCTTGGCGTGAACGAAGCCCTAGGTTCAATCCTGGGTACCATACACTAAACATGGGGTGACACATGCCTGTAATCCAAGCACATGGGAGGTGAAGGCAGGAGGTGGGAAGTTCAAAAGTCATCTTTGGTTACATAGGGAGTTTGGAACCAGTCTGGGTATTCTTACCTCTTATAAATAAAGGTACTTTTTGTTTCATGTCTAAAAGACTGCCACAAACGTATGGACCAGGGAGGAGGCGGGGTGAGTAGAAGGACTCTCCACACAAGCTTGATGATCTGAGTATGATCCCTGAAACCTATGTAAAAGAAACTGGGTGTGGTGGTTTGAAAGTGTAGTTCCTGAACCCCTAAAATCAGGGTGAGAGGCTGAGACAGGAGAATTGTCCAGGAGCTCATGGACCAGCTAGACTGTAGCACACAGCATGGCAGCAGCAAGAAAGACCATGCCTCAACAAGGGTGGAGGAGGAATTGACTTCCAAAAGTTGTCTCCCGACCTCCACACATAGACTTGGTATACACAAACATGTAATCTCACACCCACACACATCACAATGCACAATAGCAATAATTTAAATGGACCCAATCTAATTTTTACTTTACATATAGCATAATAATAATTCTTGTATATCATCAAAGACATTTGAGGTAATCTGAAAATAGAATACTGAGATATTTAAAATTTTTAAATAAAGATGAGCCTAAACTCAAGAGATTTTAGACTTCCAAACCATAAAATGTTTTCTTCATTAATTGGTGAAAAGAGCAAATAACAGATACTAACTACATGCATTCAATATAAAGTTCTATAATTCTAAAATCTAAGAGGAAAAAAATCACAGTAATAAGATAAATGACTTTGTGTGTTGGAGGGGCTTTAAGAGTAATGCAATTGGGCATTTCATAGGACCAATTACATAGCAATTGTCCCACAGAGACTTCATTGTTCAAAGAAATTCAAATGTTTTGTGGTCTTGGCTGATATCCCTGAGAAGAGGGTAAGAAAAAAAAGTCCTCAAACCAACCATCCATCCATTATAAATAAAATCAAATGCCAATTTGGATTTAATATTCAAATATTCAAGAATTTTGTTCATAAAATAGCTTTCAAAACTAGAAAGTAAACTTCTTTATGGTGCTACCTTAAATATTGAGAAATAAAATGGAGTTATTATTAGACATTAGAAAACCAAATATCCTTGAGAAAAATAAATGTGTCTCCTGGGATATAACTGAAGCTACAGGCTATTTATGATATCTGAAGATGCTCAGGTCCCAAGAAAGACTTGGCCACAGAAATCCAAAACCTTTAGAAATAGCTTCCAAATGGTAATACTAAAAGAGGAAGCGGGATAAACAAAAACAAAATCCTGGCCCTTAACTGTGGGTACCCTGCCAGGCATTACATATAGATATATTCCACGTCTCCCCCAAGCTCCATTAAATGGCTTTGGTTCTTGGTTGTCCCCTTGCCAGCTCTGTGACCTCAGATAAGTTGCTGGCCTTGCTGCCACCCGAGTTTCCCTCTGCTATGAGATCAGCACAGAATTGTGTTGGCAGCTAGGAGTGTTAAATGGTTTTCTCCATGGAGAACCTCTATACAGGGGCTGCAAGCTGACCTGTCATGTAGTTGCTGCTGCTGCTGGAAGAATGACCCAGAAACTAAACTAAGTCAGAGCAGAGAGTGAACTGAAGTGTCCTGGTGAGGTCAGATTCTAAGGAGGAAAAACCAAAAACATTGAAAAATTCCAGTCTTGGTGACTTCTGAACACACTCGTGAACTTTATTTTCACTTACATTTTTTTTTTCTGCCAGCCCTCCTATTTCAGAAATCCTTATTTTTTACTCCTCTGAGCTGGACCCAAACATAACATGGGGCCAGACAAGAGGACAAGCGATTCTTAGGTTCCTCCTGAAACAGAGGCCCTTATTCCAACAATAAAACAGTACAGCTTTCATAAATCATACTTAAAGGCATATTTAACAAAAATATCAGCCTAGGACATCGTAGGCAAACACAGCTAGAGTACTGTGCTCTACAGGACTCCTTTGTAGTGGTCACTTAAAAACCACTCACTCAAAGATTCAGAAGTAGAACATCCCGCCTTAGCCCGCACATCATCTCAACACCTACTACATCCATGGCTTGCTTCTGCCCAGCCTAGTCCCTCTCCACTCCTGGCTTCTGAAAGAGCATGTGTGAAGTATGCTCAGAGCCTAGCAAACCCCCTACCAGTGGCCAATGCTGTATGGTTTTCAAGCCACAGAGCTGTACAAGCTTGAAATGGGTTGAACAATTTTAGCTGTCCCTGACCACCCTTAAAAAAAAAAAAAGAACCATTTTTCATTCCAATGCCCTCTCTCTCCCTGTTCTTTGGCTATCTTCTCTCTCGTCCAGAAATTACTTCTCATGGTAAACTAAGCAAACAGGTTTTGACTAGTGCAAGTTCAGCAGTGAGCAGATCTGACCTGACTCCTATTTCTATGCCCCAGGACATTCCTGAGAGATCCAGGCCGAGGTTGACCTTCCTCCCTCTGGTCAATGTTCTGAGTGTCCCTGGTCTCCGCTGGACATATCATTGATTTCTTAAGCAAAAAGTCCATTCTCTCGTCATTTCTATTGACTCCATCTAACACTTTCTATGCCCAGAGAATGGCTTTGTGTCTAATCATTTTTTATTTCCTTGGTACATTTTTCTGTCTGTCACAAGCATCCTGCCAAATGTCTCAGAACTTAAGACGTTAAAGCCTGAGGTGAGAGAAAATGATACCCAAGGAGCAAGAAAAATACTTCTAAACAAAAGACGAGTGTGGTTTGACTCAAATGGAGTTTTTGAATTATACCAATGCCAGCATGCAAAACCACACGGACAATAGCACATAAAACACTGTGCATTGCAAGTTAATGAGTCAACACAGTGAGGCAGCCTGTGCCCAGCAGCAACATTCGTAAACTGGACTCCACAAGACTGAATTCCAAGATAATTTATGAGAGGGGTTTCTATTTTCTAAGTTTTGCTTGATCCTTTACTTTTTAGTTCAAAGTACTCATCATATTTAATTTTTTTTTTTTAATTTAAAACAACATTTTAAAGAAGGCTTTCATTCTCTCCCAGAGAACGCTACAGTAGTGACTAAGCAATGTCAAGAGTCAGCCAGGACTAAGGCTCAGTGTTCCTAGGATCAGCCATAAATCAACTCACAGGCAGTGTCGGGATGATTGCTCCCTAATTGGAAGGAACTGAATGCCTTTAAAACTTTTTGTTGCTGAAAAATGATCCTCCCAACTGACAAACTAAGAATATATGTTAAGCCCGGAAACAAATCTGTGTCCAGTTCTAAAGATCGCTATAACTCCTGATTGTTTTATGTTTCTGAAACATTGCACTGTGGGTGATTTATTTCCTATCCATGTGGCCAGCCATTTGTTTATGCGATTGCATACCATCTGTTTTCCTGAAGGGAGGTTTCAAGTTCTTCTAATTCCCTACCTCCCATCCCAGGGAAAACAATTCAAAATGGACAGAGATTTCAATCATTTGGATTCACACGGAGTTGGAAACCCTAGCTGCCCTTCCTTTATATTTGGCAAATGCTTTAATGGGGTTAGCAAATTGTGTTCTTACAAGGTACTTATGGGGAGACAACACCTTTTTTTACAATGACAAATGATGTTAACAGTTTCAGTCTGAGTGTTTAATAGTACAACAGAAGACTTCACTAATGTTACAGGAAATCACCTGGATACAGCCACAAATCCTGTCCATACCTTTTACTTCTGCATGTCAACCCAGACACACATCAAGACGTGGCAGGGTCTAACTACAGGGGAGAATAAATATCAAGGTGTACCACTTTTAAGTGGAGATCACTTAGCCCACTGGCCTAAGAAATGCTGTTGGCCATGCCTATCAAATGCACTAAGCCAGTGCTTCTCAACCCTCTGGATTCTTCCACCCTTGAATAGAGCTCCTCATGGGGTGGTGACCCCAACCATGTGATTATTTTTTGTTGGTGCTTCCTAACTGTAATTTTGCTACTGTTATGAATTGTAAATATTTTGTGTTTTCTGATGGCCTTAGGTAACCCCTGTGAAAGGGTCATTTGAACCTCCAAAGGGTCACAATCTATAGGTTGAGAACCATTGCTCTAAGCCCTACCACGAGGCCTCATTTATTTAGATACTTAGGAATGCTGGGGACCCAGGCTTCCCAAAGAAGCCTCCAACTCATTGCTACCACCGTTCCTTCTGCTTACTCTGGTTCATTGACGCTACTGAGGAGCCAACCACACAGAGAACAATTTCCCATTGACACCTTACAGGAGATGTGTAAAGAATTAATTACCATTTTTACAAGACTCCTTGCTGTTTTCTTGGAGAGCAGGTCTCTGATGGCCCGGCCCTGTTGTCCAGAGTTCAGAGTTGATATCAGAAGGCTGAGAAACATCTATCTTCAGTTCTGTTTGACTCTCACTAGTCCTTGTCAAATCAACATGAGATCCACCCCAGGGGTGAGCGTCCCAGGGGACACCTGATGGGTTTGGTTTATTGGACGTGTTAAGTGACATGTGTGCTAAAGCTTCATTGATGAAAAATGAATTTTCATGACACAAACTTTCAGCTCGATTAAGTTCTGTTACCTGTATAAAGAAATACAGAAAAACACAGTAATTTCCTTAACAATTTAAACAAGTTTCATAAAGTATTAATTTGTCCCATAAGCCTGAAAACTCTTGTTCTAGAAATCACAAATTTAATAAAAATGAGGTTAGGAAGAAATCTACCATTTACTCCCCTCCCAACCCCTCTAAATGAGCTAGAACAAGAAACTCCAATTAGCCATGCACAATGTATCTTATTTTTAAAAAATCTGCAGAGTTCTATGCCATCAGAGAATCTCCACTTTATTTTAACCAAAGCAATCAGTGTCTCCACATTTGCTATATAAAAAGGTTGAAAATGTATCCTTCAATGCACAAGAAATTTGCAATAAATGTAATTTAGCAAACTGGAAGGGGAAATAGGATGCAATATAGTTCTTTCTTATAAGCCTGTTAACTTTGACAGCTTTACGCACTATCAATAAAAACACACATGCATCACAGAGTGTGGAAACTCTGCCCAGACAAATGGAATTGTCAAGCAATGTTACAATGGATGCAGAGGGAACAGAGGTCTTCCAAATGGTTTTACCCACTCAGTCCTTCATCAGGGCAGTTCATGATAACTTTTTAGTAGAATGAATTTTGAACTCGCTATAACCAACTTTCAAGGCCCAAATAAGCTTCCTCTATCAGTTGCTCAGTTCAATACTTACACATGAAGAGCTAAGTGATCTATAAAAACACACGTACCATACAATGTGATAGGTTATTATTAGTCTATCACAACAGATCATTTATAATGAGTCCTTCAAATATCAAGAAACCAGCATGCTCACAATGGATATGCCTCCAGGTCAATTCACCCTCATCTTACTGGGGCAACTCCATCCTTTTCTAAGGGTAAGGGTGTCTCAGAGCACAAAGCTCCCCACGCTCCCCGCCCCCAAAAGCATAGGACCTTAAATTTTCTATATTTCAAGTCAAAATACATATGAATTAGCTCTAAACAATATTGCCCCCCCAAACTGAGACACTTTTGTGAGCTCTTCCAGAGGGACACAGATGTTTGGGTAAGCCCAAGGTAGACAGGGCTAAGGCATACATACCTCCTTGCTCCCTGGAGAGAAGACGGCTGGGAGGCTCCGCTGGCGACTATGCTTGCAGTGGCCCAGCAGACCCTGCTGGACACGCATCCTCTGTCTCTCCCTCTCCACCATCCGCTGGCCCTCCCGCAGCCCTCGAGGCTCTGCTGGTACTCCTGGAGTTGGTGGTCCAGCTCACTACGGTGGCGCAGCAGCAATTCCTCCTGTGACTGGCACTCACGCTCCCGTGCCTGCAGCCAGCTCTCCTGGGCTTCTTGCTCACGCTGTTGCTGGTCGCATGTGCGGTGCCAGCGCCGCTGCTCCTGCTGGAACTGGTGCTGAAGCTTGTGGATGTTGGCGAGCTCTTCACGCTGCTTTTCCAGGTAGCGGGATTTCTCCTGGTCTTGCAAGGGGCCACCTCGGAAGGGTGGCTAGGGGCCAAGCTCTCCTGCTGCTGTAGAACCAGCTTGTGGATCTCAATGTGGCTATCCTGGATGGTCAAGGCAGCCTGGGGGAGGGGAGAGGGGAGAAGAGGCCAAATGAGTAAGTACAGACTTGAGTTACATATGGGGTGGCAATGGAACCCCAAACGCTATGGGTTAAAGGCCTGGTGGTCTGCTGTAGAGCTGGTGGGAGAAGGCAGAACCTTTAGGAGATAGATTTAGTATATCCTGATGTAGAAGTGGGGGTGGGGTGGAGTGGGGTATACCTGTGCAAGTTGTGTGTGTGTGTGTTGTGTGTGTGTCCATCCTGGAAGGGGATACTGGGACCCAGCCTTTTTTGTATCATGAGGTGAATAGCTCTGTCTACCTAGTATCCCTACTATGAAGTTCTGCTTTCCCCAGAGCAGTGGCACCAAGTGTCCATGTGCTGAAACCAGGAGTCAAGGTCAACTTTTCCTCTTCTAGCTTGTTATTTGGGTACTTTGTCAATAAAGCACAAAGCTAGAACAGCTTGTGGACTGTTTACCTCTTGATCAGAAATATCTCTAAAACATGGAAGGCTTGTTGGATTAGTTTTATATCCTGCTCCTTCCCAACTTAGACCCAAGGCACATTGAGCTTGAAATGGGCTTGTCAACATTTCCTAACAGTATGACTTGAGGATTTATACAGGAAAGAAATAAGATATACAATCAATATCACTGTTCTTTCGAATCTAAGAGAGTTTGGTTCGATGACTCCAGTGGATATTCAAGTGGATGGTGGAGAGGGAGAGACAGTGGATGTTCAAGTCCTTAACTGAAGTGGCTTAGTAGTAAGACATAACCTACCCATACCCCTAGCCCACTTCCAACTCTTGGAGTTGCCTCTAGATTGTTTGCAACACCTAATGTGCCATCTATACGTTGCTTCTTCACATGGGAAGGGGTGAAAGCCAACTGCTTTCCTGAACTTTCTGGAACTGCTTTTTCCATCTTTTCGATCCAAGGTTAGTTAGGTTTCAACCTAGGATAAAAAACTCACAGCTACAGAAGGTTGATTGTTCTCATGCTTGCTGTTGGAGAAATGACTAGCTGCTGATTGTTGGGTTGTATTTAAGTCACTCCTTTGGGTAAAAACTTAGTGTGTAAATTCATAACAGTCTGAATTCCTGTTCTATTCTCCTTCTTCTTCTGAGGTCCCCAGTCAATCATTCGTGGGAATTTAAGAATCTATATAAACACAGTAGTATCCTTTATTTGAGTCCCAAACCAGAAATTATTTGAGCTTTATATATTGTTTCATGAAGACATAAAAATAAAAGTCAACTATTTGGAGACTTTTGGCAACAGTCTTTTTATAACATAATGCCTGAGAATTGCAGTTAATGCCGTTTTTAGGAGCTATGAAAGTGGGCCGAACTAGTCTCCTTACTTCTAGGTTTTAGCATTAGAGCAAGAAGGTCATACAAAAAAAATCTAAGCTTAAAGTTATTGTTTACTGGATTGCTAATAGGAGGCAGCTATGGTTAAGGGAAAATAGGTACTCTAAATCCCAGCAGACATGACTGAACATTAACAAACCTTTTGAGTCATAGTATCTGACTATGAAGAACTTAGCGACATCACAGGAAAGAATTACCAGGATCTGAAAAGGTGCCAGTGAACTAAAAACAACAACAACAACAATAGACAAACAATTTAACATAGTATTTCCAACACAAGCATGAGAAAATCAACTCTTGGAAGTTTTTATCTATTTGAAGGTTCCCATTTAAAGTTCAAGAATATACAGAAGGAACACATTGCAATGAGACACACACTGGGTATGAATGTGTGACTTAACTCTGAAGGAAAAGTCATACCATCCTAAGGATAAATTCAAATCCTTGCTTCCTAAGACATTTTCAAATTGCCCATGTGACACACACCCTGGGAAGATGGGGATTGGCCCATTGGTGTGTGTGATCAGCACTTTTCTATATTTCTGAAAGTTTACAAACTAAGATGTTTTAAATTCATACTTGACTTGGAATGAGACTCGAAAATGCATTCACCAGGGCCTTTTGAAATAAAATTTGTATTTTTGAATTTGAAAATTAATTGAAAAAAATTCATGGTTATACTTTGGAGAGCTGTTATAGAAGAGCAATGGTCACCATTGAGAATGGGCACTAGCCAGTTTGGTCTTTAAACATAGGATAATTAGCATTAATAAACCACTGGCACCCTGCTGGCCTGACAGCACAGTAGGTGCTACCACTACTTAATACAAACTCCCTATTTTACATGCCAAAACAAATAGGCATTAGCTTTGTGTAAGGATTGCAATTAGCATAATCCAGTGTAAGCATGAGAACTTATCATGTCTGCTTGAGATTTGGATAAGGCCATTTTTCTTCCCTCTCGACAAGCATACACTGAAAACTGGATATTGATTTCCACATTTTTACTTTACGTTCAGGAATTCTTAATTCACTCTCATTTCACCTACCTGGGTCCTTTCCCTTTTCAGCTTATCTTCTCCAATGCTAATATAGGGACTAATTGTCATTTTCAGAAATGGATAAAAGTTCAGCTTCTAAAGAGAGGACCACACCACAAAACAGAAATATTTCAGACCCCATACCCTAAGACCAGCTCAGGGAATCTATTGGAGACATTGCTTCTTGTTCGTAGTCAACACAGTGGTTCCCAACTTTCCTAATGCTGCGACCCCTTAATACAGTTCCCGATCTTGTGGTGACCCCCCCAACCACAAAGTTACTTTTGCTCCTACTTCATAGCTGTACTTTGCTGCTGTCATGTCGATTGTCTTCCCTGATGGTCTTAAGCAACCTCTGTGAAAGGGTCACCAAGGGGTCACGACCCACAGGTTGAGAACCAGTGACGTAACATATTGTAAAACTGAGTGTCAATAGGCTGCTAAACTCTTTTGAACCAAAGCTATGCATAGGGCTGCACTTAGAGGTGAACAACAAAAATAAAAATGACTCCGTATCTTTTCATCAGGCAACACAAGTCAGGATGTTCAATGTTTACAGTCCCTGAGAGTTTAATGGACTTTTTAAAGCCCAAAGCTTGTCAGCTGACATCTAAAAAACAGCTTGTTTGTTTCACATAATCAATGGATCATAATACGTTACATAAGACAGTAAAGGCATCCCCACATGATATGAATAAGATAAGAAGTTTACTGTCGCCACTGTTTGTTAACATAGTTTCAGACGGAGACATGACCAAATTGTGGTCCATGTATCACATGTGTCCCAGGATAGCTCCAAATGCATCCCAACACATTTGTAGATCGAGGTGCCAAAAAGTTAGATAGCCTTATATCTACCCAAAGCAATAAGCCAAGAAAATTCAATTGATATAATTATTGAAAAATAGTCGTCATACTATGTTTTTAAACTTTCTACATGAAACATTCCAGAGAATCTATGAGAAATTTTATTAAAACAAAAACTGAAGTTAAATGGGTTGTCTGATAATAAAATATACACAAAAACAATACCTTTTATTCACAACCATAATTGGGTAAGCATAGACATTTTTTTTAAATTTATAGAGTATCTGTATGAAGACAATTATAAATCTTCCAGGATAACCTAAAATAAGAAGGGACTGACCCCGTTCAAACTTGCAGAGAAGAAGCACAAGTTCTCTTCTGTTTAGTTCATAAATACAATGCCGTTGTAATCTAGGACACTGAACAGAGTGATCTATAAACCTTGTAACACATGCAAATTATGTAGAAAAATACTAAGAGGGAACTAGTGTTGCCTAATACTCAAGTGTAATCCAAAGCTTTAGCAACCGAGGAGCGGTGCTGGGACTGGAGCAAGAACAGGCATGTGATCAGCAACACTTAAGAGAAAGTTTTCCTATTGTCAACATATACACAAGAAAACATCTAGTGCAGCCGTCACTCTGCTCTCTGCTCCAAATTTAGACTTGCTTTCCCTTTAACAGTCTTAAGGTATAAACTATGAGCTATGAAAGACTAATGGAAAACCGAAAGGCCATGCGTGGTCCTGGTAATAAGAAAAGTACAAATTAATCTGAGACCTCACTCCACTTTAACTCACAAAAACCATAGTGATTTTAGTCCTTGGAAACATTCAGCTATGGTTAAAAATACTCACTATAAGGATGTTGATGTTTTGTGCTATCAATAACACAAATATAAATAATTGGGACTGAATTCTATCGACCTGAATACTATACATACGTTAACAATCATGCTGTATATAATTGACGCCACCGAAAGACGTGTGTTGCTGACGTGTAACGTGGAACAGTGTAAACTCTGAAGGGATACACACAACATGGTAACCAATGTCTCATTGGTTTGTTTGCTTTTTTTTTAAAATGATCATGACAACAGCAATTCTCTCTTTAGAGTCACAGACATTGTACTTGATTTTTATCCTTCAAATATTTCTACACTGTAACTATTGCCTTGATAGCATTAAAAATTTCTAACTACCACAGAAAGCACATTGGGCACACCGATAGCTTCTTTAGTGTGTATCATCTGAGGGATTACACAGTCTTCCAGTTTACACTAGTAAACTAGTAAACTACGCCTTCCTTAAAACGTAACAAGTCCTCCTGTGGCCCATTTGCTTTTGAGTGATGAGCAAACCAAAGCACAGAGGAGCATGCAAATTACTTAGAGGCTCTTCACAGAGGACTAAGGCCAGATGTGGAGGTGACACACATTTAGGTGAGAATTTTAGTTTTCACCAGAAAACATGACGTCATGCTGCACTCACCTAAGCGGTTCACTGTGTCAGACCCAAGCAGATTCATTGCTATTATTGAGAGACATGAACAGTTTTACGGTTTCTGAGAAGAATTGGGTAAAATGTGGCAGTGCCGTGCTGCCTCGTGATTACAAAACCAGGTGAACGAAGTTCGTCTGGTGGAGTGACACCTAGGGGAGTTGGCACTCTTCTAGGATGGCTTACGACCTTTCAAATGTTCTAATTTCTGAGGTCTGGAAATCATCGAAGTACATTAAAAGAAACATTCACAAGGTTGAAATTACAGGAGAGTCGTTACCTGAAGGCTGTAGAGGAGACGCGTTAAATTCTGTATCGCTTGTATAATCTGGGGATATAAAAAAGATTACATGTGTCAAGTTCTTGAAAAGCTTCCTAAGTTACAATTTGAGAAAGGATGGTATATGTTTAAAGTATGTGTAGCTCACCTCTGACTGTGAAGAACCTGAAAAACTTCTATATTCCACCTAAAATACATAAAAACACAAGAAAATGAACAGCCACCCGACTTTTGAAAGCTATCAAGTATTCCTGATATATGGGCTTCCCTGTCTAAACTCCATTACTACAGTAACTATCTCCTCCCAGGCTGGGGAATTAAGCAGCCATTTGATAATATAGGTATTACTTATTCAATAGATGTGTGACAACTCTTACCCAATCATCCCTTAAAATGTCATAGATGATGGTAAAGAAACACCAGGAGAGGCTATTGCACCTTGTTCTATGGATGCTACAGAACATCACCGGGACTCTAGCTCCCCAATCTCAATGTTGGAGAACCATGATGCCCAGGTAGCCAGTGGTTACAAAGAGATTGTCCCAGGAAAGCATTAGTTGGTGTCCTCCAGATCCCACCTCAGTTAATCACCAGCCAGCTCAAAACCCATGAATGAAGCCAGAAGATGGCCCTCTTCTCCTTGGGGCCTATGCCTCAGACTTTGTCTCTTTCACCCACTGAACATCAGGGAATATGTAAATACTGAGGGCTCTAGTTCCTGAGACTGCATTAAGCATTTGTTTATGTGTTGTCTGTTTTCTCTCATCAGTAAACCAATGAATAGTAAGATTTTATGCATTTAATACTATATCTACAAATCTAAGGATGGTGCCTCACATTGTAAGGGACACTCACTAAATAAATGACTATATGTTGTACTTGCTCACATTCTCTTTAATAAGTAGCAACAAACATACAAACTCTGCATTTTATGAGATAGAAAACCATCCATTTCCCTATCCTCTAAGAGTCTGCAGCCTCCTATCCTTGCTTTTGTTGAAGCACATGCCATGTTAAGCCCTAAAGAAAGTCAACCATGGTTCACCTTGTTGCTTAAAGGAGGCACTTAGCTTAAGCTGGTGACAAGTGAGCCCAATCTCCTTTTCCTTCACACTATCAGTACAGATTTTGTTGCTAATCAGTCCCTTAACAAGGAAGGGACAAAGGTAGAAGAGAGAGAGTGATGTCAGTACTTTAGAACTCTGCTCAAATGTATGGAAGACACCAGGACTAAGCACTCTAGTTTGGTGGTAAGTTCTTGTGTGTCTCAGGAGCCCTTCTTGGCCCATCCACTGCTTTTGTGGAAAAACAAAAACAAAACAAAAACAAAAACAAAACAAAAAAACATGATATCTCCAATTTTTATACTCTACAAAGAAGTAAACATGTAGAAGTGAGTTGGATTGTGCTACATTTGGTTATTGCTCAAACCTCTGGGTTTGGAAGCTACAGGAACTTGTCTTTTTAATGGACTTCGTATGCCACCTGGTGGTTCTACTGCATAACTACAGTTGCTCATTGAGAGGAAAATTTCTACCCTTGGGTTATTGTTTTTCATTCTTTGAGAATTTTGTTTTAACCTAATCTTTTTAAGAACGTTAATGCCGAGACACCCAGTATATGCTTGCTTAAAACTTTAGCCAAGTGATCTTTTCATATATCTGTTTATTTCCATTCTCAAAAGTCCCCATCAAGTGTCAGATTTTCCAGAGGTTAATAGAGAGAGAAACCTGAACTCACTTCTCCACCTGTAACTGAGTCAGGGGTAGGAGCCAAGCCATTTTCTGTGCAGAATTAAGCTGCCATCAACCAATGCCCTTCCTCCCTAAAAATCTAGGAGCCATTGGAACCTACACGCTCCACACTTCAAAGTGATGATCACACCGAAACGCAGAGACAATTTAAGATAAACTAGTTTCAAAGCTTACAATCAGAGTAAGTAGAGTAAAATCCTGTATTCATAAATTAACTTGGGCCTCTGAACTTTGCAAATGAATGCTACATCAGAGCTGCCTTTTCTGTGAAATTCTGAAAGCTAGACTTGGTTCTGTACTATGTCACATATCTGGAAACCATGTACCAGTAAGATGTTGTATCTATAACATATGGTATAGTCCCACTGATGGTGCACATCAGTGCTTGGTAATGGCGCTAAATCATTGCTAGACAAGTGAACACTCTTGACCTGACTCCCCACCTCCCAGAAGCACCGTGTAATTCCTCCCCTGCTTATAAAAATCACACACTTGAAGTTAATAGGAAGCTGTATGCATGTAATTTACAGAGAGTGACAGCCTACATATATCAAGAATCAGAGAACACCGTGTCACAGGCTAAAGGTGGTTATGTGGATTCCAGTCTGCGAGAGGAAGGTGGAGTACGGGTGAGGAGCGGAAGGTCACAGCAGAGAACAGAAGCAAGACTTCCAAAGTGCAAATCAGTTCAGCTCCAAGGGCGCCATCTGGTGGTGAAGCATCCCACTGTCGGGGCCACGTCCCGAACAGAGAGTTGCCGGAAGTAGTGAGGAAAAGCAAAGGTTTGCAGTGCAGAAAGTAAGCCGGAAGTCGGAGAGTGCAGACACACATATACACATGAGGGTTTTCAAGCTTTCTGGTTTTGTTTTTAATAACTTTTCAGTTGTTTTTTTAAACACTTACATGATATAGAAGAACAGGAACATTTAAAGAAGAAATAGTTTAGAAAGTTTCAATATAGATATTTAAATGGATCAGAAACAATTCAGAAAAAGTATTTTCAATCCTCTCACTGCTTGAGAGCTGAAGCTACTTTGTATACAAAGCAATAGGTTCTGGTTACTAAGCAAGTTGGTTAACAATAACAATACCTTCTCCCCTGCATCAGAGACAGCCAAGTCGGTTACCACACCCTGGAGCCCGGGATCCACATCCCAACAGCCTCTTCCTTCTGTCCCTTCTGTGACTAATGCTGGAAGCACGCCATTGAGACAGAAACAAAAGGACAACATCAAACATCAGCCGGCCAATTGGGTTCTTCTGTACACAACTGAAGCACACTTCAAAAAACGAAGTATCATGAGATAATACATACTGAGTGCTCCTACAGGGGGCGCTAGAGATCTCAAGAAAGCCCACAGTCCCTGCTCTCCTGGAGCTTACAGGCTAAGAGGCACCAAGCAGCATCCTTTGTCCTCCGTCATTTAATTGTGCTTCTTTCTTGGGCTCATGTGTCCATGTGCTGTTTGTGGTACCGAGTCTACATCTCGCTTTCATTTACTAGGAAAAAGCCTCCTGGGGAAGAAGTAATTTAAAACAGGTGCCCAGTAGAATAAAAGCAAGGTCTCTTGGCAGACCCGGGTCCGTAAAAGGCTCCCTCGTGGCCAATACAAGAGCAGCACTGATGGACAAGGTTTAGAAGGCAGGTCCAGAGGCAAAAGGGATACTGTTCTAAGAAGGCTGGAGGTGGCTAATGCTTTATGGTTTCAGAGTCATAAAAACCGAGAGCCTGCCTCAGTTTCTCCTCATTTCCAGCTTTGCTCACATTTCACACTTAAGGTTTAACACTGTTAGCACTGTACATTCAACCTAGGGAAACACAGAAACCGATCCAGAGATGTTAAGTTCCAAATACAAATTTACCTTTCCCCGGGGAAACCTGTCGGCAGGATTTCATCATTTCTTACAGATTTCAGTTAAAACTTAGACTATGTTCACCTTTTCCTGATTCAAACCAGGCTTCTCAAAGCTGGGCCACACACACACACACTCACATACACTCTCTCTCTCTCACACACAAACACACACACCACACACACACTACCACACACACACACTCACACACATACTCACACACACACTCACACATACACTCACACACACACACTCACACACACACTCACACACACTCCCACACACACATACACACACACACACATACACTCACACACACACACACACTCACACACACACATCACTCCCATACACTCACACACACATACACACACACACTCACACACACACTCACACTCACACACACACTCTTCATTGGAGCAATATCTGATCAGGACCCTGATCAACGTATTCATTTTGTGATGTTTATAAACATTCTTAAAAAACATGGTGTCATTACACATCTTTATTTCAAACAAGCTGCTGCTCTTTTCTCTTTGTTTAAATGAACAAAATTGCTTGCATTGCCGAGAAAATGACAGCTGCCCAGGGTTCCAAAAGCCTCTTCTAAGGCAGAGTTTTGTTTGAGTGGGAGCCATTTAATATGAACCAAGTGAAAACCCAAGGTCACTGGGTGAAAGCTGAGTACTTCTTAGCGATGATGTTGGAGGGACAATTTATAGCCGCTTTCCCTAACTCCTAAAGAGATGTTCAAGCCATTTCCAAGCAAGGAACCAGTCTGCTCCTCTTCCCCACTTCCTTAAGTTAACAGTTAAACGCTGGAGGGAGCTGATATGGAGCCAAGCAGAGGTAGAAGGCTGGAGCTTTCATGGTTTCTGTGCCCCCATGTGGAGCAAAAGGGTCTCTGCTGGACTGACCATTCTAGACAGTAGATTATAACAGCCTCCTTTGGTAAGTATACTGAGCTTGGCTTATAATCTCAGAGCGACACGGGCTTGCTTCACAAAGACCCTCCCTGAAGCCCATGCCTTCCTTGAGGAATGGTCTTCTGCCCTTAGAGACTGTATAAAGAGATCAAACTCTTGGAGCACCATGGTCCAAGACAAGCCAAAATGGATGGCTTCCGGCATATGTGTTCACCCTGTGCCTCCCGGCCTGATCCTAATGGCAGGCTGTTCTAGGTCTAGCAAATGGGTGTCCCTTTGGAAGGCTCCAAAATACAGATTCTGACAGGGAGAACCCTCACTGGCCTGCCTGAAGAGAGGAGAAGACCTGGCACGTGCCCCAGACAGCTGCAGGGGCACAGTGGAGCCTCCCAGCTGTCCCTGGGGCGGGGCTGAGAGCAGCATACACTCAGTATTTTTAGAGACCACTTCCTCAATGGCATAATGAGGCTCTTCTAAAGGAAATCACCCAGAGCAGTACAACTCCCCTGGTGAATCTGGCTGTTGGAAATGAAAAACATATGTGCACATTCTGAAAATAGAAAGCCCAGATTAAATAAAGCTGAATTTGAGAGGGGAAAATAATTTTGGGGTGCTTGTAATAAAACAAAACAAAAGAATAGAACTAAAAAGTTATACTGCTTCTAGGCATTCTACTGAACCAAGGGATTTGTTAAAGAAATTCCAAACCAGAATGCCTGTGGCAGCACACACCTATAATCCTCACACTTGGAGAGTCAGAAATTCAAGGCCATTCTCAACTACAATTGTGAGTTTAAGGTCAGTGTGAGAGCCACATGGGACCGTGTCTCAAAAAAAAAAAAAAATCTTCCCGGGTAAGGTTTTTACCATCTTCACATGAAAAATATACTCTTTATGCTCTTAGAATCCATTTTGGAATTAGGTATTTAGCTTATTTTTAGAATATAACGACAACTGGGTATGATGGTATACACCTGTAAGTTCAGCATTTCTGAGCCAGGAGGATCATAAACTGAGATCTGCTCAAAATATAGAATATATCCCGACATGAAGAAGACTCTCTGGGAGGACTGAGGGTGTGGCTCAACGGTAGACTGCTTGCCTAGCGTGTTCGAGGCCTTGGGTTCTATCATCCTGGGACCATAAAAACCAAAATAGAATTGTTTGGCAACCGTGTCTATGATGATGCCACCAAGCCTCATGCTCACGTGTGCATCTGTATGTCATGGGGTAGGAGAGGCTTTCTAGCTGAGTTATGATTCCTTAGTTGACACCCTGAAGATTATACTCAAAAACGTGTTTGCTTAATGGATTGCAGAGACCCTTTTACAAAGGTTTGAAACTCCTTTCAAAAAAATCATCTAAGAAGTCATGGAACCCTAGTCAGGGCATGATTTAGGGAAGATGCAATGCTTACCCAGAGGACAGTACAGTATCGCCTACCAGTATGAGTCTTTGTCCTTAAAATACAAGTGCCATTAATTGTCACATATGACTTCTGTTTATGGCCAGCATGGTATTCTCAAGTTTTTCTTATTTCTCTAATTACAAAAATTACCATAAGTTCCCCTGAAATCGGGTAGTTACTGCTTTTGTTTTATGTGACCACTATGAGCACTGGGGATATGCACAGGCTCACGGCCAAGTCCTGCACTGTCACTTACAAGCAGTCGGCGATGCTGCTTCATCCTGTGTACTGGGCGTGTCAGTCAGCACAGCCCCTCCAGGGCCTTCTTCAGATGACTGGCTTACGTCACCCATCTTTGAAGCCTTCACAGCAACTTGCAGACTCTCGGCTAAAAAAGAAGAAAAAAAATGAAACTGAATTTAAGCTATAAATACACAGAGAGATAGGTTAGTCTACCAGGTGTGTCCAACCTGCAACAGGTGGGCTGCATGTACCCCAGGCTATGATGAATAAAACTCGGTGCAAAACTGTTTACTTGTTAAGACATTATGAGATTGTTTTAGTGAGTAATTAATTTGGTTGTAACTCTGCCACGTGACTCTTGAGCATGAACTTTGTAGATAACAATTTGTTGCAACACAGTGACAAAAGATTAGATACTGTGATCGACCAAAAGTTGATAAATCACATTTGGTCAGAAACTGCTGTTATACAACTCAGTTTTTCTTTTCTTTCTTTTTTCTTTTCTTTTCTTCCCCCCTAAAAATGTCCTTCAGGTAGTCCATGATGGTCTCAAACACCCTATGTAGCTGAGGAGAGTTCTTGACCCTCCTGCCTTTACCTCTCAAGTGCTGAGGTTCCAGGCATGTGCCGCCATGACTGGTTTACATGGTTACACAATAATTGAACCCAAGGCTCCATACATGTTCAGCAAGAATTGTACCCACTGCACTATGACCCCAGCCTGCCTTCATAGTTATAAAAGTTGTATAAACACATGCTCATGAACACATAAAACTATATCCCAAAAAGGCTGTGACCTGCAAAGACTAAAATACTTACAACTGGCCCCTTACAGAAAAGTTCAACAGCCCTGCAGTCCACACCAATTGATAGCAGCATCCTTTAGCATAGAGAATTTAACATAATTTTGAAAAATCCATTGGTATAAAATAATTCAAGTGTAGCTTTCAGTAAATTAGTATACTGAAAACCTTCCTGTAATTCAATTAATATTCATATACTATTGACTATTAGGATTTTAAACATTGTTACTAAGAAACTAGCTGTTCCTTAGAGGAGTGCTTCTTCAAACTTGCTTTTAATGGCACACAGTCCCATCTGTGCTCTGGTCTTCTTGAGAACTACACCTCCATAAAAGGAGTCATGTTTATGTACATAAAGGAGTCTTGGTTAGAATGTAGACTATGTCAAGGACCTTGCAATTACTTCTAAAGCATCCTCAACACATTTAGACCACATTTGGGTCAGAGAACGACTCACTGAGCATTCACTGTTCTCGTGCTATGGTTATTTGATGACTAATCAAGGGAACTTCAAAGAGAAGGGGGAAGAGACACTTGCAGCTATGGCCACACAGAGGCGCAGGAGAGCAACAGTCGCAACTGGGACTGGGAAGAAGTTCCAAAGGGGTGGACATTTAGCAGACCTGGAAGGGCGACAGGATTCAAGAAGAGAAGGGAAGGAAAACAGCAGTCCAGCAGAGCAAAGGAGCTTTTCAAAGTGTGCACTCAATAAATAAACACTAAAGACAGTGATGTCCCCACCCTGGCAAGAATCCCTGCAGTCAGGTGTGAACCAGCATGGATCTGTGGAATACATGGTGCCTGCACTGCTGTGGTTCCCCTGAGCAGCAGGGCCCATGAGTGTATCCTGACTCCTGGAACAAAAGCCTTCCAGCCCCGCATTAGGAAGATTTGATAGAGAGAAGGAAGCTGAAGAGCAGGTAATGTGCTCCGCTAAGGCCTTCATCATCGAAGCCATCGACTGCCTCCACTTTAGTTTCCCAAACACACTCCAAATCTGCCTATTACTCTGCTTCTGTTGCCAATGGTCCTGGCCACCAAATGTAAGGAGTATTCACTCCCTCTCAACGACTCTATGAGTCTCCACTTCTGCATATTTTTCTTCATAGCACTTCATACTTACAATCCGACATACTTACTTCTTTTAAAAAAAATTTATTTATTTTATGTATGTGAGTACACTAAGCTGTCTTCAGACACACCAGCAGAGAGCATCAGATCCCATTACAGATGGTTGTGAGCCACCATGTGGTTGCTGGGACTGAATGCAGGACCTTTAGAAGAGCAGTCGGTGCTCTTAACCGCTGAGCCATCTTTCCAGCCCTTAATACTTATTTCTTCGTCATTAAAATTTCTGGAACATAGGTTCTATGAGAATAAGTATTCTATTTCATTTGGCTACACCTCTGCACCAGGGCCACTGTGCATGACTTGTAATAGGGACCCAGTAGACACATGCTCAGTCCAAGACAACTCACCTTCTTTCAGGGCTGCTGCAAGCAGGGAGGCTGCCTGAGGAGGCTCTCCGGGGTCAGGCTTGATGAGCAGATGGGGTTCTAGGTGGACATCCTCAAAGCCACTTAGTTCCCAAGTTCAGCGTAGATGTGCAGCTTTTCTTCCAAATATGTGCAAATCTGCTGGTCTTGGTTACTTAGTATTTCTGTGGAATAGTATTCATCGTAAGAGGTTATCATGAGCCTGACTACAAACTTCATGTACAAATCAAGTTAGGAGGACAAGACGCCGTGATTTAGCAAGCAGTCTGGCCCAACACTTTTGTTGGGTGGTAGGGACTCAGATTCAAATTCTGATGCCTTCCCTCGTGACTGCGACCTCTTGCAAGTGACTTAACATCTGTGTCCTGCACAGCATTTGATAAAAAATGTACCTTCCCCAGATTCCAGAAAACCTCACAAAGCTATTTTTTTGTTTATGGGGACATCTTTCTATTAAGACTGAATATCCAGCTCGACAAAGAGACTTGAGGCGACCCTCTCTGGAGCAAGTGAAGGCTCCCAGGGTGAAGAGCACAGGGCTGAGAAACCTCAGTCTTCTTTGTCTTGGTCAAAGCCAACGCTAGTTTATGCTTCTGCTTCTAAACGTCTAGTTTCTACCACCATCTTTGCGTGCATCAATTTTTACCTGACTTCAGTGTGCTGCAGAGGTCTTAAAGCCTGGAGACCTTAGCTAGCACCAAATCCAGAGAGTCCCTGCTTCAGTTAGTTAAGGGAGTTGGGGAGCAGACAGGAAATTTTTACTGACCTCCCTGAGTGACTCTAACGTAAGGCCTGGAGTTGAGAATTAGTAAGATTAAATGTACTCATTGAACTCCTGGCCTAGTCACAAACTTTGTTTTTGACCAGCACATATGGCCCACAGTTATTGCCTCATGTTGTGTTAGATGGATTTGCGTGAGTATCTGAGTCACTCATACCATGTCTGTTGACGTGGTTTTGGTGAAGGGTGGGCAGTGTGGACCTCGAGTGCACACAGTTAACCAGTGTCATCACCTTCACTAATGACATCACAGTTTTCCCGCCACTCAAGACCACAGCCAGAGCTGCGCACACACCTTGGCATTGCTGAATCTTAGCCAGTCTAGCTTCAGCTTTGCGCCTCTCCTCATCAGACTCGCTGGTCCTTCCTCCATCTTCTTCTGGACAACTTCAAAAGACAACAGTCAAGGCATCACTGAAACCAGTTTCAAGACTCAAAGTCTCTGTAGGATGGTTCAAACATCCCAACCCCGACAACCACCACGACCACCAGCAGCAGCAGTAGCAGCAACAGTGGCATTATGCCATTCAGTGCAACTAAGATAACAACATTTTTGGTTTTGTACCATTATGAAACTCCTCTTGATGGTCTCGAATAGAAGGCTTATGGGACACATGGTAGACTCGTATTGGGTAGATGTGATAGAGGTGGGAGGAACTTACAGAATTCCAAGCTCATCCAACTAATCAAATCACCAGCAATAATTATAACACCCACCCTCTCCCCTCCGTTATCAAAACTATCCTTGCACAAGGAACAAGCAATACATTAACTGAGAAAACTGAAATTTGCCAGGCATTTATTTGAATGGTTCCTCAGGCACACAGAGAAAGCAAAAGACATGGTCCCTGCTCTCAGGGAGCTTCCAGTCTATGGAAACCACACACATACTACACGTAAAATGTAACAACTACAGGAAATAGATGGCAGGCACCAAATCAGTGCCTTAGAAAGTGGGTGTGACCGCATCTTAGGTACAACAGAGAACACCTGGACTGAAGAGGTCTTCATGAAGCAGGTGAGCAGGAGCCACACCAAAGCACACGGGTAGAGTGGGAAGGCACGGCATGCAGGGAGGCGTGCAGAGGGCAGAGCTGCAGGTGGCATGCTACAGCAGGCAGGGGCAAAGGTCAGGGAGCAGGCAATTCTGGCTGAGGCAAAGTTTTCATGCAGGGGAGATATGGTTAGAACATGTTCCCCAACTGAACAAGGGCATCCCATAGATGAACAGCAGCAAAGTTACCTCTCTACTGCCTGCTGGATCCGCCTCATCCAGTTATTCCGCTCCTCCTTGGAATTGGTGTGGATCTCGTACATCTCGGGACCAGCTGATGAAGCGCTGATCAGAAACATGCCTCTCTCCTCGTTGGCAACTTCTCTAGCGATAAGCTTCTGAAGGGAAATGACTGAAGGCTTCTGGTCCTGCGAGAGTTAAGAGGATGCACGGATGAACCGGCACTGATCCTACACCAAGAGTTACACAGAACCCAGGAACCACAGAGAGCAACAGGATTTGGGAACCAACGGAGAGCAGAGAGGATATGGCATTAGCTCTTCCCTGGCTATGACAGTGTTTAGCGTCATCAGCGGAAGACAGCATTCAACATAGGAGCTGGTGGAGGGCATTTCTTACTCAAACCAAAGCAGACAGAGAATGAGGACTGAGGGGATAATTATCCTTAAAGTTGGCAGGTTCAAGGCTGAAAAGATGGCTCAGTGGTTAATAGCAAATGCCACTTTTGCAGAGGACTTGAGTGTGGTCCCCAGTACCTACACTGGGTCACTCAAAACCACCTGTAACTACAGCTCCAGGAGATATGATGCCTTCTTCTGGCCACCACAACTACAGATTTATACCTACACAGAGACATACAGATTTTAAAAAAGAAATACTTATTTTTTTTTTAAGTTTGTAATTTCAAAGGGCAATTTGGAAAAGATCAGAGGGTGAAGAAAACAATGAAACTACTGTGGTTGAAGAATGGATTTTTAAAAAGGTGTTATCTGACATTATAATAAGATTGGAAAGGATGGGGACCTGGAACCCATTGGATTTGTCAGTAATTAAAAGACCATGATAGAAACAGAACCCTAGGAAATAAGGTCATCAAATAAAATGCAGAAATGGGCAGACAAGATCCGAGAGTCCTTAGGCATCATTGGTCTCTTCTGCTCAAGCCTTATAGATCTCAGCCCCAAAACTACTGCTGCTCTATCTGTAGGTGGCTCTTCCTCACCAACCAGATGAACACTTGGTGAGTAGGTCTGGCCCTAACTCATCTTCATACACCAGACACATTGCCTTGCACAGAATAGTCATGCAATTGATGTCTGCAAAATGGATTGAACATAATTCCATCTGAGGGAAATTGGAAGAAAGTCTAAGAGTTAGTGTCCAGGTATAAGGAAGTAACTTCTACCAGCATTTACTGTGAATTTACATTGCCTCCAAGCTATGTCCTGGAGCCTCACAGTTGACAATGTTAATAGTTCCACACCTGGCTTAAAAACCATGGTTAAAAGAAGGGCCAAAAGAATGTCTGCAGGATGAGAAGCTATGTGCGAGTATGGAATCTGCTTTGGTCTGCGGTTCCCACCACTGTCTACAGAGCTGGCTGCGGCATGTGGTTTTGTTTCTCCCTTGTGGACTGAGTGAAGATTTTAGCCATAGTTTGCCATTCCATACTCTCCACTACTGACTTCTCAGTGCTGGCTTGCCTGCCTTCCCAGCATTGCATAGCTATGCTGTATCTGGTATTATTGGCCAAGGCATCTCTGGAGTGGTTTTCATGTTTTTCAGCACAGTGGGGGTTGGGGGAATATCATGATGGAACAGACTACTGGTCTACCCAGTCTCACGTTTGGCCTCTGGAAATGGAAGGTAAATTAGCTTTAAAGAAGATCTTGAATCCTGCCCTCTGTAACAGAGAGATCCTCTAAGTATTATCCCTTTTAGCATAGGAGATCTAGCTATGTTTTGGCTTCCTCTTTCTGTATATATAAATGCAGTATATTAAAAGGCAGCATGGGGTTTGAGTTGCTTGATATGAAATAGTGTGAATTATTAGTAGTAGGTTAGTGCTCCAGAGAAAGAGAGGTGTTGGCAAGATGTTTGAAAAGTAAAGAAGAAATAAGGAGTAGAATAAATAAAGGAAAATTAATTAAATTCATGCCAACCAGAAGGCACCAAGGGCATGCTTGCCATCATTCATATTAGCTACATAAACACTGGTGATAAGATTCAGCATCCCCGGGAATGAAGGCGACACATCACCTCTGAACAGATGTCACACTCTGATGATGCAAGGGCCTAAAGCAGTCTGCAGGAATATTTCGTTTGTATCATAGCACCCTAAAGCCTTTGTTTTCATTGTTGTCGTCATTGTTGTTGTTGTTGTTACCAACATTTGCGGGTAGGAATTTCCACCTTTTAGAAATACTCTAGAATTGGAGGTGCTTAGTAGAAACAGAAGACTGGCTGTCCTGGACCATATCCTCATTTAATTTATAAACATCAGCTGTAGCTCAATAAGCAGGATCACCCTGACAGGAGGCCTGCACTCACTAGTTGAGGACAGTCCCCACTGCTTGCCACTGTCTGTCCTGTGCCCTTCCTGACCAGCAGGAAATCAGACGCAAGACAACCAGGTTCCTTCTCAAGGCAGTTTAATCAGGATTGCAGTTAGCAGGTGTGACCCCTCCTACCCCGGGGACCAGGCTTATATCTACGCAAAGGCCAATGAGCATATGCCATGTGTCATCTCCCCATACGTCCACGTCAGTTCACGTGTGACCATTCCCTGCCCCAGCACAGCTTCACAGCCAAATAAGGACTTGTTTATCACAAGGAGCACTCTCAGCCAGCACCATCTTTAGGGTGCGGCACACAGTGGCTCTCCACAACTGTCCTTGTCACACTCCCTGCAGACTTCATTTACATTCCTTCCCAGTCTCTACAGACATCTGGAATGGGAGATATCTACTGATAAAGGGAACAGGGTGCGGGGTTGAGGGGGACTACCTCCAGTTCATCTCCACTGGTGCTTGTGTTTCCATGGAGGCAAGAAGTCCCCAAGCTTGCTTCCTATTTTAAATTTAACTCATAGACAAACATGTCCATGTTCTCTTTTCTACTGTTTCAATGTTGAAATTGCCTTCTTTAATAGTCAAGAGAGTATTCCTAGATACAATATTCCAGAAAGTAGGTATTCCAACTTTATTCTAGGTTTCACTTCTAGCTGAATGATTTTTTTAAATTATGTTGGAATTGGATCTTTCAGAGGGCTCAGGGTTTGGTTTTCAGCACCCCTGTCAGGTGGCTCATGAACACCCATAACTCTGGCTTCAGGTGATCTGACACCCTTTTTTTTTTTTGCATGCATGCATGCACACATATGCATACACACTTATACACACACACACACACACAAACAGAAAGAGAGAGAGAGAGAGAGAGAGAGAGAGAGAGAGAGAGAGAGAGAGAGAGAGACTCTCCTGTAAGGACAGTACTTTCTACTCTTATTGCTTTCAGATACTTCTGATAGTTTCCAAATTCATCATGTCTTCTATGTACACAAGATAAGCACCTATTAAGATATTTTTCTTCTGGGCAAAGGGAATGAAGAATCTCACCTGTGGACCTAGTATGAGGACAAATTTCTAAACACTATAATGGGAACTAGGAAATGCAGACATGTGTAGCCTGCAAGCTAATGATTCAATTCCCTAAGACAATCACTATAAGAGATTTATGAGACAGGGCTGCTATCAGATAAATGTAAGAAGAAAGTAGATGAGCTAAAAGTAGGGTATACTTGACTCTCAAATGGTAAGAAAATATTTCTCCTTTGGTCCTCAATATCACTTTTGTATCAGACTACTAGAAGCAGCACCAACAGCAATCTTCTGTTTTCCAGTGACCAGAGAGTTTACGCTAAGCTTGGTAAACTCCACCTTCACTCTGGTATTTGGTGGGTTGCATTCCTAGCCCCATTTCTCCTCCATAGGTGGCACACATAATTCAAGGAGTCATGTCATACCTCAAAGTGACATCACAGCTAGACCTGAATCCACATTTTATTCTGTTTTAGGAAACACAGTCTGTCCTTATCTTATGCCTAACTCCTGATCAGTCAGCAAGTCACTGGGAGTATTAGACCACCCTTGAAGCAGGATTCACCTCTTTTCATGTGTTTGGACCTAATGAAATCTTGTCTATAGTGATAGGATGTGAAAATTTCTCTTAACTTGGGCCCCAACATCCCATAGGTTAATTACAATGATTCCATCTTCCTGGGGTTCCCTCTGTGTTCTTTCAGAGTTTCCCAGGTACTGGCATGGAAGGCTAGTAGACAAAGTGGAAAGTTTTAATGAAATCTGTAATAGACAAAGTACAAATAGGTCAGGGGGACACAGGAGTGTAAGGCTCTACACGATCCTCTGCTGTAGTCAGCATCCGGGTGCTGATGAGAAAGAGGAAGAAGCCACCTGGACCAATCTGCAGAGCGCAGGCAGGCAGGTTGCAGCCCCTCCCTCTCATATCTCATCACTGGTCAGACATGCTTTTTTGCTTTCTCTTTGGACAGCAAAGAACACTTTATTAAAACTTTGAATCTTCCAAAAAATTCAATTTTTGGAGCAATATTGTGCTAAGAGACACAACCTATCACTAGATGCACACTGAGCACGGTGCTTTGGCTTCTCTCTAGCAGAACATGATACACATGAGACCAAGAAGGAGTTAGCTGTGAAATTTTTTTCTCCTCTGTACCCTTAGGAACACACAGAGGCTGGGGAAGGTATGCTATAAATTACTAGTTTTCAGTGGTAGGCTAAAATCTAATTATGTGCAAACAGTGAGAATGATCTATGTACCACAAAGGGAAGCGACACATGAATGACCATCGTTGTTAGAAGCAGATATGGCTGGAACAAGGATCTCCTTTAAGCCTGAGGCTGTAGTTCAGTGGGAGAACATTTGTGTATGTGCAAAATGTCCTTGATTCATTCCCTAGCACTACGAAAAGTGAAATAGTACTTTCCTTTAGGAATCGTGGTGTTCTCTTGTTTGGAAGAAGGGGAATTATCATGGAAGCTTGTAGCTGAGGCTCTGGAAATGACCTACACCCAACCCTGATAACTCAGAGCTGAGCACAGGTAGGCAGACAGCAGGGAGGTACTCGAGGCCCTGAGAGCAGTGTCTGTTCACCATCAGTGCAATATTTTCAATTGATTAAACTGCCTGATGAACCAGCTATGAAATCCATGTAGCAGTGGGTACTATGGGCATATTCTTGCCAAGAAATATTTTTTTTTTAAATTAGGAACATTAGACTTTGTTAAAGAAAAGACAGCACAAACTAGTAAAAAATGTGCATTGCGTGGTCATGTACTTACAACAGCTGCAAAGATGTATTTCTGGTCTTTTTCTTGTAAGAAGAGCAGCACATCAGTGAGAAGTAGAGCCAGGATGTCTTCAAAGACAGAAACACAACAGTATGAACGAAGGAGCCACAGCCTAGATGCCTTTACCAGCTCTTTTAATTTCATGATTTACATTTAAATCAGATTAACGAAAATAAAAGACTTTCTGTGAAACTTTTACTTAAAAAAAAAAAACCTTTTGTTACGATAGCTAAGATCTATCACAGGTAAAATGTGTAGAAAGTTGTTTAAGTATGTATTTTTTTTAATGTGGCACTATAGGTAAACTATAGGATTGTAATAAGAGGTGAATCTCTAGAAAATATTTAAGAGCACAGTTTTCAAAATAAAAGATACGACATAAAAAAGGCCCTGAGATGGAAAAATGATGTATATGTGCTATCCCAGTACTTGAGAGGCTGAGGCCAGAGGATCATGAGTTTGAGGCCAGCCTGAGTTACATAACAAGACCTCGTGTGTCAGCAAGCACAAACCTCCCCTCTATGAAAGAAGGACCTAAGAGATTGGTACACACCCTTGCTTTTAGGAGGAAATGTAGCTAATTAAAAAGGTAAGGGAGCACTGGGCATAGTGGGGCACACACCTTTAATCTCAGCACCCAGAGCAGAGCAAGTAGATCTACACAAGTTCAAGATCAGCCTGGTCTACAGAGTTCTGGACAACCAGGGCTACACAGAGAAACCCTGTCTTGGAAAAAAAAATGTAAGGGAGCAGCTTCCAAATCAAATGATAGAGCCAAACCTACTTAGATCTGAGTCACCCTTGATTTCTTTACTTCCCATGGAAACTTTGCAAGAATTGTGCCTCCTCCCATAACCGACTGCATACCCTGAGCCAAGCAGGTGACTCTCTTCTGCGGGAAAGAAACCAACAGCAGCGTGTGGATGGCAAGGAATAGATTTTCAGGACAACACTGCAAGCTGATCATCAGCAAACACCTTTGTGTGACCTTCCATCAAAGCCTGCTCATCCTGTGGTGGGCAAAGACCTTCAAGCAATTCTAATGGAGTCAATTCTCCCTCTCCTCCTTACCTAAGGGTGTGATTGAGATGAAGAGGGCTAGAGGCAAGGTCCTTAGAGACTGTGGTGGGAACTGAGCAGGCAAACCTTTAAGCTTGACCTTCGGGTCCTGACCAATAAGACCAGAGTCTCTGGAAGAAGACTCAAGTGTAAATCAGGTTTGCAGGCCCCAGAGGTATAAGAAAGCCCAGGACAGGCAAGGTTAGCATGTACAACCTTCGGAAACCTAAATGAATAACCTAGGACCCTAAGCAGATTAACAGTCTACTTGGTTTAAGCCTGTTAGCAAATTGTACCACTGAGGAAAAGCAACTATAATAGAATAAGTCCTTCCTCTCCTCCTTACCCTGGTGCTGTGTGCAGGTAAATGTGTCATGGTAATGACACAGGTACTATTTAGAGTCCCCCATTTCTCCCCTCCATGGTTGGAAAGCCGCAGGCTGTCTTGGCATGCAGCAGACCCTCTCTGTGTAGGAGTGTGCCTTTCTTGCTTTCAACACACTACATTTAGCAGAAGATTTCTACACCAACAATGTGCAGAACTCTCGGCTTGTTTGGCTTCTGACATCACAAGCTTCCATAGTCGTGAAACTTCACGTGAAGGGTTTTGCTTGGGACAGCAAGCTGCAGTCAAATGTGTGTGTCACCTAGTCACATTTACCTACTGAACTTTACAACCTGATGTTTCAACTGAAAAAGTCAAGGGTCTGTGTAGGTGTGCCTGCAAGTCAGAACTGTTTTTCCTTTGGAAGACTGTCCTGTGTTCAATGAGTAACCTGTATGAAAGGAGAGGTGATGTCGGCGAAGCCTCGGTACCTTTGAAGCGGCCCGTAGCGGTTTTCCAGTAAACAAGCCCGTCGTGCAGGAGAGCCCGTTCTTGGCTCATCAGTGTCTGCTTTCTAAACACATGGCCATTTTTGAGCTTTGTGTATGTTTTGTTCTCAATTTTATTTAGGATCTCAAGCCATTTTTGGTTCTTCTCATATTCGCTGACTTTTAGGTCCACGGCTGCGATCATGTCTTTAATTAAGCCAAGAGCTTTGCACAGGTCTCGGTGCTCTTCAGTCCTTTCTGCATAAAGGGGGAAAAAAGGAAAGAAAATTATAATAATCCAGAATACTGAGAGTGATTATTCTTTTTAAGGTTTTAAATATAACAAAGATGCCATAAGAAAGATGTTGGCTTAAGTTCAAATATTTAAATGGCTCTCTGCATCACCACTGAGAAGCAGTACAGTATTCGATATAAAAGATTTGCATTAGTAGGCATGCATTAGCTGACAATAAGGTGTCTGGCTTCCAGGGAAAAGTCTGCTCTCTGTAGCAGTACAATTGTTTATCTTCACTGTCTACATGACTGGATTTAGAATTAACCAGGAAGCATGCTTCTGGACATTTCTGTGAGAGCTCACAGGGCAACGTCACTCACTTAGGAGAGCACCATCGCATAGCCTGCCGAGCCAGGCTGAACAAACTGAGCAAAAAAGGAAAAGCAAACAGAACACCAACATGTCCCCCCCCTTCTCTTTCTCTTTCTCTCGGCTTCTCATCTGCAGATTCAAATGGAGCCAGATACCTCATGTTCCTACTGCCACGCCTTTGCCTTCATGACAGGCTGGGTCCCCTCAGACAATGAGACAAAATAAACCCTTTCTTCCTGAAGCTGCTTCTTATCTGGTATTTTGTCACAACAAGAAAAAAGTAGCACATATTATATGCTATCTACCTATCCATCTGGATATATGTATACATATATGTAATATAATTCTATTATAAAATAAATATATGTAATATAAGCAGAGGCTATATTTTGAGTAACCTGGGCATTCCTCCCTTCCTAGAAACAGGTAAGTAACCCCATGCTGTATTTTTAATGACTGAAGTCAGCTATGGGGCCAAGCTCATGTCCTCTGAAATGGAGCCACAGGGTGATTTAAATGGCCCCAGACTCATTTGTCTTCTGGGTTCTATATATATATAAAACAAAATTATATATACACAAAACTATATTAGTATAAAATTGAGGATCTTAATATTATAATTAAAATGTTCTTGACTTATCATTTTTTTCTTCTGATTCATAAGAAAAAAATATTTTGAGGGCCCAGGCACTGTGGCTTACAGAAGCCAGCCAGGCTTATGCATACAGAACAGACTGTCGCTCCAGTTACTCTTTAAACCGAAGGCCACTCCTCTCACCTCCAGACGGTCTTAAGAGAACGGTCTGGAGGAGTTCCAGAGAATGGGTTCTGGAAACCTCAGATGAAAGGGAATTTAGTTACTCTCTGTATTTGATGATAACGATCAGCTAGTTGATATTTCCTCAGGTGCCTGGACCTGAAGAGCTAAAAGGAAGGGAGGAATAGGGAGGGGAAAACAGAAAACTGGCAGTGAACCCAAAGGCTCTCCAGAGCCTATAGCTACAGAAACACATGTTTAGAAAGAGCAGCCAGGAGGAGCAGGATCCAAAGTGTCTTCCTTTGGAGGTTCTCAGTGCACACACAGATTCGGGGAGCGTTATCAGAACACCCATTGAGAACACCTGAACATAGTTCGAAGGGATTACTGCCTTCCAAAGAACACACCTCACTCCTTGACAGTGTCTTTCCCTTCCAGAGAGGGAATTTACTCCTAAAGAAACTATTTCAAAACTAGGAAAGAAACGTGAAGTTGAATAATCAGATGACCCAGAGTAATGCCAAGAAGAAGGTTCAAAGTCTTACAAGTCACTCTCTCCAATGCTTCACAACTCAAATGCAATAGCACCCACTTCCCAGGGGGTCTTTTCAAACGCCAGCTTGAGCTCCATTCACACCCACTGACTCAGGATTTGCGTGTAAACCTATCCCCTTGGGAAGGGACAGCTAGTGAAGTTGAAGACCACTCCCGATGGCCAAGGCTCCAGAAGGCTCCAGGATTGACTTTGACAATGGCTGCTCTGAGGCGGAGTCACCTGTATGCTACCTCAGTGACTCAGCTGAGAGCCAGAACTCACAGAGGCAGCTCATACTGCTAAGGGGAGAAGACCACTGTTGCTACCTGGTCTATCAAGAGCTTGGCAGGGGAGTAAAGCCTGGAGTGAGGTTAATTGACTAACATTATCTGACACAGTTTAGTCCCTGGGGTATTGTAGAACCTTAAGAAAAGCCACACAATGCAAAATGAAAAGCCTTAATTTTTTTTTTAATATTCATTCTTTCTCTTGCTGAGAGCAAAATCTGTGCTGCTTTCTCCGAATGATATTTTTATATCGTCTCTTGCATTAAGTTCTAAAGAATCATAAAAGTGGGAGAAGGAAAGGACCAAATTCTGCAAGGTCTCTGATCATCACACATACGCCATGCATACTACCTCCCCACCACAGAATAAACGGGGTTAAAAATAATTTCTCAAACCGAGTTCCAACTCAGAGGCTTTAAAAAGCTTGCTCACAGTGAGAGAGAACATTGTGAGTGGAACGACTCAGCTGTGACTAAAACTCACAAGACAGGGAAAGGACCCAGGAGAAATCTCTCACCCTTGGTGTACTGCAGAATCCTCTCCACCAAGACCGGGTACTTTGTGATGCGCTGGGTGACAAGCAGGATGCATTCTGGGATTCCACGGCGACGAGCCAACAGGTTGCTATTTCGGATCTTGTAAAGTATATACATGTTTATATACACCAATCACCATTTTAATTAAAATGTCCACATAGTCATTGCATTTTGTATTTTTATCATTAACCACTGCAGTTGGGATGGGAAAATGTTTCAAGGCACTCTGATCTGCTATACCTCCAATTCTTAAGTGAGCAAACGCAGGGTTCAGGAATCGGCTTTTGAACAACAGTGGAAATCTGCGAGTGTCCACTATTTGTTTTTCTAACATATCTCCCTCCACCTTTGCTGTCACACACCGTGGCACTTAAAGCCCCTTCTCACAGGGCAATCCTTTTCTTAAACATTTCAATATATTCTCTAAGTCTTTAAGGCCCATTGTACATCTATATGAAAAGAAGCCAGAGGAAAATCTGGTAAAACTCACAAAATGACAGATAAAAACGTAGGGACCCAGAAGCTTGGACGAATTTCTTCCATTAAATAAAGGTGAAAGGTTGAGGAAGAAAGGAGGAAGAGAATCCTAGTAAAAGGAAGTTTTAGAGACATATCGTCATAGGCATCAGGGGACCTCGGCCAGGTCCTGGCTTAATGATACAGTTTCAAGAGGTGAACAGTGAAAACTGGTATCAGAAAGTGCCTGACAATCTAAGTATGCTAATGTTACCATGATGTGTTAAAAGACAGCGTGCTCAGAAAGACACAGATGAAATTATATGATGTCATGGACTTGGCTTAAATGAATTCACTCTGAAGCAAATCCATGGGGTAAACAGATTCTCTATTTGTTTTTGCTTTGATTTTTCTGATACACAACTTGTCAGGGTATGAAACTGCTTCCCAGAACATTGCCAATATTCTCAGAAGCTTGGGGGAACATGGCCTTACAGATACAAGACAGCAAATGAAATTGTCTGGGAGAAATATTTCACTACCCTCTGACTTCCCATCTGTGCCATAAACCCACCATTTCCTTTCCTTTCCCTGAGAGACAGACCCAAGACATAAAACTTGTTTAGATCATTAAGACGTAAACATGAACTATCGCCCCACACGGGCCTCCCGCTCCACAATGAGTTTGAATAACGCTTACCTTAATAAAATTCTGAAACTTTTTGTTCTGCTGGAGCTCTTTAAAGAGGCTCATGGCTTCTTTGTGATGGCTGCAGAATTCTCCATAGATTCTCTTCATTTTGCTTGCATTTTCTTCTGAAAACTGAGAACATTCCCATAATGGTTTATAAATGCAGTCATTATGTTCATAGAGAAAAGGAACATGTAGTTTTTGTGCATTTCAAAGCACCATGGATTTCCCAAATACAATCCCTCTCCTTCCCCCAGGCACTTCTTAAATTAAAATAAAAGCAAGTGATTAAGTAGAAAGGGCCGACATAACATTGTGCCGAACTAACGATCAAAGAGCCAAATGAAAACATCCAATGCTTTAATTTTTGCTCCATTTTTATGCAGCTTCATTATTAAAACTTGTAGTCATAGTACTTTGTACACCGAATGTCTGACATCACAGGTGACCATTAGCCAGGATAAGAAGAGAACGGAGAATAAACAACACACTAATTTATTAACTATGGGGAGAAGGAAAGGTGTTTCCATCAGCCTGACCTAGGGGATCTTCACAAAATTCAGAGACATGGGACAGTGTTAGGGGGGCTGGCGACATATTTTAGCTAGAAGTTTTTTAAAGATCATGATCATTCTACACAATCTGCCCACATGGAAGGTGACTGCAACAGACAGCCTCCCTAGAAAAGTAGAATGCATTCCACCATCTTTGGTCTTTTCTCTTTTGCTCGGCTTTATCTGTGCTGATGATCATATGTCTGAAGAGATGATCCTTAAACCACAGTTGCTAAAATAAAGTCTAACAAAACACTTGTGTAAAAACTACACAATACTGAGAGTTCAAAACTCTAAATGACTAGGGTCTAGAGAGATAGCTTAGCAGTTTAGAACACTTGCTGTTCTTGTAGAAGACCAGGATTCGTTTCCTGGCACACACATGGAAACTCACAACTTTCTGTCACTATAGTTCCAGGGGATCTGATGTCCTCTTCTGACCTTTGCTGGTACCAGGAATAAAAGTAGTTCACAGATATAATGCAGGCAAAACATGCGTGTGCATATACATTTTAAACATTTTTAAAAATCTAAATGAATAGAGAGCTTTATCAAGTTCAATGAATGGAAGGATCAAAATAATATAATAAAGGTGTCAATACTTCCCAGGTAGATAAGACATGTTTAACCCAAATCTTTTCAGAATTGCAGTGCTCTTTATAAATATGCCTAAGATTATTCAATTTGAAGGAAATGCAAAAAAAAAAAAAAAAAATTCACAGTACAGTAGGAAGACTCCAGTGTTTAATTTTCCAGATTATTACCCAGCTCCTATTTTCAAGCCAGAATTGAAAGACTCAGGACTCAGTTGAAGAGAGTAGAAACCCCATACACAAGTGATTTCTGGCAAAGGCACAAAAACCAGCTCATTGTGGGCATGGGTGAGAATTGCCTTTCTATAATTGTACAAAAACAGAAAGAGAGAGAGAGAGAGAGAGAGAGAGAGAGAGAGAGAGAGAGAGAGAGAGAAGAGAGAGAGAGAGAGAAATACAAGTGAACCTCAAGCTTACAAAACTCATTAAAAAAAAAACTAACTAGAAAATTCAAAAATTACATTTTTAGATATTATTCCAACAAAGTCAAAACTTGGGTTTGTACCTAAACATGGTGAGTTGATCTGTAATGGGTATAAACTAAAAGTAAGGAGATGTCTCCCTATACGTGAGCAATGTAAAAAAGCAGGGCACATCCATAGCATGAAATACTATTTTCTAGGAAAAAAAGAATTAACTACGGACACATATAACCATTGATACGATTAAAGGAATTGTGTCAATTCCCTAAAGACTACATACTATGTATTTCTGTTTATACAATGTTTTTGAAAATGACAGAAATAAAGGGGTTCCAGGACTTAGAGAGGAGATGGGAGCAGGGACAAGAGGAAAGTAGGAGACCTCGTGGCAAGACCATTGTCCTGATGGTATGGACATTGGCAGGTTGACTGTGGTGTTAAAGCTTTGTTACAGCTGGAGGAAGGATAATGCAAACAATTAGAATTTTACTTAGCAAATCTCAGATCTTAGCTCGTTCCTATGGAAACCACGGAGAGGCAGAACACTGAGCCTCATTTGTAACAATTTTCGGGTAAGCCTTATGTCCCTGAAGTTAAAATGAAAGAACGATCGCCTTGGACCATATCCACAATTTCCCACCCACACAAGAGTCCCTGCTGACTAAGTGCCAGCACACCTCACCCCAGTCTTCTGAAACCCATACCCAGTTAGAACCTAGGATGTACCCCAAATCTGCCCTCCTACACTCTGAAACACCTCATCTGCTCCTTTGTTCCCTTGAAGCACAGTCTCTCAACCACTACCTGAGCACAATGGAATACTGAGGAACTCTGGCCACACGCCAAGCTGTGCTTGCCAACAAGGAACAGGAAGGTGGGCTCATCCTTTTCCCAAAAGGGAAATCTATGCTTTAACCATTAGGCTGCTGGGCCCATGTCCAGTGATGCCAATGACCCGACTGTTGTCCCTGCTTTAGCCACACAAATTAAATACAGAACTGATAAAGACACACATTTCTATTAAATATGAAAAAAAGATAATCTAGGAACAAAACTGGTTTCAATGATTAGAGTTCAAAAAGGGTCAAATTGTGAATATTTATATTAAGGAAAGAGAAATTAAGATGACAGAATTAAAACCTTCCATTTCAGTTTTGAATGCTGTCTGCACTCTGACAATTTTATTTAGACGGTGTTGCAAAGTCCCTCATGTCACCCTGTTTCAGGTGACAGACACAGAACAGGTCTCAGACTGTAAGCTGCAAAGCAGATCCCTCTTTGGCTAAGAGAAAAGTTTTTACTAAGTTTTGTTCTGGGATTCACAATCTCATGACAGTAAAGGCTATCTTGCAGTTTGCTAAAATACTTGGCTCATTTTGATGAGAGAGGAGATTTTGACCTCGGTCCCAGGTACATCACCTGTGAGATGGTGATGCCTAGAGACTGGCATTACCCCTGGTGTTTACAACTAGTCAGTGGGAAAATAGTATCCACCTCACAATGCTATGAAAGTTCAATGAGACACACGGGGAACACACAGTTCCTTCCATATCAAAGAGTTACCTCACTCTGATGAGCTCGTTTTTAGCTAGAAGCCCTTCAGAGAGATCTGAGCTAATGCCATTGCCAAAAGCAGGGAGCTGCTGTTACTGGATTAGCCAATGGCACAACCCATTCTCTTGATGCTCCCAAAATCCCAAACACCTGAAGGGAGATTTATTTATCTTGTCTTCTAGGTTAATTATAAAGGATTTAAACCCTTCTTCCTAGAGTGAGCCAGTATTTGATTTGAAACCATCCCTTATAATATCACAGTGGAGAACTGAAGCAGACATTTCTGGTTTCTTTCAAGACTCAGATCATAATGTTTGGTGGGGAACACAGGTGAAAGGATATTTTGTTAAAGCAGACACATGAAAGAATGTTTTGCTGAAGCAGACACAGGTAAAAGGGTATTTCACTGAAGCAGACACGTGAAAGGATGCATGAGGTTTAGAAAGATAAATATGACCCCACAGATAGTCAGAGGAGGCTAGCACATCAGTTTGCCTTGGTTTGAGTCACTAGTCTTTGCTGACAACGCTCACATATTGGTTTTCTTTGCACCAAATTGCTGATCTCCATTTGTCATGACTTTGTAGAAAGTAACTCACCAAAGAACTTCCTATGATAATCAGGAGGGTTCTTGCACTTCTGCAGACTTGGTCAAACCAGCAGAGCCTCTGGTTTATTCTGGATTGAGCTGGCATTGCCGATTTGTGTGTGGTGTCTGCCAAGTGGACTAGATTCTAGCTACTGATTTGTGTTGGGTAGTTTGCTAGTGGACTGAACTGCTGATATCCTGACAATGAAGAACTATTTCTAAACAGGTCTACTTCCCCCTACTAACCTTTCTTTCCCATTACATCTGTTGTGTGGTGAGCTGTAAGGAAGGTTAAAGCATTTAAGGTTTAGAAAACTCTGAGACTACAGAGAACCTATGCTGTAAAAAGCCCTCTCTCACACCAAAAAGTTCAGAGTCCAAAGCTTACCATGGAATTTAGTTTTGACTGCGGTATCTGGTGGAGACAATAGAATAATCCAAGCCAGGTCCTGAGCCATAAACAGAAGGTAGTCATTGACTGTCAGAACCTCTCTGACATCTGTTATATGGCCGAGATCAACCAACACCCAATAAAAGAAAGCCCCCGGCCCCTACCTAGCAACTCTAATGAAATCAATTCCATTTCTCCAAGGGATTTTTATCAATAAAGAGTCTGCACCCCAGGGCTGGAGAGATGGCTGAGAGATTAAGAACATTTGTTACTCTTGCAGGGGACCTGGATTTTTTTCCCAGCATCCACATGGTAGCTCACAACCATCTGTAACTCCAGTGCCAGGGGATCTGATACCATTCTCCATCTTCTGTGGGTGGCAGTCATGCGCAAAGTGCACAGATATGCATGCTGACAAAACACTCAGTCTTAGAAAAGGAATACATCTAAAAAGAGAGTTCTCCAAACATTTAGGGTTCTGAGACCAGCGTCAACCCCCTCTTCTTACCTGTTGTACCAGAATGTCTCCGATTTGGTTGATCACAAAGTTCCTGTCGTTACCGGCGCAGGACTCCTGCCTGCGTTCCTTCATGCTGAGGAAAAAATGCCTGTGAGTCTCCAGCAGTTCATCTAAGCAGGGGAAGATCTTGTCCACTGTGCTGTGGTCCAGCTGCAGCTCCTCCTTCATGCCCTTCCTGAAGACTTCAGACATGATGAGCAGTGTCTGGATGTGGTGTACCTCCGTCTGCATCAGCTCTGAAACATGTGAGCACACGCATGACGCAGCTGTAACATGCCTGTTGGCTGTGCAGCCTTTACTACACGACTATGAACAATCAAGAATTCAGAATCACAGCTTGCATTTGCCTACTCCCTAACAAGTCACCTTTCACAGACCAGACAGATGGAGATGGTAAAGAGTAACGAATGTCTGGTCACTTTTGTATCATTTCATAACCCACTATGAAACCCACTTCCTACATATCCAAAATCAGTTTTTGTATGAGCTACAGAAACTTACATAGTATCAGCTATAGATATAACTTAATAAAAAATTCATCTGTCATAAACAAGCAAACAGACGAAAAGCAACTCAATTCTGCACTACACAAGAAAGAATGAGGAAATGTTCGAGACAAATAGGACCATTTTCCCCAAAATAAAAGTCAGTGGTGATTAACATTTTATGTACACTCCAAATATTAATTGTCCAGATATTAGAAGCAGATCACAGATGAAAGCCAGGTACAGCAGCTAAGAGTCACATGTCTCCAAAGCTCTGACTCTCACACCAAGGCTCTATAAAATATAACAGCTTGTTAGGGAGGAGTCTTTCTTTCCTTGCTTTTTGTGATAGTACATGCCAGTTGAGTACATTCACCAGTTAATACCTGGTAAAATGACTTAAACTAAATGTAATAATGTCTCCCAAGGCTTTACACTACTAGATTCTTTCTGTCACAGGATCATTTTCCAAAATTCAATTGTCTTCAGAAAAAAATACACATATATAATATATATATATATATATAAAATATATATATATATATATATATATACACATACACACACACACACATATATATGGTATAAAGTATACTACATATGGTATAAAGATTGAGTTTGTATTATATATATTATATACACATAAAGTACATATATATGAAGAAGTCTTTAAATGTTTTCAAGAATTCAAAAACAGATAAAGGATTCTAATAAGTATTACTTTAGAAATATAAACAAATGGCCACTAAGTAACCAAAACGATGTTCAGTGGGCTTGAAATAAAACGTAGTGGTAGGATTGTCTCTAAGGAAAAAAGTTGGGGTTTGATTATTACCCACTCCCACCATTACCACGACTTCCACCCCACCCCTACCTCATCCACCCCCCCCACCCAAATTCAATATCCTTAGTGGGGGAAATGCAAACCAAACCAAGCCCCACAGTATGTCCCACACACTGAGAAGATGGACAATAAGATGGACATGTGGGTGAGGGGGCGGGGTGATTAGAATATTGGCAAAGGATGTAAGATGCTGCAGCCGCCTCAGGAAACAGTCTGCGATCTCCAAAAGATTTTAAATGAAGTTACCATATGACTCCAAAGAAAAAGAAGAAACATCATCACGTGTCCATCTATTGATGATTAGGTAAACATAATGGGATATTAGATGGATATAAAATGGAATGAAGTTTGAATATATTAAGTAGGACAATCCTTACAGATATGTAAAGTCACACACACACACTGTGAGGCAAAGGACAGAAAGTAGAGTAGTGGTTGCCCAATTCCAGAGGAAAAAAGCAAAGTAGAAATGAGCTCTAGTGGAGAGGAGGTTTCTTTTTGAAGTGAGGCAAATATCCTAGAATTGGATATGTGTGATAACTCACAACATTGGGGAGCAAACTGAAAAACACCTGATTATATATGGCGTGGAACTTTATGATGTATGGATCATATTTCAACCTTTCAACTCCGTTATGAGAGAAAACAGTCGCCCCCAAAGTGTAGACGCGTGAGACAAGCTCTACGGAGGCCTCCAAACTACCCCCATATTTGGGAGGGATTCTAAAGTGGCAGTCACGGAGAGGAAATTGTTCTGAACACAGTGCTTTCTGCTTCATCATAAGCAGAAACCTCTTTCAGTGGGACCCACAACGTTAAAGAATCTGTATTTCCTTCCACATGGTTTAGAGCCCCTTTGAACTTACCCCTAGCATTTATTTAACCCTTTACCCCACTTACTCATTACTACTACACTGAGCAGGAATAACATTTCCCTGCCTTTGTGTGTGCTGGGGGGGAGCGGTATGTGCAAGAGGGTAATAATCTGTTGGGGGGGGATGCTGGTGGGAGGGCCACCCTAAGTATAAAATCCAGGGCACGCTAGGAAAGCACTCTGCCACTGAGCTACCCTCTGGCCCTTATTTTATTTTCATTGGTTTGGAGTTTGAGACTAGTGAGCCAGGTAACTGGTCGGATGCTCACTTCTGCCAAGAGCTGAGGTTCCTGGCACAAGCCACCATGGCAGCTCTCTTCATCTTTGAAAGGGAGGTGGTAAGGAACAAAGAGAAAAGATCCTGCCTGCAGGGCAAACTTTTCTGACACCAAAGGTCACATGACCTGTGATAATTCACCCACATGGTGAGATGGAATTTAACAGTGTGTGAGGTTGACCCGCCACTGAAGAGACACGCGGCAGTGTACTCAGTATTAAATGCTTGAGAAACAAACATTAAAAGAGACAGCATCATCCCCTTAACTTCCTGTGATGTGACACCCAAGGCCCCTGGATGGAACAAACCCCCAGTTCCCTTGATTTTGGTAAAAGCCCACCCCCACCTCTGCTGAAGGTGAGCCGGCCACCTCCCAGCAGAAGACAAGAAAACACACATTAAGGAGAACGAAGACCCGGCCTCAGCTAAAGTGGGTGTCTTACTGAAATGACTTTTTAGTCCATTCTTTGCACTTTGGATTTTTCTAATAACCTCTACTTCAGATTGCCTCTATTTCCACAAGTGTGCCGTGGTAAAATCCCACTGCAGATGAGCTAGACAGCAAGGACTGCAGGCACATAAATGCCGTCCTAACCCAGGCTCAGAGCCCTGCACAGTGTGCACAGGCAGTGGGACCATGGCATGGACAGTCAACCATAGGCCGTATATGGAGCTCTGTTATCTGCAGCAAGTATGTGCAAGTTCACTGTGGCTCTTAGCTGACAAAGTAGGGATGTATCTCAGGGGGTCACTCAAGCAGATGTGCTAAGAGTGTAGGAAGTCAAATCTCCTGGATATATTATTCAAGGATATTATTATGAATCCTGGATTCATGCAAGGTTACATTTAAGCCTTGGCAAAGCATTTTATACCTGAGTCTCATTACCCCTGTTCTAATGACGGGAAAATGTTGAGGAGTTGCTTCTAATGCTTTGTCTTACTTCGGCTCCCAAAAAGCTGTGCTTCCAGACCTGAGGGTCCCCACTCCCAGCTGGCTTCGATTGATAATAAAGAATTGCCATACAGCTATTGGCTGGGCAGAAAGACAGGACGGACGGGACTTTTAGATTGCATGGACGAGAGGCAGGGAGACAGAGGAGAGAGAGAGAATCACCATGACTCAGGGAAAAGGATCAGATGAGCTTCAGGAAGGAAAGCAACCAGCCGTGTAAGAATTCAGGAAAAGGGCCCTAGCGGCCACTCCCTGAGTGGGTGAGTCTAGGGTAGCAGAGATGAAATGTTGATTTAGCAAGTTGACTCAGGAAAGTTGGAGGGAAATGTATGCTAGCCACAGGGAGGATTAGAAATGCCTAGACTTTGAGGTAGTCAAGGTATATCAAAGTTAGCTAGCTCTGTGTGTGTGTGTGTGTGTGTGTGGTGTGTGTGTGTGTGTTGTGTTTCATTCACGAATCCAGAGAGCCCTTGGGTGGGCGCCAAAACTCAAGTGTGCCCAATGGGAGCTGAGAGTGGGTTAATTCAGGGCTCTGGTGGACGGTTGGAAGCACAACCTGACAGGAGCACAGAGCAGGTTAACTAATTCCTGATACAGGGAACCCAAGGTCCGAATGAGTTGCGTAGTTTGTTTGAGATCAGATAGCTGGGAAATGATAAACCCTGCCTGAACCCAGGTCCAGACAGTGTCACGGTCCATGTTCTTCCTCCACAGCCCAGTGCTTCAGCCTCAGGGGCATATTTGACATGCTCACCAAAAATGACATCTTGTCTTTTGATGACATCCTTCTCCTGCTTACTGCAAAAGGAAGGGTCCACCACGAGACTCCAAGACTCTGCTTCAAACTCCTGAGCGTCACTGCTGAGGTCGCTCCACAGAGAAGAATCCACGACATCTAGGAAAGAAAAGTCGGAAGTGCGTAAAGCCACATCATGAAGAGATCTTCAAGTACCAGGTTCTCAGGTTCAAACCTGCTAAAGGCACAGAAAGGCCCCAGCGAGTACAACGCAGTATGGACCTGAAGCATCTGAAAACCAGAGATGACGTGGTCCACAGCAAGACAACTGCCACAAGAGCCAAGAAGAGTGGTCTCCAACAGTAACTGTACAGGGAGGCTGTGAAATTACTGGAGATGCCTTGGTTTGTTTGGGCTCACTCTATTGGAGTTCTACTTGGGGAGCTTCACAGCCCCATGCCCTCCTTAGAGTCTTGACCTCACAGATTTCTTTTGCCTGGGTTTTTATACAGTTTATTTAATTCTGAATTTCAACTTGTCTGCTTGGTATTACCTAGGACTTGGCAAAACAGGAAGCATAGTCCTTGGCTTGAGTCCTGTGAGTATAAACTTTTGTAAAAGAGCTAAACACATGTACACAAACACCTTTCAGGAAAAGAACTACATGCACATGCATACACACACATACACACACATGCACGCACACACACAAATGACCCTCTCAGGAAAACTAAAGCCATTTTGCCCTAAACAATCCTTAGAAATCCATCTGATGGTTGTAAGGATGAGATGACAACAAGCTTTAAAGAACCAGAATCCACTCCTCTCCACGCAGTACTCTCTCACCTTCTATTTGTTGCCTTCGTTTACTGAGGTAACCTGGAAACAAAAAAACAACTCCCCAGGTTGAATTACACCCTACAAAATACACTCCAAAATGCTTTCTTTTCCAGAAGTAGCAAGCAGCAGGTGGGGGCACAGATCACATCTCTCAGTGATACAGGCAATAGTCTTAATTAAATATATATTTGAGGACTCTGCTCTAATCTCTCAATAGCTGTGGAATGTTTCCAATGATAACAGCACTGTGCAGTTCATTCTTCTAATTATATCCATGTCTTAGAAACGTGTTGCTGATAATCTCACTCCTGATTGTGTCCCTCAAGACTAAGTTGTCATTTCTAAAAACTTTTATTCAATTTGTTCTTTGACATTTCACACATATATAAAGAACATTCTCAGTCCTCTCTCCTCTCTCTTCCCCGCCCTTAACAACCCTAACAAGTCACTTTCCTACATTTAGGTATTTTTGAGATCCTTAAGAAAAGAAGACTCTACATCAAATAGATAGCAAACGACTTCTAAAGGAATGACAGAAAGCTCAAAGGTTGGCTCACAGGTAAAGTATTTGGTATATAAGTATGAGGACCAGAGTTTAGATCCTCCAGAAACCTCGCAAAAGCTAGCCAGGCATGGCTGCCTCCTGTAATCCCAGGACTTGGGAGGCAGAGACAGGTGAGGCCTGAGGGTAAGCTGGCTGGCTGGACTTAACCAGAATTGAACTCTGGGTTTGAGAGATCCTGCCTCAGTAGATAGCACCAAGAGTGATTAAAAAAGACACCCAATATCAGTGTCAGGCTTCCACACATGTGTTCTCTTATCCACACATGTGTACCCTCACACATGTTAACATGTATATACACATGTGTATACCATACACATACATAAACATAAGAAAAAGAACAAAATAATACATCTTATTTCTTCCACAGAATACCTCTGTCAGTCCAATGCTCACAGAGACAGAAGAACATACAAACACCTCACCTTCCATCATGAATGACTCCGTGGAAGGAGAAGAGCCCATGGACTGGAACAGCTCATCGGAATGAGACCTGCTTCTCCAGCTATTACTGTCACCCTCAGACTCCAAGGATGTCACTGCCCTCCTGAAGCTGAGAGAGAGAAAGGGTGACACTAGTTATCTCCAGTCACCGTTCAGGGCCATGAAATCGAAGCAGTATGCTGAGCCTCACCTTTCCAAAGTGGTGCCTGGGACGCTTCTGGACAGTGGATGCACCTGCCCGGCAGCTTCCTTCCTTCCAGCTGGCAGTCCGATGGGCATGGAGGAGGAAGAGTGCAGGGAGAGCCCAGGGGGTGGGACGTCTCTAACAGAAGAGCCTGGAATCACAGTAGACACCTCATGTGCTAGGGCAGCATTTACAAGCAAAGAAAGTCAGAGATGTCCAGACAGGTAAACCCTCAAGCAGCCACTTCTACAAGGTTGTGGTCCAGCCTAGAAACCGGTCTCTCTGTCACTTCCTGGCACCTTTCAGATGTCCCTTCCTTTTCTCACCCTTCCACCACCCATGCTTCAGGGCTACTTCCACACCTTCCCTTGGAGACTGTGGATGTCTGGGGTGACCCAAGCAAACAGGCAAATGGAATGGGGAAGCACAGGCCAGCTTTCCCATAAACCACTGCTTGTACTCCTCCAAGCCAGCTTTAAGGAGATGCAAGGTGTTAATTAGCCCTGTTGGCAAAATGCATATGGTGTGTGTAAACAAGCACGGACACCCAGAGAGCAGCTCAGGGAAAAGGAATGATGATGAAGAACCTACTCCTTAAGGAGCAAACAAAACCCAAAGCCCAGCCGGGCCTTCTCACTCATATACTGACAACAAGTGGGCATAGACACATTTACATTTGGTTTGAGGTATAAACAACTCAGAGGATGCTTCAGCCTCTTTGGATTGTGGCTATCGAGTATACACTGTAACTACTCAGTTCACAGTGTAGCTATTGAGTATACAGTCTGAAGACAAAGGAAGAAATGTTTTAAAAGGTCCTAGGATGTAACAAGGGAATGTATACATCTCTGCTTTAGCCTCATGAATTTCACATTAAGCGGAGGAATAGATCACATCGAAATGTCTAAATTCTAAGCTTCTCTTAAGGCACCCGTTTAACCTCATGATAATGAGGAGCATCTCAGAATTGATTTCAAAGGATTTTGAGGCCAAACCAAGGGGTTGAGTGGCAAGGGAGCTCAAACCAATTTGCATAACACCACACCCAAAAGCATGTCATCGTGACTTGGCACACTTGCCACCACCAAAGTGGTTCTCAAAATGCCAGTTACACTTTGCTACAGTGCTGAGCTGAAAAGTGACCAGGCACTTAAAATTCCTGCCACTCAGCATGCAAAGCAACCTCAGATAGAAGAAATTACAAAGTCTCTCACGATAAAGCAAATGTTTTTCAAATTGAGGATGTATTAGCGTGGCTGGCTCTTGTGTGTAACACAAGGAAGTGTCAAAGGTTACTGACTGTTTTCAAGGGAAACTATTTAAGCCTCAGCAGTATATAATTAAAACAACAACAGAGTCATCAAATTTAGAAACATACAAATAAAATGTCAGCACGCTTTATAACTTCAGTATCACATTGAAGTTGCTAACGAGACCACAACCTTACACACAACTAATCCAAACATGGGGTCTCTGTAACACTGGCCATGGGGACCAGCAAGAATGGACAGATTCCAAAGCCAAAGGCTTCTTTTCTATTAAACATTGTAACTCTTAAGGAGGTTTTAGCATGTATTTCTACAAGTGAGTATGTGCTATTATTAGGAAAGCATAAAAATCACATTCATTTAATTCAGTGCCTCTGTTCCCCCCCCCCCAAATTATTAAATCGGTAGGCTACACACCAATAAAAAACATTAGAATTGAAACCACTGAATCCTTGTATGTTACACAGACCATGCCTATATACAATGCAGAAACTCTAGGGCTGACCTAGACGCTTATAGCTTCGCTTCTTTCCATAGCTAAAATGTATGTCATGCATATGTTATGAAGAAGAAATAACTGGACCAATGAGAAAACAGCAGGAGGAGGCCGTTTTATGATGGAAAACGTGTGATGCACATTATACTTTTTTAAGTTCTTGTCGATTCCCACATCACTTACTTCCAAGGATGGTCTGTGGTTTGTTCTTGTTGTATTTCTCTTGGAATTTCTAGTAAAAGAAATATTAGAAACTCATAAATTAAGATCAAAACACCATTGGGCTACAAGAATGGACACATGGTTATACAGAATAGGATTCTTATCTGCTTCATAGTCATTATCTTATTTGTTTCAAAGAAGAATTCAAAGCAAAAGACAGTAGGCAGAACAAAAAGTAGGGTGTGGTGACAACAAAATGGGTAAGAAGGAACGAGGGTGAGCCTAGTGAACACTCAGCGCTTAAAAGGCTCGACAACCAGCATATACAGCGCGTGCGCGCAGACCCAGCCCATCCAGCATACACAGCACATGCGCACAATCCCTGGGGAAAGAGACATACCGACGCTGCCTTGTCTCTCTTTGTGTCTGTGTGCCATCACCTTTTACAATGACCCTCAACTGTGTCAGTTAACACAGAGCTCCGTGACAAGGACCCCTTTCCCCCTTCCACACTATAGGACCTGCTCAAACTCACACACATCCCTCACATGACTGTGGAGTGGCAATAAAAGGACTGGAATCACAACTGTCATCACATCCGTGACCCCATCCCCAGTGCGCATCCTAGCTCTTTGCCTCCAGGTAGGCCTCAGCCACAGCGGTGCTCCCAGGGAACGTGCTAGAAATACCCATCAGGAGGAGTCACTCAGACCTCCAGAATCTGAAAACCCGCGAGTGGCCCTAGAAGTTGAGGTTGTTACAGTCTTTCAACCAATTCTGATTATGGCTATTTGAGAATACTGCTCTACATAGAAAGGCTAGCCTGCACATCTCACATAACACAAGCGGATCTTCTCTCTATTGTTAAAAGTGAACAGCTGGATAAATAGTCATACACTCTGAGCATGCATTACCACTGCAATAATCCCATTTGAAGTAACCCAAAAGCAATAAAAGTTCAGTGTCCGGCAGCAGATGATGCAAGCAAGCAAGCAAGCAAGCAAGGCACAGGGCAGTGTGGTGACTGGGAGGTTACCTTGGTACACGGAGGCACAGCGTCTTTGCAGCCCTTGTGTGTGTTTGCCTTACAGTCTGAAATAGAAGACACAAAAGTTTCCGTCTGACTTAAATGAATCTGAAGTGAGATCGCATCGTGCTTTTATGGGCCATTATAAAAATGACACAAAGTAGTACGCATACTAAGAAGCCAAATGCTTGAATGAAGCATACCTCTGCATGAGTATCAGCGTACGTGGGAACTTGGAGCTCCATGGAGATATTTCTCATTGTCTGGAATCATCTTATAAATGATAAAGTGTGCAGCTGTGTATACTGGACACCTCTGGGTCTACCTGAGAGCTCTCTTCCTATTCTACACACTGTCCTCAGGCATTTCTAAGGCTTTCCTATAGCAACCTTCAACGTTAGCACCGGGCAAACTGTATGAGGATGGGGAGGAATAAGCTCACAGTAATGCTGATAGGAAAAAAAAACAAAACACTGTCAGCTTCAGCAGGAATTCCTATTAACAAGAAACGAGGGCCTAGAGAAATGGCTTAAAGTTAGCAGCACATACTGCCCTTGCGAAGGACTGGTTCCCAGAACCTACATCTAGTGGGTCACAACCCCCATAAGTCTAACCCCAGAGGATCCAACACACTTACTTTTCTAGCCTTTGTCAGCAACTGCAACTCACTCGTACACACACCCCTCCCCTACAGTCACATATACATATATACAATTTAAAATAAAAATAAATCTTTAAAAAGGAAAGAGACTGGAAGCAGGCAAATTATATGAGAACAGTTTGCCACTTGCTCATGTGGCCTCATGTCTCTGGAGGAAGGATAAGACAAGCTTTTTGCCTATAGGGACAGAGACCAGGCTGTCTCCGTGTACATGGGCATCCATGGGGCTTGTAGTCTGGAGGCCATCGTGTTTCTTTTCTGGCCTACTTCCCATTCTTTGCCACCCTCTCATCACACACCCCTACCCTGCATCTAACAGGAGGAGCCCATGTTCTGTACCTGAAATGCCTTTAGAAATTGGTCTATGAAAACTCTATTTCAGCCCCCAAAGCCACACTGCAGAAGAACTAGCAGACCATTGTGAGCCAGGCAGGAAGCTGAGAGCTGAGCCCCAAACTGTCCTTCAGTGGTCTTAAGAGGCATTTCAGCCAGGGACCTAATACCAATGAACAGAGCAAAGCAGTTCTATATACGCTCCCTACACAAACATTGAAATCCAGTGTCTTTCCTCTTATTCCCAACCATGAGTAGGAAAGGAAAGGAGAGGATAAGGAAGGGGAGGGGAGGGGAGGGGAGGGGAGGGGAGGGGAGGGGAGGGGAGGGGAGGGGAGGGGAGGGGAGATAGAGATTATGAGACCGCACTGAACAAACTCACAGGAAGAGCCAACCACTGGGCCTCAGGTCCAGAGACAGAGATGGAAAAGGAGGATAGTTAAAATGTGCCTCTGATAAGACAGAAGGATTCCATGAAATCAAATCGGGGGGGTGGGGGGGAGTATGGAAAAAAAAAGGCTATAGGCAGGCCAGCTGGATGAGAGGAGAGTGGAGCTTTGTGAGACAGACAGACTGAAAGGTAGGTGAAGGGCAAGGACAGATTCCCAATGGAACAGATGCAGCTCTGTGTGACCAAAATATCAAAGCATGGCTGTGAAATCAAACTCCAGAGATCCCAGGATGTGGGGAAGAAGGTTATGATCATAAAATAGGTAATGACATACAAAGACAGATATCAGAGATGACGATTGTCTAAGGAAAAAGCCAGAAAAACCAAATCAGAATAGTAACAGCCCAGGCTACAGTAGAAAAGAATCTCACAAAGTTGCACAGGCAAGCCCAGGGGCTAACAGATAAGTTCCACTATTTCCTATCTTCACAAGAATAATGAAATGATGCACACTATAGACACATGCTGACAATATCCGTGTGATGGAAAGTTTAAAAGTATTCTGGCATATAGGCTGAGAGAAGGGGGTTAGTAACAAAGGAGGCAAGTCACACAGGTCCCAGATTCTCCCGCAATAACAATTAGTGCTCAACTGTATTGGACCTTGCAGATGGAAACTTGAAGGGAAAGACTTTGGAGTATAGTTTCCTTTAGCAAGATAAATTACACTTTGAGTATGAACCAAGCAAAGTGCATAAAGGTTTCCAAAAACTGCCCATCCTAGCCCATCTAGCCTGAGAAAGAACAGGGCGTAAAGACTGAAGAATGGGTTGACAAGAGGTCTTTGGTTTTGTTCTTAAGATCTCTTTTTCTTTTTAGTTATGTCTATGTGTCTGTACATGGGGATGATCAATTGAGCAGAGGTGCTCATGGGGGCATCAGATCCCTGGGGCTGGAGGTACAGGTGGTCCAGTGTAGGTTCCACAGTCAAACTCAAATCCTCTGCAAGAGCGACATTCTCTCTTAGTCACCCAGTCTCTCTGAGCCTACAAGTGACCCAGGCAAAATCAAAACAAAAAGGGCTGGGTGATGCACATTTGTAATCTCAGCACTTGGGAGATGAAGGCAGGGGGATCAGGAGTTCCAAGTCAGCCTTGGCTACATAGTAAATTTGAGGATAGCCTCGGCTAAAACCTTAGCACGACAAAAAAAAAAAAAAAAAAAAAGGAAGAGCAGAAAGAAGCAAGGAAGGGGGACAGAAAAGGAGGGAGGGAGAACTGTTTTAAAGCCATTATAAGTATATACAGAGACCTAAATCAAAGCATTGAATTGTTCCTGAAACAGCCAAGTCAATTCCCGTAATGCTCAGCCTACAATATAAAGAAGAATGCAATAATACAACAACTGGATATATTAGCAGAGGGGAGAAGGAGGCTTACAATAGGAAGAAAAACTATTAAATTATGAGCCCAACACAGCCATAACACTATCATTAGTAGATATTAAAAGCCCTTATCTTGCCAAATCACAGGAAACAATAAAAGCAAACAACACATGGTCTAAAGAGCTGAGCCAGACAGCGAGGAAAACAGCCAGGAACTATCAAAGATAGTTGGAAGCAATAAAACTAAACGTAAATTAGGACAACCCTTTGTTATAAACCAAGGCCTTTCCGTTACATTACAGATTCTCTCGAGCTGAATTAAAGACACACACACCCCCAGAGTGAGAACCACAGAAACGGCTGTGCGACAGACACAGGAAAGGAACAAACAAGGGGAACACACTTGAGAGAAGCAGAACTCAGTGCAGGAGGCAGGAAGGGACATCAAAGTGAAGCTATATTGACTAGAGTTCATTTTCGATGAACGCGTATGAGAGGGCCTGTTCTCCAGCTAATGTCACTTCAAAGGACATACTAGCACCTACACCAGGTAGACATGAGGATACCACAGCACAGCAATGTCAGTGAACTGTTGGCAACTAGGAATCTAACAGAGAAAATGACACTAAGATTTTGAAGACTTCTACAACATGATGTTTTATATCATATTGGTCTATAATAGTAGAGCTATTAACCCTCTGCATAGGTGATTATACACCTAACACAGTAGAGATTGCCCATGTCATAGTCTACTACCCAATGTCAAAATGTGATATTAATCCAAGTTTAAGCAACCGACACTCCCTTCCCAGTGAAAACCTTGTAAGTCCCCAAACTAATTCTACAAACCACCGTGGTATAGAGAAGCAGCCAGTGCACACTTTAACTCACAACCTGGTTGTAGAATTTAATCTAAGGGACTAATCAGCAATATAGACAGATCTGTGTGAAAACAAATGTTCATTTGTGTTGTGAAACTATAGAAAAAAAGTGAGTACACCATGAGAAATAACTAAATACTCTTGATAATATCAAATGCAATCTCAGATGAAAGGCTGATGCAGTGTTTTAGGGGTTAGAAGAGACTATAAGTAATTAGTGGCTGCTGAGAGGGGGACATTATAGGTCCCCGGGGATGAGCCCTCTGAGTGACTACCCAATATCACATGCTCAACCCTCAGCACAAGGGCAACATTAGATTGAGTCAGGTAGTATGTGTATATTTATATGCATATTTACATGAATATTTGTAAAAATAATAATTACAGAGAAAGGAAAACAACTGAGACGATGCACAAGAGTAGAAGGCGAGCTTGGAAGTGGAGAAGGGGACCAGTAGGGCAGCAGAAAGATGACAGTGGAGAATTAAATATGATGAAGACACATTGTATGCATGTACGGGAGTGTTATCATGAAACCCTATGCATGTACGGGAGTGTTATCATGAAACCCATTAGTTTGAACAATATTAAATGCTAATAAAATGATAAATTAACAGCAAAGCTTTGGCAGGTGGAAAAGCCTGAGACAATTTAAGTTTCCATTCATGATGTATATCTTCTGTAAGTCTTCATACAGTTATTTATTTTTTTTAAAGTAGTATCTGGTTTGACAGCTGAGCATGTCCGCAGCACTTTCAGCAATTTCTAGCTTTGGCCACATTGCCATCGACGCCCACTTAGTGGACTCCACTGGAGCAGGTCTTACTTACACATCAGTTTACCTTAGGACTCATTAATTAAACCTAAGTGTTAGGGGTCAGCTTTGTGATGGCACCTGTAGGGGCTGTGAAAACTTACTATGCCCTTCCTTTCCCCTTCCAGAACTTACGGTGAAAGAGACAGATAAGAAAGTTGACACGGAAATATGCCACAATGTAGATGGTGGTAAATAACAGGGCCCAGAATTCAATGATGAGAGAAATGGCAAGCTAGGCACACCGTGGCCAGGCCTAGGAGGTGTTATCTGACAATCTGCAGGGCTCAATGGAGGAAGAGCCTCAAAGACAGAAGGCACTAAGACAGGAGCATGCTGTCTTGTGAGAAGAAAGATAAAGATGGCAGTATGACCAGAACAAAGGAAGCAAGAAGACAGAAGAGAAATTGACCATGTCTTACAGGACTCTGAAGTCACTGCAAGACATTAAAGACATTAAGATCCTCATCCCCCAGCAGGTGCCTTGAGAATAGCCTTATGTTGTGCCCTGGTTAGTTCTTTGTCAATTTGACTCAAGCTAAAGTCATCTTCCCAGAGGGAACTTCCATTGGGAAGATGCCTCCATCACATTGGCTTATAGGTGTTTCTGTAATTAGTGATTGATGTGGCATGGCCCGGCCCACTATGGGCAGCGCTACCACTGGATAGGAGGTCCTGGGTTGTATAATAAGCAAGTCAAGCAAGCCACAGAGAACAAGCCAGTAACAGTATTCAATGATGAGAGAAATTCATGGCCTTGGTTTCAGTTCTGGCCCTGCCTCAGAGCCTGTCTTGGCCTTCCTCAGTAATGGACTGTGAACAGGGTGTGTCAAGTAAATAAACCCTTCCTTCTCTAGGTGCTTTTGATCATGGTGTATTGAGGGCCAGGCGGGTGGGTCTAGGACTTTCCCTGAGGCCTTGATATATAGAGGAAGAACTTAGTCCCTTGTCTAAAACCAGGTACATGCTTGGCAAGGCAGGGAAGAGCTTGGGCCAAGGCCTTAGGGGAACTGCAGTTTTCTGCCTCCTAAGAACTCATTTCCCCCTCTTTTTAGGGCTGTGGTTATTGGCCCCAGGGCTTTGCATACTCTATCTTTGATGCCTTTGAAATAGTCTTTGTTCTCACTGTGCAACAACGCTTGATTAGCTTCCTGCCGATTTCTTCCCATGGTATGATAGCTTTCCATGGGCTGTCTCATTTCTCCTCTGCGAACTGTATAGAAGATGATGTATTTCTTAAGAAAGTTGTTTGGCGTAAGACACTGCTTATGTAAGGCCTCCTGATTTTCAAACTTTCCTGTCTTCTTTGTTTTCTGATCCCTTGGTCCTTTCTGTCAGGAACATGTCATTGAAAAAACTGACCTGCCGGTCCAGGTCAACGGAGTTTATCACAGCCATAGAAAACAAACATAAGGGGACCAACTAGGATGGTGGCTTCGGGTGAGTGAGAGCAGTGATGGATGACAAGTAGGTGGGGTTTGAGATACACGTTGGAAACAGAGTCAAGAGAGTTTCCAAAGGACCAGCTCTAGTGTGCAAGAGAAAAGGAGTCATAAATAAATCCTCTAAAGTCTCGTCATGAGTATCTGTCTGGGGTGATGGGTGGATCGGCTTGCCAGCAAGCACTGAGATGGGATCAAGTTCTCAGGTTTTGGCATGTAACATTTAAAAGCTGTGAAATAACCAAGTGGAGATGTCCAGCACACAATGAGGTAGACAGGCTTAGACTTAAGAAAGTCATCAACTGAGCAAAAGTACCGAATGACCAATATTGACCACTGCAAGGCAAATAACTCTATGATATGTGAGACCCTCAAGAGATCTGTGCAAACATGCTTAGCAGTGGCTTTGCCCTTGGGAGCTTACAGGACAGAGAGACAACACATCACACACGGGACTCGAGGACTTACTGGCACATTGGAGTGACTCTTTCCCCAGGAGTGTTTTATCACAGCCAGAACACTGCAGAACCCCGGAGAAGGTTCCTGGGACAAACTGATGACGATTCAGTTTTTCTTTATCTTTAGTGTCCTTGTTTTTCATCTTCAGAAGCAGCAGTCACGATAGAGAAAACAGGAGGAAATGTAAAAAGAAAGTAGTCGTCATTGAACACTCTTACAGAACCCATGCATCAGTGTGAGCTGACCCCTGCACAATAATGACCTGACAAGAATTCATAAGAAGGGGTACACACAGTCAGAGGCAGGCGATCAAATGGGGAACACACGCAGAAACTACGCTAACTGCTGAGGACAGAAGCCGCCTATGCTACAGCAGAGAGGCGCAGACACGCAGTTACCTTGGACTTGTTCCGAGGGCTGGTCATCCTATTCATGAGGAAGCTGAAAGTTCGGCTCACTTTGTACTTTTCAGATTCGGATTTGGCAGGAATGATGTATTCATCCCATTCTTCTTCCTGAATTCTACAAAGAAAGGACCCTGTGACCAGGCTTTACCGGACTGAAGGGGGACAAAGGACAGCACGAACACGTTTGTACGCACATCTGTATGGGCACGGTTAGATTTTGCTTTAGGTTTAAATGATTTTAAAGAGAAAAACAGCAGCTTCTTAAATAAAAATGAATCATAGAGTTGGATGGACAGGTGACCAGGTTTGATAAAGCAATGCTAACAACCGCAGAATCTAATAGCATGAGTAGTCATCTTACAGTTGTTTCAACTTTTCTATATTCCTGAGAATTATACAGAAATGCTTGGGAAATATACTTTTATAACCTTACCCTGAAACGCTCATCCACCCGTTTAGCCTGCCAACAGAAATTTCCTGAGACAGGGAAGCCGAACAGGGAAGAGTGTGGAAGCAGACTTGATTTATCTAGTGATGATTTGCAATAGACAGGCATTTCCCTGGTTGATAGCCGTTGAGAAACAGACTGTGTGTCTGTAGGTTCAGCCTGTCTCAGTCAGCCAGGTGGTTTGCAACTTGAGACTGTAGGTCGTAGAGGAGCCGAGGCTACCCAAGCTTGCTCATTGGAAGTAACAGAGCCATGATCACTCTGCCTTCCCCTGTCCTGTAGCCATTCTTAGAAGGAACAGACTGAACTATCTCAAATAAAATAAAAATTAACTCCTGGCTACTCAACTCTACTTCTATTCTCCACAGCGCAGAAGACTTTATCAATAAACTATTAGTTCTTATTACAAATCTGTTAGGTTGACCGCACTCTACCATGTTCTTCAGAATGCTATAAAACTATGTCATCTAATCCTTAGCCCCAGAGCAGAGGAGACTTAAATCTAAGTGTTAACAAGCCAACACTAGATTAAGGAGCTAGAACCCACCTGACCTGGTGGAACTGTGGACAACACAGGCGTGAGCCACTGTTGCATTATGGGAGTGGCACTGCCTCTATGCAAATACAGGAGATTGTTTCTTTCCGTGTTTTAACCAAATTTGACTGTGCAGTGTTCCTCTAGCACTTGGCTGCTTTGGATAAGAACTAACTGAACTTAAATGACTTTTAAATTTATAAAAGTCAGAAAAAGTTCTTTTCAACATCCCCAAACAAACAAACAAAAAAGTTCAATTTCTGGTATGAGGATGACAACCAATGGAATTGCTCATCATAAAGTCTTATAAATCCTTTCTTCAGAAACTCTCCTGATACCTTTTTCAATAGGTAAAGACCTATTTCAAATGTGTTAGGAATATGGATCTTCAGATCTTAACCTTAGTCAATTTTACTAATAACGTATTATTTTCAGTGTATTGATTTCAAAGTATTAAAGTAAGTTCCTACTATGCAAATTGAGGGTCAATGCAATAGTACTTCCTTTAATGCTTAGATGCTTAGGTGTTTTAAAGGATAATTTAATTAGATGTATTAATTTAAAATGGACAGTTGTTATAATGATGATCTGTACTATATAATCATCAGGGAACTGGGAAAGATGATCTGTTGCAATGAGCCTACAAGGTCTGGCATAAGTTCCTTTCATATGTCCTTTTTTCAAAAACTGACTAGTCTAAATAAGAGACTCTCAAAGAAAGCGGCTCCTTTAGTAATTACCTACACAATGACCAAGGTAAAGCATCAAGTGTGGCTAAGGAGCTTCTTGGAACTTCCAACAAAACACCAGGAATAGTGTCAAGGAGAAGAAAGATCTACCCTGCTGGGTACAAGTGCACAAGTGAAAGGGGAGGGGGGAGAAAAAAAGGAGAGGGAAAAGGAGAGGGAGTAGGAGAAGGGGACGGGGAGGGGAGGGGAGGGGGAGGGGAGGGGGAGGGAAGGGGAGAAATGACCAGGTGTAAGGCTTCCCATACACCCCATGCAGGTGACATTACTTATGAGCTGTGACTTGACCAAGTGTCACATTGGCTCTTCTTATCTTACAACCTCTTAACAGAAAATATTTTTACTTAAAAAAATTCTTAATAATCAGTCCACTATTACTACAGTTATTAGAAAGACAGGATTCCAAAGACAGTGAATTGACAACCAAGATGGTTATCAAGTTACATACAGTGTCTGGAATAGACTGCTTAAATATAAACTGCTTAGAATAGCACGAGGCATGTATGATCATCCAATGACTGTCAGAAACTACTGCCTCAGCTGTCACCAACATCATCATTATCTTTGTCACAATGCCATTTCTGTCACTTATTCTGCAATAATCCCGGGGCTACTTCCATGGGTGACTCTTGCCAGCTAGGTACCCAAGGCCAACAGAACTTGGCCATCCCACATGTAGCCTGGTCTCTTTCCCAAGCTTGGCTATGGCAGCAGCTTTACATTCTAAGATACACAGCAGCTTGGACTTCAAGCTTCAGATGTACACAGTAATTAGAAGCCCGGCAGTGCTGATGGCAGCTTCTGCATCAAACCTGACACTGCTAAGCAGAAATCCACAGAGGGCAAGGACAAGTGTGTTTGTGTTTTCTACAACAACCACCTGGGGGAACTCCTGCTGGAGAGAGTCTGCTTGTGGTAGAGTAGATCTAGAGAAAACCTGCCACCTCTGAAGCTGGTGGTCCTCACAGCCTCTCGAGATGCTCAAATCTGAACTGTTTGCAAACTGTCAGCATACCTAAAATGGAACCCTCCCGTCCCCAACCCCGCAGCTGTTACCTCTGAGAATGAAAAGCAGTCGTCTGGATGACCACTACACTGAATTCAGAGAGAAAACAATAGGCCTTGGGCAGCTTACTACACAGAAATCTGTCATCAACTATGGCCACATAGGAAACATCATGTATAGACATTCCAAAGACAGATCAGTGAAACTTGCAGAAGTGGGGACCCTCAACATACCTTTTTTCTCCTGGTGGCTCCTGGAAACTATATGATCTCTGGTCTGTAAGACACAAAAGATGAAAAAGAGGAAACAAAGACAAGCTGTGGTCACTTGTTAGTCTGTAGTACTTATCATTTTATACATTTTCGGTTAGAAAAAGAAGAAAACTGATCTTCTGCAGGTAAAGCCTTACTGCTTTCCCTGGCTTGGAGGGGAGGAGGCCAGCTTGATGACTTCAGGGACTGTGTTAGCATCAACCAGGGGAAGCTGATAGTTTGCAAGCAGTACAGATCATTGGTTAGTTTTGGATACTTCTCACGGAAACTTCAACCCTTTTGTAACACTAACTCCCCTGAAACAGGGAATCACTAACTGGCTGCTTTTTCACAAAGCCCTAAGAAAGCCTTGAAGGCCAGTACAGGGAAGAGTCTACCTTAATGTCTTGTAAACTCCTCAAGCACTCCAGTCATAGATGCATTCTGTGGTTGGTAGGAAAGAAGAACCAGCCCTCCCATTGGCCTTGTGGGGCACAAGGGCAGGTTTTGAAAACATAGTGCAGAGTTAGAATACTTACTATGGATAAAGGGAGACACTGACGGGCAGGGTGTGGGGAGAGGGAGGGGGCAGCCACTGAGGAGCACACCACCCAAGAACAGGGCAATTCTTTACCAATGCAATACAGAGTGTGGGGAGAAGTGTGTGTGTTTGAGGGGGGTAGAAATGCAGGGGAATGAGCCACTTACATACAGAGTGTAAATGAATACCCCTGAATTCTTGTATGTAATAGAAAGTCTACTTTGAGAAAAATCAAAGGCTTTTATAAATCAAAGGCTCATTATAAAATGTTTTTCAAATTAAGTCATAGGTCTTATAAATAAATAGGGTGATATTCCAAGAAAATAAGAGAGCCAGCCAAGCTATCAACTTATAAAGTCCATTATAAAGAAACTGGTCACAGTCTAATGGGATTCCATCCATCAGTTTATAACAACCTTCAAATGTATGACATCACTCTACAAATTCTTAATGCAGACTGTACTTGGGCCTCACAGTGAGGGTGTAGTTATTATTTCAATACCGACAACATCCTGTTCTACAGAAATCCACAAAGTACCAAAGGAAACATATAGCTGGACTTTATTTTAGGTATACAAACATTGCTGCCATTAAACCCTCAACTCAAAGTAGATTTACAAAAAAAAAGAAAAGAAAGCATGAGAAATAACAGCAAGTAATCCTTCAGAATTAACAAGGAAGACAGCAGATGTCAAATAAGAACTAGAAAGAGGGGCTGGAGAGATGGCTGAGTGCTCAGCAGAGGACTGGAATCTAGCTCCCAGCACTTGGATTGGGTAGCTTACAACTGTCTGGGTACCCAGGCAAATGTAGCACATACACAAACCTATACATGTAAAATAAATTAAATGTAAATAAAAGGGTTTTTAAGTTTAAAAGGGAGAGATGGCTCAGAAGTTAAGATCACCGACTTCTCTTTCAGAGGTCCTGGGTTCAATTCCCAGCACCCACATGGTAACTCACAACCATCTATAGTTCCAGAAGATCTGCCATTCTCTCCAGCCTCCCTAGGCACAAGACATGCACATGGTGCACATATGTGCATTCAAGCAAAACACCTATACTGATTAATTAATTAAAAAGTTTTTTTTAAAAAAATCAAACATAGTACAAATGAATCCTAAGTTTAGGTGTCTGTATTATGCTTCATAAAAGGGAGCGTCCCCTCTGGGGCAAAGGAAGAATTGGTATCTCTTTAAATAAAGAAAACTTTAGTATTATTCAAAATTCATTAAGAGAGAAGTAACAGCACCACAAATACCAGTTTACTTTTGATTCATTCTAGCAAACTAAACAATAAGACATTTGAATGTGTCCTTGAACTAGACATGTTTTCACATCTGTGTTTTGCTTACATAAACAAATTATTTCTCCTCCGTTAGGAGGTAAATTATTTTTTGTAGCCATATGGGTGTGAGTGGCTCATAAACAGTATCAGTGGCGATGCTGGCAACTGTGCAGTTTCTGTCTACTGGAATCCTCGTGTGTGTGTGTGTGTGTGTGTGTGTGTGTGTGTGTGTATGTGTGTGTGTGTGTGAATATGTGTGTATGTGTGTGTGTGTGAATGTTTGTGTGAGTGTGTGTGTGTGAGAGTGTGTGAGTATGTGTGTGAGTGTGCGTGTATGTGTGTGTGTGAATGTGTGTGTGTGTGTTGTGTTGTATCAAGCTAATTCATTTGGTTATATTTCTTACCTTCTGGATGGTTTCAAACTTTATTCAAATAGCCCTATGTTTAAATACACTTTTTAAAGACAATCCTTCATTTATAGACTAAAGGGGCAACAAAGGAATTGATGTCATCTCTTTATTCCAATTCAAATGCACAGATTTAAGTTTTTATTTCAAATTTATAACAGAAGGTACTTTTTCCTTACTAATCAATTGTCTTTCAGCCATCAAATGTCATTGATTTCAAACCTTCCAGGTCGGAGAAAGTTCTAATGGTGAGTCTCCAACACCACACACTGTATGGAAGATACCAATGTGTTCCAAAGAGCAATAGCATGAGACTACGTCACAAGCTGGGACTATTAATGAAAAGATGTCAAGGAACCATTAAAGAAACCAGAACCCAAGGTTGACCTGGAAACCCAGGAAAGACCCATGAAACGGAGGACGAGGGAGGGCAGAGCAAACGTCTAACTTCTTGCAGTGGTTGTACCCATTTTTATTCTGAGAACTTTTAGGAACACTGATGACCAGTCTTCCTTCTCTGCTAACGATGCGTCCCAGATGGAAGGGGACGACACAAAGCAGCACTTGCCGTGTGGCTCATGCATCCTGTCAGTCTTACTCACGCAGTGGGTCTTGCTGGAACCGTTATCACATGTTCCACGTGATGTCAAAAAATGCAACATGGTAATAAAACCAGAACAAAGCGAGAAAGACAAAGAAGGAGAAGAGGAAGGCAAGTGTGACGATCTCCTGCCTTAACTATTGCATGCTGGGAAGGGAGAATCCTGAGACCTGCAGCTTGCTGTTGGATGGCTCATGGAGAAAAGAAAACAAGGGTATTGTCTGATATACTGGAAGGTTTTTTATTAAAATGCAGTTCACACAGACACAAACACTCCCAAACCAGCCTTTAAATATGACCACTACACAATAATCTGTGTGCAGGAAGTAAAGCGAAGTTTAAATTGTGGGCCGTGGATGAGAGCAACTCCCAGTAGAAGCCCACATCGCTCATCAGCTTTTTATGTTTAGGGCTGAATTCTTTTTTGAAAATGAAACAGACTCTTCTAATGGGAATCCTTTCTTATAGCTACACTCTATTTTAATAAAAGTTTATGTTACAAAAGTTGTATTTCTACTTCCTTATGTTGCTACTCTTCCTCCCCAGGCTGAGCTCCAGTTACTGGTGTTGTGAATACATTTTTATTATTTCAACTCTCTCAAGTCCTGGGCTCAATCTGGAAGGCAGCAACTCCATTCTGCCACGCTGTGCCTACCTCTGCGGAGCTGCCTCTCTTGGCACTGTATACATAGGACAAAAGTAATTCTCAGAATTGACTTTAATTAAATCCTCTAAGGCCCTCAACGTAATATGCCTGGAATCCATTCTTGTTGGCACCATCCTTGAGATCAATATTTTATTAAAATAAGCAACACAGAAGTGAGCACAGAGGTACAATTTTATCAGAATTAAATCTATAACCGAGCCGGGCGGTGGTGGCGCACGCCTTTAATCCCAGCACTTGGGAGGCAGAGGCAGGCGGATTTCTGAGTTCGAGGCCAGTCTGGTCTACATAGTGAGTTCCAGGACAGCCCGAGCTACACAGAGAAACCCTGTCTCGAAAAACCAAAAAAAAAAAAAAATCTATAACTTGACCGATGTCCCCTGAAGAAAAGATTCTACTAAACTTAGGAAATCTTGTTGTGGAAGTGGGATTGGAACTCGCCTGCAGCTCCTCCGAGTTTTATGTACTTAGACTAGCTGGATGTCTATTCTAGAGTTGAGTGAGTTCAAAGTCAGATGGTAGACAGGGCTTACCTTCACTGGAACTGCACACTGTGAAGTCGCGCACTAGCCGGGATTTTCCTGAAGAGATTTTGGGTGATGAGCAGGAATAGGAGCGTGATCGGATCCCAAAAAGCAGGGACTCCTAGGAAAGACCATGGCATTACTGAGTCACTGTCACCAAATAAAACCGCAACCCACACATTTTATCCTTGTGGTTATTTATTTGTCCTGGGGATTGAACCTAGGGCCTCGTGCATAACAGGCAGGGCGTCTATCACTGAGCCCAGACCATGCACTGCAGACCGTGCTCTACAGCTAAGCATGGTCTTACTACGTCACCCAGGATGACAATGAGCTTGGGAATGTCTGTCTAGGCCTCCCAAGTAGCTGGGTTAAGAGACCTGCACCACAATATTTTATGCACGATCTTAATTATTTGTTCTGTTTGCCTCTCAAAGCTTCCTTAGTGTCCTCCTTTTTATTTGATGCTTTGATAAACTTAAGCATTGTAGAATTGTTCTCAATAGTTCTCATACACGTTAAAGAATGCCTTTGAACCATTTCAACAACGTGGTTAAAAATAAGAAAATTAAGTCACATAACTTTGTCTCTGAGTGTTCAACTATGGCTTTAATTTGTTTTTACGTGGATTTTTACTTTTTTGCTTGTTTATACTTCAGCATTGAGACAAAATTCTATTCTTACTGAGATCTCGATCCTTAAGCAATTTTAGAAGGTAGAGAAATACCTACTTCTAATTATAAGAGGTTTTACTCTTTTGAAGGGCTGTTTATAGTTTTAGGTGTAGCCTCTACGGAAAGTCCAGGTGAATCCTGTTCACCTAGGAACATTGGTTAATAGACTTTCCACCTGTACTTCCCAGAGTGATACTATCAATGATTTATAGGATTTTAAAATCATTCCTTTTCAATGACCCATCATTTTCATTCCTATTCCCCAATTGCATGCTATTTCTATTATATTTGCAACATACATAAAAAATGCAAGATGGTAACGTAACTAAAACATTGTTTTCTTACATGTTCTGGAAATTTTAGAGGAATAAGCAATAGAAATTCAATAAAGCCCTTTATGATGGTATCTAACTCCTACCCCACAATGCCTTAGCATTGATCCTGCCCATGTATTTCTGAGGTGATACTTACAGTGAGAGGTAAAAGAAAGTAATGCAGAATTCTTTACTAAAATTAAGTCATCACAAAGCTCCTTGTGTGGGAGCTGGTCTTGCCCATTCTTCCTGAGTGAAAATGCATGGTCCCTAGGGAACCATTGGTTAAAGGGCTCAGGACAGCTGACACAGAAGCCTGACTAGGTTCAAAGGGCCTTGGCTGAGCTGCTTCATCTGGGTGCACCCACTGGGACCAGAGACTGAGTGGATGCTGACTGTACTCTAACCCCAGCAGGGAATGGACCACAGAGGGCCGCCAGATGCCATCTTCTTCACTTACGTCATGCACGGTAACCATTGTTCATGACAATGGAACCCTGGAAACTATCCTAAACCTTTTGGCAAAGTTATGCTGGGTAATTATAGAGGCAAAGCCAGCTGTGCTTCATGGAACAGAATCTTTCTGTGAAAATGAATATGACATTGCTTCCAAAGAGCTAACTTTCATTCAGGGGAATGATAAGGTCTTCATATTCCATTCAAATCTCAAAACTAGCTAGTATTAACATTCACAATCATATCTATTTTTTTTCTTGAATAGTATTCCTCCCCACATCTATTCTTTTTATTCAGAATTATCATAGGTTGTTCAGGCTCAGAAGACAAGGCTAGATCTCCATGTTGCAGAGGGAGACAGATTCAGTGTGTGGGGTTAGAAGACCTTAATTTAAGTAATGACATGTGAGCAAACTGGGCTCACCTAGACAAAACTCTAATTTTTTCAAACCATCAAATAAAAGTTACTTATGTCTTAGATGGGCTATGAAAAACTTCTGTGTTTTGTGTGTGTGAGTGTGAAAATATATATATGTATATTCACACACACATATATTATATATATTTGCACACACACACACACACACACATATATATCATCTTTATATTGCAGGGTACACTGCGAAAGCAAGGTATTATACAAACTATGTGTTCCTGAGGGAACTCTGGCATTTCACACACTGTTTTACAGTAGTGAATGCAATTGAGGAACAAAATGAGTGGATGGTAACAGAACTCTAATAGAAAAAAAATAGATATGTTCAAGCAGGATTTCTTTTGAAAAGCTGAATTAAGTATTTATTTTGTTAAAAAACACGAATGAATGAAGCTTGTGATATTGTCAAGAAGAGTAAAACTTCAAGATGACGAAGTGACATTGGAGATTAGCTCAGTAAGCCAAGCATCACAGGAGTCTACCCTGATGCATATTTCTTTTTGTAGAAAGAAGATAGAATCTGCTTTCCTATCTTGTGTGTTTCCTACAGGCAGAACAAACACTGAGGAGCTTACCTTCGAATGCAGAGCACTGGACAGAGAGAGTGACTCGGTCCTGGAGATGTTACAATCTGGCTCAGTGTTGGTGTCAAGGGAGTCCAGTTCATCCCCACTGGGGAGCCCAGTTCTTGCAGAACTCTGAGAGCCCACAGCATAGGAGATGGGAGGCTCAGAACATCCTTCCCCTTCACTGTCGGCCACCAGGGCATCCAGGCTAGAACTAAAACAGGAAATAAACCACTCAGTGAAGGGACAGACAGACAGACAGACAGACAGACACTGGTTTTTTATTCTTCTGCATTCAGCCTCTCTCACTGGTGTGAGACACAATGAGCGGTCATGTGACTTCTCACTGATACTGCTTTTTATAATTTTTTCCATCCAAATTTCTTTTGAAACAAACATTTTTTACTGTTTTTTTTTTCTCTTTTCTTTATGTGTACACAAGTGGGTAGGTGTGTGCATCATGGTTTTCCTCTACTGTGTTTTCTTTGGCTTTTTTTAAGGCCTTACTTTCAAATCAATAAAATACAGAAAATTACAAGAGGGCAACATTTTGCTATAGACATAAAAATGATGGGGACAATTTTTAAAATGAAGCCTTCTCCTCACGTTCCTGCAGGTTTCCTCCAGAGCAAAGCATCTTACCTTCTTTTCTTGAGATGACTCTGCTCCTTTTCAAATCCATGGAGACCAAAAGAAAGGTTCACGTTGGACGTGTGAGAACTGGGTGGAGACACGCAGGACTGCGGAGCTGCGGCATCCAGGGTCCCCTCACCATCCTCACCGAGCGGGCGCCCGCAGGGACTGGGGTCGGGAGGAAGGATGTGCATGCAAGCCTGAGGCCCCAGAGTGGACCTCATGGACTCGGGGCTGGTATGGGCGGAGAGTCCCTCTATGTTTATATAGTTGATGTCCAAATCACCAACCTGGGCATTAGAAGAGAGCACTGTGTCAAGCAAATGCAGAAGGAGTGGTTTAATTAAGACCAACAAAACTCCCAGAGATAACACGTCTCCACCACATTTATCATTTGCAACAAATGAGACTCTAGGAGTGGGTAGGGCTAAGGTGATACCTCAGTTGGTGAAGTGTTGAGGACCTGCCTTCTAGTCGCCAGGCCAGGCGTGGCGGTGTGTCTGTGAGCCCCGACAACAGGAGGAAGGAGACAAAGGATGCCCGAGCTTGCTATGCCGCCCTGATCTCAAGCTCATCTTAACTGCGCAAGTTCAGCAATCCTTCGCTGTGCTTCTTGAATTGGGCATCTGCATTCTCTTTTTCTTATTTGTTTTGTATTATTAAAGCCAACTTGCCTCTCACCTCGAGTATTCATAAACAAAATTTATATCCTAACTTCATCCTTGGTTTTTTTTTTTTTCAATTTTAGTGCATTTGTAGAACACTGTAAAGACAATTTCCCCTCATAAAGTTGAAACATTCTCACTAGTTGGGGTAAATGGAAGTAGGATTAATAATCTGTCCAGTGAGGGAAAAAAAAAAACCTCAAAAAGTCCACTGAAATTGTGGAGATAATATAATAAAATAAAAAATCTCTTTAAGACCAGACCATGGCCATGACAATTATCTGAATGTTAAAAACTGTAAAACTCGGAAGAAACAATTTTAAAAAGACACAGAAATGCAAAGATACCCTTGTGATTCCAGATTGAAAGAGCTAGTGTCCTCTGACCTCTATGTTTGCACTGTGGTTTATATACACCTGGATTCACACACACGTGCACACACACACACACACACACACGTACACACACACACACACATACAGAGAGAGACAGAGAGAGAGAGCATAATGAACCAATTTTAAACATACAAAGGTTCTAAACAGACCTTTTTCCAAAGAAACTTCCCTGATAGCCACCATGCACATGAAAAGATGCCTACGAACACCAGTCATCATGGAAATGCAAATCCAAACCACAGTGAAGTATCATGTTGAAGCTGTTACCTAGTCACCAAAAGGCGCAGAAGAGATTTACTGAGGTAAGTAGAGAAGGGAGCTCTGGCACACTTCTGACGGAGCATGTAAATTAGCAAGGCCAGCAGTGAAAACACCAGAGAGATGTCTCAAAAACCTCAAAATATAGCAACCATAGCACGTAGAAACCCCACTTCTGGGCATGCATCCAAAGGAGATACAATCGCTCTCCTCAAGAACTATCTCTACTCTCCTGTGCACAGAAGCATTATTCACAGTGTATATGAGTCTCAACACATCACCTTGTATAGTTCAGGGCATTTCAGCAACTGTCCCTCAACAGAGCTAGAAAATAAACCTTATATACTCTCACAAATATAACAGATCTTACATGTAAATATCCATGTAAGTGTGGCTACCACACAGTCTAACCATCCTGAACCCCGAATGGCTCAGTACTCCACCCTGATTTCTGTAGCTACAGCTCACACTCAGAGGGCTTATGTCAAACAAGCAGTTGTTTATAGCTGGTATCAGTTCTGATATGTTGGTTTCTCTGTCATTTTGAATCTACCCCAGCCTCTGCCATGGTGCCATGCATTTAGTATCACATTGACGCGTGACACTAGAACAGAAGAGCGGGACACCTAGTCACAGGCTGAAACAGAGATCTACTGGAAAAGAAAAATGGTAAAGTACCTTAATGTACAGTCATTGTATACAAGTGCACATGTGCACGTGTCAATGGCATGTCTATATGGAGACTACTTTTAAGGTAGCAGACAAAAGCAGGATTTTCATATCGTCAAAGCTATCCAAGAAAATTCCTTAAGATTATGATAAATTGAGCCGGGCAGTGGTGGCTCACGTCTTTAATCCCAGAATTTGGGAGGCAGAGGCAAGCAGATTTCTGAGTTTGAGGACAACCTGGTCTATAGATTGAGTTCCAGGATAGCCAGGGCTACACAGAGAAACCCTGTCTCGAAACAAACAAACAAAATGATTCCAACAAATTAGAATGTGAAAAATTTCACATTAATAATATCATTTAATTTTATAAATACAAAAGGCTTCAAGAAGGCTGGGCTGAAGAATAAACCCAAACTAAGGAAAGCTGGTACCTAAACTTTGAGCTTGAGCCCACAAGTCTCCGCTGGGAAAGGAACGGAGACAGTCTGTTCCAGCTTCTTCATGACCAGACACTGTTCTGTCTGCACATCAAAGTGATATGATCCCAACACACATCAGCTGGTATGCTATGAGGATTAAAGATAATTTATGTGACCACATCAGATGGAGTGGGACCAGGTATCTACCTGCTCTTACTGTCAGGTAGATTTAAATACATACACACACACACACACACATGTATACACACACACACACACACACACACGTACACACACACGTACACACAACACACATACACACACATGTACACACACACATGTACACACACATGTACACACACATGTACACACACATGCACACACACGTACACACATACACACACATGTACACACACATGTACACACACACATGAAGGGTGGAAGGGAGGGATAAAGGAAGGAAGGGAGAAAGAGAGACAGAGAGAGAGAGAGAGAGAGACAGAGATAGAGGGAGAGAGAGACACAGAGAGAGAGAGAGCTTGTTGAAAGGCTATGTGAGTGGTATTGGTAGCCCACTGCCATTTCCTCCATTTCCTGGTTGGCTTCACCAAGGGGCTTTCTCATCCCCTACCCCTACCCCACCCCCAACTAAACTCAAGATCCTTCTCTTCCAGTGCTTTCCTTTCAACCTGGGAAGTGGTCCAAATATCCCTGGTCAGGGCAGCCTGCTGTACCTGATCAATCACCATACAGTTAGCATAGACTTCATCACCCCCGTTCAGCACGTCAGAGAGCTGGCCTGCAGCAAGGGACGCTGGGGCATGCTTGGATTTTTTGAGGCCATCAAAGGAGTGATCTAGAAGAAATGAACAATGAACAAGACTGAGAGATTGTGAAGTATGAGCAATTCATCTTACAGCCAAGTTTTACCTTCTTAGACAAACCCCCTCCCCCCAAAAGTGCATTTTTTACATGGTACTTTCTGTCTTCATACCTTAGGATACACGGCTTAGTTACCTTCACTTCTACACCTAAACCTTCTCAGTTACCGAGAACTTAAATAGTTCTAGACAGTGGAAAAAATTAGAAGGGCATTTTTTTCAAATAAATGTAGAATAAACATTAATCTATAACTTAAATAATAGTTCTAGACAGGCACATATCATCAGTCCACTGCAGGCATAGATTCCCTTCATAAAAGACCCTTAAATTCTCACACACTGAACCCAACTCTGATAACATGGAAACATTAGTCCGTATCACACTTCTCAAGTATGCGACAGGTTCAGACTGGATGAGTTTACTAACGATCCAAAGATAGCAGGGAGCCTGGCGGTGGTGGCTCTGGATCACCAGCAAGCCCTCACAGGTAGCTCTTTCTGTCATTTTGTCATTCCAATCACAGAGATGGCTTTAGATTCCGTGGCCTTAGCTTTGTTCCAAATAGTAAAAGCCACTCAGAGCAGGCCCTGGAGAGTTGAGACGCTACTGTATCTGCAGAGAGCACAGGGTTGAAGGCATAAAACCTGTGCAAGCAGAGCCTGCCTTCCTGTGCCTGGCTTGTTGATTCAATCTCCAGACTCCCTTGTGGAGTCTCCGCATCTGTAAAAGTAGGCTAACAGCACTCTTTCCCTTGGTGCTGAATAAATGAGTCTGGATATGTATAGCAGCTGACAGTAAGTGCTCTGTTAATATGATATGTTACTGTTATTAATGTGTGCTGTTATTATTATGATCTTTAATCATGATCAATATGAAGTACAAGGATAATAATACCAACCATAGTACTGTATCTGTAAGTGACTTTAATGGGGCGTCATGATACATGGTGTATCCACAGTGCTGCCTAGCAAGTTTTCTTGAATGGATACAAAAGGGAAAGAACAGAGCTAGGTGTGGTGGGGCATTCCCTCAAAGCCAGCAGGGAGGCAGTGAAGGTGGATCTCTGAGTTTCAGGCTATATAATAAGACCCTGTCTTAAAAACAACACAAGAGACAGTACTGCCTCCAAGGCCAATAGAACTGGCTTGTGTCCCACTGCCTGTCTTACCTCTGTCATAGGGTAAAATCTGACTGAAACATGACTCAGGACTCCTGACTGAATTGATGTGCTGTAGTTAAAAGTTCTATTTTTCCATAGAAAGTTCTGGAGACCATAAAAGATATAAAGATGTATGAATTGAACAGACCAAATGGTTCTGGCTTCAGATTACAAATCTAGATCTACTTTCCTCCCATAGAACACTAAAATGAAGTTTTATTAAGCTTCTTAAGAGAATACACAAAATAGAGGAAAATGTTTTCATATATAACCATAATGGGCTATTTTATAAATTTATTTAGCTATCTAGCAATGTGATACACACCAAGCCCACAGCTCCTTTACAAGTACGACCCTTATGATAAATGGCTATACACATTCATCCTAATTACGCAGAAGAGGCTCCAATGGTTATAAATCAGGGACACAACAAAACACTTCCAGTGTTCTGCAGGCCAGAAAGCTCTTGCTCATTTGTCATTCTGGAGAATGTTTGAAAGCAATCAAGAATAATACAGCATGACCTTGTGGCATGTGACCAGTCCAGCCGGGCTGTTCTACAGTGCTTTGTTTTTACAGACGTGAAACACCTGGCATTTCTGCCACCGAACTTAGAGGCCATTCATCTCCCTCCTCAAGGCTGTCCTATGAAGACTTCATTCATGACTGAATTAATCTAAGCACTGATAAGATATGAATAGAAGATGCAGAATCAAGTGAACTCTCATCCTAAATTATAGGACCTTGATGAAGGTATTACTCTGTCACCTCAGCTTCATTTTGAGCTGTTTTTCTGTGTGCATGTATGCATACTCACATGTAAGTGCCCGGGGTGGGTGGGGTGGGGGAGCATGAGGAGAGCATCGGATCCCCTGAGACTGGAGTTACAGGTGGTAGTGAGCCTCCAGATGAGGTGCTAGGAACTGGACTCCAATCCCCTTAAAGAGCAAGTGCCCTTTAACAAGCATCTCTCCCGAGAGCCTTGTCCTTAATGACCACAATGAACATTGTGTTGAGATCACTGTGTATTTGCTCCAGGCATGAGCAGGCTCAGAAATCAATGCTGTTCTCTAGTTCTCAGCTGGAATGGACTCTGTCCACCACAAACCTGAGTCCTATGTTCCATGTCAGGGTCTAAATGGTGACTGTTCCATGTCACAAAAGAAACTATAAGGTGGCTGAGTATAGAGAATTAGAGTCAATTTATATTCTGAATTATTAATTGGATTAGAGCTTAGAAAATGATATGATTTACAAAGGCAAGCTATGAACGATCTCTTAAATATCCAAAGCTCAAAAAAAAAAATCAAAATTTTTCTTTAAACATTTGGATCACATATACATTTTGTGGTCAATCTAACTCAAACTCCGTACAGTCTTTATCTCTCCGACATTCAGACATTTGCCACAGAAATACTACTAGTGTCAATGACTGCACTGTCCTTATGTCTCCTAAATAGTCACAACTCATGAAGTAGAAGCCCCATACCAAAAAGACAATTTCCAAAAACACTGAGCTGAGACTTCCAAAGAAGAGACTGTGAGTCTCTACAAAGTAGTCACAGCCGACATTAGACCAAAACATCCCAAACCTTTGTCATTTCTCTCTCAAATTCCCATTCTTCAATAGCAGTGGTTCTCAACCTGTGGGTTGTGGCCCCTTTGGGAAAGGGGTTAAATGACCTTTCACAGGGGTCCCATGTTAGATATCTTGCATATCAGATGCTTACATTAAGATCTATACAGTAACAAAATTACTGTTATGAAGTAGCAATGAAAATAATTTTATGGTTGGAGTCACCACAACATGAGGTCTCAGGGTTCAGAAGGTTAAGAACCATAGTGACACATCTTCATTGCTGTTTTTTAGCATTCCCATAAGATTCGCACACTTTTCCCCTTTACATGATGTTATTTTGAAAAAAATACCTTATCCTCAATATAAACAGAAAGCCAGTTTTCCCTGACAAAAGTAGAAATGAATGGAAAAGCTTTTTCTCCCCTCAGAACTGAAGCAATACAATAAATTCCAAGTGTGGTTACCTATGCAAGCTATGGGAGCCTGAGAGGCGTGCCTCTGTCAACTGCATGGAGATTCCAGGGACCCAAGACTCTCTGAAGATGTGACACATGCAACTGAACTATTCTTTCTAGCAATGGACAGATCAGTAGAGCCTGGTCAGCAGCAGAGATAGCTCGGTCAATACATTACTTGCTACATAATCATTAGGATCAGAGTTCAAATCCCAGAACCCGTGTCGGAAGGAAAATGAGCTGTGCATGGTGACACATGCCTGTATGTGTCCCGGGGAGGTGAGCACATCCCTACAGCTTGCTAATCAGCCAGCCAAGCCACTTAGTGAGTCCCATGCCAAGGAGAGACCTGGCATAGCTAACTACACTTGGGATTTATTGTACTGCTTCAATTCTGAGGTGACCAGAACTTGAGGAAGGACACCGAGGCAGGACTTTGGCTTCTACAGCATGACCACAGATGCATACACATGAACATATGTGCATGAGTGTACCACACACACACACACACACAGAGCAACATGCAGAGCAACTTGTAAAAGAAATGCCTAGTTCTTACAGCTTGACTGTGAAGACTCCTATGAGCTCATGGACTTGAGCACTTAGTTCTCACCTAGAGTACTGTTCTGGGAGTCCATGGGGCCTAGCTGGCAGATGCTGACAGGCAGTGAAAGTTGTCCCCATGGGACGAGTCACAGCTACAAGCTCCCATCCACACAGACCTAGCCTCTCCTACCAATCTTCCCTCCCATGAATCTCCCACAAAACCTTCCTCCCTTAAACCACTTCTGTCAGACTGCTTGCCACAGAAAGAAGCACCAAACTTAGCTGAGAGTGTAGCTAGGCGTGCGTGGCTCAGTCTGAGTGGCTTGGTGTGACCTAGCATGAAGCTAGCCACCTCCAAGACAGCTGCTCCCAGATCTTGTCATCACCCTGTCACCCCAAGGATGACCCAGTGTGACAAAGTCTCTCCAGGTTTGGATTTGATATTTATGCATAGTTTTTACTTTAAATAATAATAATGTTGGGCCAGTCAAGTGGTCTAGTGAGTTAAAGGGCAAGCCTGATGAGGTCTCTCCCAGGATCCATATCAAATAGAAGAGGATTGACTCTACAAAGTTGTCCACACACACACACACACACACACACAACACACACACACACTCTAAATAAACAATTACACTCTTAACTATAGCTTTACATGTTTAAAAGCAACCCTATAATCCCAGCACTTAGGAGGTAGAGCTCCTAAGGTAGAGCTCAAGGTCAACTTTGGCTACATAAAGGTTAGGGCCAGCCTGGGCTACATGAGGCCCTGTCTCACACACACACACAAAAAAAGCAAAACAAAACAGCAACAAAAACCCAGTGCAGCTGTAACACACTAAACATTGCATAGGCTATGTAAAAAAAAACGTAAAAATGCTACTTTTATCTCAGTTCCAATAGGATCTCTCTCTCTCTCTCTCTCTCTCTCTCTCCTCTCTCTCTCTCTCTCTCTCTCTCTCTCTCTCTCTCTCTCCTCTCTCTCTCTCCTCAAAAGCAAAGACTTCTAAATCTGAGGAATTAAAGCTGCCAAGGGAAAAAGACCAATCCGTCAGATATGGTGCCTCCTCAGAACAGCGGGGGTGGTTCAGGAATGAGGGAACATGACAAGACGGGTGGATGTGGACCAGCTTCTTCCTGGGGTGCCTGCAGGATGAACAGCTTCTCAGGGGATCCCCAAGCCTCCTCAGTTGTTGTCCTCACTGCTGGGTAGCTCCACCGGAGAACCCTAAAGCACAGATTCCCACCAGCCATCCCTTCCTATACTAGATGCTCTAGCAACAGGCGACTGATTGCAAGGGAGGTTTTTTTGTCCTGGGAAGAGGGCCCTTTGGCACCAAGAAGGTGGAGGTGGGGAGGTGGCTGAAGTGTCTCACTTCTCTGAAAGGTGTCACAAATCTAGCAGGAAGTGGTTCCCAACACACTGCAGCTTGGACGTCAGTAAGCTGACTCCTGACGAAATCCAGCTTGCTTTCTGGAAGGTCAGGCCCGGTAGCTAAAGGAAAGTGTAGCCTACTTGCCTGGTTATGTAAGAGCACACACCCAGACATAAACAAACCTGTGGCCAGCTTGCTGCAAGGCTGCTGCCTCGCCTGCCCTCACCCACTCCCTGCCATGCTCTCACCACAAAAGCTAGGCAGGGCTTGCAGTCTAGAAGTCTCTTGCCCATAGTTTATCAAATTAGTTTCCTTCCTTCCTTCCTTCCTTCCTTCCTTCCTTCCTTCCTTCCTTTCTTCTTCCTTCCTTCCTTTTTTCTTCCCAAACTGTGCTTTGTTTTGTCACAGGACAATATGAGAATAGCAGAATTTATTAAGAATAATTAGCCATGGCATCCTGGGTAAGCCTGGCTTCAGAGTTCAGCGTGAAGCAGCCTATGAAACAGTGGCCACTATTGTCAACAGTGGCCCCTGAAAGACAGTTCTCGTAGCCTCCACTGGGGCCCACAGCAGTGTTTGTCCCAGTCATTCACATCCTCGATTCCTCACTGTCTCTTACACCAGTTATATTTGCTTATTGTATGTGAGCACTCCCCTCCAAGAACGTACGTCCTGTAAGAAAAGAGACTTGTATGTTTTGTTCACTTTATCCCCAGGGCAGAGAAGTAGGGCAGGCCATAATCAATATGCAATCCATAACTGTGGAAATAAGGAATAATTTCACCTCAAGAAAACACACTTGTATCAGGAATAATGAAGAGAATACTCTTTTGGGGGCTGACATGTTTTTTTCTGCTTCTGGAAGCTTCTGTGGCTATGTCTCCCCTGTTCGACTCTGGAATATACTCTGCAGAGTCTGTTCAATTTAGAGGTTGAGGCTTGTTAGATTAAAGTTAAGTTGATATTCCCAACATGTCACGGTGGACATTCTACAGAGGTTCTGAAGGCACACCTGACTTTGTGAAAGAAAAGAAAGATGGTTTAGTAGTAGTGCAGTTTTCTTTTTTTCCAAAACTGTAGATATCACACCCATAGATACTGACATATGCTAGAATATTCCACAGAAATTATTTTAGATATTCAGGCATAACTCCAGTCTGGCATGGCCAACAATTCTAAACTGCCTTATGATTGTCAAAATCTCTCTCTCTCTCTCTCTCTCTCTCTCTCTCTCTCTCTCTCTCTCTCCTCTCTCTCTCTCCTGTGTGTGTGTGTGTAAAACTCAGTCTGGATGAATTATCTATAATTATATAATCATTTATTATTATTCTTAGAGGAATGAACTGTCAAAAATAATACCATTTAATTTCTTTCTCCACAAGTCAATGCCTCTGGAATACAGCACATATCTGAGACACAGTGAGCATGATTTTATGCTATGGTTACAATGTACAAGCAGGAAAATCTGAAATTTCCATCAGCTTTGTAACAATAGATTGCACTAGACAAATAGAGTATAAGTACAACTATAATCAACTTGTAACAAATACAGTATGAATGCAACTTATATGGCAAGTACATTTTTAAAAAAATTAAAGAAAATGGCATTTGAGCAATGTCTGGAATTTTCCCATTAAAAAGTCTCATTAATATGCTACAGTGTGACTTATTTCTAGGTATGTTTGCCTACTTCCTGGGTCCCCAGTGTGTAATTTCTCCTAGTAACTTGCTGCCAGGATATGACAGTGTAAGGCTGGCTGAGAAAACATCCATAAAACAGCAGATGTATAATTTCATTTTGTTTTAACAGCACAACATTCAAAATACTCAGGAGGAAGAGCTATAAAGCAAAGCCAAACAGAAAGCTGAATGTCGTGAAGCATATTCGCTTTTAACTTTCAAATTTTTATGACCTACACTGTCTAGATTGTCAACATCTTTATATACAATAAACAAGACAAGGGGAAAGTCCCTTTCTTTTGTCATGTGTCATTTCATGCAAAATAGTAGTTTATCAGTAAGCTCCCCATACTGGGTAATACATGCAGAAATGTATTTTCTGGAAATGTTTTCCCTAAGAGCACACAGGGCTGTTTTAACCACCTGTCCTTATATACTCTCCACACCCACATGGGGATTAACATAACCATTTTTTTTCCAGTTCGTTATTTTATTTTCTGTTTTTTAAATTTCTGCTCGACAGTTTCATACACATACATAACATACATGGAACACTCTCATTTTTTCCCATCTCTCTACTGCCTGTCTACCCCACCTCATCCCAACAAACCTCTCTCACTCATTCACATCTAGCAGTGTGACGTGGGCTGTGGATGTAGTTTGGCCAAAGTGCATTTGCCTAATGTGCACAAAGCTCTGGGTTCTATCCCAGCACTGCCAGAAAAAGGGGGTAGACGACTGTGGCTCAATCCCAGTGAAGACCAAGAACAAACCCTACCTTTGTTTCCCAATTTAAGGGACCATTGCCAAGTTCTGGAAGGCAGAGAAGGCCCTAACCCCTTCAGTGTGAGCCACAAGAAAGCATGCAGCTGCCCTCCCAAGGAGAATAACCATTCCCAAAGAACTGTTACCGCTCTCCTCAGCCATTCCTCTTCAAAGTTCCCTTGGGACTTTGCTGGTGTTAGTCTTGGCATGGAAAACCTCACCTCAAGCTCTTCTGAGCTAGACCTGTGGCTACTCAGAAAATTACCCAGATTCCAAAAAGATCTTCATCCCAGGAATTTCCTGTGGGTTGGATTGAAGCTAGGTCACTTGTAGCACGCAGTCTGTACCAAGAGATGTCCCGGAAGAGAAACCAGGAGACCTCTGCCCATCATTCCAAAGCTTCCAGTGTCCTAGAACTTGTCTTACCCCCTGGAATCATACCTCACTGTCAAGTCCTGTTACCAAGGGTGATGGCTACAGACAGAGGCAGTGCACTCCAGAAGTGAAAGGCCTTTCTCAGACAGTCAGATTCTCTTTTCCATACCAAGTTAAATTTGGTTCTCTTAAAAGGACTTTAGCAAAGTCCTTTTCTGCTGTTTGAAAAACCTAACAGTCATAAGTATTGACTGAGAAACTAGCCCTAATCCCTCACCCCACCCCAACCCCAATTCATCACACCTAAAAGGCACTGAGGAAAGTGGCAGAGGGGGGGCTGGGGGGGGGCAGAGAGAAAGAGCCATCTTTTGAGAGCAACAATTTCCTTCAAGTTTTTCCTAGTCATCTTTCCTAACTGTAGCAGTCCAAAGTGACCTTTTTCCAAAGCGCGTGTTTACATTGAGAACAGACTCTCAGTGTGTCAGAGAGTTGTTTCTGCCCTCGCTTCCACAGAGCAGTCAAGAGATCCTGTGTTGGTATGGACTCTGGTGTGATTAGGTTCCGTCAACAACCCCTTTCCTTTTGATGCCATCCTCTAAGGCCCGAAGCAAATGAGCACAAACCAAACATTGGCAAGCTGTGGGGGACGCCAACACACGACACAAGTCCCAAGAGAGAACTGAAAGACCTCAAATATAAACTGGGTTGGGTTTTTTTCCCAAAACTACCTCAAGTAACTCAAAACCCATAAGCAAATGGATAAGGTGTCCTCCCATGTCATCATCATGGGAACTCGATGAATAATTCAAATCCTTCATATGGAAAGACACTGGCACACAGGTGTTTCAACAAGAATAAACAATAAACTAGCTCATTTCTAATGCTGCAAGGAGCTTCAACCCCCAGGACTTGCCTCTAGGGAAATATATGCTTTCACCCCCTAAATGCCATAAAAAATGACTGAGGTCTACCATAGGCAAGGTACTACATTAGCACACTAGAGAATGATACACAAATTAGACATTAGAAATATAAAGTCATTTATTTGTTTCTTAAGTGTCTTCAGAAAGAACAATTTTGAGTGAATGAGTGGGAGACTGACGAATGAATGAATGAGTGGGAGAATGAATGAATGAGTGACTGGGAGAATGAGTGAGTGAATGAATAGAAGAATGAATGAATGAGTGACTGGGAGAATGAGTGAGTGAATGAATGGGGAATGAATGAATGAGTGACTGGGAGAATGAATGGAATGCTGCCTGGCAGTGCTCAAATCATTCTATGTTTCTTCTAGGGGAGAAACTCTACTGAATTCCTGGCTCCTACTTTATTATCATGGGCTAACTAACTCTGGACAGATAAGCATGAAAGAGAGCTGGAAATGGGATTTATCCACCACCAGGGCTCTACACTGTAGGATAATTGAGATTATAGGCATAAATAACTTTCTCTGCCTGGGCAAGCAGTGTGAGACAGGTTGGGGCCACTCTGAGAATAGGTGGGTTTTTCTCGTTTTATCCAGATCTTGTGAATCATGAGGGAGTGAGGTGTATACACCAAGGTCAAATCACAGTGCTGGGATCAGCCTCCCAGGCTACTCTCAGTTGCCTACATGTGAGGATGACACTCCAAGGTCCTAAATACCTCCAAGAGAGGCAATCAGGGGCTTGGCTCATCATATATGTCTGGCCATCATATCCACTATAATGCAAAAAAGATGTATGGTAGATGCTTCTGGAGCAAGCATCTGGGACAGCATCCAGAGCCAGAGACCCCCAAGGTTCTGTCATATGAGAGGTAAGGTAAAGCCAACTCAGTGTAAGTCCAAAAGGAGAATCACCAAGCCCTGCTGGACACCAGGAGAGGACCCCAGCAGCAGGCCTTGGTCACAAGTGCCAAAGTCAAGTGTTCATGTTTCTGAGAAAAGGCTAAGTCAGTCCAAGAAGACCCAGAAATCACTGCAAAGATTCAAGAACCAGGCCCCTCCTACCAGCAACTGCCCCCACTCCCACCAGGAAGCCACATTGAATACTGACAAGGATGAAAAGTGGGGTGAAGGACTCTCAGGAGAAATACAGGGTACCAAATTAATATCTACTGATACCAAGCAGTTGCTGAAAATGGCTGCTTACACTGTTATATCAAACCAAGCTTTCCATATTAAAAATATGCTATTGCCCTCCCTCACCCCACCGCCTATAGAGTAGTACTTGTGAAAGACTGAATGTAGATCAAATAAACAGTCAATAAACCAATATTCCCAGCCTGAGTTCCTGGTCTAGCATTGGAGATTTGAAACGCATAGGACAAACCCTACTTTCCAGGGACCCTCAGGTAGAGATGTGAACTTCCAGCTGGGACACAGAAAGAGAAGGCTATCAGAAGAACCCACGCCCAGCGAAAAGGCGCTGAGAGAGAACACTGACCTCTGAGGGATGCAGGGAAGACCTGGGGAAAGGGCTCATGAGCTACATTGGAAGGAGAAGTCAGACAGAGGTTTCCAGTTTGTGAGAAGAGACATGAATTTGCTAAAGTCAAAGGAGACAGAGGAGTTGTTGAGGGTAACTCACAGAACTGAGTGAATTTACTAGCCAAAGCTTGAGAAGTAGGGAAGTGAGCAACTACAGAGGCCTTGGAGAGGAGACAAGTGTACGGCCCGAAGCCTCACAGGGCCTTCCCATTGATTTGCTTCTCTTTGCATTCCTTCTGACTACAGACTAGTTTTGTATAGGCAATGGTTCTAGAGATACTACTGGAGAAGAAAGGCATGTCCCTCCAAATTCCAGTTTGAGAAACCCAAAGAAAAGGTTCTGACTGGTTGTGTCTGGGTGATGTGCCCACCATGGGCCTATCACTGTGGCAGGAGGAACACTGTTGGTCCCATCTACATGAGATCCTCATCGCAGTGTCCCTAAGAAGGCTCTCTCTCACGTGCGAGCATCATGGCCAGAGTGGGAGAGCTGCCCACTCAAGTATGTGAGCTTTGTTCGGCCAAGGGAAAGGTGCCAAGCAGACAGAGATAACCACACAAGGTCCGTGAAACAGGGTTACACAACATTTCCATGTGAATTAGTGGTCCACAAGACTGGGCTCTTTTTCATCACTTTGTTATGCTGAGTGGATGCCTGATTCTGAATATTTGTTTTGAGGGACCACTTCCCTGCTCAAACCTCACCCCTTCACCAGGCTGCTGACTGGCATCCCTTCACCACGCCTTCCTCCTTACCTTCCTCCAGCTTTTCTATTTTTGTTTGTTTTGTTTTGTTTTGTTTTGTTTTGTGTTTTGTTTTGTTTGTTTTCAGTGCTGGGGTTAAACAAACATATGTCTTACATATGCTGGGCAGGCACCTACCACTGAACCATACACCCAGCCAGATGCCTTCTCTTCACCATGAAATTCAACTGTAAGTTTTAGCAGTTTTTCTTGTGGGAGTTGGGGAGATATCTCCTAAACATGGAGACAATAAGTTGTAATACTGTCTCTTTGCCCTACAGAGATGGGAGGAGGGGAATCACTTTCAAAACACTGGCTAAGTATTTGTTCTACTAAGGGCAGTAAGAGGCTCTGTTAGTTCTGTTGCCTGCCATGGGCCTGCAATGTGCCTCTTCTTCTTTGTGACACAGAGACGTCTCTGGGCAGAGTCTGACCTGAACCTACTCTCTGGGAAATTAAGTAGGAACCTCTTCAAGGGCAAAGACAAGTTAGGAAGTTATGTCACCTTGGAGAAAGGTTTCTCTTTTTGAGGCTTTCTGAAGTGACCTATTCATTCAGGCATTCTCTTGTACATTTCTAGATTAACCCAAACACACGCCCATACCCGCACACACATACACTAGCCTATGCCATGAAGCTTCATGAGAAGGAAGAAAGGAATGAATAAACCCGGTGAAATTATATTAGCTTAACTTTAACAGTTATCATTAAACCTCTGAAACTAATCATACCTCTCAGTGCATCGTAAGGGTTACTTTTCAGATCAAATACCTGTCCTTCAAGTATCAAATGAACTCATTTCCGAAATCAAACAAGCATGGTGACATATGCCCGTACTACTGCCCTGGGAGGCCGAAACAGGAGGATCATTTAATTCGAGACCAGCCTGAGCAACACAGTGAGACCCCAGCATAGAAGGAAAAGAAAAATGCCATTGTCTCCACTCCGGGTATACTTTATCACTCTGTCCACATCTCTCTCCAACCCAGAGAAGACAGCGGGTTTCCCAACATTCTCGTTCTGTAGTGTTTTGAATTAGAGTGCCCTCTACAGACTCATATTTGAATGTTTAGGAGTGGCATTAGAAGGTGTGCCTTTCAGAGTGGGTGTGGCCTTATTAGAGTAGGTGTGGCCTTGTTAAAGGAAGTATATCACAGTAGGTGGGTTCTGAAGTTTCAAATGTCAATTGTTTCTCTCTTTCTCTCTTCCTATTGCCTGCAGATACCATCTGGATGTAGAACTCTCAGTCACATTTCCAGCACCACGCCTGCCTGCATGCTATCATGCTTCCTACCATGACGATAATGGACTAAACCTCTGAATCTGTAATACACCCCCAATTAAATGTTTCCCTTTATAAGAGTTGCCCATGGCAATGGTATTTCTCCATAGCAATAGAAACTAAGACAAACGTTCCAATTTTCCCATTTCTAGGCCCCTGTCCATCAGTTCCCAGGCCCAAAGCATGGGTGTGTGCAAGTACCATGCCTGTGGGTAGCGAGCAGTATCAAAGGCTAGCAACAGGTCTTGCATCTGGAACCTCTAAAGCCACCCTGCCAGCTCTCATCTTAGATAGCAAACAGTCCACAGAAGAAATGGGAGCTGGGATGGTGAAGATAGTACCTTTCCACCCATGGAGCAAGTCCTTGCATCCTCCCTCCATTACCCCAACTAAAAACTGGCACACTTACTGAGAGACAGAATTCTCTTATGTTCACTGTCTGGGCTCTAGGCTTAGTTTTGCTTTTACTGTCTCCAAAGCATGGCAAGTCATTTCTTCTTTTTGGGCATCAAGTCCCCAACTAATAAAGGAAGGTGATGTCACATCATGCATGCAGGGAGGGTCTGCCTCTTTTTTTTTTTTTTAAATGACAACATGTGTGGAAAACATTTTCCTCATGTCTTTATTCCATTCTTTCCTTTTCCATCCTGACATGGTTACCAGTCTCTGCATTTCCTAGAATACCTTTGGGCTATTTTCTATAGTTATCACAAAATATCTGAAGCTAGGTAACTTATAAATTAAAAAGGGTTGTTTAGCTCACAGTTCACAGTGTTTAAGGTTGAAACAGCATAGACACGGACTCTTGTGAGGGCTCCTTGGGTTAATCACTAAAGCAAAAACACAACAGCGTGAGGTTGTCAAGGGAGATCCTATGTAAGCCAGGCTACCTGAAGACAGGCTAGGGCCAGTCTTGTTTTTTCATAACAATCTTCTCAAAAACTAACAAGGGTCCCCAAAGAACTACTTTAATCCCTTCTTAGGGAAGACGTTTTTAAGCCCAAATGACCTCCTCTGGGTCTTTACTTCATCAAAGTCTCTTCTCAACAGCCTAACAGTCAACATATGAGCCCTTAGGTAGCACAAACCATACTCAAAAGACAGCGTTCCCTTAGCTTCAGCTTATAAAACAGAGATAATCTCCTTATTACAGAGTTATCATATTCCCTATGTCAAGTATTCATTATAAGAACCACATTCCCTATGTCAAGCATACATTAGAGTTTAATTAAAAATATATTGATTGGCAAAGCATTGCATAATACTGTTTAGTTTGACTGTGACTTCCAAAAATTCTAGTGCTACTCAAGCTTTTCAGGGTTGCTAAATTTTCTAGTTTGTGCTAACCGCCTTAGGAACTACAAAGGCTTTTGTCCACATTTACAAAAAGATGGCGCCCCTCACATTCTCTCGCCCTGAAGAGGGACCTGCTATGAGCTGGGGAGGAGAGAACAGGAGACACTACCAGAGTGAACAGAAGTGCATGAAGGGAAAGTGCAGACATTTCCAAGGGGTCCTCGCACTTCTATGAAGCACACACTTTCAGAACTGAATAATAACAATGGGAGCCTTATATAAGGTACAATATCTGTGGGATTTTTTATAATTAATTTGAAATTTAATAACCATTACATTTCTTAGTTGAATTGCCCACTGAAACCAACAAAACAAAAACCCAGGCATTCCTATATCCCTTGAAGCAGAACGGTCATGGATTCTGACCTACTCTAATTATTAACCACTGGGCTCCAAAAGCGACTTGTCCTGGAGCAGCCTACAAGATGACGGAGGACAGCTTCTGGGAATGGCCCTCCCAGGACTCATGGCCAGCTTGGCTTTCACTACTTTCATGGTCCCCTCTCGAGATACCAGTCATTTCCAAAGAACAGTGACATAAGTGTCCTTTTCTGGAGGGGGAGGAAAAGCAAGAACTAAGTTAAACTACTGCTCGGTGGGGTTTCTTATTGTTACAAAACTCGTGAAACTTCACATCTCTCTGTCAGGAAGCTGGGAGTGTGCCTGTGTCTGAATATCCATCAAAGAAACTGAAAACAAGGACAGGAGAGGGTCTCTGAGGGAAGCAATACAAGCAAAGAGGGTGAAGACAGGGAAGCAACAGAAGAGATTAGAAGAGCATACATCTCAATAAATACAAGAGATGTTTGCTTAATAGACCATAAATCCAGAGCCCTGAGACCCTCCTTCAAGACTTCCAAGGTGGCTGGAGCTGCAGGGGAGACTGACTTCCCTGATGATTGGAAGGGGGAAAGGAGCCAGGGAGCCGGCTCAGCTGGAAGAGTGCTCAGCCCCTAAGTAAAAGACCAGCTATGTGGGCACAGGCTTGTAATCCCGGCCCAGCGCTGAGGAAGCAAAGACAGGTGGGTCACTGGGGCTGACTTGACAGTCAGTCCAACTTAACTGTAAGCCCCAGGTCCCAGGGAGAAATCTTGTCTTAGAAAAGGAGGCCAGCTCTTAAGGACAATGTTGGAGGTTGACTTTTGGCCTCCAGCACACACACACACACACACACACACACACCACACCACACACACACACACACACACACACCACACCACACCACACACACACCACATACACCACACACACACAAATACCACACCATACACACTGAGGGAGGATAATAGATAGAATAGATAGAAGTTCTTACTGTTGAAGACACATTACAAACGTTCCCATTTTCAGAGACAAGAAAGCACTGCTCTTCACAAATGGCCACTGGGCTGCTAAATCAGATTTATGGGGCCAGGTGTTGTGCCACTCTGTCTTTAATCCTAGTGGTTAGGAGGTAGTGACTGAGTTCAAGGCCAGACTGGACTACTTGGCAAGTTCAAGCCAGCCAGTTCTACATAGTGAGAACCTTCTCAAAAAAAAAAAAAAAAAAAAAAAAAAAAAAAGGTCAGATTTCTTAGTTTGGGGGGTTGGGGGGGTGCTGGTTTTGTCAAGGTTGGGGAGGGGAGGAACTGGTATACCTGGGCCCTGGGAATGTGAAATGCAATCCCAGCACTAACCTGTAAGCACTTGTCACTCCAGGGATGCTTGGACACATCTGATTGTCTCTTTGCCGAATCTCTGAGCTCTGTTATCTTTGTATGGGGAAGAAGGTAGCCAGGCCAGGGTATCTGCACAGCCCTCTTGGCTCTCTAAGAGCTTATGCATCTGGGAGTCTGTCCAGCTGACATTAGAATACGACTGACCATTTTCTTCACAACGAGGCCAGCACCATTCATCCAAGGAAGGACGTACACTCTGTGGGCTACCAGTGGCCATGCTGCTCACTGACTTCCTTTGCCTTTTGCTTCCTGGTGGTGCAGAGTTAATCATCCTCCTAAGCAGATACTTGCTTTCACTTGAAGCAGGTTTAATTTATACATAGCTTTGCGATGACTGTCTGCCCTGGCCTAGGCTGGCAGGGCTCCAAATTGGATTTAAAGGGAGGGTGTGAGTCATGTGTTCCTACTGAGCTAGTGGCCTCTCAAGGTTCTCCCTGGCTTCCAGTCATAATCCCTTCCCTCCCAGCTTGCTCCCTACCTGGAGTCCCAGCCCCCACGGTATAGACATCCGGTAAGTTTTCTGAATAACATAGATAGAAAACTGAAGTCGCCTGCCCTTGCTGCTCTCCCAATGTGCCACAACTAGAAAAATGTGCCCTCAATTCTTGGAACCTCTCTGTATCTCCCCACTCTTGGAAACAAATTAAGCTTTGTAAAAAAAACAAAAATAAAAATAAAAACAAAACCATTTGATAGTAACTGCGAATCACAAAAGATCTGAAAAGGTAGGAATAACGCAAAGATTATCACAGGCTCTTTATCGGGTTTTACTTTTGTTAAAGTTTTCCTCTACTTTCTAGCTGAACACGGGCTCACTTTTACATGCAGGTAAGTGCTCTCCTGCAGGTAGATTTTCCTAGAATCATTTAATGGTGAGACATTCTAGCCCTTCAATGTATGAACTGCATCCTCTAAACAGAGACAGGCTTCCCCACTAATATTTTTACATCCCTTCCTTATATCTATAAAATCAATAAAAACTGTATGAAATAAAAAGAACCCTCTTCTTGGGTAGAAAATAAAGAAAAAAAATGGTTTTAAGACAGGGCAACGAAACAGTATGCTAAACACTAAGTACTAAGGTATCTGATGATCACATTTTAAAGACAGGCAGTGGACCAGCCTGGGAAAGGTGGAAAAGTGTTGCCACCAAGGCTTTCTGCTTCCCCTCAAGGCCAACTCAGCATCTTCCTAAAATGTCTTTAAGCCCAGCTAAAAGGCAAACAAACAAACACCTTTATTTTATCCTAGAGGGTCAGAAGAAGGTCCTTAAAAGCTAACCACATTCGAGGATAACAGCTGGTCCATCCTCCTATGAGAACACAGGACTTGAAGCAAACCAGATACATGGACAAGAGTCTATCCTCACACAGGATACCTCAGGGACATCACTGCTGGACGGAGCCTGCAGCTCTGGAAGACAAGGACAGGAGGAACATCTCTTCTGCCACTTTTCATGTCCCTTCCCCCTGGAGTTAGAGGCATGGCCACACAGGTCTCTACACAAGACAAGGAGTAGCAGGGATGTCCTACTAAGCTCTTAAGTCGAAGACAACAATGGCCTCCTGCAGTACCCAGCCCAAGATGGGAGAGTCTCTCCCCAGAGAATAGTCCCTGTGGTTGCCAAGCCCATACATACTTCATGAGGGCCCAAGGAGCAAGAGGGAATAGACCAAGCAAGTCTCTTCGTACTGTGAGCCCAGAGTCCCGGCCCTCCTTCCTTTGGGTTGATCTTGCTTACTTGTTATAATTCGAGGTAAGCAAAATTAGTCTCTGGTTCTCTAGAGACTTTCTCGTTGAAATCATTTTATTCAAACCCTTTCCTTGCAATAAGTACAAAATCACTAAATAGGACCCCTGATGAACAAATTTCCCTTAAACCATTAACTTCAAAACACACACATAACACACATACACACACACACACATACACACACACATGCACGCGCATAGGGCAAACATGAGCTCTCTTTAAGCTTTACAAAGTCTAGACATGTTTACATCAACAGGACTCTTTATTGTCAAAGTAACTCCAAGGTAACTGTGGTTAAACAAATTCAAACCATTTACCTCGTACTGACCCCCAGACACATCCCGCAAGCCCTCATTTTTTTTAAGTATGGATAATGACACTAAGGTAGATGTTAAAGTCAAGGGAAGGGAAGGAGGAAATACATGTACCTCGGAAGTCCATACACAAAGTGTTTGTACGGCAAGAGCTCTAGAAAGACTTGTGAAAACAGGAACTTTACTTGCAAGCAGCAGGCAGGGAAATGCAGGGCAGAGAGGTAAGAACGCGGAGGTGCCGGTTTGGCTCTGGGCAAACAAAAGGCTCCATGATCTACCTTTCTTGGATGCCCTGCGCCGAATCTTCATCTTGGGAAAGGAAGGCCAGGAGTAGTTGAAAGGTGAGTCCGAATCAGAATCCATTGTTTGTTTGGGTAAAAGGATCAGCTGAGGCAGAGGAGTGCCTGCAGACCGTGCCCAGCCAGGAGCCTCCCTGTGATGTCAAAGGCAGGAATGGGGCTGGGTGAAACAGCTCCAAACTCAGGGAGGGAGAGGCAATAAATGTTTTGCTTCCTTCGGGTGTTCAGGCATGTAGACCAACAAGGAGGCTGTAAATATTAAAGCCAAACCAGAGAAGCCGGAGGGGGAGAGCGGGGGACCTGGAGTCTGGCTGATACATCGCAGTCCAGTTATTCAAAAGGTCACCAGAGAGCAAATGAATCATTAACTCCCCTCTTCTTGTGGCTGGATATGGAAATGAAGAAGGAAGGGAGCTGGGAGGAGAGAGAACTGCCCGCCGCCTGCTTCCCCGCCATTCAAGAGAAGCTTCCTAGGCAGACAGACGCCTATTTTGCTGAGAGCTAGGAAATTGTTCCCCAGGAAAGCTGTGCTGTGCTATGCTGGGTGAGGAAGGCTGGTTTATGTGTGGACAGCCAGTCCACAGCAAATGCAAGCCAGGCTACTCCAGGGTGCACCCTTCCTGAGAAGTCGACAGTCTACACTGTGAGCATCTTGGGCAGTTTGAGGGTGCAACTGGTAGTTTACTCCACAGTCTGGTCTCATGGTGGTCCTAAGGTGGGCAGATGCTTTTACCTTCATCTGCAGTAGCTGCAGTGGGCGCATCTCACTGCATCCATCCAAAGTCACTTATTACTGACTAGCAGGACAGGTAGCGTGTGTGCTTGTTTCCTGATCTGTCACCAGGTTCAGCAGTCCGTCCTAAGGGTGTATGTGACTCTGTAGCTCAGTTCTGAACTTTCATTTGCTACAAACCAACAGCTCCTGCAGTCCCCCTATACGTTTTCCCATGGATTAGCATGCAATGGACGCTCACACTGCCTTCCCATAAGCCACAGCTGCTGCTCAGCTCACGGTCTTCCCTACTCTGATAAGTACACAGAGATGTGTGACCCCAATAAGATTACACTGAGCAGCCAAGGTCTACAGAGCACTCTCCCACAGGAGTCTCTTTAAAGCACTTCTTGCAGGAGGAGGAAGGCCAAGAAGTTCTACATTTTGCCGTGTTTTGTGAAGTCTTGGGATGCTCAGAGAACGCTAGAGGAAACAACACGAGGGGCCATTCAACCTGCAGGCCTGGAATGCACAGTGTACGCTTCATTAACATTCATCCCTTTCTTCAACGCTTTCTCTGCCACTGCTGGCACAGTGAGTGCCTGCTGAGGAGACCTTGGGTCACAGCCTGCTCTGTGGTAGTTGAGCCTCTCTGATCAGGGAGGGGTGAGTGAGGGGCAAAAGCAGAGAGACAGCGTGGGAGGGGCCTACAGGAGTGTAAATTCAAGTCACATTCAGAATTATGTAAACTGACACTGTGATTTCATATGGTTTTCTATAAAATTAGAAAATGAACAAAATATAATTAGCATATAGCTGCAATGATGGAGTCTAAAGGAGAAATGAGTACTTTTCTATTTTGTAGCCTTTTATCTGAAGAATAAATTAAATTATTTTTCCTAAACAGGTGGGTACAACTGTAAGAATAAATTATTCTCAGCCTTGAACATCAAATACATCAAGCAAGAGAATTTTACTCTATATATGATCCTTAATAAGAAAAAAAATAGACAGTATTATCAGGGAGTCAGCTCTAGGCCTGACAACCTGGGTTGGATCCTTGGGTCCCATATGGTGGAAGGAGAATGAACTCCTGACAACTCTCCTCTGATTTTCACATGTGTGCCATGACATATACAGACCCCTCACAAATAAAATTTAAAAATTACTGAGTGTGAGTGCGTGTGCATGTGTGTGCATGGTGTGTGCGTGTGTGTGTGTGTGTGTATGTATCAAATATAATTAAATAAAAAGAGGTTATCCACTTGAGGGGATATGGGAGGGTAGCTGGGAGGGAGGGAGAGAGGGAGAGAGGGAGATTCTATTTCAATTAAAAACATTATTTAAAAAAAAAAAAAGCAAACAAACTAGACAAGAGGAGTTGAGAGCTAGAGACGTAGCTTAGTTGACAAAGTGTTTGCCTGGCACACATGCAGCCGTGGGCCTGATACCCAGGACTGCATAAACTGGCCATGACGGTGAAGGCCTGAATCTCAACACTTGGAAGGTAGAGGTGAGAAGATCAGAAGTTGGCTACATAGCAAGTTTCAGGCAGCCTGAGCTACATAAGATGCAGTCTTGTGGACAGAGCTGAGGAACACGCCTGGGACACTGCAGGCATTTGTTAAATGAATGAGTCGTACAACAGGGGTGGAAAACCTGACAGGACACTGTAGTAACTATAGCAGCTACTGACTACAACCACATATTTTGACAAAGCATGAGGAATCTTAAAATTTTAAATATATTTATATAATAAATATAACTGTATTTGTAGAAAGAACATCGTTTATCAGTAAAGAAAATTTCTAGTTCTCCAAAGCTTCAAATAACATTTGGATGTCATATGGCTACAAGCTGTTTCCAAGGTGTCTCTAGATCAAAGAAAGAGGAGTTGTACACTCATAGCCTGAAATACCATCAGGAGATTGTTATTTTCCTTCAGCTCTGCTGTCAAGGAGCCTCTGTGAGGAAGCTTCTCAGGCTATTAGAAATATGAGCGGCGGGAAGCGCGCATGCACACACACACAAACACACACACTGTTGCACACATGCACACACAATTAAAATAAATCTTTTAAAAGAAGTTACTGGAGCAATGTTCCTCCCTTGACTATCTTTTATAGTGACAGGTCAGAGGAACTTAAGATGCAGAAGGAGGTAGGAACTGGGTGCAGGCATGCTGCAGTTGAGGTGTTAAGTGGATCCATCTTAATCTGTTTACCTAGAGGCACAATCACTGTTGACAAAGTACAGATCAATTGCTTTATGAAAATTTTCTGACAATGAAAGCCCCCAGCACTGAGAAAACAGCTCTTGGATCTCCAGACTTTCCATTGCCTTGTTTGCCCTGATCCGTCCATGCAGTTAACATGGAGAGTGAAGTAGAAAACACCACTGGCATAGCCTGTTTTATTTTTGAGTCAGCTCAACCAACTTCTTACCTTCTGAAGACTCCTTAAACATGTGTCATTCATCATCATTTCCTACGGTCACTGAGGGAGTTATTTTTTTCCCTCTCTCTCCATTTTGTTATCTTAATTGCATTTAAATTAATTCAAGAGGTTATTTACATCTCTCCATATTTAAAAGATAAAGGCGGTTTGCTTTGTAGGATTGGCTGATTGCACTGCAGTTGGAAGAATTATAGTCTCCAGTCACTCTGTAAACGGTTAATACACAACCATTACAGTAGTGTGCAAGTGATTTCACAGGCTGTACCTTTACCTCACTGTGCCTTCTTAAAGTAACAAACGTTTTACTAAGCAAAGCAGCTGCATGAGGTTCTAAGCACCCAAGGCAGATACTGCTGCCTTCACGGGGTGTGTGCTGTCTGAAGGCCCCAGGCAGAAAATACCCCTCCACATTCTTCATACGGACAACAGTTCATTTCCCTCTCAACCCTAATAAAACTAAATCTTTTCAAGAACTGATACAGGATTTGAGAAACAGAAATTGTGAGGTTTTCTTATCTCCTAATGGAACCCAAATTCCTTGAGGGAAGACACTGGGCCTAACACGTATTTTAAAGGCACCCCAAGCTGCAAGAAAGCTCATGACTGGCCACCTAGACCAAGGTAGTTCTTCCACTTAATTAATATCCTTAACCACGTCCCTCAGAGGTTCTGAGTTTAGCACAGTTAAAATGGAATCATAACATCTATACTGCAGAATTTTTCATGCGGATCAGTAGAAGGCTCTTGTAGCAAACAGAAATTAAAGACATTTCCTAGTAATATTAATAAAGGTTAGCTAGAAATAGAATTTCCTTTCTAGCATATTCCTACAGTTGTTACTACTCAAGTATTCACTCCATGTCCTCCAGGGTATGTAGCTCTACTCTTGATGGCTATTTCTTTTATCATCGATTTTAGAAGTCACGGAGCCCAGGAATAGATAGCACCTCTGTTACATTGATCAGGGAGGTAACGGTGGCCACCTGTTTTACAGGAACTTGGAAGTCACTCAAACCTGTTGAAGGCACTCACCCTTCATGTCACCCACATTTACACATTTACAAGTGGTCTGATATGACTACTTCACATCAAAGAGACCACAGCCACCTTCAGATCACACTAACGGAGCCATTTTCTGAACGAGCTCCTGTGAAGAACCAAAAGGTTTGATTACACATAATGAAGATCATAATTCAATTCATTATTCAATTCCCTTTTCTCAGGCCTCAGGCCACAGTGTTTATTATTCCTATAAATATTGCATCTAAACCCTATCCTCAAAGAAGCAAGTTTGAACTTTCTTGGATTTCAGAAGCTTAAGCCAGGCCCAGTTCTGGCTGCCTGTGAGTCCAGGTGTAGAACTCTGGGCTCCTCCTCCAGCGCCATGTCTGCCTGCACACTGCTGCTTTCCACAATGATGATGACGGACTAAAGCCCTGAACTTGTAAGCCAGCCTCACTTAAACATTTTTCTTCATAAGAGCTGCTTAGTCATGGTGTCTCTTCACAGCGATAGAAACACTAAGACATCCACTGTTGATTTTTATTTGTCTGTCTGTCTGTTTGTATACATTAAGGTTCACTTGATGTGCCATAAAGTTCTATGACTTTTGACAAATCCAAAGTGTCCTGTATCATCAATATCATCAATTAATAAATCATAAATGATATTTTTCACCATGCTACACACACACACACAGCAATGAAGATATAAAAAGGTGCCGGAGCCAATTAAGATAGTCCCTAATACAAAAGCTACATTGCTTCCACAACAAAACATTATTGGAATATTATTCAAAAATCTTTGTCTTTGAAAAAATGTTGTAAATGAGCAAATAGTGGAGGAATACAAACCTTCCATGTAAAAGAATTCCAATTACGTAGCTACGCTACCCATAAGAAAGCATGCAGACAGCTCCCTGCTCCTTAACTGTGGACCAAACATCTTGACTTCCTTCCAAAGACTACAGTATGAGGAAGGTGTGAGGAGGAATACCTTCACAGGAAAGAGAATGGCCAACATGGCCATATCCAGGGACGAATATCAACATCAGTTGTGATTAAGAAAGTAGATAGGACAAACACTTTGTGTCAATGATGGATATGGTACTTCACCTATTTTTCTTTCTTTCTGTTGTGTTTTGATTTGTTTTGTTGAGACAGGGTTTCTCTGTGTAGCCCTGGCTATCCTAGAACTCCCTCTGTAGACCAGGCTGGCCTGAACTCAGAGACCTGCCTACCTTTGCTTCCTGAGTGCTGGAATTAAAGGCAAGCACTATCACCACCTGGTTAATCTTCCTTTCAAAATCTGGAACTTTAATGATGGGGGAAACATAAATTCCATCTATAGAACATCTATAAAACTCCTGACCAGCTCTCCTCAAAACTGTAAGATCATCAAAACCCAGGGAAGCGTGAAACTCTCACAGCCAAAAGTTAGGGAAAAGATGATGACTAAATACAACAAGGTATCACACATGAGAAACTGGGTCAAGGAAATAAAAGGTTCATAAGTCCAAAACTTTCCTAAAAACGAGACAGAACTGGCACACCTAATATAAACAGCCTTCCACTCACTCCTTTCTTAATCACTGGAGATTAAAGTGGAACCCCACTTCTCAGTGGTAAAGGTACTGCGAACTAGGTAGTTTGGCACCGATCCCAACATCACTGGGCTTCCAGAGACCCTCTAGCTGTGGCTTTCAGCCTTGACTCCCCCAAGACCCACATGGAGCTGTTTGCAAAGTCTTGATGGACACGTTCCATCTAGACCAATCTGGACCTTAGGACCAGCTTCAGAATGTCTAAAGTTCCCATCCTGATATGTAGGCAAAAGCTTAGAACAAGGCGGTGGGGCTTCCATTAGCAGCCAGACTCAAGTGGTTTTCATGCTGTTCTTTTTATTTCCTTTTCATCTTAGAACAAACAATATGAAGACCAGAACATTAGGCCTATCACAGGAGCAACCAGTATCCTACAACTTGACAACTTTGTGAGGCTTTTCATTGGAAGAAAATACAATAAAATAGATGACTTACCTCCATCAAAGCTGCAGTTTCTTTTTGTTCTCTAAGCCTACGGATGTCAGTTTATAGTAACCTACAAATCCCCAAATAGTCCTTATGGGATGCATGTTTGTCAACAAATACTCCAGTAATCTCATTTAAGGAAAACAAGCCTTTTCTTTTCCACATTCCATGAAGAGCACTTTTACTCCAACAAGGAAGCCACAAACACAGAGAGGCATAACCCAGCAAGGGAACCAGACTGACCTTGTAGCAAACATGCAGCCAAATGCCTAAGACAGCAATTTTTTCTACCAAAATTGTTTTTTAAGATTTATTTTATGTATATGAGCATACTGTAGCTGTCTTCAGACACACCAGAAAAGGGCATCCTATGGTCGTGAGCCACCATGTAGTTGCTAGGAATTGAACTCAGGACCTCTGGAAGAGCAGTCGGTGCTCTTAACCACTGACCCACCTCTCCAGCCCCCCAAACTATTTTAAAAACCTCAATGACCACCAATTTGAAATAAACAAAAATAATTAAAAGCACCCAATTTTACACAAATAACTCTGTATTTGTAACACCCTTCTTGGAAGATTCCTCTGTCCCAAGGCTTTTACTTCAAATCATGGGTGAAATTAGTTTGTTGTAGAGAAATGCTGCCTATTCCCACCCCAAAACTGAAATACAAAGGGAGAGAGAGAGTTCACAGAGATATCTATTTTATAGCTCACACTATTAAAACTTAGGCTCAAAAGCTGACTTTCTAGAAGTGCAAGAGCCTTGAAGATCCCGTCTTTCTTCTCTTTTCCTTCATGGTTCATACAACATTCCCAAGGCCTTGACAGAGACTGTGCATAGTGAAATTGGAGAAGGGATAGGGGAGGGGTAAGGAAGGGTGGGGAGGGGTAAGAGTGGCTAGGGAGGGGCAGGGGATGAGAGAGAGGGCTAGAGGAGGGGTCAGCTTCCATCTACACGAGGACCCTGGCTCCTAGACTGTTCTCGTTGTCTCATTCACAGGTGATTCACGTGGGCTGTTTTATAAGGATTTATAGCTCTGTGGCTGCTACTCTCAGTAGATATGAGAAGTCACTTAATTAGTAATTATTAGTTGATGGGGGAGACAGCGCTACTGAGCACACTCTCTGCCTCACCTCCAGGAGCGGACACAGAGATCTACACTGGTACTCACAACAGACATGTCCTTGACACATATCCCATGCTGCGCTTTAGCCTCCTGCTCTAGGGGAGCCCTTCTGCTGGATCCTCATTTTCCAGGTCCCTCTGCTGATATCCCCACTAAACTTCACATAAAGGCTTGGAAGGCCTCTGTCCTGCCGCTGAGAAATCCCAGCCTCAGATCTCCTCGTTTGCATCTATCTCTGCATCTTATGCTTCCCAGATGGTTTTTGCTATTTTGTTTAGTTACAAAGTTGGGTTTCTGCCCACAGCCAGCTTCAGTTCTTCTGTCCCCCTAGTGTCCACTCTCCCTGTCCCACATCCAGCAAAAGTTTTCCTTTTCTGGTATGATATGTAATAAATAACAATTGAAATGAAATGACTCAAAATTATAGCCAGATGTCACAGTGCAGACTTTAATCTCCGTGCGAGGAGGAGGAGGCAGGAATGTCCCGAGTTTAGGTTACCTTCACCTACTTGGTGAGTTTGAAGCCTGGACTACATGAGCCCCTATCTGAAAAAATAACAACAACAACAAATGACCCAAAGGTAACAGTGATCAATATGTATTGTATAAATGTATTGTATAAATGTATAGAATGTTTGAATAATAAAAATACTGTTTAAAGATTAAAAATAGGGGCTAAAGAGATCACTTAGCAGTTTAAAGCACTGGCTACTCTTCCAGATGATGTGGGTTCGATTCTTAGCACTCACATGTCAGCTCCCAGCCACCTGTTACTCCAGGCTCAGGGGATCTGATGCTGAGGGCACCGGGCATGCATGTGGGTACTTCATGCATTTGCTGAACAGTTCACAGACATACATGTAAGCAGAACACACATAGCCATAAAAATAAATACTTTAAGACAAGGAAAACATAAAAATTATTAAAATGGAACATATGACTAACATGTTTACAATAATTGCAATTTGAACTCCTGCATAAGCTGACCACGTCCATCAGAACATCTACAGTGTGTACCCATTTTCCTTTTCTTCTTGCAAAGGCATTCATGCTCTTTGTAGAAAATATGTGTACAGCAGCCTTTTAAGTGGCTTTCTTAGACAGCAGTTATTTAACGCAAAGTGGGTAATAAAGGGTAAAACTGTTTTGCCCATGTGCACATATGTGAACTATGCACTGAATGTATGCAATACCCAAAGAGGCCAGAAGAAGGCACTGGAACCCCTGGAACTATATTGCTACAGGTGATGGGAATCAAACTCAGGTCCTCCACCACTGAGCCATCTCCCCAGTTCCTCCCCAAAGTCTTACTTATCAAGATTCTGCTTGAAATCTCTGCATGGAGCCAAGCCCACTGTCTGTCAGCCAAATCTGCAGCAGCAGATAAGCTACGGCTTCTTACCAGAGCCTCACAGTCTTGAAACTCCCCAAGAAGAACACCAACCAGTTCCATTCGCCAACCCACCGTCATCACCCCAGGATGCTCTCTAGCTACCACCACCCCTCCCCGACAGGAAGAGTTAAGACACGCCCCCATGCTCCTGTCTGCTATCTCAGTTTCACCGGTCCATGCCGATAGCCACATGACACACTAGCCAAACGCATTCATACAATCTTTAATACAACGAAAAGCATGAGAACCGGCTATTAGTTACTACAGGAAGTTTAGCTTCAGTGTGAGAGTCACGATATCAGTTCTATGGCCCCTACAGCCTCGCGCACACTCTGGAATATTCCTGGCTGACAGAGCAAAGCCATCCCTTTCCAGAAGCTTTTGTGATTCAACTAAGACACTAGGACTGTAGCTTCACAGTCCTCACACAGGAACTTAACTTTCAACTGGAATTCTTAATTTCCAACCAAAGCCATATAGTTTTCCTCTTTTTCAGAGTGAATTTTGCAGCAGGAGTTTGCCAAACAGCAAGCGATCAAGCTGTCTCCTGTTTGACTGGCTCCGAGTGGTCATGGATCCTCGCGATCCTCGGGCAGATTCCATGCAGCTTACCCTCCCCCACGATAGGTCCCGCGGGCTGCATACTTTTCCAGCAGGTGCTCCCCTCTGTCCTCCCTGCAATGGAGCCGCTGGGCAGTCGTAACCCCAGCTCTGCTGAGAAGTTTGATGCCGTGGACTGGGTCCAAGGGTCCTTTTCCCATCTCACCCTCAGCGCTGACCACGCTGTAGCACCTACCTGCTTTTCTTCTGTTGCCCCCAAGGGCTTTGTGTCCTGCCTCCTTCCTCCAGCGGCCTACTGGGAAGGAATCCCACAATCTTCTTTTAGTGGCTACAGAATCAGATCCCAGCTCTTCGACAGAGGATTCTCTCTTTGAGTAAAAGCCTAGTCCTGCAATTTCTCCAGACAGGATAATTTTGAACGCAACCCATCGTGCAATCATAAGCGTGCTTAAAACATAGAAAAGCTTTCTGTCATGATTTCCTTTTATAACTCCACTGTGTGATAGATGACAAGGGTGGACATGTTTGCTTACTTGTCCACAGAGAACAAGGCTATTATTATTCCTGGCCTTAACACCAATGTCATCTTCTCAGCATCTATGGCAGCCACTCACTCTGGCAGGTCTGGTGCACAGGCCTGGATAAGCTCACCAGCTCTTTCATGCTCATTAATCCCTACAACCACTGTCATTTCTACTGTACACACACTAACAGCCAAGGTGATTCGGATGCTCAGAAAGGGATCGTGAGGAACAACGCAAAGGGAACTTAGCCTAACCTGACCTGTCTAATAAGATCCAATAAAGACAACTAAGCCTGCATTTAGTTACTCATAGGTCTCACATACGGTGCTTGACAGACACGGATGGCTGTTGCTGCTGTTCTGGACAGAGCACTTCCAGACACAACCATCACATGGAAAGTTCCGCCAGAACAACACTGATCCAGTGTGCAAGACAACACTTCATTTGCACCACACAGTTTAAAATAATACGATACAGCAAAGTCTTAACCCTTCTATCCTGGAATATTTTATTAGCAGCTCCTGAGAGTCTGGACAGAATACCAGCACACACAAAAGACAAGAGTTCTGAAGTGGCCTCTGGGGGGAGCAGCTTCCCATTCCTGCTTCTGGCTTACATCTGCCTGTTCCACACTGCTGGCTGCTGTCTCTTCTGTCTCAGTGGTTCCTTTAAAGTCTACTCTCGTGTTATTTCATAAAGTCAGGAGATTTTTCTTTTCCCTCTTAATTCCAAAGTTTAAATAAATGATAGAACAAACGGTAGAGTCAGAAAGTCATGTCCATGGCCCGCGCTCCCCCCCACACCCAATGTTCTTCTTCAGACGCAATGACGTTACTGACCAAGCACTCAGCTTAAGCAGGGTTACTGCAGTTTACAAAGCAAAAAGTCTTCTCACCCAACAAGTACACCAGTAGGAGACTGGGGAGAGGTTTTAGAGTCCCAAATTAAAAATAATCTTACCATTTAATACTTTTAACAGACAACCCCTCCTCCCCCAGCAACGTGTCTGAGTACATTCTTCAAAGCTGACATTCCCAAGACTGTGACGCAATCCGCAGATGAGACATCCTGGATTCGTGAATAAGAGCTACACTCCCAGCTCCAGGGCCCACAAGAGTCATCTAGTTCTTGATGTTTGCTTTTTTCCCCCACTCCTTCCTCTTCCCCTGTTGTGGGTTCTGGACGTAAATTATTCTTCTCACCTTATATAGCAACAGTAACAGATGTGTGCACCCTGCTCAGGACACAACTCAGTTTCTGTTCCAAGTTCAGCGGCACCTCAGGCCAGGACATAGAGCAAACCACCGCTGGCGAAGGGCCAAGCCCAGAGCAACACACTCAACCGACACTGCGGGTGCTTCCTCCTGGCCTGCTCTAGGCTATGGGATTTCCCAACGGTTGTAACAGCTCTGACACGTGTCTACGACGGATGCCAAACACAATGCCAGAGCCTCCAGGAACCCCCTCACAAGTTGCTCGGGATGCCTCCCTATGTCAGCCACCTCTGCGGCATAATACATCTCAACTCTCCTTTAGCCTGAGGACTTGCCTTGGTCCCAAGCGACCACCTCCAAGACAGCTCTGCTCTCATATGCCCTTCAAGTGTTGTGGTGGTTTGAATAGGCTTGGCCTTTTGGGAGTAGGTGTGACCTTGTTGGAGAAAGTGTGTCACTATAGGAGTGGGCTTTGAGGCCCTCCTCCTAGCTGCTCGCAAGACAGTCTTCTCCTTTTTGCCTTCGGAACAAGATGTAGAACTCTCTGCTCCTCCGGCACCATGCCTGCCTGGAGGTTGCCTGGCTTCCCATTATGATGATAATGGACTGAACCTGTGAACCTGTGAGCCCCAATTAAATGTTGTCCTTTATAAGAATGGCCTTGGTCATAGTGTCTCTTCACAGCACTGGAAACCCTAACTAAGACAGGGGTGCTAGCCACCTCATCTGCACTGCACCTAAAGAAGGGTTACCCACATCTCAGTCACTAGGCATCTACTGGCAGCCGGGCCCATGTACTCCTACCCAAACTTCATTCTACTCCCTGGCCTCTAAATAATTCCAGGGATATGTAGGGGAAAACAAAGGAGGGGCCCATGGAGAGGGGAATAGGACATCTGAGAATAAATGAGAATTTCCAGGTCCATGGAAAGAATCACCTCTACCATCTCTCCCTCTTAAGGGACCTACACACCATAGCAACACCAGGTCTTCTCCTGAGGCCCAGGATGGGGCATAGACCACAAAGGTTCATCTCTGTCGGGCACATTGGGCAGCCCTGTGCAAAACACAGAATGGTGCCCAAAGTCCACTCCCCGGGTTCAGGAGCTTCCTGAAATGAAGCCTCCAGTACCTACCACACTGAGATAATGAGGCAACCATGGTAACTACCATGCCGGAGTTTGGCAGGGTGAAACTCCTCAGGGAATGTTTCGAGTTCTTCCTGTGTATTTTAGATTATAAGTACAAGTTGTACTGTTACAACTGAAACACTAAAGAAAACTGACCTAGGGAGGCTGAAAGATATAAGCAAGGGTCTCAGGAAAGAGTATTTCATACTAACAAGCTTTCTTTTTGTTTACCATATGCTCAGTCCATAGCACCCACCCCTGGCTCCAGGCAATGCGGCGTTTTGGAACATACCTAGCAGGAGGCGGTCCTGGTCTCCGTGTTCATCCTGCCCATCCACCTGACTTTTGACACACTGTAACAGACACAGGTAAGGAATTCCATTAAATCCCATCTTTGCAACATTAATGTTTGTTTCTCGTGACCTAGAATGACGCTCTTGGAAAACACCAATAAAAGCACATCGCTCACATCGCAACACGTAAACAGGAGAGTCATCTGTGTTTATAATTAGCACTGAGAGCTAAAAATAAGAAAAGGATGTGTGTTCAGCTAACACACACCTGAAAGCTGCCCACGGGGAAAGCAGTGTCAGCAAACATCCGGGCGTGAGAAGCTTCCAGCCTAGTGTGTTCTGGAGGGTGCTGCTGGTCACTTGTGCGTACGACAGTGACAACTCAGAAAGCTAGCTAGGCTTGGTCATAGCATGTAGCCCATTGCGATCCTAATAAAAGAAACTGGATTTGGGGCACACCCCTGTCTACCTGTGGACTTTTATGAACGCGAGCTCAATTGTCACACCTACTTTAACTCTGGAGAGATACACAGGGATGACAGGAGACCAGGCGATCACGTTTCCTTACCTTTCCACACTCCTCCTCCTCCTCCAATGGTGATCTGCCAGACTCCAAGTTCCTAACCTCTGCAAAAGAAACAATTCTTTAATTAGACAGACACACAGACAAAGAAAATACATGGCAGGTATATACAAGTCATCCAGGAACCTCTGCACAGGATTAGCTAGGTTTAGATCAGGCTTTTTAACAGGCGGCTCTACCAGAGAGTAAAGTATGTGATCACCTGACTGCACACACGCTGGGGTTATTTGTGCATACTACTCGTAAACAAGGCCGGGAGCTCTCACCGGAAATCCTGGGGTGGCAGGGGTGGGGGAGGGGTGTAGCTTAAATAAATCATTGTCCCTGACTGCAAAGGAAGGATGCTCTCCCCCACCCCCAACCAAGCCTCCTAACAGATGCTGAGGATGTGACTGGTACCCACCTGAGGGAATCCTATTTGCCTCTTCCCCTGGATTCCACAGACGTCAGTAGAAGAAAGAAGAATGACTAATTCACTCTAAAAGACACCCAGCTGTCCCTTCTGCTTCGCTGAACGTGGAGCACGCCACACAGCTCCAGCACCGACCTCAGCTGGCCGGGCTGGTTAAGTGGTGACTGGCCCCAGATGCTCCAGGTCCCTCCCCCCCCCCCCCCGCCCTGTGCAAAGCTTTTCCTGGAAACAATGTTCAGGATGCTCTGTGATGAACAGGAAACCCAGGTGAGGAGGCATTTTCTCTGTCCCTTGACTGATTGGTTCTTTTCCCAAATACTCAGTTTCCCGGAAACAAGTTCAAAAACAGTCAAAATAACCACGGTGCAGGTTTAGCCTTGGAAAGAGTAAGTGCTGGCATCTCTAGCAGGGTGATCAGCTGAAAACCTTTCACCTGAATTTATAGGAATACGCAACCCTGCTGGGCCTCAGGATCTTTTCTGGAATCTCAGCTTCCAAGACCTTTTGGATGTGGTCCTAGAGAAATGCCAGTAATTTTCCCAGAAAGTTCATAAACTGGACATTCCCTACCCCATTTGCCTCTCCTGTTAATTTCAGTTGCCTTCTGCCTCAAACCTCCAAGTGGATTTATTTAAACTCTTGGTACTGCCAGGGATTTCATTTACATTTCACAGAATACATGCAGCTCTCCACAGCAAATCAGGCAATAAGGGTGACAGAATGCAAAGGCGAAGTAAGAAGTGGAGAGGCGAGAACTGGGTGGCCCAGATGCTAAGAGCACTTGCTGGTCTTACAGAGGATCTGAGTTCGTTCCCAGCAACCACTGCTTATAACTTTATACATCATTTTCTGGCCCCCACTGGCACCCACACGTACACATATGCACACCCCACACACAAACATACACATAAGTAAAAGCAAATGATTTTTTTAAAGGAATAACTGAATTTATTTTACATCCAGCAAGTGATGCTATAGTGATAGTGGACAACTGGCACTTATCATGAACTCATGAGCAGCATGAGATCTCATGATAAAAACAAAAAAAAAAAACCATAAAAACATCAATTTTGTGCACTTACGTCAACTCTTCTCAATGGAGAATAGAGACGCCCAGCCTGATGATAGTTTATACACAGAACATCAACCCCAGCTTTTAAATGCATTTCCCAAATCTCGTCTCCAGGTGGCAGAAGAGTAACATTTGCATGAAGACCAGCCTTACAAGTGAAACAGCCCAGTTTTGCCTGTAGGGTGTGCCTTTTCAGTGCCGAAATCCAAAACATAAAGTTAAAGCAAGGTTTTCCGTCCACTTCACTGATGCACAGAATTGTGAATCTCCTGCCGCAGTGTTTACCACGTACGTGTTGCTGAGAAAACTCAAACCTACATAATGAAACTTCAAGTAGAGACTATGGCTACAGCGTGCCACAGAAAGAGTAGCAGCCAAAGGTTCCAGGAACACATCTGCACCAGACAGGAAGAGGACCACACAATTCCATTCTGCTGGATGTGCTATGACCTTAGAGGCACTTCAGGCCACTGCATCTCTAAAGCATTCCATACATGCAGGCATTTATTCTGAAAAGCACCCTGGAAAACAGGATGTGGCCTGTGATCATTTGCAATATCAAAGGGCTCATTCAGCTTTCTCCTCAGCCCTACCCTTTAAAAAGGCCGACCCCATGATCTCAGCACATCTCCATCCCTTCATTCCCCTTAGTCTCCAGTGAATTTTTTTTCTCTCTCTTTCTACCTTTTAAAACAATTGCTGTAGAAAAAAAATAGACACTGGAGGTAATCACATTAAGCGAAAGAAGCCAGTCTCAGAATGGTAGATTGTATATTTTCTTTCATTTGTGTTTCCTATATTTTATATAAATGTATATACAAGTATGTATGTATACATGTACATATGTAACAATAAAGCTAGAAGCAAAGCAGACTGGTAGAATAGGAGGAAGGGTGAGAACAGAGAGGGTAGGAGGCATGAGGTGCACTCGACATAAAATATCTACTTGGTCAAAAGTTTCAAAGACAACTAAAATGTCAAAGGATTTTCGAATCTTCTACACTCCACAATAAAATGATATGTTTCCATTATAATTGTTTTTTGCTTTAAAAAGAACTTTTAAATGTATAAAAATCCTCACTCTAAAATTACTTCTTAAGAGTCGTGAAGATGGGCAGGTTCAGACCCATAACATCTTTCATTAATTTAGAGCCGCTTACCAGAAGAACATCTTGGAGCTTTTCAGAGAATCTGGTGCCTATTCTACTCGAACTTAATTAAATTGCTTCAGGAGAGTTTCTGCTAAATTAGTAGACTCCTTTTACACTAGCTCAGGGTACCATCAATTGCACAATGCAATCAAATGACTTGTTGCTACAGCAACCTTTGGTTGATAATAGTATCAGTAACTCTACCCATTCTGTTTTAAGGGCCTATTAACGTTGTCTTCAAGACCCACCTAGAAGGAAGGATTACCTCTCTACATCAGACTTACCAAACTTGATAAACATGTTTTTTTTAAAAAAAATAATATTGCCAAACTATAATAAAAAACAAGAGATAATCTCCAGTACTTATGTTCACTAATGACACAGCACCAACAAACAGGGATTCTTACCCCAGGTTAAGTAGCTGTAAGATTAATATCAGTGTCTCATTAAGAAGATTTGCCCGGAGTAAAGCTTACCACCGTGTATAAACTTCCTACATCTTCTTGCAAGATGGATCCAGAGTCTAGACTTAAGCAACCAAAGTGAGCCAGAACTCTCTCAACTGCCCTGTGGCCTAACCACAAGGACCCTCCCTCCAGAAAGGAGGGAGGAGGAGAAAAGTTCTCAGCAGAGTCAGGCGGTCGGCCAGCCTTCTACTCTCCCATTGTCCTGTCTCCTGGTCACACCTGAGAGCAGCACAGAAGTGCCGTGCACATAAGCTGACAAGCTGGTGGCGCTATCTGTGTGCTCTGCCTCCCTAAGAAATAACCAAACAGCAGCCTAACAATGCCTATCCTCACCGTACAACCTCTCTAGCGACATACTCATTCACACATGATTCAGTGTCCTCTTGGGTGAGCGTCACGTGCCTGTAATCCCAGCAATGGGGAGACTGAGGCAGGGGGCCTCCTAGTACAATCCAGGACAGCCTGACAAATAGTCTTTGACTGAGTCCCTTTCTCCTTGTGGGCAGTGAATGCATTCTGGAAGCAGACTTTGAGCTAGGACCAAACTGGCTGGGAATCAGTGATTGTATCTCCTGCCTGTTACATACAAGGTGGGGACCAACACATGTTTCTCTTCCACCTACCTACATCTGGTACCGAAAACACATCCATCCGACACCTCTGCATGTGGAGAGAGAAGCAAAGTTGCTTGCTTTATTGAACTGATGACTCAAGCACCCGCAGTTCCGGCAGTACTTTATTACTATACTGAAGTTCTGCTCACCAGGGAGCCTGGAAAGACCAGGCTCTGTCCCCTTGGTCCCTTCTTCTCACTTGTGAAGCTCAGCCGACCTCTTTTCCTCTCTTGTTCTGCACTAACATTTCACTACTGACTCATTTGCTCCCTTGTTTTGCTTTGTGTTTTCCCCCCATGTGAACGTGCCATTCTCAGCTAATGTGGCGAAGGAGACACTCTTAATGCACAATCTATTAGAACACTTGAACTTCTGAGTTCCTCCCTTTTTCCCCAAGCGGGGATGCTAAGAAGAACACTCATGTTGCTGGCCTAGCATCACACGAGGTAGAGGGAACAATGGGACAGTTATCCACAAAAGTCCCAATGAGTCCTTTCTTCTAAGAGCCCAAACGAGACAGGCAACTCCGTTGGCTCAAGTCATCCCCACAGAGCTACAGCAGCAGAGAGACCACTGAGGAATCCTGCCCTCAGGCACCTCCCCACGTGCTGGCTTGGGCTCATTTTATTTTCATATTTAGGATCTTTCAGAATATGAAATACTTTTTATCTAAATTACTCTTAATACATTTTTTCCTGAGCCACAACAGTACTTATTTAAGAAAACTTGACAAAAATATCAATACAATCACCACCCAAGAAAAATTTACCAATCATTAATGTGGATTATGCTTATCTAGCCCTGCTGGAGTGTAATGCACATACCACACTGCTCGTCCTCTTCAGGTACACAGTTCATCAGCTTTAGTGTAGCCCAAGGTGTCCATCACCCACCATCAGCTTTAGAATATCTTCATGCCAGCCTGAGGCCACACAGCCATGAGCCATCACCCCTGTGGTTCCTTAGCTGCCTTCCGACCTCCCTCCCACAGCTGAGGCTGCTCCACTACGTTATTTTCTCTCCATGGTTTTGCCTACGTGGAATATTTTATACAGCTGGAATCCTGTGACTTTTGTAATTGGCCTTATTAACAGCACCGTGTCTTCAAGTATGATAGCAGCACTTCTTTAATTTCTTTTAACCTTTTTATTGATTCTTTGTGAGTTTCACATCATGTAACCCAGTCCTGATCATCTCCTTCCCCCTCATATCCACCGTTTGCTCTTACAGCTTCCCCACAAAAATCACACACACACACACACACACACACACACACACACAGGCATGCACGCATGCACACATACACACACAGACAGACACGCATGCCACACACACACACACACACACACACACACCATAGAAAGCATCTCATTGTGGAAGCTATAGTATATCACAGTATGTCCCACAGTCTATCCCTCTGTCCACACATCTTCTCTTGCACACTCACACTTCCAGAGCCAGCTCCACTGTGCCGCCCAGTCAAGGTGCAGGGCCTCACTCTCCCAAGCCCTCCACACTGTGAGTGGCTGGGACAGCTCTCTCTCCCTCTCTCACAAGCTCGGGGCTAGCTCACTCCTGCCTTCACCATCAGAGCCAGCTATACTGTGTTGCCCAGGTGAGGTGCAGGGTCTGCTCTCTCAAGTGTTATACCCAGTGAGGGGGCAGAACTAGGTCTCCCACTCTTATGACCCCAGGGCCAGCTCTCCTGACTACCTCAGGTGGAAAGGAACAAGGAAGGGGGCAGAGGGCATTACCTGTCACCCACAGTCACTTCAGAGCAGATAAGTGACAGGGCTAGCTCTCCCCTGCTTTCACCCTTGAGCTGATTCACTTGCACCTCCTCCACCAGGGCCAGCTCTCCCAAGTGTTGCAGTGGTGAGGGACAGGGAGAGCTCTCCTGAGCTCATGAGAAGCTTTCCTGACTGCAGAAGGTGGGGAAGGCGAGAGGTGGGGGCATCACCGCTATACGTGTGCCACCCCATGGCAGACAAGTGGTGGAGCCAGCTCTCCCACACTCACACCCTCTGGGCAGGCTCACCCATACCCTAGCCTGCCAGGGCCAGCTCCACTGTGTTGCCTGAGCAAGGAGCAGGGGCTACTCTCCTAAGTGCTGCTGCTGCTGAGAGATGGGTCCGGTTCGCCAGGGAGGGGAGGGACCAGTTGTACACAACCCCTGGACATCCATGTGGTCCCTGATGGCTGCCCAAACCAGGGACATTAGGGACATCTCCACGTTCTCCGCGACATCTCCATGGTTCATCTCCATGAACCCTGGACATCGATACGAACCTCTGTAGCTGTGCAGCTGCAGGCTCAGTCATGGCCCTTAGCAGGAGCTCTGGTGATGACCTCACCATGGCCCCAGGTGGCGGGGCTCCCCACTCATAACAGGCTCCTCCTCTCCACACTGAGTCTCCAGTTCCATCTCTCTTCATAGCGCCCAAGCTGCTCCACTTCTCTTTCTCTAAATTCTGGTTCTCACACTTAGAAAGCACAAGCTTTACCTCCCAAGCCATGTCCTTGACTCAACTTTAAAGGCTACTTTATGAAGAAAACAATTGAATGCTAATGAATGCCATGAACAACCCTCCTCCCCAAAGGTACTTTTGAGTTCAGCTTCAAAACTGACTGGCATTCTGAAAATATTTAGGGGAACATTTGGAATCATTGTGAAAACATTTGATGCTCTGATTGTCAGGAAAACGTACCTGGTAGAAACTAATAAGGCAATTGATATTCATGTAGAATGGAAATTTAAAAAAAAATATTTTAAATTTAGTTATCACACAAAATACTGCACAAAGTGTGTGCAGACACGTGCCCTCTTTCCTCTTGAGTATATGTCACGTGATGATTCTGTTTACTATGTCGCTTATGAACTTTTACATCCATTTACAGTCTATCTTAGGCTCTCAAGAGTGAAAAACTCAAACATGGGTTGAGGGAGAGACCCTCAGCCTCAAAATTTGGTTGGAATCAAATCACTAATCACCCATAAAAGCAAAGGCTTTTTAAAAGCCGTTATATTTCAAAGTGAAATTAGGGCATATTTTTTTTTCCTAATTTAATCTACTACTTAAGTAAGATGGAGTAAGTCATCTTTCAAAGAGATAAACAAGATGTAAATTTAGTTAGAACTGCTTTTATGTCCCTGACTTCACTTAGTGTCTACTTCAAGAAACAAATTCTTGGGCTATGCTGGGTTGGTCTGGTGTTGCTATGTATTCAAATGCTAAATTCTGTACCCAAAGATCTTATTGCCCCAAGATAAAAGAATTCACACACGTACACCAGCTTTTGTTGTGCAAATCTTATTCCCCAAACTAATTGATCCATAAAAGGCTATATAGCCTGTGACTGGGCCATAGAGAGAGAAAGGCAGGACTTGGGGATCAAGTGAGGGTCTCAGGAGGGAAGGAGAAAGGATATAGAGGAGAGGAGGCCGCCATGAGAACAGGCCGCCATGAGAGGAGATGGACCATGAGCACACAGCCAGGAGAAACAGTAAGTAACAAGGAACATATAGCTGGGATGTAAATTAGAATAACTCAAAACCTGCCCAATCTAGCCTTACAGCTTGTAAATAAAATATCAGGACTGTGTGTCTTTTATACCAGCTAGTTAGAATATAAAAATGTCATTTACAGGGCTACATTTTTAGTATAAACTATCCAAATCTATTAGCCCTTAGCTAAGTTCTACACTTGTCCCAACCCTGTTAATTTGACCCATTTGGAAGAAAGACTCCAAATTAAGAGGGAGACAAATTCAACGTGAATCAGGGAGGAGAAGGATCTGGCCTGTGCCCGTGACCCATGACCTGTGGTGGTCTAACCAGATGGTCGGTAAAACTCCCTCCAGCTCAAACCACCACCCTTCAATTCTGTGATATAATAGAAGGTGAGAAGACTTTTCAGAAAAGGTAGCATTATTCTAATAGTGTACAAAATGAGCATGCTCACAGACTGACACCTATCTTTATCTTTGGACCTTTGTTGATGAAAGTAATATCCTTTTAGGGAAAATGGAGTGGCAAGCTAAATCTCTAAAGAAAACCTAGAAAAGGATGGGCTTCCTGTAGAATGAAAAAAGTAGCAGGAAACCACATTCTGGCTTAGAGGAACATTTTTTGCATCTTTTGTAATTTTTTAAGCTTTATTTTAGGAATCTCCACACCTATTTTTATATTGGCTGCACCAGTTTGTACCACCTCCCCAAGTGGAGATGTACTCGCCTTTCCCTACATCCATGCCAGCATCTGTCATTGTACTCAGAGATTAATACATCTCGAAACTCTCATGAGGAGCTTGTATTTGCACTAGGTGATGATTAACATCCTGATCCACAACTGGCCAAGATGCAGGGACTAAGAGACTGCAGAACGCTCAGCCCTGAAACATGTAAGTATACCATGTGCATCTGTCCCAAGCCCAAGGATCACTGCGGAAGAGGAGGCAGAGAGTGTAAGAGAGAGATGTGGGCGGACTACAACAAAATGTTTTCTTCTGAACACAGCAAAACATTATGCATATGAACTCACAGTGGTTGGACAGCAAGATCAGACAAAATCCAGCATTCAGTGGGGTATTGGGCATATAATCCAATCCTAACTGTGGAGCTACTGGCAATTGTTAGGTCTAGGCTAGGAGGGAGAGACAGACAAACAGACGACAGACACACATACACACACACACACACACACACACACACTGAGAGAGAGAGAGAGAGAGAGAGAGAGAGAGAGAGAGAGAGAGAGAGAGAGAGAGAGTTTTCTTAAAGAATGTAACCCCAGATTAGTTGACCATGCTCAAGTGGAAGACCACAAATCCAAGAATAATTGGGCAGGACAAACTAGTCTTGAAGGATTAAAAAAAAATCTTGGGCACAAAGTTGGAAGGGTAGGGAGGGGTTTAAATCTGAGAAGAGTTAGGGAGGTGGGGTGAAATTTGATCAAAACAAGTTGTATGAAACTCTCAAGGAACAAATTATCTTCATTGACACATTGATACACATATTTACATGTATACAATGTATCAGAGAAATTTGTATTTCCACCATGCCTTAGATTTCAGAGCCTATAAATCCTCTGTTCTAGTTCTTAAATATCTAAGTGTTATAACTACAGTCACTCTGCTGTGCTATAGGAACAATATGTTCCTTTTACATGTCAGGATGTTGGCACTTGTCATCCAAACTCCCCATAATACCTCCATCCTCTCCCCATCCTCCTACCTTCTCAGCCTCCAGCAACCATTTTTCTACTCTCTTCCTCCCCCTCCTCCTCCCACTCCTCTTCCTCCTCCCTTCCCCCTTCTTCTCTTCTTTGTTCTTTTCTTTTTCCTTTGTTTCTTTTTAATTTTTCAGGACACGCTTTCTGTGTATAGCCCAGAGTCTGTAGATCAGGCTGGCCTCCAGTTCACAAAGATCTCCCCTGCCTCTGCCTCTGCCTCTGCTCCTTCCTGCCTCTCTGCCTCTCTTGTCTCTCTGCCTCTGCTCTCTCTGCCCTGCCTCTGCCTCTCTGCCTCTCTGTCCTCCTCTCCTCTGCCTCTCTGCCTCTCTTGCCTCTCTGCCTCCTCTGCCTCTCTGCCTCTCTGCCTCTCTGCCTCTCTGCCTCTCTGCCTCTCTGCCTCTTTGCCTCTCTCTGCCTCTCTGCCTCTGCCTCAGTACAGAAATAAAGGTATGTTCCACCACTCAGCTTCCCCAACTTCTTAGTGACTGACATGCATCAGGCCTTAGATACTCCAAACTAGGGGAGGAGGCGGTTGTATCACCGACTGAGCTGTCATCTCAGAAAACAGCTTCCTTGGTGATAGACGCTCTCTACCCCCAACGTCTCATCTCCAGGCTGCCCTGGCTTAAAGGACTCACATCTTGATACACTTGTACTTCGTGCAACCATTCTAAAAAGCCCCAAGTTACAATATTTAAAATCAAACATCTTAGGGAGAAAACTTTGTGTGGATAACAACCCTCTTGCTCTACCAACACTGACCCACAGGGAACACTCAATCATGGAGACCAGCCCACTGTTCCTCCACAGACTACATGCATCACATTCAAGCAAGAATCCACTCACTTCCAATCACTGCCACACACATGCATGCCCTGGTATCTCATAATATATACTTAAATCCCTACTTACACTTTGGTATAGGCTGCAGCTACTTAACCTACACTTAGAACCAGTCACCAGGCCCTAGGCCACGACTATGCACGATGCGAGCAAGGTTCCCCACCTTCACTCCCCTCCACCCTCCTCCACCATTGCCAGAAAGGCAAACGGGCTGAGTTGCTTTCATAATGCTGAAAAGCCAGTTCACGGCAGAGCCGAGTTCTGAGCTGTCTGCTTGCTGCCTGGCAGCCAGACGAGTCTGAGCACGTAAGCCACAAATTTCCCAGGGACATAAACTTGAGATTATCATTTCCAGGCAATGATCCTGATGTTACACTTTTTCCATCACACAAACACCAGAGAAGATTCTAGACCAGCAGTGTGAACAAGCAATAAATAGATTCTCTTGTCTGGGAGTGGTTGGGATATTGCAGTGCAAAGGGAAAGCTGATAGACAACGGGCTGACTTCTGACTGCCTGGACGAGATGTGCTATTTAAGCCCAATTCCTGTTGAGCTACTAATCACAAAGAAAAGTCAACTCTTAACACTCAGAAATGTCCCTTCCCATGACCACTAGTGTATATATTCCATGAGCACATACAACATTCTTCAGTTCACACCCACATGCTCAGTGCCTAAAACAGGGCCTGGCATACAGCAAGTCCTCAGAAATGCTGGAAGAAATTACTGAGAATAAAGATCAGAGCTGGGCTCCCATTGCTTGCTTTTAGTCACTCCTGAATCTCCAGGCATTGCTCTTCAGAAAATTCTAGGGTATAAAGCAGGCATGGCGGTGCAGACCTGTAATCTAGGTGCTTGGGAGGTGGAGGGCGGAGGCTAAGCCATTTAAAGTCATTCTTGGCTACATAACAAGTTCAAGGTCAGCCTGATCTACATGAGACTTTCTCTCAGGGGATTAGGAAAATAAAACAAAAGAAAAACTCAAAGAGTAAGGGACCAGTAAGAGTAAGACTAAGAAGGCAAGTGAGAAAATGAAGCTTATTTCTTTTTTAGTGATCTGGGGCCTGTGATGATTTGAATGAAAATGGCCCCCATAGGCTCCCATATTTGAATGTTTAGTCACCAGGGAGTGGAACTCTTTGAAAGGATTAAAGGATTGGATTGTGGCCTTCTAGGAAGAGGTGTCACTGGGGTTGGGGGTGGGATTTGTGGTGTTCAAAGCTCATGTCAGGCCCAGCTCTCTCTCTCTTCTCTCTCTCTCTTCTCCTCTCTCTCTCTCTCTCTCTCTCTCTCTCTTCTTCTCTCTCTGTCCCTCTCTCCCTCCCTTCTCTCTCCCCTATCCCTACAGATCAGCATGTAGCTCTCAGTTACTGTGGGTACCACCATGCTCCACACCTTAATGGACTAAGCCTCTGAAGCTGTAAGCAATCTCCCAACTAAATGCTTTCTTTTATAAGAATTACCTTGGTCATGGGGTCTCTTCACAGCAATAGAACAGTGACTAGACAGGGCCATTTAATTTGTCCAGAATAACTTCCCAATTATTCTTCAGACACAATAACACTCATGAAATTATAAAACCATAATTGGTTCACAATAATAATAATAAAATCATTTATCACATGCACAAAGACAGCAAATTTAATTTCAGGCTAAAGTTATTATAGTTCTTTACTCTATGACAGCCTCAGACACCAGTTTAAAGTTTCCACCCTGATTATTACCACAGCAGGAGGAGAGCAGCACAATCTGCCTAATCTCTAATGCACAAAGAGATGCTCAGTTTAGCATTAAGAGGAAATAAAGAGTACACTTTTATCTTCAGGACGCCCCTTCTTCCAGTTGAGTCTTGGTAGGCATTCAGAGAGGAAGAAACGCAGTACCTTCACGTTAGTCAAACACTGCCCTCTGCTGGAAGGTGCAAGCAGCTCCTAACATTCCTTCAATGCATGGTCTAGAAAATCTACAAAATTTGTCTTTTAGTTATGTAGATCTAGCAGACTTGGAGTTCTTGCCAAACTCTTTGGGTTTGGTGCCTTTAGTCCTGTCACTTGGTTGCCCCATAGGTCCATCAAACTCATCCTGTTTAAACGGAGTACATTGTGTGTCATAGTCCTGCCTTCTAGCCCACCCAGAAACACACCCGGGCCTTTCCTTCCTCACACAACACTCATCTCTTTCCCCACAACATTCATCTATTCCCACCTCACCCAAGACAGTATTCTTTTAGCCCCTCTTTGCCCTAGACAACATTCATCTATCCCCACCTCACCCCTCACCAAGTTGTAGCCCTTCCAAAGCCCCTGGCCGTCCCCTGGCTTCCATTTGGCAGCTCCCAGAATTCTCTGAGAAAAGTTACAGCCCCCTCCCCTAGCTCTTCTAAAATCCCTGACAATCTGGCTGCCCTCAAGCCTGTGTTCCTGGTATTTCTACTACCACACATGGGTGTGCAGATGGAAAGTGACCTATATTCTATCCCATTCATCTCCACTATCTGGAATTCCCTTCTCTCCTTTAGATCCCTCTGGGGGGGCACATCTTCCATGAAACCTGCTGTGATCCTGCCACTGCCTCTGCTACAACAGGCTTGAGGCAACTTTTGCAAATGGAGCACGTGCCTTACTGGCTGAAGAGCTTGTCTTCTTGTCCAGCCACAACTGCCAGTCCCCTCGGCTCCAGAACTCCAGACTCTAGTGTTTATTTAGACTTCAATTTTGTTCTCAATTAGTTTGAAGGTGGACAATAATGGAGGAAAGATGCATGAGATGACATAATCCCTATAAAACTTCAGAAGTTGACTCTTAAAAGGGGGTGGAGTGTAAGAAGTAGAGATGATAGAAAGATGTAGTGAGCACTCAGAACTGTCAGGTCAGAAACTTTCCTCCAAGTGGTCTATCAGCCAAGGAAGAAACCTGATCGGCTACGGTTACAGCAGAAGAAAAAATGGGCCAAGTGCTTAGGGGAAGCCAGTGTTCCTGACAAGACCAGAAGTTCCTTATATGATCTTCAAAGAGAAAAACATAACATTACCTAGACTACCTCCTTGGGCAGGCAGAGAAGCAGTGTCACAGAACACAGCCGAGGCAACTCCTGCCCCCCACTCCAGCCCCAGGAAGCATCAGGGGCAGAAGCTCGGTGGTTCAAGCTTAACCCAGGAGCAGGTGTAGTGGTGTGGCATGACACACAGACCCCAGCAACTCCTCATAAATGCTCTTTCCCAAGGCTTCTTTTCAGCCAACACAGAGGCAAGGACCTAATTTTACACTAGCTGTCAAATACTTGGAATGCAGCTACCCTGTGCTGCTAATTAAATGCAGACTCAAGTACTAACCAGCTGTTAACACTCTCATGGCAGAGAAACAAGGATCTGGCACGGCTGTCCCTGACTCCAGCATCTCAGCCCCATCAGACTGGCTCTCCTTCACATTCTCTGATACTTCATGAAGTCCCATCATTATCCCCAAATCAAATAGATAATTAATTCAACGGCACGGACACATGAAGATTTATTTATATCTACATATAATTTCAAAAATAAAGATGTCAAATAATACCCTACCTAAGATACAAAGCGAAGGGAAACTGAGAATAAGATCGTTTGTACTTTAACATTACCATGTTTTCCTGTGCCACTGGAAAGCAGCGGGTGTGGCCCTGCATTACGTCATGGCCATGCGCCTCAACAAGGGCCACGTGCTGACGGAGAACATTAGCAAGCTGAGGCAAACACCTCACCAAGCACATCAATTCCCAGTGGGACTTGATTCAGGAGGCGCATGGCTTTTCCTGCCCTCTGAACACTGTGCTGTGAAGGTGCACAAGGACAAGCGTATTCAAGTTCATCAAGAAGAGGTGGGCACGCACATCCACACCAAGGGGAAGGGGTAGGAGCTGAGCTGTGTGCTAGCAGCCTAGCTAACTGCACACACATACATTTATGCTACAAAAACAAAGAACCCAATGGCTTTCTGTGTACATGATGACTAGATTTGTGTAGTGCCTGGATTTAGAGGGAAGTTAAGATTCTATTTCACACGAGAAGCACAATAATATGCAAAAAGCCAAGTAAGAATGCTTCCTACGATAAAAACATGCTTAGTATTTGACTTACTATGGAAATAATTTGTATAGGGAAAATGTGTGAACTACAGTGAAGCTTTTATAACACCCTCCACCCCCTCAAAAAACACCCTGCTGAATAGAATTAGGAGCAAATGGTACTCCTGCTGGCAAGCTCTGGAAAAGCGTGGCTGACTGATTCCTTGTGCCTTATGTGGAGTAGAATAATAACACTGTATTACAAGATCATCTCGCAGTGGAACCCCCACCATTAGCAGAACTGCATTCAAGCTTGGTATAAGTTCTGTAGGACCAAGGTTTTCAGGCCCATTCTGGACCCTGCCTGGTAAACACCCCTTGTCCTCACACCTTGTCTCTAAATGATAGCAATACTGTCCACTCCTTGTGACAACAAAGACACTTTTGTGTATTTGGAAGCATCCTCCTGAAGAGCCACCATCCAAGCCCAGGGGAGGAGTTATACAAAGCTTGACTGAGCAGAGGCTTGTCCCAAAGTGTGAACAAAGCTAACTATGGAAGGAGGAAAGCAGGGGCATTTGGGAGACCCCAGTACAGGCTGTGCCGAGACAGCTCTGAAGATCTGGACCACAAGCACCTGGTCCAGGGCAAGCAATGGCACCACGTAAATGCTAGCTGAGTAAGAAGCAAACAAAACCGGGCACTGTGCATATACCCCACAACCCCAGACCTTGCCTCTACACTCCTTATTTCCTGCTATGCTCTTTGCTGCACACACTGACAGACTGGTTAGTAACCCTGCATTTTCTGGGCTCCCTACATAGGGTAGAAACAGACATACCTTCTTCAGTTTCTGCAGCTCCAGAAGGCATGGCTGCTCTCTCTGTCTTGACTTCTTGCTCAAGAGCCTACAAGATAAAGTGGGGGAAATTGTTGAAAACCATTTTGGGCTCCAGGGATGTAAAAGAAAGATAAAACCATCACAGAGCTTAGAACTGGGAGAGCTGACAAGGAGGCATGTGGGGGAAGGAGGGGTAAGCCATGATAGAAGAACTCACAGCCAGTGTCCCAGGAGGACAAAAGGAGCTGGTCCGGGGCAAAAACTCTGCCACAAACCTTTGCTTTTTCTGCAGTTTATAAGCACAAGTTTCTCAGAAACACCATGTCTGAACCAGCACAGACAGGATCTTGAGACAAAAAGGGAGAACTGAGTGTGTATGCACCTGTCATACTGGAGGATTCTATATCCCACATCATACACATGTGATAGGAGACTAGATGAGGAGGCAGGACCATAGTCAGGGCATATCCAGAGTGACTGCAGGTCAAAATGTATGCAGGCTAGCACAGGCTGTCCCTGGCTGGATCCAAGTTGCTGAGCCATCTCAAGGCCACAGGACAAAGCTTCTCTCTTGTGACCATAATGATTTCCTTTTGAGAGTCCCTCAGCCCATGGAAAATATGAAGAAATATAGAATTATATGTTAATGTGCTGAACTGCTAAGCAGCCAAAAATGGTATCAGCACAGGTTCTACAATAACCTTCAGTCTCTTGGGTGGAAAATCACACAACTAACATAGTTGCTGAATCCTACCAGGCATACCATTAGGCTGGTCAATGGGCTGCCTCATTTACTGACTATCTCAGAGCATCCTAAGGTCAGAATGCGTACCCAACATACAACACCACAAAGGGCAGGGGCACTACGTGTCTAGGCATCCACCATGGGCTACCCCTGTCAGTGTCCCCATATAAGAAGTGTTTTTCCCTCTTCTGGGCCCCACATATTAGGAAAGGAAGAGACGAAGTCTACAATGGGTACTACTAAGGAAGTGTGGCTCAGTTAAATTTTATTATCAACTTGATACAGTCTAGAGTCACCTGGGAAGAGAGTATCTTAGTTGAAGAATCATCTTAATCAGATTGTCTGCAAGAGATTCCTGATTGATGAAAGGAACCTCTTCTTACAGAAGAACTCCAAAGTGACTTCCCTCCTTCAGGCTGCTGGAGGTGGTCGTGTTTATAACTTACCAACTAATGGATGTTCTTTTCAATGTTGGGGGCATGTGTGAGTCCCTCTCCCTCTCCCCCTCCCCTTCTCCCTCTCTGTATCTCTCTGTCTCATGCCTGTGGATCAAATGTAAGCTCTTAGCTATTGTTCCAGAGCTATGCTCCCCATCATAATGGTCATGGACTCATTCTCTGAAACTATAAGCAAGCCCCCAGTTAGCTGCTTTCTTTTATAAATTGCCTTGGTCATGATGCCTTTTTATAGCAATAGAACAGTAATTAAAACAAGTCTTTACTGCACATTGTCATGGTATTGTCACCAGCAACTCTACAACAGAGTGAAAACATGAAACAATAACAGCTCTGACCAAGTGTGACTTCTGAAGGTGCTGAGAGACAAGCTCAGGACGTGACAAGGTCTCATGATTAACCTCTAGAGAGATCTGTAGGTGACTGAGACATGCCCAGACCACCTAGAATGAACATATCTCCTTGAGGGGACAGAGTATGGCTGTGTTTCCATGTACACAGAGCAGCTACTCAGACCATGGTCATACAAAAACAGACTTCAGTACAGATCCAATAAAGCTCGGGTTCTTTTTCTTTTCCTTTCCTCCTCCCTCTCTTTCCTTCTTGTGATTTGAAACAGGATCTGAGTATGTAGCCCATGCTGGCTTAAAACATATAATCTTCCTGTCTTGTCTGCCCTTAAGTCTAGCTCACGAAACCCAATACTGGCTTCTGATTCCATGGGTACCAGGCACATATACAATGTATATATACATACAAGCGAAATATGCATACACAGAAAGTAAAAATAATAAATGGTTTTTAAAAAACTGATCTGCCTTTTGCTTATACTTCCAATAACATATAATCACGCATGTTATAGCATGACCAATTTTAAATTTGGGAACATATAGAATCATTTGTCATGTCAGTTGGAATGACTGACTTTGGATGTCAAAAGGGATGCTGGCTTTCTGGTCCCCCCATTTACCACCTAGCCACATCCCTCAAAGCAAGGATAGAGAAAGTGAGGGCATTTGGACCAAAAGGTCATTTCATTGTAATTGATTATTTTTGTTTGTTTATTTATTAAGACACAGGATGACCTCAAATTCATGGCAATCCTCCTGCCTTAGCTTCCCAAGCAATAGGATTACAGGAGTGAGCCATCACACCTAGCTCTTAACTGGTTCTATTTTTTTTCACAAAATGAAAACTTCAGAAAGTGGTTATGCAGCTCTCTTGCTATGATTACTGTAGAGTCCCGTATAATACATAATAATAGTATTTCATTTTATTCATCCCGTGCCTTCCCAAAGTCAGTATCTTAAATGAGTGCGACATCAACAAATCCGGCTGAAGGATTCTGTAAGGGCGCAGATGCACAGTGTGTTTGCTGCACACAGAGCTTGTCCTGTTCTTCCTACTTTAGTCACCGTGTGCCACGCTGTCCTCTGCACAGTTCTCCCAGGGCCATACACGTTGCCAGGCTCTCTCTCTCTGGGGTTTCTGAGGACAGACTACTCTTGAGAATATGTGCCCAGCACCTGCCTGGTGGGGACTCATCACCATTTAGTACTTCTATAAGAAGCCATATGAATGGCTGGAGGTTTTAGTATCGTTCACTTAACAACTAAAATGAAATGAGAAATGAAAGTAAATTGAAGCTAAGCCCCCACTTGTCTATACTAAATACAATACTACATGTCAGAAAATTTCGCACAAAATTTCCTACAACTCAATGGGAGTCAGATCAGATTCTGAAGAATATGTTTCATTTCAATTAGATAAAATTCCACATGGGATATACTGATAATATTTTCTTGACATATAAACATCTTAATTGTATTTGTAGTTTGATTATATAACATACACATAGAGGCCAAAGGCTATGATACACTGTGGTCTCTTTCTCTGGGTCGATGTTTGAATCTGTTTGAAAGGCTGTACAGCAGAGGAAAACTGTGTCTTCCTGAGCAGATGTTTGACACACAGGAGGACACAGGGTCTAGACAGTGAGTCCCAGGGCCGCTGAGCACGGGGCACTAGACTGAACCAGTTTCATTCAAAACAAGTGTGCTTAATACAAAACAACAAAAAAATAAATAAATATTCTTATATTTGTTAGGAATTTAGGAGCTACTAAGAGTGATGAAGTGTTTTCATCCTGAGATGGGCATTCTGTAATAGTCTTCCAATCTCGTGTCATGGCCATGACAGAGAGGGCTAAGCCTCTTTATGGAGGGATTACATTCTCACCTGTCCCTTTCGTACACAAACAGGACAGAAGTTTAAATCACCTAAGCCATAAGAAAGCCTAGCAGTAGATGCTATTGAATGTTTTGGGTAAGAATTAGAATACCATCAATAGGTACAAAAAATTTTACAATATTAGAATATTAGAATTCGCTTGTGGCAGCCTGGTATAGAGGCATATGCTTGCAGTTCAAGTACAAAGATGTCAAGATTGAAAGTTCAAGATTAGCCTGGGTTGGACAGCAAGACCTTGTCTCAGAAAGTAAAACCAACAAAATAAACACCAGAGAAATAAAAATCTATGGACCACCGGTTCTGAGAATGACCATTGGTTCTGAGTATGGACTACTGGCTCTGCAGGTAGACTACTGGTTCTGTTTGCCTAAATCTATGTTGGTCTTCATTCCACTGATCCAACCCAGGCTCTAACTCCATGCCCTCAAGTTTTCATTAGGAAAAGAAAGTGTTAGCTACCAAGCATGGTTCTAAATCACTGCATAGACTCCTCGGTTACTAAAGGAACGGGTGCCGTTGAGAACAGGAATAATGATACAAACCTTGACAAGAAAGGCCCTGTCCCAGAAATATTTCCGGAAGAGCTTGATATCAGCTTCCAACAGATGCTCAGCTGTGTGGTTAACAGTCAGAGTCAATATTTCTGATGAATGAACGAACTGCAGAGTGGCATCTTCGTTAAGACGCAGTCGGGAGAAGCCTGGGGAATGGCTACCCTGAAAACTGAAACATCACAGGTCAAAATTCACACAGCTTCGCAGAACCCATCCCCCATCCTGCCCCGATATTACAAATCCAAATGGAAAACGATCCTTAAAAGTCACTTACACACTCAGTTATACAAGCTCCTGGAAACTGATCCAGGTCAAGTCATCTTTATTTTTCCATTTAGTGGTGTTTTAAAAAAGAATGTATGTTTCAAGGGTCCCCATAAAATAGTGAAACCATCCTGATTTTTAAACATGGAAATTTACCTCACTATTTCACTCTCCGTTTAATCAGAAAAGATGCCTCTCCCTTTAACTGAGCTCACAGAGAACAAATTAGCTGGCAACCAATAGTTTGTTAGGTGATTATAATGGAAAACAGACAGAATCTCCAGGGAGTGTGGTGAGGTTTGGATGTGATAAACAACTGTTATATTCCTAACATACTGGCACCACTGTGCTAAATCACATCCTCATGCAAATTAAAACATGCATAAATTTGATTAGGTCATATAGGTCATTAACAATGAAACAATATACCCAAACTAAATTCTTGAATGTCAGCTTATTTTCTCATCTGTCTTGGCTGGCTAAGAACAGCTGTGTTAGCTATACACCTTCTCGATGGCTGGAATTACCGCAGCAAATAAACACAGCTTATAAGATCATGCAATAACAGTAAGGATGCCTCAGGTGAAAGCATTCATGTTCATCTCGTGGTCACATCCCAACAGACTGTCCGCAGATCCCTCACTTCAGAGAACCAGCCCTACCACTTCCTCTTGGCACGATCTTCTTTTGCTAATGAATATTTGCTTTTTAGAAATAAATTAACGAGCCTATAACTCATGTGGCTTGGTTTCTAATTTGTCACTGCTACTACAATGCTCTAGAAGATACATGAATTCATTAGAAATGTTACTTTCAGGTTTTGAATCCTGATTATGCCCAGGCTGGAGAGATACGTATACATGGCATATCACTCTCCCTGGCTGCTGAGCAGTGGCAGAAAGCATTATCTGGCAGTCAGCTACACAGCTGTGAGGCTAAAATCTGATCTCTCACAGTGGACCACGTTGCCCAGCAATGTATAGGAGGCTAGACATAGTAAATGCATTGGGATGTGTTTATAGTAAATGCAATTTGGGATATTTTCGACCTAAAATAGGTCCACAGGCTCCATTTAAAATCAAGGAGCCTCTGAGTGGACCTATTTCCATCATATGGAGTGACAAAAAGAGATCTATAGAGAACAGTTGTACTCAAAGACAAGGTCTTTACACTAATTACAGAATCTTCTAGAAAACAAGTCCCCATGACAACAAGCCACTGAAGTGAATGGACCGTGAGCTTGGGCAGCAGTTTAGCTGTGGTTAATTTAGAACACAGACACTCTATGATATGATCCTATAGCCTCTATCCTATAATCAGAATCAAGTCTACTTTTAATCCCACCTATGAATGGGCCTATTAAACATGTAAATTTTAAAACATGCAGCATATTATAGGGCTGGAACCGGAAGGTGGTACAAAGCAACCAGCAGATGAAGGAGTCCCTCTCCAGGGGATAACACTGCACCAGATGCTGTCACTCAGCCAGAGGACATGTTCTTGCCTCGTCCTTTGTAGCCAAGAAAACGGGGTTGTGTTCATAAGCAAAGGAAAGAACAATTCCCTCTGGAGAGATTTGTCCCTTGGTTAATGATTATTTGATCAAATAAGGCAGGGGAGGAGAAAGAGAAAGTTCTGGTTTCTGCCTAATGGCTACTTATGCTTTCTGCCTAATGGCATCAAATTACCATTAATTAATTGTATCAAATTAATTACATTGAGTTATATGAACCAAACAAGAAAAGTCATCCCACTAAGACACACCATGTAATAATATTCTAACAATATTTAAACTTTATATTATAATTTCCAATGATTCTATTTTATTTATAATTTGTATTTTACCATATGATAGCAAGGCAATCACTATATATGACTCCTTTCAGAATAATTTAGAATAACAATTCATCTGAGCACATAATCCACTAGGAGTGTTGACAACATAACCCACACAGACAACTTCATAGTTAAGAGATTATCTCCCTTACATTACTTCACTAAACCCTAGTGACTAACCCATAGGGTTTGCCTATTATTCTGACAATGAAAATTATGACCTTGACATTGGACTAGAAATAGTCCAGGAAGGAAAGCAGAAGCAGTCCCAGCTCTCAAATGATTTAGAAGACAGCTATAAAAGGAAATGGTCATATCTGTGTAATTATAAATTGTGATTGTTACTAAAATTAATCATAATCATAAAAGGACGTAACTCAGAACTTTTGCTTAGGAAATAATGTTGAAGATAAAACCCAAAAGGTAGTATAGGTCACTGTTGTAGTAATTAGGCGCCAATTTCTAGTAGAAATTATTTAAACCCCGAATTTGTCGCTGTAAGTCTCCTACCCGAATGAGACCAGTAAAGGAAGACACAACTCTATAATTATGATATAAATTGCACGCCTTTATTGGGCAGATTTACCACTACACTACTCTAATCCCCGGCTATGAGATCCTTTATAACTTGCAGTTTATCTAGGCCTCTCTGGCTCCTCTGTGGTCGGCTTCCTTCTACCGTCAGCTTCCTTCTGCTTCTGCTTCCTCCTGCTTCTTCCTCTGCTTGCTTCTACCTCTCCCGTTGACTCCTTCTGCTTTACCTTTTATATCGAATTCCTCTCACTCTCTCCTCCCCTAAGCCTTTTTCTAAGCCTCCCTTTCTACTGCCCAATCTCAGGCTCTAGCCTTTATTTTACAGGTTTTAATTGGACAGGTTTACAAGACGTCACCTGTGTACAGATTCAATCATCCTCTGCAGCCCCTCCCAGGAAGGTGGAACTAGGATCAAAATACAAGCCTGGGGCTATCCACTGGGAACTAGGATCAAAATACAAGGCTGAGGCTATCCAAAACAGGTCACTGTTTGGCCAATCCTTTTTTTCATTGTCTCCAATCTCTGTGTCACAAAGAACTCCCAACAAAGGTATTTGTTTATGCACTTCCTATACATACATTTGTACTGTTTACAAGAAAACTAGCTGTAAAAAAAATAAGATAACACTAGCAGATGCGTTTGTTATCTCCATTTCCCTGTAATGCTTGGCAGGCTTAATCTAGACGTGGGCCAAGAGAGACGCTATCAAGCAAGTGAACTCACCTTGTGATGTCTTCCACCAGTGTGGAGTGTCCACCATGCAAAGCTAAGTCTAATGGTGTGGTGGCCTCTTCATTAGGTAGCTCCAAGGCCTTGACTCCTCCAGGAGACACAAGAGGAAGTGGAATAGCTTAGGCAGGGCCCACCTCACGGCTAGGTGCAGGAGAGACTCTCTACGTAGAGACACTGAAGAAAAGGAAAAGGACGATGTTAGTTCCTCCAGTTATTGTTTTGTACATTTTTCCTAAAGAGATGATGTGCTGAGTATAACAGAAGCTTGGAGCTGGAAGGAACCAGAAGCAACACATCTTGACCTCACGCTCTACGAATGGAGAGAGGTCCTGGGAGGACATGGAGTCAGGGAGCACAAGAGCTAGGGCACCATGACTAGTACAGGCTCTTCGGTCCACTATGCTGCACCTTGCTGCTCTCTGTCACTAAGGATGCAGGAACATCGCCTGAGCACACAGGCTCTCAGGAAAGACCATCCTTTGGAAATACACTTGTCAACTTCTAAGGTATCCATGAAGAAGATCCACTATGCAGACATGGCAGGCTATCAAGGCTAAGAGCACAAAGAAGCCTCTGTTTGCACCATTTATCCCTCATGAGAGGCTATCTCAGAGCAGTTTCTTAAGCCCAGAGCACTTGTGACTATGGTCAGTCCCCAGCCTCATAATATCGCTTTTGCCCAGCATTTAGACCGCTGGAGACATCACACTGCCAATGGCACCCTGGTGTTATGCTGCAGTGAGCATGGGCCTTCGCAGATGCCCCTGACCAGCGATCCTTGGCAGCCTCATGCTGATTTCCTCTGGAGTATTTAGTGCCGTGTGTTATGATCATTTCCTGACTCTCGCTGGATAGGCTGACAGGCCCTTAACGATTTTCCTTCTTAACAGTAGCTGGTAATGCAAAAAGCCATTAAGTATGTGCAGAATTTAAACGTGATTAGCTATTGAAGTTTCAATTGTGTATGTATGTTTACTTCATATGTAATTTGTAGAGTATTTATACACCTGTTTCCCTACTGTAATAGCCCAGTACCTAGGACATAGGTGGTTCATGATAGACAATATTGTAAATATGTAAACTATACAAACATTTTTACATTAAATAGCTAGACCCAAGCTGGCTGTGGTGGCCCATGCCTGGAATCCCAGCACTCAGGACGAGAGGCTGGAGAATCATTGTCTCCAGGAGTTTGACACTGACCTGAGCAACACCACAAGGTGCAGACTAAATGCATACACATACATACATACATACATACATACATACATACCATTACATACATGTCAGGTTCAAGAAATCCATATACTTGGTCACATTTTAAAGACATCTTTTCTAACAGTCTGAACATGAAAAGCTGGTCAATACAGATCTGTTGTGGTAAGTAGCACACAGTAGGGGTCTAATAAGTAATGGTACTGACTACGGACAATGGAATGAAAGGCCTAGCAGGTTAGGGACCTTGCCTTCTGTCCTGTGGAATTCCTTGAGCATCACAGTGCCCGGCACACTTGCTAAGCATTTGCAGATGAGACGATATTACACATGAATGGCGAATCCCTTCAGATTTTTGTCTTAGACTGTGCTGCTGTATGGAATACTCACTGCTCTCAGTTCTGTCTCCTACAGCTTCTACATGGACTCTCACCACAGAAACGGTGTCCTCCCACATACAACTGGGACATTAAGGACAAAAATGCCAGCTTCCCACACGGCTCCCTGTCCACAAAACCCTGATCTGATTGTTCCCCTTTCTTCATTAACATAATCTCACTATTGCCAGAGACTCCCGCCCAAGCAGACCAGTGATTGTTTACTGTGGAAAATTTCCGAGACTCATCAACCCTTCAGCAGGAACCACCAGCAGACAGTACAGAGAAGCCCTAAATACCATTTTAAACTATCATGATCCTTGCCAACTCCTAAGGAAGCCCCCACAAACCTGCCATCCGCCCCCACTATCACTAACCCTAACTCCCTTGGTAAAAGCTCTTCATTAAACCAAGCTTCAATTTCTCAGATAATTTCTGTCTTGACACCCGTAGTCCCTGAAGCCACTAAGGGTTTGTAGCAGGCTACCCAGCTTACTACGACAGCAATAAGCACAGCTTTGTCTTCTCAGAAAACGTTGAACCCAACACAACAGAGGCAATATCCTGCTGTGCGTGAATACAAAATAAAAGTCCTCAGTTTGCATTTTCACAGGTCTATCTTGCTTTCTCTACATCTATATCAGTGACTATGCGGCTTCACAGTTCAAATAGATAAGGACTCATACCTGGGTCCTTAGCACAGTAAAGCACCAACAAGTCCCCTGCATAGTTGCTCTGTCATTTGTCATATGACATAGCACAGATCCCCCTCCACAGTGAAATAACAGCCCAAATACCAAACCATCTAAAAACAGACCTGTAGCCTGGCTGTACACAGTTCCCACACATTTGTTTGACAGGCTTTGTCTCATCCTTATGAAAGTCACAAGCTGTGTTGGCTTTTCCTATTCACATGCTGGAAACTCAGTCTAATGCCTCGTGGACACTAAGTATGAAAGAACTGATCTTTCTTTTACTCTTGAAGTTATGACCATGAAGCTTTTTTGACTAAAAAAATATATATATGGCTTTCACTGTGAACAGATTCCCAGTAGGACAAGTCTGACAATATCTGTACTTATTTTTCCTATTTTAAATAATAACCAGGAAGAGACTTGTAAGGATCGGGCTACAAAACAAACACACACCTGTACACACACACACACACACACACACACACACACACACACACACACACGCCAGTGGAGGACAGCCTATCAGCACAAGACATGCAGCAGCCACAGTGAATGGAATTTTTACATCATGGATCCCCATCTGAACATGGTGGAAATTGTCCCATGTTTGTACAGGTTGCAATTTTCTTCTATGGAAAACATAACTGAGAGAGCAAATACCTAAAGCCATGGTGTTAAAATAGTAGCATTGGTAAAGGCAGGTGCAGTGTCAGCTGTGTAAGTGGTATTCCTTATTGTTGGCTGTACTGTTCTAAAACTGGGGTACTCTTAACTATATTCAGCTGAGTAAGAAGAGCCTTGCTTCCTCCCAAGCCCACAGGACTAGTCCTAGGCACCCTCTCTCTATGTGTGGGAGAAGGGAGAAGAGTCTATCCCCACATCTGGATTAGGAAACAACAGTAAGAATCATGCAGCTCACTATTCCCTCTCCCCTAGCCTCAGAACTTCTCCACTTCTGGAAGAGGAAGGAGAAGAGAATGCAGGGAAGGAAGACTCTTCTGATGGTTAAAGAAAGCACATAATAAAATTGCCAGAGTGTTAAGGGGAAAGCACTCTCGCGCAGTATAAAGTTCAGTATGGAGAAGAAGGCAAACAGCTTGAGAGAGGAAACAACGTGACATATATAAATAATTCTGCTTGTTAGAAGGTTCAGATTTCTTAGCAGCAGCCAAGAAAACAGGCTGTGGAAAGGGGTTATACAATCTGGCAGAGGTAGGGCTGTTTAATTAAAATGAACAAAAGAAAAAAAAAAAGAACCAAATCAATGTGTCTCAGTGTTTGCTTAGTTAGTACTAGGCGGTATCTGAAGTAACACGGCTCAGACAGAATTACTAATAATTGCTCTGATGGGGCACATGAAAAGGGATGACTTCTGCCACCCTGAGAACATAATCACCCAGACCCAGAGAGGAACTGAACAGCCTGCGACTTTCAATAAACCACTCCCGCGTCACAGCGGTGAGGGCCCATCTGTCCGGAACAGCGAACAAAGCTACAAATCCATAGGCTTGCTCTGTGGAGCATCAGGTTCTTTGCACAAAGGACCCGACTCATCCAGGTGACAAGCAGCCGCCCACAGGAGGAAAGACTGACTTTGGCACAAGGTTGAGAAGATACAGTCCTTCTTGACGGGGAAGGTGTGGTGACGGGCACATGGAGTGGCTGGGTGCATTGTGTTCACAATCAGGAAGCAGAAAGAGGCAAATGTTGGTGTTCAGATGACTTTCTCCTTTCCCCCCACCCATCAGAATGATGACCCCTGTGTTCAGAGCAGATCTTGTCTCCTCAATTAGTACTCTTCAGATGTACCCAAAGGCATGTCTCACTACTAATGCTCAGGTGTTTCTTAATCCACTTGAGTTGATAACTGAAATTAACTGTTCACCTCAGCTTCTTTGTGGCTGATCTCTCTGGGTCTTAAAAGGCAATCCTGTTGGTTGCCGTTTTGTCCTATTGACAGTGTCCTTTGCCTTACAGAAACTTTGCAATTTTATGAGGTTTCATTTGTCAATTCTTGATCTTAGAGCATAAGCCATTGGTGTTCTGTTCAGAAACTTTTCCCCTGTGCCCAAGTATTCAAGGTTCTTCCCCACCTTCTCTTCTATTAGTTTCAGTGTATCTGGTTTTATGTGAAAGTAGTTTATCCACTAGGACTTGAGATTTGTACATGGAGATAAGAATGGATCGATTTGCATTCTTCTACATGTTGTCCTCCAGTTGAACCAGCATCATTTGTTGAAAATGCTGTCCTTTTTCCACTGGACAGTTTTATCTCCTTTGTCAAAGATCAAGTGACCATGGGTATGTGGGTTCATTTCTGGGTCTTCAATTTTATTCCATTGATCTTCCTGCCTGTCTCTGTACCAATACCATGCAGTTTTTATCTCTATTGCTCTGTAGTACAGCTTGAGGTCAGGGATGGTGATTCCTACAGAAGTTCTTTTATTGTTGAGAATAGTTTTGGGAAAAGATTTTTACCAATCCCACATCCAATAGAGGGGTAATATCCAATATATACAAAGAACTCAAGAAATTAGACTCCAGACAACCAAATAACCCTATTAAAAAATGGAGTAAGGAGCTAAACAAAGAATTCTCAATTGAGGAAATCCGAATGGCCGAGAAGCACCTAAAGAAATGTTCAGCATCCTTGGTCATCAGGGAAATGCAAATCAAAACAACCCTGAGATTCTACCTCAACCAGTCAGAATGGCTAAGATCAAAAACTCAGGTGATAGTAGATGCTGGTAAGGATGTGGAAAAAGAGGAACACTCCTCCATTGTTGGTGGGATTGCAAGATGGTGCAACCACTCTGGAAATCAGTCTGGTGATTCCTCAGAAAATTGGACATAGCATTACCTGAGGATCCAGCTATACCACTCCTGGGCATATACCCAGAAGATGCTCCAACATATAACAAGGACATATGCTCCACTATGTTCATAGCAGCCTTATTTATAATAGCCAGAAGCTGGAAAGAACCCAGATGTCCTTCAACAGAGGAATGGATACAGAAAATGTGGTACATTTACACAATGGAGTATTACTTAGCTATTAAAAACAATGAATTCGAGAAATTCTTAGGCAAATGGATGGAACTAGAAAATATCATCCATTTCAGATGTTCTCCCCTTACCCCATTCCCCTCCCCACCCAGGAACCCCCTATCCCATCCTCCCTCCTCCTGCTTCTATGAGGATGTGCCCCTTCCCCCCACTCCCACTTCCCCACTCACAAATTCCCCCACACTCTGCAGCCAGCCTTCATGGGACCAAGGGTCTCCACTCCCACCTATGCCCAACAAGGCCATCCTCCTTACATATACAGCTGGAGCCATGGGTCCCTCCCTATGTGCTCCCAGGCTGGTGGTTTAGACCCTGGGAGCTCTGGTTGGTTGGTATTGTTGCTCTCCCCATGGGGTCGCAAACCCTTTCAGCTCCTTCAGGCTTCTCTCTCACTCCTCCATTGGGAACCCCAAGATCAGTTCAATGGTTAGCTGTGAGCATCAGCCTCTGAATATGTCAGACTCTGGCAGACCTCTAAGGAGACAGTTATATCAGGCTCCTGTCAGCATGCACTTCCTGACATGCACATCAGTGTCTACCTTTGGTGACTGCACATGGGATGGATACCCAGGTGGAATGGTCTCCAGAAGACCCCTCCTTCAGTTTCTGTCCTGCACTTTGTCTCCATATTTGCTCCCATGAGTATTTTGTTACTTGTTCTAAGAAGGACCAAAGCACCCACACTTGGTCTTCCTTCTTCATGAGCGTCATGTGATCAAGAACAGGATTCCTAAAAACAGGGGAACACTGAAGGCTCTCCCCACATGTGAGCAACCACATTTCCTAGTGACTCTAACACAAAACCAGAGTTAGGGTTCAGCCTCTTGAAGTCAGTAAGTGTTTATTAAAATACATCCCTAAGGTCTGCTTGCCTTCTAGAGCACAGTTTTCCCAATCTGCTCTGAAGAACTGTGATCAGCTAAGAAGAATGTTTCCAAAGGACAAAAAGTGACTAAAGCCCTCGAGTTTCACAAGTTCTTTTTCATTCAAAGTGCTAACTACTAAGCTAGGAAATGGTTTAACCACTTAGCAAAGGGTTAAAAGTAACACTGGACAAGGTTAAAAATCTAGGAGCAAATGATACTCTTAAAACCTCTTAAAACATAAGTCCATTCAGGAACTGGAGTTAGTAACGCTTTACAACTCCCAAGGGAAGCCACCATAGAAATGTATTTGGCATAGTAAGTTTTTGAAGACCAATGGCTTTTCATTCACATAAATCCAATTCATTAAAACAAGTTCTACTTCAATTTCCCAAGCCGCACAATCATGCAGGTCTCAACTTGTGCTCCCAAGTTATGCAGCAGACAAATATTAAATAAGAGTCTTTCTGTGTGCCAAGCTCAAGTGTAGGAGGGACATGGTCCCTCCCTGTAAACAGTACACAGCCATTTGTGTTCAGAATAAAATAAAGCCTGACTATAAAATCATTGTCCGGCCAACTAAACTCCTAAGTCTTAGACACAAAGATTGTATGAGGAAATAAGAAAACCATGCAGCCAACAATAAAACTTATCTGTTTGTCCAACCTACAAGGTGTCATGACTTGGAATGTTTATAAAATGTCAAATACAAAGAGCAAAATGTACAGAGACAAGAGGAAAATAAGAGAAAAGGTTGTCATGGACAGCACACACACAGGCTCTGAGATGTATGCAACGTTGTCAGGGAAACTAAGACAATGGGCCATGCAGTACAGCATCTTCCATCTGCTCAGGGCTCCAGTGGTAAATATACAACCAGCCTTCAATACAGAAGGTGGGATGCTGGTGAATCTAAAGTAAAGAGAGAATCTCTGTAAAGAGAGATACAGAGTATCATAAAGAACAGTTGACCAACGTGGCAACCATAGCTTGATCCTAAGGGCAAAAAGGAGACATGGAGAGTCATTAGCACAGTGCCAGGAGATGCTTGCCTGAGGCGTCTTTCTGCATCAGATGCATCTGAGACAGTCAAATCGTAAGCATAGCTAACTGGAAAGAATCTCAGAAAATACCTATCACAAACCATCGTCCCAGAAATTCTGCCCTGTGTGTCTACAGCTTAGATGGATTTGGCCATATTTTAGCTTCTGGAACTAGAACTAAATAATTGAAACACTAAAAAATCTATTAGACCTCCAAGATGAAGACTTCACTTTGGCTTTTACATCTAGAGACATTCCAAACGGAAATACACAGCACAGGCAACAGTACCAGGTAATAAGAACTCAGACGTGACCTTGCACAGCTTGAAGGGCAGTGAAAGAAGGGGCTCAAGGCCTGGATGTGGGCACTTCTGGAGCTCCAACTCTGGGGAATTGCCTGGTCTGTATAAGGGAAAATGATACTGACCCAGCTTACTACCTCAGAATGTCAGAAATAACATACAAGTCAGGGTTTCCAAGAACAATACATGATCTTTCAATGTAAGAAGTTGCAGTCTACTGTCACTGTTAAATAGATGTGTAGCGTGTTTGGAAACAGTTTTTCTCTGGTTACCATTTAAAAGCATAATTGAAGGGAATGTTCTCTGGCTTAGGATGCCCTGTAATTTTATCAGTGCAGTGCTTGACATGAGCCATTAAGACAAATTATCTGCAATCCCCTGACTGGGGCAGCAGGCTGTCATTAGGTGTCAAGAGCACCAATTATCCCAGACTTTCTTTCCAGACTATGCAATCCATTTTTCTCTCATTGACTAATGTTTCTTCAAGTTCACCATCTATTCACAGTGAGCTTGCTTGCAGTTTCTGCTCTTCCCTCATGCCACAGGGGAGTAGAATCCTCAGACACATGCCTTGTTGGCCTTTGGGGACCTTGCTTTTCGTAGGACTCAAAAGAAGATGCATTGCAATTTTTACTGTGTGACTGACAAGCAGGAAAAGAGTGGATTTATCTTGCAACTGGCCATTTGAAGTTGGCAGTAGTTATTTCAGTTCAAGTACAACCAGGAAATTAGCCAATATTCTACAACTGCACAGGCTCTATTCATTGCCCTGGTACTAGACATCAGAGCCTCAGGTCCCTGGTCCCGGGCTAAGAAATGTTAAAGTATTGAGAAATGAACTACAGCATCATTGAGAGATTTTTATCCAATTCATTTAGTGTCAGGGTCACAATCAGCATGGGCAGTTCCAGTGAGGGGTAAGAGAAAGAAGGGAAGCAGAATTGACCAAACAGGAAGTCGGTATCAAAGGGCTGGATACGTAGGGTGAGGCTGGGCAGGTCGGAAAGAAGCTTCAATAGAAACACAGACGTCATAGCCTCTTCCTCCCAAGATGCATTGCAAAAGAGGGGGTGGAAAGGTTTTACAAATCAGAGATGGTGGATGATTCCAATAATACAGTATTTTTCTCAACACAGCAGGGTAGATGCACATATGAACATTATGTGGTTGTGACAGCATTGACCAGACCCACACAAGCTCGAGACAAACTACTACAACAAAAACAACCCCGGGATGCAAAGGGGGAGGTAGGCATGAAGCCTCATTTTGCTGAGGAACTGTTGACAACTGGTAGCTGAAACAGAAACTTCTAGTTCTTCAGAAAGTTAGTTATGTCAAATGTTGTTTTGCTGGAGCACACAGGTATAAGGATATCTTGCTAAAGCAAACACGTGAGAAAGACTGTTTTCCTGAAGCAGACACAAGTGAAAGGATGTTTGGACATAGTAGACACGTGAAGGAGGGCTTGCTGAAGGAGTATAAATATGACCCCACAGACAGTGGGAGAGGAGCACTGAGTGTTGGTTTGCTTGGCTCCTCCTTGCTATTCTTCAGTAATGACACACATGTATTGGTTCACCTTACATAGCGTTGTTGAACTCAACTTGTGATAACGCAGTCATTGAGAGAGAGTCACCCAAGAACTGCTTGGGAGGCTCCTGTGGCAGCTTGCCACTTCTGTGGCCTCGCCTCAGGCTGGTTGTCGAGCCTGGCAGTTTCTTTAGGATTGTACTACAGCTGCCTGTTGTCTGCTTGCTGAAAGAACTGGACTGTAGCTGCTGGTTCGTGCCTGGTGTCTGCCTAGAGGACTGGTCTGCAGCTGTTAAGTCATATTTGGTATTTGTTATGAGACTGAACTGCTGCCAAAGAAGACCAAGCTCACTCCCAAAGAACTATGGCTGAACAGATTCACTTCCTATTCCACTACCTCTATTCCACTCCTTTAGCCCACCACTCAATTCTCCAAAATGTTGGTTCATTCTTAGCTATTATCCCTCCCACAATGCTAAAGTTTAAAGTGGCCTCAACTACAGTTACTTAAGGAGGAAACTATATTAAAGCCAACAATAAAAAGATAATAATGGCTAACATTTTGAATAGAAACAGATTTATACAAAACAAAACTCCATTATTAAAGAATCAGAGGTGGATTAATTTAGATATTATTTATACTATTCCTACTATAAATTTCAGAAAGCAAGAATTACAGAGAAAAATAATCTGTAAAACAAGAAAAAGCCAAAAATAAGTGTCTTAGAAGAGGACATGAAAAGGTAGACCACTTAGGAAACCAAAAAATGGATAAGGACATAGCAAAAGGAAATGAGCTGCACAGATCCTAAGGACCCAGGCTGATGCCCCAGTCTCAGGCTTTCACAGCACACACACATGCACATATGCACATGCATGTACACACACATACACAAGCACACATGCATGTGCACGTATGCATGCACATACACATGCATACACACTAGCAAACACACACACACAGGACAAATCAAAGCAACTGTAGCTGTGTGGAGTGGGTGCACATGCACACATACATATATGCACATACACGTATGCACACACAGGTGCACACATGTGTACACACACAAATGCACGTGTATGCACACAAATGCACATATGCACACACAGGACAAATCAAAGCAACTGTAGCTTCGGGAGTGGGCAGGCATCATGGGTATGTAGAAGTGTAGGAGGCTGGGATAACAGAAGATTCTTATAGTTGTTATTTTTTTAAACTTTTTTAAAGATTTGTTTTATTTTATTTGTATGAAGGTTTGGCCTGTATGTCTGTCTGTGCAGCACTGTGTGTGTCTGATGCCCACTGAAACCAGAAGAGGGCGCCCGATTCCCTTAGACTGGAGTTACAGGCAGTTGTAAGCTGCCATGTGGGTGCTGGGAATCAAACCCTCTGCTCCACCCACTTTCCCACCTCCCCACTCACTTTCAGCCACTGTGCTTGTAGCCATCAGAGACTAGTAGTATTAAAACTCAGGTGTTACTTTTTATTAAATAAAACATCTCAAGAACAGTTACCACCATTCAAATCCTATTAAGAGATGTAAGAACATTTTCACCTTTTTTTCCACTTAAAAGTAATCATAAGTGATTCCTCGGCTGCTGTCATTTTCAAGTTCAATTCAAGTTGCTTGTGTGTAATCAAAATCTGTCATGAGCATCCTATTTGTTCAGGAGAGTCTGAGAGCAAGGGGGACGGAGCTTGGCCAATGTATGTAAACTTCAAAGCTTCCCAGGACTTGGGTTCTGTGGGAAGCACACCAGGGCAGGGTGTTCAAAAATCAAATCTCCCATTTATACTCCTTTATTTCTGAAATTTATAATTAGGAGAGAAAGTGACCTGAATACAACCTTATGATCTATTTCCCAGAAAAATTATCATAAATTTCCTTATTAATAATAATGATAATAAAGATATGAGTCTCTCTTCTAAGTCTAAGGTCCACGCTGTCATACAGAAGCAGAGTTTCTAAAGTATTTATTTTACATGTATGAGTGTTTGCCTGCATGTATGTGTGTGCACCATTTGTGTGCCTGGTGCCTGTGGAGGTCAGAAGAGGGCATCATGGAATTTTACGGATGGTTGTGAGACACCATCTGGTGCTGGGAACTGAGCTCAAGTCTTGTGCAAGAACAGCCAGTGCTCTTAACCCCTGAACCATGTCTCTCGTCGGGAAGAGAATTTTTAAAGACGACTTTGTGATGTTTCTTCTTCTTGAAGGCACACTTTCTAAAACAGAGAATGTGCCCAATAAGAGACAGCAACGTAAACTGCAAAACAAACCCATCTGGAGAGGACAAAGTTCTCTTCTTTAAGGAATTCAATTCTGTATCGATTCTTGACTGCCAGAAATCCTATTCCTTGAGAACTTAAAACAGGCTTGTAAGACAATGAAAACATCTTTAAATTAGGGATTTAGATCTCCCTAAGGATAACTTCTCACAACCCTAAGCCTTGTGAGATAATTTTATCAATTTGACATAGTCGATTACCGTAGGCACCATTCCAAAGAACTCTGTCCTCTGACATTAGTGCTCACCCTGAAGGTTACCTTAGCAATCAAAGGAACAGAACACCAGTTTAACATGTCAGAAACTAAGGGATGGAAATGGCTGCCCCAGAGAAAATACTAGAAGCAACAGAAGGCTAGAAAGCAATACTGAATACATACACAATTACTTCTTTAAAAAAAAAAAAAAAAACAAACTGCTAGGATCCACTGTTTCCTACAATGCACTAATTTCAAAATGCAGAGAAAAAAAGCAGGAAATTTGTATGTCATGGGTTTCCTGCCCACTGGTATTTCAGCTCTTGCAATCTGAAACTTGTTGGCCAGTACAAAGCTTCAGGTAGAATGACAAAACAGACAGGCCCCATGATCTGCAGGCCAGCAAGCAAGCCGTATGATCCAGCATGGCCTCCCTACTCAGACCTGGAGCCCAGTGATGTCAGCCCAGTTAATGGTGCCTGCACCCACACCTCACTCTCCTTCCCTCCTGCATTCACAGCCAATACACTGGCTTCAAGGGGAAAGAAGGGCCCAGCTCCATCTCAAGTGCTCACAAATCTTGCAGGTTGCAGGTCTCTTTCCATAAAAAGAAAGAACAAGTTTTCTCTGCACACACTGCCTACCCACATGTGCCCCTTTCTGTTGCTGCCTAGTAGAAAGATGATGGGTCTACACGGCATGCAGCAAGATATCCATTTGTGAACACTGGTGATCAAGACAGTTTTGCAGCTACCTAAGATCTCTTAATCTTACAATCTTTCCTCTGGAGCCCTGTGGGCTCTGCGTGTCCTTCTTCTCATTGGCTGCAATGCACAGAGAACCAAGTGTTCTTCAGGGGATGCTAACGACCCTATTTAGCAGAGCATGGCCATGCTAAATGCCTACCTCCACTGTGAGAGCACCGTGTTGCTTAACACATCATACATTATGTGTGGACCTCATGACAACATCCACTGTTTTTCCTTTAAGCCCCTGTATTTCATGCTGTAACTGGTTCTTATACAAACAAGATACTGCTCAGACTTGCTCTCAAGAACTTGCATTCTGCAACTGGTAAATCATAACTCTAATTTCTAGATTCAAGTTTAATCTAAGATAGTGTAGTCAGCTAAAGAATATATTCTTGATCTGACCTATGAAATAAATATGTACAAAATTCCATTCTCTAATGTATCTTCACTGGGTCCCACGAGTACCTCCAATCAGCCCTCTTTGATGATGGATCTTCACATAGCAAATACAAATAGCCTCCTAGCTACATGGGCTACGTCTAAACCCAAGACTACCCAGAAGAAAAGATGAAAGGACCAATTGGCTTAACCTTTGATTTCCCTCTGTGGCTAGAATAACTTATAAAGACAGGAAGAAAGTTTACCTCTTCAAACTTCATAAAGCAGCCTGACAGGTCAAACCTTGTTTTGTTAAAGATTTAATATTTTCTCCTGTAGATTCAGTTCTCAGCAACACTGACAAAACCAAGCTTAAGGTGGGTATTAACAGAACCCGTGTGTAGTGACTATTCCTGGTTGTCAACTTAACTATATCTGGAATGAACTACAATCCAGAATGGGAAGGCTCATCTGTGATCCAGATCTTGAGGCTGGGAGATACAAGTTTCTGACCTGGATCTTGGCATGGAGATCTTGAGGCACAGTGGCCATGAATCCCAGGAGACTAAGGCAAGGAGATGGATGAGTTCAAGGTCATCTGGGACAAAGCAAGTCCCAGATCCAGGCGTGGTGATACACACCTTTAATCCGGGCCACACCTTCTGCTAGAGACCTATATAAGGACATTGGAAGAAAGAAGATTCTCTCTTCTTCACCTGCCTGCCTTGTGGGACTAAGCAACTTCTAGATCCTGGGATTTCCATTCACAGCTGCTGTTGACCATTGTTGGGGAGTTGGATTACAGACTGTAAATCATCAACAAATTCCCTTACTATATAGAGACTGCCCATAAGTTCTGTGACTCTAGAGACCCCTGACTAATACACCATGCATTCTATTAGGGATAGAAGAGTATCTGTCTAGAAGACCCTAGAGTCATTGGCCATGTCCACCTACACCTGCAGAGGGGTCCAAATTAATCTTCATGATATTAATTTACCCTTACGTGATGTCTAGTTTCATGTCAACTTGACATGAGCTAGAATCTTAAATCTTGACATGAGCTATCTTAAAGGAGAGAACATAATGGAAAAAATAATAAGATCCGGCTAGAAGGTATTTTCTCTATTAGTGATTGAAGGGGGAGGTTCAGCCCTTTGTAGGTAGTGCCATCCCTGGGCTGGTGGTCTTGGGCTCTATAAGAAAGTGGGCTGAGAAAGTTATGATGAGCAATCCAGTAAGCAGGACCCCTCCATGGCCTCTGCATCAGCTCCTGCCTCCAGAATCCTGTCCTGTTTAAGTTCCTGTCCTGACTTTCTCCAATAATGGGCTACAGTGTGGAAGTGTAAGGCAAATAAGCCCTTTCCTCCCCAGTTTTCTTTTGGTCATGGTTTGTCATCACAGCAATGGCAACCCTAAGTAGGACACTTTACACAAATCACATCTTCAATCTGCCCATTTGTTATATATCAATGTGTATGCAGTAAGATACGTGGAAGAGTAATTTTCCACATGACCTTTTTAAAAGAAAGGCTCTCCCCTCACTCTCTAGTTACAAGGCATGCACAGGACAGGCTGTATCTCTCAGTAGGCTGGGAAAGAAGTAACTGTGTTCACAAGGCCAGTGCCATGAGAATTAATATGCCACATGGCAGCGTCCCCCTGCTGAAACCTGGTTTTCCAGCCTTCCCGGTTAGGCTTCTGGAGACACAAATGCAGGAAAGCCATTTGGTTGAGCAGGAAGGGAGGCTTCAACTCAAACATCAGCTGAGCACAAATCAGTAAGACATTAGAACATTTTATCCCAGTTAACCCAATTGTCTACATTATGCCAATCTCCTCAAAAACATGTCTATCAAATCACAAACAGGCAAGAAATCCAAAAACAAAGCAGATAAACTGTGACATCTTCTTGGGTGATTCTATTACTTCACCCAGCCTCTTACTGCAAACTAGGAGTTTCAGAGGCCCTGCAAGAGCCTCTATCGTGAAAGCGGATTTCGAAAAGAAATGGGCTTAATTTTATGAAATAGATGTGCAGTTTAATGGAAGGCCTGAAATTAAATAAAACCTGGGATACTTCCTTCTCTTGCGTGCATAATGAAGTTGCATTGTGACTGATGATGGGCAAGAAGCAGGCCAAGAGAAGACCCTTTTCTTTGCTTTGTTTTGCTTTGCTTTTCCAATATATCATTTTTATTGATTCTCTAGGAGTTTCCCATCATGCACCGCAGTCACATTTACTTCCCAGTCCTTCCATGTCCCTCCCCGACCTTGTGACCCAAACCTACCCAAAAAACTAAAACTAAATAAATAAAAGTCAATTTGTGTTATCTATATACTCACTGAAGCATGGTCAGACTCTCAGTGGTATTTCCCTTGAATAGAACTGAGTCCCTCCCTTCTTCCCACACCTCGGCCAGAAGCCATCAACTGTGGAAAGCCACACTTCAGCATCCACATCACACTTAAGAGTCCTCTTCAGTGGCTTCCTGTCTAGGCTGTCTAGGCTGTTGGGGTGAGGGGGAGATAGGATTTGTCACAGAGGCCTTCCATGTCCCTCCCTCTCAACTAAGCATCCGCAGTCAGCCATGGTATTCCAGCAAAAGCAGCCTACTTGCTCTTCACAGTTGGCAAGAGCAAAAATCATGGGCCGCCATATGTTTCTGGCAACAATATAGACCATGAACATGCCTCCCTGCTCAGTGAGACCATGGACCCAGAAAAGGCCCTCAGGGACTGCCTGGACCACTGACATCAACACGGCCTCAGCTGGCCATGCAGACCACTCCCATCAATACGACCCTGACTGCAGCATGGCCCACGAACATCAGCATGGCTTCAAGCTGTAGCACCGACCATGGACATCCGCACGGCCCTCGGTGGCAGCATGGGCCCTCGATACAGACCCCGGCTGAAGTAATGCCACAGACCAGACATGGTCCTCAGTGGCAGCCTGGGCTAGATATCATTACCATGGGAGACCCTACTTTTCTAAGGGAAGCAGTGCTTCACAATTTATCTCTCCCTGATCACCATCAAAGTGAAAAGCAAAATGTGAGATATTTATCACAAATTACAAAGGAACACAGTAACGTTTCATGGTAGGCCTTAGGTCAGACTCTTTATACAACAAGGCAATTATCAACTATACCTAAAGAAATCATTAAAAATAGATAACAATTTTAAAAGACAAACAGGGAAGTAGATAATTGCTGAATAGTTTGTAGGACCCTTTAAAATTCCTAAACAGAACAACCATGCGATCCAGTAGTTCCACTACTGGATACACAAAGGAAAGACAATCAGACATCTACAGAAGCATCTCCATTCTCATAGTCAAGGCAGGCCCTGTCACAATGGCTATAAAATATGCAATCAGTAATGAGAGAGTAAAGAAAAATATAGTCATACACAACATGGAATACTATTCACCCATAAAAAATGAAACCCTGTCACTTGCAGCAACAGAGGTGGAGATCACTGCATTACAGAAAATGAGCCAGACACAGACAAACCAGTGCCATGTTATCTAACCTACATGTGGACTCTCAAGAAGTATTACATCATAGAAACAGAGAATCAAACGACGGTCCCCAGAGGCTAGGAACAGGGATAAGGGGAAAGGCTGTCAACAGCTGTTAAACTACAGCTAGATTGGAGCAAGGATTCTCTGTGTGACAGTGACTGTACATTTGAAAAACCTATAAGAAAGTATTTTAAAAGTTTTAAACATGAAGAAATGCTGAATATTAAGGTATAATTAACCAGATTTAAACATTATACAAAGTACACACATAACAAAACACTACACAGCACTAAGTAATAGTAAAAACAATGTTTTTATGTTTCTATCTATCAGTTAAAACAAGTAAATTTAAAACACAGTTACTGGGAAGAAACCTGGACTGTGTTTAGGACTGATGTCCCCACCAGGAATACAATACAAATTCCCACAGGCCCAACCCTCAGCCTGTTCCTCACGTCATCGTTCTACTGGTAACGGTCAGGAGACCGGAAGGGGACAACATGAGGAGAAACCAGATCAAGTGGGGGTGGGGAAGGAAGACAAGAAGAAAGAGAGGAATGGACCACAAGTGACTTCAGAACCCTGGTCACTGGGATTGAGGAGACCGACAGCAAGGACAGAGGGGAGGTTAGTGGAGTATGGGAAGAAATGAGGACAAAATACCTCAAAAACGCTACAATGAAACACATTGCTGATTGTACCAGTTTTTAAACTAATAATAAAGGAATAAATCAAATATGATTTATCTAAGAAAACCAAATTAAATATAAAGTAATTTACATAGGTCTCATTTAGCCCTATAGTCAGGAAATTCCAAAGTTCCTAAGGTCAGGGTTTAGCCAGATTTGAAAGCACTTTTGCTTAACAATCGTGAGACTAGGAACTATTTTTCCATAGTGTACAGTATCTCCCTATCAACAAGAAAGGGACTACCCTACTTTTTCTCTTATCCAAAAATGGATCTCTAGATAGCCTAGAAAAAATGGCAACAGGACATTTGGCAATTGTAGTTCACTGAACTTACTTTATTGAGTATTTCTATCACAAATGCACACGCATCATGGGAAATAATACACACACACACACACACACACACACACACATACACACATACACACAGAACTGTCAATCCACTGGGAAATCATATACACATATTATCATAAATTCACAGACATTAGAAAATCTTAAATTCTGAATTTTGACCTGGAAAACTAAAAGCAGTAAATCTGCAATACAAATCACTCCATAGCTTAAGCAGGCTTGATGCTGGAAGATACTCATGACTTTCTCTTATCCAAGGTCTTAAAAAATCAGAAACGTTTATAAGTACCCTGAGAAGGTTTAGAATAATTCTGATTGAATGGAGAAATGAATAACCTCTCGGATTGTAGATGATGGCCTCGGCATCCTGTTTATAAAGGTCATACCTTTTACTTAAAGTGGTACATTCAGTCTTACCAATGATCAAATTTAAGCCAACCTGTAAGTCACACCCAGAATGTATCAGGAATCAAACTCGTCAAAGTAGGAACGAAGGTCATGAGAAGAAAACTGCACATTGACGATAGATGCTGTATGCAAGCAAACATCTCTGGCATTTCAATAACATTACATCACTGATAACATTACATCACTGATAACCACCTTAAAACATGGCTACTGATGCGCTCCGTGGGTTAAAGTGTTTGCTGTCAAAACTTAATGACTCGAGTTTAATCTGTAGGATCCACATACCGGCAGGAGAGAAATGGCTCCTGACACTTGTCCTCTGACCTCCACATGTGCACTGTGGCACAAAGCTGCACCCTTCCCCCTCACACAGTCTAAATGAATAAATATAAGCAACTTATTAAAAAGGAGCATCTATAAAACAGTTTGATTTCATGCCCAAATAGGCTTGTATACGCCTTCCATAGCTCAACAAGCATTCTAGCATGTTAGAACAAGAATCCATCCACCCCTAGTAACTGTAAAAGCTAGTACAAATATAATAAATATAAGGAAATTACATATCTGAGGAAATGGAAATAATTGCTGTAGTTTGATCAACATGCAATATTTACATGTATATAATCATCACAGCACACCCCATAGACCCATACAAATGTGTGTCAATTTAAAAGCACTTTTGGAGACAGGGTATCTGCATTTTGCCCTAGCTGACCTGGAACTCATTATGTAGAGACCAGGACTTCAGACTGGCAATGACCTTAATCCAGCTTTCGTTCAAAAATTATAACTATAAATGCCCTGGGTAACATTGACTTTGCATGTGTTCCTGTGTGCAGGTATATATGAATGTATGGGAGGTTTTGTGTGTGTGTGTGTGTGTGTGTGTGTGTGTTGTGTGTATGTGTGTATGTTATGCACAGGTATACATTTGTGTGCTATGTGTGTAGGTATGTGCACAGTAGTGTGTGTATACACATGTGTGATTGCAAAGTGTATGTGTGTGCGGTGGTATGTGTGCGGTGGGGTGTGTGTGTGCAAGTATACATTTGTGGGGTGTGTGTGTGTTGGTGTGAGCACCATGGTATGTGTGAACAGTGTGTTGTGCATGTGTGTGCTTGTGCATGTACAGGTATACATTTGGATGTCATGTGTGCATGTAGAAGCCAGAATGTTGTTTCCCATAGGTTACCCACCTTGATTTTTTTTTAAACAATGTCTCCTTCTTGGACCTAGAATTCACCAATTTGGCTAGACTGGCTGGTCAGGGAGCCCCAGAGATCCTCCTGACTCCATCTTTCCAGCGCTGGGGTTACAAACGACCACTGTTGTATGTGAATGCTGGAGATGAAATTTAGTTGTTCAAGCCTCACTCAGCGAGCACTTCCCACTGAGCCATCTCGTCTGCCCTGCCTCCGACATTGTTCAGAAGGCAGCTCGTCCGTTACCTTTCCTTCAGGCTGCCTCTCTTCCAAGTATTCCACAGAGCTCATTTTTGTCCTTGTTTTCTATTGGGATAATGGCAACACTGTTCCCTTTCCATGGCAAAAATTAGCCAAGGAGATTAGAACCACAGTCGGAATCCTCAAGCTCAAGAGTCAGACATAAAGAAACAGTCCCCCGCCTCAGAGCAAAGCCCTTCAGATGCCTCCTCCTCAGACTTCCTGGGAACAGGAGCATCAGCCAGCTGAGAGAGAAATGGCCGAACACTTCAGAGAACTCAGCCACACCGGGGCTGAGGGCTCAGCTAAAACTTGGGAAGAAAAGTCTCCCCAGAGAAACGGACAGTAAACTGTAAGGCAAATTCTAAACTTGAGAAAGCTGGCACACATTTGCTTTTCTGACACTGACCTACCTTCAAGGGAGGAGTTTCCCAGGACTGTCCAGCCCAAAGGCAGCTCCAGCTGGGTCAGAGCCAGCACGAGCTCCTCATCCAAGGCAGGCAGCGCTTCTGCTGTCAGGGCAAACGGGGTCAGCAGCGTTTGGTGACTACAGGCCGTGAGTCGGTCAGCCTGAGTGACTAGCAGACAAGCCAGCCTGCAGGCCATGTTGTCCACATAGGTCACTGTGCCAGAGCCCATGGTCACCGGGGAGTACCCTTCGAGCAGAGGCACACAGACACCATCACCGTCTCCTGAAGCCAATGACCTAAATGACAAGATAATTAACCATTCAGTCCATGTCTGCAGGAGTCACACAGTAGTTGTGGGTGGGCAGCATTCTCCGGGAACAAGCAGGAGTATGGTGGCATCTCTGAAGGTCACCATGAGCTGAGGTCATCTGATTTTGGTGACACTGGCATTTTAAATGACCCTTTAGGAGCTCTGAGGATTCTGAGTCTCTTCCCGCCAATCAAAGTCATTTGTCACAGTTCTTCTTTCACATGTGCCCAATCCCTGGATTCCAGTCTACCATCTGAGGGATGGCCCTCTTTCTGTTCTGCCGACAGCTGGAACACACATTCTTGGCCATTTACTGAGGTGACAGTTTTTTTTAATCTGTATCAGAGACTGATAGATGTGCACCCGAATCCATGGGGCTGCTTTGGAGGTGGGGTGAAGATTACTAACTAGAGTCTATGAAAATTAACACATGCACAGAGAGCAGGACTTCCCCGGGGCCCCTCCAGCAATGGCTCCGTGTCTTGTAGACATTCCAATGTGGCTGATCACTCTGTTCCCTAACTTCATACTCTTTGTTTCGATTTCCCATTTGCTCAGGTTGGTGAATTTCTGCCCAGCTACATATTTTTGTCTTTGGTAGAATTTCCAAGAGTGTCAATAGCACCCAAAACCCTGGGACCATGATACTCTGGCTAGACAGAGAAGAGTTACTCAGGCCCCCTGGGCATGGTGTCCTTGTACCACTGGCACGTGCTCATAGGTCTGCATCCTGCCCTACCTGACTCTCTAACTTTCCATCAAAGACTATGTTGCCAGAGTTCCAAACACCAAGAGCATCTGCCATCTTCACAATGACTCTCCAAAGCAGGGGCTCAAAAGATGCCACATTAGACTGTACCTATCCGTTATACATTGCAGAACATTTCTGTCATTGATAGGCTACCCTGGTAAAGCTGACCATTTTCCCACATTTAAAGGTTACCTTGATAGTACTATAATCAGGGAAATTTAAGGTTAAGAAACACACTCACCCCATGAAACCTGTCAAAATGAAGACAAGGGCCCTCACTTTGAGCAGGCCACAGAACAAGGAGAAAGGCTTGCTTTTGCAAATAGGGGTTCAGTGAGGTTGACCCTTCCATGTAAACAAGAAAGAAAGAGAACAGTGCGCTTTCTGTCAGAAGGGGTGCATTTGTTATTTTTATGCATTCTCCATAAACTGCTCATTAAAAGAGAAAATATAAAAAGACTAAGAGCAGAAAGGATGTCAGTTTATCTACCAGAGTAAAAGGAGAGGAGAAGGGACCCACAAGAGGAACGGCAGCCATTAACAGCAGCCAGGGGTTTTGGGTTGTTCCTTTGTTTGTTCAGTTAGTTTTCAGTCTTTGAGACAGGGTTTCTCTATGTATCCCTGGCTGTCCTGCAGCTGCAGGACCAGACTGGCCTCGAATTCAGAGATCTGCCTGCCTCTGTCTACTGAGTGCAGGGATTAAAGGTGTGGGCCTCCACTGTCAGGCATTTGTTTTTGTCTTTTTCTTATCTGTGAGTTCCTGGGGCTGCCAGGCTAACCACAGAGGAATGAGGAAGGAGAATGAAGACATAGTCTGTCATGTCAACTTGTCCTGAGCCAACTCAGGCTTTGGGCTGGGACAAAGGAGTGACCCAAGGCACATCCTCTATTGTCTACATCTAAGGATGCTAGACCTTGAGAGCCAGTGGGATGAGCTCACTAGGACTAAGCCAAGGCAGACACTAGTAGAGGGCCCCAGGAGTCAGTGACATATGGCACGTGTCCTTCCTAAGAACATGTACATACCCCCACCCTACCCCGCCCCGTGAACTCCTGACCGTGGAGAGTGTTTCTTTTTCCTTGTGATTCACTACTTGGCAAATATCCCTGGAGGGAAGATGTCTCCCACCCCACCCCTAAGAGGCCTCCTCACCTGGAATGCTAGACTGGAGAACATTATCCTCCACGCGTTCAGCAATCACCACGTGCCTCTGATGCGACCCGTCGTAAATAAAGTAAAACTCCGCATCTTCGGGAAGATAAACATTTTTGCCAAACTTTGCATAGACCGTCCTCTGTCCCTGCAAAACAAGTAAGTCTGGGCATCAGTACACTTCCTTGTTCCGGCTCTGAATACACCACCGGGAAGGGCACAGTGCCACAGCACTGACACCTGTCATATGCCCTGCACGTGAGTGAGCTCAGATGTCACAGAGCCTCCTTCCAACAACAGCCGTTTCCAAGTGACACCTTCCTGATGTGTCTAGTATGGGAGTCAGGGCCAACCTGTGTTGCTCTGATAGCTAAAGAAGATCCAGGAATAGGAAAGAATCATTTATGTCATTTGCTAGATACACTCGTGTGATGTTTCAGTACCTTGGATCCCTATGTTCCAAGCATCACTGTGCATAATAAGGTTATCTTGAATGTGAAATACCACTATAAATATAAAGGTACTAGATATATGTAATATATAGGTATATAATATATTATATAATAACATATAATCTATTGGTGAATCATGAGGAAAACAAACATTCTCCAAGATCAGGAGTTCCCATGGGCGTATGTGCATGCTCTTAGGAAGCACACAAGCCCTGTGCCACCAACTCTTGGGGCTCCTCCACTAGTGTCTACATTGACTAAGTCCTGGCAAGCTCATCCACTGGCTGCCTCCATATTTATATATGTATATATGTATATGTGTATATGTGTATATATGTATATGTGTGCATATATATGTGTGTGTTGGGGTGTGTGTGTATGTTTAGGTATGCGTATATGTATAGGTTTGTGTATGTGTATGTATTATATGTATGTATATTATAATAGTATATAAATGATAATTATTCTTAGCTCAGGCCCTAGCATGTGCTAGACCACTGTACACTGCAAGGACCATAAATATTCACAGACATTTTCAGATAAACAAGAGTGCTCATTCACTGCATTGACTGTCTCCTCTGAGTGAAATCTGAGCCTTCTTTCTCAGCTGGGTTGGCCTCCTCCTTTGCCTTAAGAGCTTCTAGCTAGCTTTACAGAGTGTTCTGGTTCCAAGGAGAAGCACGCCTTCAAAGGCATGGGACAGCAGGTTACAGGTCTCAAGTACATGAGGCTTTGTCAGGGGCTAGCTGGCAACTAAGCCTACCAGATCATCTCAGGATCCTGCAGGCCTTAAAGAGTCAGGATACTCCCTGCCTCAAGTACAAAAAGGCAGCCCAGAGCAGGCCTCTGGGGAGAGAGAATGCATTCTGCCCAGCCTAAGGGAGTGGCAGGTGAAAAGAAACAGGGAGTAAAGAGCCGTCTATTCTAGAAGTTTCCAGAGCTTATTCAAAGTGGAGAAGCCTCTGGCTGTCTGTGTAGCTGCCTAACAAAAATAAACCAGTTTCTCACCCTGGGATGAATGGGAAAGGAAGCAAGGAAGATTCCGACTAAGTCTCCTGGACAGGAGTGTCAGCCTGACTCAAGTCCCTACAGCAGCATGACCCTGGGAGGCTAGGAGTTAGGCTAAGGAGGACAAGCTACCGTCCAAAGCTCCTCTTTCCAGTGACCATATCGTTATTTGACCTAAAATTGTTTTGAAATAAGAATGCTGTCGTTTCATACTGGCTTGCAGTTGCAAGGCATTTAAAATTATGGATTATCATACAAATCACAGTGTTCGGGAAAAACTCACTGGTACTCAGTCCTGAGTTTTCCTGTCTTTGCATGCAAGCATGCATGTTTCGCACGAACGGAATCGACAGAAAGTGACGTGCCAAGGAAAATCTCCCATACAATGGCTTCAGCAAAAGTACAGGAAGGAGAGCTGAAAAGCAAAAGACACAAAACAATAGCACACATTTGACAGGACTGAGAGAGGAAACTCAGACGGGCTGTCCATTTCCTAAAAGCGAAGAACAGCTTGCTCTGGTCGTGTTCCTGGTTGCTAAAGGGCTGTTAATTCTCCATAGACAGACTCTGAGCTGACATGGTGGTAGCGTTCTTAAACACAGAGCAGATTGCATAAATAGATCAAAGATTTTCATGGACCACAAAGATATCTAATCTGCATCTACACCAAACAACGTCAGAGCAGGCTTTCTTTTGGCCAGGTGAACAAGAACTACCACGTGGGCAAGAGTTTCACTTCGACCATTCCAAGTCCCTCCTTCCCTCTCGTCTTGATACATGGTTCCTTCCTCTCAAGAACCACTCCATGCTTTATGACGGCAAAGACTATGGGTCCACTCAAGAGAGGTGACTAGTGTCCTGGCACAGAGGATGGCACTCAGGACAGAAGGAGTCACCTATGTAGTAATCACAAGAACAGAGATACAGGCAAGGAGTGCAGCTAGGAAAGAAGGTGACACAGAGCGACCAGAAGGAACTGTGGTAGCTGTGGGCAGGTGGGAGAGGATGGCAGAGGAAGGATCTGGTGATGGAAGAATAAGAATTTCGACGGGCAGGAAAAGGAACAGAGGCTCAAATAAACCAACTTAGCTGAGCTGTGTAGAAGAGCCAGAGGAAGGGGCTACAGCTGCAGGTGACAACCCCAGGCTCTGGCTGCTGTGGCCACAGAAGTCTACCACTGTCCTTTGGAAACTGCTCACTTCCCATGTGGTAGAGAGACTCCACTCACAGAATTCCGCACATACAAACCTTATGCCTGCCCTTATTTGAACTCAGCTGCAGCCTTTGCTTTCAACAACTGAAAACAATAACCTGTCCTAATAAAACTGCCAGAGTCACAGTTGCAGATGGGTGTGTTAGCTTCTTTCTGTCAACTCACTGTACCCACAAGGAAGCTCAGAGCTGTCTATAACTCCAGGAGATCTGACACCCTCACACAGACATACATTCAGGCAAGAAAAACAATGCATAGGAAAAATAAAAATTAAAAAAAAATCGCTTAAAAAATAGTTCCTTGAAACTTATGGAAACAATAAAAGACAAAGGCAAGATTATTCCCTTAAATTAATCTATAAATTTAACATATTCTACTCAACACCCAAACTGAATGTTTTCAAAGAAAATTGAACAAAAGTATTCAAAAGTTTCTTTGGAAGACTAAATAAAAGTGACTATTTGAAGAGGGAATATGTTTGAGTGAACAAGTCCTTGCCATACCAAAGCAAAATAAAGAATACAACCTTTATTCTTATAAACAGTGTGACAGTAGCTGAGAAACAGAACACAAAGGAGAGACCAGAAACAGACACACGGGCATATGAAAACTACATAATAAGTATGGTGGTCAAACCCAGACACTATTGCTGATGCCAAGAAGCACTTGCTGACAGAAGCCTGGTATAGCTGTCTCCTGAGAGGCTCTACCAGAGCCTGACCAATACAGATTCAGATCCTTGCAGACAACCATCGAACTGAGCACTGGGACCTCAATGGAGGAGTTAGGGGAAGGGGTGAAGAAGCTGAAGGGGTTTGCAACCCTATAGAAAGAACATTAACCAATCAGACCCCCTCCCCAGAGTTCCCAGGGACTAAACCATCAACCAAAGAGTACACATAGAGGGACCCATGGCTCCAGCTGTATATGTAGCAAAGGATGGCCTTATCTAGCATCATGGGAGGAGAAGCCCTTGGTCCTGTGAAGGTCGATGTCCCAGTGTCTCGGAATGCTAGGGCAGTGAGGCAGGAGTCTGTGAGCAGGTGGGGGGGGGCACCCTCATAGAAGCAGGGGGAAGGGGATGGGATAGGGGCTTTCTGGAGGGGAAACCAGGAAAGGGGATAACATTTGAAATGTAAATAAATAAAATATCCAATAAAAAATACATATAAAAAAAGAAAAGAACCAAGAAAAAATAAGTATAGTGATATCTCAAATCAGCGGGGAAGAAAAGGTCTTGGTTTCTTCATGGACTCATGTACTAATCTACACGTTCTAAGGACTTTTTCCTAATCTGTCTCTCTAGGGTGACTATATTAGCCTAATTTCTGAGCTTTTTCACACTAATGTTCTCTTAATTTTTGTCCACCATGAAGGGCACCTGCATATAGTCATAATCCGTCAACGACAATGTTATTCGCCAGACCACCTTTTCTATTTAGCGTCTAAACAATCTAGCATGCTTGGACACTAAGCCAAGTATTTTCAGATCAGGCAATGAGAACAGAATGGTGCATCTGTTTGTGGTCGGGTCCTGCAATCTGGGGTCTTGCGAAGAGCTTATAGGTGTTAGGTGGTCTCAGCACATGTAAGCATCGTTCACAAGGCCGGTTCCAGGTGTATGGATCCATTTTCGGAGTCATCATGATCACTTCAAAGGCCCAAAGGTTTTTAAAGGCTTATGAGTGCTAGCTTTTATAAGAACAGGCAAAATTTAAATGCAAAACATTTTTTGGGCTTTTTAATGGTAATTTTCAACTTTTTATAAGATGATTAAAACATATTCTACTATATTCCAAAATACTCAAATATCATACACAGCCTCGGTGTGAGAGGACTCAGGGACAAGAGCACAAGACAGGCCAATGGATGCTCGGTGTAGAGGGCTCAGAGACAAGAACACAAGACAGGCAATGGATGCTCGTGTGAGAGGACTCAGGACAAGAGCACAAGACAGGCCAATGGATCTCGGTGTGAGAGGACTCAGGACAAGAGCACAAGACAGGCCAATGATCTCGGTGTAGAGGACTCAGGACAAGAGCACAAGACAGCCAATGGATGCTCGTGTGAGAGACTCAGGGACAAGAGCACAAGACAGGCCAATGATGCTGATACATTTGTTAATTATGAAAGCTTCTAATACATACCATAAAATACATTATTTGTTACTAGGAAAAACTTTGTTTTTTATATATTTGAAATATTGATATTATAATAATTCTGTACAAGACTCCCCTGTGGAGCAGAATCTTTGAAGAATTAAACAACAAAACTCCAGGATAATCTTTCCATATTATAAGAAAGTTAAAACACAGCACAGATACCAACCAGTGAGTCTTATGCTAACTAGCTCAGGCCTCCAGAGTCAGAAGCACAACCTTGTCTCTTGGTTTCTGCTCCATAGCCGAGCTGGGTCTCTTTCTCACAACTCATCACACACATTTGTCTTCATGTGATACTAAAGATCATCACACACATTTGTCTTCATGTGAACTAAAGATCATCACACACATTTGTCTTCATGTGATACTAAAGAAAATGATGAGAGCCAACAGTATTTCACTTCAAATTTCTGTGTGTAACGAAAGAATTCCTTAAAACATGGGCACTGGGAGGACAGCCCATGCACAACCATGAGGGCCTGAGTTTCGTCCCCAGAACCCACATTTAAAACAAACAAGCAAACAAGCACAGTGGCCCAGACTTGCAATCCCGGTGCAGGGGAGGTAAATCTCTGAAGCTCCATCTGGGAGATGGGTCTCTGACGCTCACTGTCTGGCCAGCCTTGTCTACTTGGAAAGCTCCAAGCCAGTGAGAGAGCCCACTCCAAAATCCAAGGTTAACAGCATCCAGCGGATGACACCCTATGTTGTTAACTTCTAACCTCTATGTTTCTCACCCTGAAATCCGTGTGTGGACGGCATTCCTTTATCTCCCTGAAGATACACGTGACAGGGACGTTTATGTAAGGATAATTAGCCAGAGACCCTTAGAAGGTAATACAAGGTACATAGGATCCAAACAAGTTTAGAACCACTGAACTAAAGCATGTTTAAAGACATCTAATTTTTATAGTGTAAAATACCAGGATTATTTAAATTTAACATCCAACAAAATTAACGTCAACAAGATTGACTAAAATGGAATGAGGTATGAGGTTATCTTTTTTTTTTTTTTTTTTTTTTAAGGAAGGCTGACTTACTTATAGGTCAGAAGACTTACAAAACATCTCTATAGCAGTTGCCTTTGGGATAGAAACAATTTCCACCTCCAACTAGGAGGAAATAGCAATAAGCCAATATTCAGCAGGTAGGGTCTAGGGGAGGGACGAACTGGTTCTTCGGGACCTTAGAGTTGGATAGAAATGGTAAGGACCAAAGTGACAGACACCAACACACGGTGAAACAACATGTTTCAGGAGACGACCTAAAGTTGTACATGTAACAGAAATATTATTTAAAATAAAGCTGAAATTTAAAAAGTAATCATTTATCAACAAAAATAATCACCATAAATTACAGGTGTACATTAAACTCAGCACATCAAAAAGGATAAACATGCAAACCGAAAGGTCAGTATGACTTTCATTCCTAACGGACTGATTGGCGCTCTGCAATTGAAATGGCCTTTGTTTCTCTAACAGCAAAAGTAAGTAAAGACTAACTCAAGGCAGACCTTCCCTATAAGACCATGGCAGTCTCTGCCCTACGTCTTCCCACTCTAGAACTGGGGATTCAACCAGTCGCATGAATACTAGATAAATGTCCTCCCACATCCCTAGCCTCTGAAGTAGGCTTTTAAAGGCACCTCTATTCGGTTAATTTCCAAATTATTAACATAAAGATTGCATAATAAGCACAAGACTCATAGATGTTGAACACAAATACCTGACTCTTACAGCAGATGGTAGTGGGAATCATACTGGATTGGATATGAGAAAGCAGAAACTATAATCTCCACTCCCAGATGGACATGGCAGTACACACTTGTAAACCCAACTCCCAGGAGGCTGAGGCAGAAGAACTGCTCTGAATTTGAAGCTAGCCTGTGATGTATAGTGAATTCAAAGTCAGGTTGGGATACACAAGGAGTCAGAAAGGAAGAAGGAAAGAAGGAAGGAAGGAAGGAAGGAAGGAAGGAAGGAAGGAAGGAAGGAAGGAAGGAAGGAGAAAGAAATCACCATCTCTATTTCTGTATTCTTTTACAATTCCCTTGGTCTCAAAATAATCAATCATATTAAATGCTGTTTAACAACTGGACACAGGGATCACAGGACGGGAATTTGGTCAGTAATTTTTTATCATGAGTCAATCTAGAGAGATACAAAATGTCAATTCTGCCCTGTTCAGAACAGGAGAAACCTAGTAATTTCTCTAGGAAGGAGTACAGTCCAGCTATGCCCTACCCTGTCAGACACACCTAGGCCATGGACTGTTTCAGGATAAAAAACAGACGAAATGGACCACATGCTTAGAGGAAAGTGACAAAGATGCCAAAGAGATGCAAAAGGCAGGTTGTCACAGGAAAACAATTGGAGGAACTGGAGCTGTTTTGTCAGAGAGGAGCAGACTGGTGAGTAAACAGTCACACTGCAAATATCTGAGGGTCCACCACACTGACAAGGGATCCGATTGTTCTGCAGACCCCTGGGGAGAACCCAGAACAATGGAGGGAAAGGGCCAGGAATGAACAGAGCTGTCAGGCTTTGAAGTAGGGGAATGACCACTCCCAGAGACAGGGCATGTTTGTGGCTGTTGTTTTTTTCTGTTTGGCTTATCTGTCCAGTCCGGAGAGCCGAGAGCCCATGCCGTCTGCTGCAGAGTTATGATGAGTTGCCTCTCTGTTGAAAACCGAGCGCATCTCATTCCGATCCATTCCTCCCTGCTCTTGGTCTGATGCTTAACTCACTGATGCTTAGGAGACTAGAGACTTTCAAACTGAAGTCAACAGAACCCTGTGGTTCTAATGGAAGATATTGGGAATTTCAAACACACCATTCAAATTTCATCTTGGATATGCATTTTTTATTCTTTTTAAAAATTAAATCTTAAAGGACGCTATTTGCTTTAGTAGATTTTATTAACCAAACTTTAAGATCCTAGGAGGCTCCAGACTGCCAGTCTCAACTGAGCTGACGCACGTAATGAATTTAAACTCAAAGAATAAAATCATAATTGTAAATTCTTTTGAGGTTCATATTTTGAAGTTCCTATGATGCTCTGGGAAAAATATTTTCTCCTACAAAAGTTTCCATATCACCTCTTTTGGGTCTTTAAGGTCCCTCTGACTCTAAGTCCAGACCCTCTGCTTTCTAATGGAAGAAAACATTCTATTAATAACAAAAGTCACCAACACTCTAAGAAAATATTTCCCCATACCCTTTTTATAATTGGCTCAAATGGCTTGATAGTTAACACACAGCAAAAATCGTTACCACACGATGAGGTTGCACACTTTACAGTCATTTTGGATCCACACAGACAAGCAATCACACACTGTAATTATTTAACACTTGAGGACTGTGGGTTTATGCTAAACCAAATGCTGCCAGATGTTCAGGAGAGGTCAGCTGACAGCTTTATACATGCCAAACCTAAACCAAGAAACAGAAACAAAGAGCCTTAAGTCTATGTAAACTGATCTACCCTGGGCAAAGAATAACGCTACAACTATCAAAAGTGTTCGTCAGGGCTTCACAGAAAGATCCTCCTAGGAGGTATAACAGCAAGGAACTGTGCTTTCTGCCCCGCTTGAGAAGCAGCTGAGCCAGAACACCCTCTCTGCCCTCAGCACACATGCGCCACGTATACTCATATCACGGAGCAGGCTATTCCTAAGAGCACTGAAGACCCTACCAAGTGGTACCAAGCAGGATGAGGATCTGCCTGTTCTCAGCAACAGACCCATGGATTCAGAGATTGCAAAACAAAGCTCATTTGGATCCAAGTCTGCCAGGGATGGCAGTTTGGAAGTCTTGAGAAAGAATAAGGAGGAAAGCAGAGAGAAAATGGGCTTCTGATTGGGTGCCAACCCATCAGGAACTGGGGCAAAGGAGGGATGCACCTCCCAATGTGTCTTCTCCTGATAGTGGCAAGTGAGGGTACTTTTCCGAAGCCCTCCTTCCCAACTAGCTACACATCTTCACATTGCTAAGTCTGTCTTTCCATGTGCTAGACCTCAGGCAGGGGGAAGAGGCCCTGCTGGGGAGCCCGGTGCCACCTGGACAGCTTGTCTTACCCTCCCCCAGCTCAGGCAGAGTGAGCCTAGCTTGGCCATTTAGGAGCCTTTCGACATCCTGTCTTCTTCTGCCCCTTGTTGGTACATTCTCGTGCTTGCTTTCCGTTTGGCACTCTTGATCTCCCCACCCCCTCCCTCTCCTTCTCTCTCCTCAGGTCAACTGTTTGGGGCATTAAGCCAGAAAGAAACAGACCTGCTACAGAGATGCCAAACCTTGGCTCCTCCAGAGGTGTCGTCTGGCCAAAGTAAATTAGGGTCCACCCCTCCTGTATTCTTCAGCACAAGGTCCAGCAGTGTGAGAGTAACAGCTGTAGCCACAGACACAGAGAGCTAAATGAGAAAGGCCAGAGAGTGCAGTTAATCCCGTTAAGAATAATCCTCCCATTTCCTCAGTGATTGCCATGACTGTAGAGACACTGCAGGTAAGTGAATGGCTCAAGAATCTCTCAAGCAGCGGCACTAAATGTTCTCATTCATCCACTTATATTCAAGATACATACAAAGAGTATACTAGTATTCTAGCTAAGACAAACAACTTGCCTGCCCTTGCCAAACTTTTCTAGTGGGGAGACACAGTCAATAAATAAATAATTGTGCATCTGAGAAGTACTTCAGAGCTGATGAAGGTAGGGATGGGTAAGGGGGAGAAGCTCCAGATAGTAGGGAAGAGCCTCTTAAACAATGTTATTTTAACAGAGATCTTGATAAAGTAAGGGAAAGAGCCATGTGGGTATCCAAGAGCATATGAGGCAGAAAGGCCAGCAAGCACAAAGGCCCTGAAGTAAGAAGAGTTGAGGTGTGTGAGAAGCTTGCTAACACACCTCAGAGGGTGTAGGAGGTAAGGTCACAGACAAGCAGAAGCCATTGACAAACTTGGTCAGTGAGTCCAATTTGGATAGAAAATTAACAAGACTGGCATTGAAAAAAATCATTCTGGTTGTTTTGTTGAAAATAAACCATAATCGGGGAAGTTTAAACCTGGGGCGTCAACGTGTCTGTCCAGGCAAGACTGAGTAGGCATCACTACAGAGCACTGTCTGCAGAGACTGAGGCAGACTCCTGGGATGCTGTCTGTCAAGAAGGGCTGAGGCAGCTGTTTTCTAGATCACACTGCATTTGGCTCTGCTTCTCAAGGATCACAGCAGCTCACACAGCTGCCACCAGGACAGACAGCCGCACTTTCTAGAAGCCAAGCAGGAGGGAGAGAACATTTGAGGGTATCTGTATCTTCTGTTCAGTTTTGCTGTAAATCTAAAATGGTTCTAAAAATAGTCTTTGAAATAATAGAAATGTGATCCATGAGCAAAAGCCACTTTCTGTTGGGTCAGTCAGAGGGAGCTCTCAGAGTCAGGCTGGGAAGTTGGCATCTGAGTGGCAAGCTGTGTGTGGGTTTAACCCGGAGGGAGAGTAATGAGACCAGTGTGAATGGGAGGAAATAAAGATGGGTAGCGAAGATGGCAAATCTATTGGAACATCAAAGGGAACCCAAACACAGGAACAAAACTGGAAAGAGCTGTAGCACCACCCTGAACTCAGTGACAGTGGCATCAGCAAGAAGCTGACCCAGCTGCTGGTTACAGAGACCTCACAAAGCTGTTGGTTTGTGCCATAAGCTGGCATCAACAGTCGCATCCAAATGATGTTTGGCTAATGCCCCAAGTCGTGGCCTAGGACCCAGCTCCTGCCAACTTGTGGCTCTTTAGCCTGAGACTTAGTTCCCAATTTACCTTCTCCACTTCAACCAGTCCGAGGAAGAAAAGAGTATGGAACAACATGGCTTTCAAGGCCTGTGCATGGCACCCATTTCTTCCAGTCCTTCTCAGGTAGTAAGAATTCAGCACCAGGCTGTGGCTGGGCAGTATTTTTAAAGCAACTTTCCAAGAAAAGGACAAAATGGTCTGATTAGGGGCTTCATGTCTGCCATAAGCTCTTGTCAAATGAGTAAGACCCACAGAACATCCACGGCAGAGAAGGAACGGCACTGGGAGCTAATCACATAGCAATCCAAGTTTAATCAAATTTGAAGAATATACTTTAAAACAAAACACACCAAAATAACCTGGAGAAAAGGGTCAAAAAATCAGTGACTCCTGTTGGAAATACTGGTTAAGCAACATCTTCCTTCTCACAAAGCTTTTAAAAAGCACACTCCTCCATCCCTCTTCATCCGAGGGATACAGCTAATCTTGACAGGGAAGCTACGTCACAAGAACAGGAGGCAGCTGATCACATTGCATCCACAATCAGGAAGCAGAAGGCAATGAATGCCCCAACTTATGGGATAGTGCCACATAAAATGTGGGTCCTCCAGCCTCAATTAAGTTAATGTCAAAAATCCCTCACAGACACACCCAGGGATTCATTCCCATGGTGATCATAAATCCTGAGATGTTGACAATCAAATTTAGCCCCAATCACTCTAACTTGTACCCTTTGAAATCACCCAAATCCCAACATGAAGTAAAAGTAAGTTGTCAGAGGCCTTCAGCCTTATAACTTATCAGAAAGTAAGACAGATCTCTTTCCATAAACATCCTATTCCTCCAAAACCAGCTGCTTAAACAGCAACCTACTGATCGTGTGGTAGTCTTGATTATGGGTTTCTTCTGACTGTTCCAGAGGGGCCCAATTATTTTCTTAAACGGAAATAATCTCAAGATTCCACACAAGACCCTTTCCCCTCTTCCCCAAGTAAGCTGACACACATCTTCAGATCACACCACTTGGATCTGAACATCTCTTGGAAGAGGCCCTCAAATTTGTTTAGCCAGTTTCTCACTCCTTTGAGACTGTAATTCTCAACCCTCTGCTCACATAAGGAAAGCACAGTCCGTGTAAACAAATTCCCAATAATTACAGAAATTAAAGCATTCCTGCTGAAACCCCATATGCTAAATTTTGTTGAGCACAGAGTTGCTTAAACTGAAGTCTTCTTGTCAGACTTTAAACGTGTGGATGAGAAATTTCTGTGTTTTTGTTTGTTTGTCTGTTTGTTTGTTTTGTTTTTTTAACCAAAACCAGAGAAAGAGAAAAAAAATCAAAGCACATTATATGATCATTATAAAAAGCACCAGTTTATGCAGCTGAGATGCATATTTTCCATGGTTTTATTAAAGACACAATACAAATTTAAAAAAAAAGAAACATAAAAGTCTAAACAAGTGACTAATTTAGGAAATCTTAAGAATAAATTTTTCTTTTTGAATCTAAACTGTTAAATCTTAAGCCAGCTTTTAAGTAAGTTAGTTGGTCCTGTGTTGGACAGTGGTAACCTGTGTGAGCTGCATTTTGCATGCATTATTAATTGCAGCCCAGTGGATTACTCTTCCCTTCATCTTGTCAAAGGCCCCTACAGATGAAGAGTTACAATGGAATCTGGCAAGGTGGGCTTCAGGCCTCCACCTCCTCTCTTCCCTCTCTAGCCAACTGCCTGCCTGTCAATCACTTTTCCAGGCTTCTTGGGTATCCCCCTAGTAAGGTTACAGGCATTTTACACCAGTGCTCTGTGTAAAGTAGACCACTGACAACATGTCTGCCTGAGACAGATTAGTATATGATAGAAAACTGAATTTAAGGCTGACTTAAATTCATTAAAGATTTCATTAAATTTTACTTTTAAACTCTACAAACAGAAACTGGAAAGATGGCTCAGTGGTTAAGAGTGCTAGTTACTCTTGCAGAGGACCTAGGTTCCATTTCCAACATGGAATTCACATGTTGGCTCACAACCAACTGTAACTCCAGTTCCAGGGGATCTAACATCTATTCTTTCCTCTGTGGGCACCAGACATACACATGGTACACAGACATACATGCAAGCAAATACTCACACGCATAAAATAGATATTTTTTAAATTTTTAAAATAAAACCCTATGGACAGAACCATAAGCTGTAAACGTAAAATTAACTACAGGCTACAAATAATATAGATGCTGGTGTTTGTATTCCCTGAACCTCAGCAAACTAATCTAGAGCCAAGGTTAGCAATCTAGTCATTGGATAGCTCTGAACACCAACACACACAATCCAATAGCACTTCATGTATTTTCTATTACTCCTACTTTTACAATGAGGAAAGTGAGACTTGAAGCAAATTAGGTCACAGCTGGGATTCAAATTCAGGCCTATCTCTGTTCATTACTTACTCCTATTTCAAGATTAAAACCATTGCTATCTATTGTATAGATAGCTCTTGGGTATTTAAAGTCCTCACCACTATCACCAAAAACAAGTTTTTTGAAGAGCATGGAGCTCTGTAGGCAGCCGTGGTTATGACCAGCACCTGACAATGTAAGCAGCTGGCTTCCAGAGTGGCCAGCTCAGGAACTGGTAAACTGTAGGCAGCCGTGGTTATGACCAGCACCTGAGAATGTAAGCAGCTGGCCAGCAAACAAGTCCTTTGAGCATGCGTCGGCCTCGTGCCCCTTCTGAGTGGGCTTATGCTAATAAGGTGTTGGCAGCTTAACCTATCCTGGGAGGACACATCACCCAGCCCGCCTAGGGCAGTTATATAAGCAGCTCCTTTCTGCTGCTTGAGGTCCAGGCCCTTCCATCTCCTTCCTGGTCCAGGCCCTTCCATCTCCTTCCTGGTCCAGGCCCTTCCATCTCCTTCCTGGTCCAGGCCCCTCCATCTCCTTCCTGGTCCAGGCCCTTCCATCTCCTTCCTGGTCCAGGCCTTTCCCTTCCCTTCCTGGTCCAGGTCCCCTGTCCAGTTCCCCATTCCTATGTCAAGAGCCGTTCCTGGATTAAAGCCAACTGAGAAGGATCCTACCGTGTCGCGTCTTACTTGCGGGCCAAGGCGGACGCGACATATGGTGGCCCGTACGGGGAAACTGAGGACTTCACCTTCGTTGGATTCAGAACTCAGCAGCTAGGAACGGCGGTACAGGTATATTTATTGTCACAGAAAGTGCCCAGTGAGTAGGGCCGTCACAAGGTCCGCGGTAAAGCGGCGTCACAGAAAGTGCCCAGTGAGTAGGGCCGTCACAAGGTCCGCGGGTAAAGCGGCGTCATAGAAAGTGCCCAGTGAGTAGGGCCGTCACAAGGTCCGCGGTAAAGCGGCGTCACAGAAAGTGCCCAGTGAGTAGGGCCGTCACAAGGTCCGCGGTAAAGCGGCGTCATAGAAAGTGCCCAGTGAGTAGGGCCGTCACAAGGTCCGCGGTAAAGCGGCGTCACAGAAAGTGCCCAGTGAGTAGGGCCGTCACAAGGTCCGCGGTAAAGCGGCGTCACAGAAAGTGCCCAGTGAGTAGGGCCGTCACAAGGTCCGCGGTAAAGCGGCGTCACAGAAAGTGCCCAGTGAGTAGGGCCGTCACAAGGTCCGCGGTAAAGCGGCGTCACAGAAAGTGCCCAGTGAGTAGGGCCATCACAAGGTCCGCGGAAAAGCGGCGTCATAAGGTCCGTGGTCATAGGTCCATGGTAAAGTGGCAATTGAATCACGAGAAACCTTAGAAGTATCATGTTTGTGTTTGTTGTAGACCAGGTGTGGGTCGGTCTGGGTGTCGTAATTATGTTTTTCCTAGTATGTAGTCTTTGTTTCTGTTTAAATTGTCATTGTCCAAGACATAAGTGTAAAAAAAATAATAAAGGACGAAAAAGGGCCTCCAACATCTATCCTAGCACAAAAGATTTAGAGACAGAGAGTTCCTCCAGCTCCGATAGCTCAGTTGAGGAGGAAGGAGGGAACTTAGGCAAGATGGAGGAGGAAGAAAAGTTAGAAAAGATGGAGGAGGATCAAGAGAACCTATCAGTTGAAAGGGAGTCTGTGACCCTCCCTAGGCGGAGGAAAGGCAAACATGGGGCAGAGAAGCTTAAACCACCTGCTTGGGAGACGCCCACAGCTCCTCCCCTAGGCCCGCCTCCCTATGCGGAGGTTCCTCGGGCCAGTCTGTCCTCAGAGACACAATGTTCATTCTGCCCACAGACTTGGAAGGAAGTGCGTATAGCCTTCCCAGTTTATCTTGACTGGAAATCCATTTACAGTACTGCGTTGGATACCGGGTGACTTTATACCTTTGTGGGCCGCGACATGCACCTGGCCAGTGCCTATGCCGGTCCATTCTAACTCCCCGGTCCTCCTTACCTTTTTCCCTACTTCTTGTGCTCAAAATGCACTTCCTGCTGGCTAACCTATATAAACCTATTCAGCTTTCTTGCGTCTCCTCTCTCAGGACTGTATATTATTTCTTTGGTATATAACTCTTCTCAGTCTCTCAATCAGAGTCGTCTCCTGTCTGAGTACCTGAAAGGAAACCGGTCGAAAGAAGACGAGTACCTATCCAGGAGGCTCCTATTGCAGATCGCTACCCTGAATGGCACCCGCCTGGATCCCCTTACTTTGGAGGGGCTCACCACTTGGGTCAAGGGTGCCCTCAATTTTCTTTAAAAGAATGAGCGGGAGTATTTATCTGGGGAGCTGTTGTTCTCCTAGGATGTGGTTTCTGCCTTTGGTTTCTGTGTCATTTGTGCCATGACCATGCAGGACATAAGGTTGTTGTTTACCAGGCGCTGACTGCCATGAAGGAAGGCACTCCCCCAGGTATTTGGCTGGCCTCCCTTAGGGAGGCATAGTAGGGAGCCTTCTGGACCCGGTAATGGCCATCCAGGCATAATCCCTAGATCCTGACCATCTTGACCATTGCCAAAGGTGTACACTCATGAGGCTCCTACAGCATCACCTCAATGTTTCTGAAGCGGGGAGTACGAGGAGCGCCTCGACTAGAGATGTTCTCAATCCTGAGATAGATTCTCTGAAAGCATGTCCGAGTGCATAGAGGTTTTGTGCCAAATGTACCTCTCCCTGAAAAAAGGCACGAAGGCGGGTATGGCAGAAATATAAACTTTCCCATCACAATGCCTTCACTTTGCACAAGGGCTCGGACCTCTGTTTTCCACCGCTGACTTGCTGCGCTAGCGGCGACTCTATAGGTGTGCTTTATCGCCTCACGCCAACCACCTAATGAATGAGTTCAAGCATGCTTGGGTGTGGGATGCCTAAGGTCTGAAGGGTCCAGAGGTAACCTAATTCAAATTTAATAAATAAATAAGGGGGAGATGTAGGCAGCCGTGGTTATGACCAGCACCTGAGAATGTAAGCAGCTGGCCAGCAAACAAGTCCTTTGAGCATGCGTCGGCCTCGTGCCCCTTCTGAGTGGGCTTATGCTAATAAGGTGTTGGCAGCTTAACCTATCCTGGGAGGACACATCACCCAGCCCGCCTAGGGCAGTTATATAAGCAGCTCCTTTCTGCTGCTTGAGGTCCAGGCCCTTCCATCTCCTTCCTGGTCCAGGCCCTTCCATCTCCTTCCTGGTCCAGGCCCTTCCATCTCCTTCCTGGTCCAGGCCCCTCCATCTCCTTCCTGGTCCAGGCCCTTCCATCTCCTTCCTGGTCCAGGCCTTTCCCTTCCCTTCCTGGTCCAGGTCCCCTGTCCAGTTCCCCATTCCTATGTCAAGAGCCGTTCCTGGATTAAAGCCAACTGAGAAGGATCCTACCGTGTCGCGTCTTACTTGCGGGCCAAGGCGGACGCGACAGAGCTCTATTCTCTTGGGGTGACAAAAATAGTCCAAATAATTTGGGGGAAATTGTCTACTTACTATAATTTGGACATCTTATCAGGGAAAGAAACTACCTGCCTCTCTAACGTCAAAAAACACCAGCCCCATCCTCAGAACATGATCAGCCCCTAAATAAATAATAAACTTAACACATCTCATGTACTGAAATAAGCAGTGATACTATAAGGAAGAACAAAGATATAGGGGCTCGTCATTTAAAAACAGGAAACCTCGAGATTTCTATGGGATGGGAATTTCTCAGTCTTCATTGAGCATTTACTCAAATGTAACGGCAAGCCAGTACAGGTGAGCTTTCAGCCTGACAGCTTCCTGTAAAGACAACTGTACTCCTAAAGCTGCAGATGTCCTTCTGCTCAGGGAACATGGTCTTGAAGACAAAGTCAGCATGACCCACAGACAGCATCTTCACGAGCAGGGCAGCCCAGACCACCACTCCCTGGCTGGCCACACTTCATCAGTCCTCAGCTTCATCACCACCGTTTGAGGTGATGTCTACTATAATCTCTGTCTGATAAATAAGGAAGCCAAGATAGGCTAAGCTATCACTAAGATCGTCTGTCCAAGGCACTACAACTTGTTAGGAGGCTGAGCCAGGAAGTCTCTTGACATCTTGTACCCAGGTCTTTAGAGAGATTGAACTATGCAGACTGGTGATCTCACAATGCTCTTCAAATCCCTGGAAGTCAACAGAGCCTCTCACTATTCACAGAGAGGCCTCCCTCCAGACAGGCATGGGGCTTACCACAGTGTCTATGATGTCTGCTATTACCTCAGTTTTTTGCTCATCTTTATTCTCCATAACCTTGCCTGTGCTGTGAGTTATAAACAAACCTTCACCTATCGATGCTCACGTATCCATCTTGGGGAACATCTTCACATACCATGCTCAACTATCCCACATCATCACTGTTGGTTTTGAACACCAAGCGGGTGGCAGAAAGGACAGCCACAGAGAGCAGCAGGACTGAAAGACATGCTCAAGCCTGGCGATCCAGCTGCACCATCATCAGAAGACCTTGCCAGGGTTCCCCAGGGGACCCTTCTCCTCAGCCTGACCACTGCTGTGCTCAGCACAGCCTGTCATACAGTTCTCTGTGGTAGAAAGCATTCCTTAGTATTGTGTCCATTAGCCTTTCAACCTGGTTTCATTGTAGGTAGTAAATTCAAAGAGGCCTTTATTATATCATTTTCTGTGATATTCTCAATAATTCTGATATTATGTCTTTTTAAATGTTTTATTGGTCTCATAAAGTCCAGGCTAGTCTAACATTCACTACATAGCTGAGGCTGCCCTGTACCTCTGATCCTGTCTCCACCTCCCAAGTGATAGGGTTACAGGAGTGTGTCGTACACGTGGGTTTATGCCATGCTGGAGACTAAACCCAGAGCCTTGAGAAAGGGAGGCAAGCACTCCACTATCTGAGTAACATCCACAGTCCCTTAAAATATGTTAACAAATTAATCTTCAATGATCTTCAACACTATCAAGGCAGAGGCAGGATAGGATACTGCAGGTCCAGCTAAGGCTATATAGTGAGAGTCGATCTCAAAAAAAAAAAAAAAAAAAAAAAGTGAAAGAAAGGGAAAGGAAAGGGGAAGGGAAGGGAAAAGAGAGAAGGGAAGGGGAAGGGGAGAAGAGAAGAGAGAGGAGAAGAGAGAGAGGAGAGAGAGAAGAGAAGAGAAGAGAGAAGGAGAGAAGAAAAAGATACTTATCTAACTATCATGTGACTTGAAAGAAAAACCAAATTTCAAGTTTGCAAAGTCAAAGAGTTTATCTGAAATCTGTCTAGGCACTGCAAAAGAAAAAAAAAGGGGGGAAAAAGCTACCAATTGTGACACTGAATTAATCATCCACTAGCCTGACTGTTTCCTTATTATACTGGAATCAAACAAAGAGGTAACTATCTTAGGAATGAGAAACCTTTCAAGCAACAAATGGCACTGTGTGCTGGCCAGCGTTGCTTCGGCGAAGGCAGAGACATAGTTATCAAACTTACCAGTGGGAGAAACAAGCTTAGGAGATCAGTTCTGATGACCCAAGATTCAAAGAGAACTCAAAGAGGGTCAATACTATGATAAACTCCATTGACTATCAGAGAGTTCTGTGCTGGGGTCAAGACACCCCCAGCAGCATGGCAGGGAACGGAAGAGGCCCAGCTAACCACTGCTGCTGCAGAAAGGATCTAGAGACACTGAAAACAGTGAGCCCAGGCTGGGTCATCAGACATGATGCAGCTGTCCAGACTGAGCCGTGTCCCTTCAAGACAGCCTGTGGTCAGGGAAGGTGGCAGTGGCCTTTCCTCCAGCACTGAGTAAAGGCAACACACCTTCTGTTCGGTTAGGGCCACCACATGCTAACAATGTCAGGGGCTCAATACGGGGACACCATCCTAATGTTAGGAGAGTATGCATGGGAACAATCCCAAGCCACACTTTGAGGCAGGGGTTCCTGCTGGCACAGAGACACTTGCAGGAGGATATGAAAGCTCTTTGCAAACTTTTAAGGGAGTCCATCCAGGACAGAGCAGAGTTAGCAAACAGTACCTTGGAAGTCAGAACTGGAACAAAAGGAGAGAATTATTGGGAGGGGGTTGAATCTATTAGAATGATTAACATTTGATTTTTTAGTTTGCTTTCTGGTACTGTAACAAACACCATAACCAAACGCAATGTGGGGAGGAGAGGGTTTCTTTGATTGACACTTCCATGTCACAATCCATCATGGAGACAAGCCGGGAGCCCAAGCAGAAACCACGCAGGAATGCTGCTTAGTGGCTCACTGTCTGGCTTATGGTAACTAGCTTTCTTATACAGCCCAGGCCCTCCAGGCTACGAATGGGGAACCCACAGGGAAACCCACATCAATCACTCATCAAGATGGTCTCTCCTAGAAGTGTGTAACTGGACTTTTGGCTAATTTATGGGTTCCTATTTCTACCACCCTTGTCCACCCTAATCCCTTCCAACTCCCCAACACCAGGTAGGAGAGAAAGAAGGCCAGAGGGGAAAGAGGACTTTGATATTGTTCAACTACCTCCTGCTGGTTGGGAGCACTGAGTTCCCTGGGGCAATTCTGATCTTCCTTGTCAAGATATTTCCAACCAGAAATGGAAAACAGCAAACAGCAAGAGTCCAGCAGCAGCTGCGCAGCAGTGGTAGGAGCAGCAGTGGGGTGGAGGTGGGGACCATGCCAAGAGCCAGCGGCAACAGCAAAGGCAGAAGTAGTCACCACACCTCTCTTGCAGTTCTTGCATTTATATCCCCTCCCAAGAGTCCCCAGAATTCCAAAAGTCATACATTTGCAAAAACTATCTGCAGCTGGCAAAATCATGCCTGCCAGAGCAAAAGGCAAATCACAGCCAGCCGCTGGGGACAATCTGAAGCAGGCTCATATCCCACACCGGGGACTGAAACAAAAACATATTCACATAACATTTCTATGTTTTTAAAGAAACCAAAATTCTCACTATAGACATGCGTGCAGGCCAGTCTGGTTGAGGCAAGTTTTCAATGGAAGCTCCCCACTCCGAGGTGGCTCTAGGTTATGTCAAGTAACAATAAAAACTAAAATACTAACGATTAAAACTTATTTTGTAATAACTACAACTTGCCAAACATGGACTCTTCCTCCAGCATTAGCCAAACTTAAAGAAGCATAGATAACATCTTTCTTCTTGTCAGAGGGCATTCCTGCACACAGGAGTCCAGGATGAAGGAGATGTCCCATGCTGAACAAGAAAGCCTTTCTGTTGGGGACCCATGAAAGTTCACAGTGAAAGTGGTCACAATAGATCTTTTGACAACTTCTCTTAATTCTAACCAAGGAGACAAATTACCCATACAGATCGCTCTATTTTTCCTATCTTCATAGACCTGGCTTTGGGGGATGTTCTTCCCACAGTCTAACTCAGTTTCTCTTTCCCAGTCATACCAATCCACATGGTTACTCTTCTGTTATTGTGACAACACCAAGACCCAAAACAACTGCAGATAGTTTTTGCAAATGTATGACTTTTGGAATTCTGGGGACTTATGCGAGAAAGAATTTATGTTGGCTTATATATTTATATCACCATCATAGTGAGGAAGCCCGACCCGAGCATCAGGAGTGGTGGCAAGAGAGGAAACTGAAAGGACAAACCTTCAAATGTCTCAGTACTGTGCTTCCTTCAACATGGCCACACCACCTAGGCCTCCCAATACTAACCAACCGGAAAGCAAGTATTCAGATACCCAAGGCTATGGGAGAGATTTCTCCTTCAAATCCCCACAGTGACTTAGGACCCAGGGTTCAACTCCCAGCACCCACATGGTGGCTCAGAACCATCTGTTATGCAGTTCTAAAGGATTGACACCCTCTTTTGGCACCAGGCACACACATAATATACAGACAGACATGTAGGCAAAACTTCCATACATATAAAACAAATAAGTAATTTAAAAATTTTTTAAACGTATAATAAAACTCACACCATACTCTAATGAACTGGATTGTTGTTTTGTTAGATTTCAAAAACAATTATTATTTTTTTATATTTTAGAACTTAAAAAACATGAATCTCCCAAATCTCTGAATGCCAAATGTCCTTCAGAATACTTAGAGCCATTAGGAGCCTCTGCATACTTTCACTTTGAGTGCAAACACTGACTCCTTGTACAAGAGTTTGCCCAGATTTTCAGACCCAGATGTCTGTCTCCTTGCAGAGAGAACAAGGCTGGGACTTAATGTGCTTAGATTAAACCACTCAAAATGGAGAGCAAACAACCACGGGCTGCAGGCATACAGAACAGCCTTACAAGGCTGGTGACTTTGCTTGGTTCTTTAACGCCTAGTTTACTTAAGAAGGCTCCAAACTACAGCTTCAATAAGACACATCCTTCTCTCATTTCTATAGAAACTGGAAAAGCTGCCGACACCAGCCACTTTGAAACACGCTCAGTGTAGAATTCTTGCCAGTGCTGTTCCTGGTGACCTCCACTGAGCTTGGCAAATGGATCACACACCAAGCTGCTACACATCTGCACCAGACTAATCGGCCAGTGAGGTGAGGGAGCAGATAATTCCATTAGGCCTCCTCATTTCCCAGTGAGCTGGTGGGCATATTACACACTCTCTTTAAATGCTTTAAAAAAAAAATCGGGGGCTGGAGAGATGCCTCAGCTGTGAGAGCACTGGCTCCTCTTCCAGAAGACCAAAGGTTCAATTCCTAGTACCCACATAGTAGTTATAAAAACCAAAAGGAACTTGCAGGTGTCATATTAACAGAATCGTGGTTGTCTGTGTGTGTGTGGGGGGGGGGTGTCTGTGTGTGTGCGGGTGTCTTGGTGGTGTGTTTGTGTGTGTGTCTGTGTGATGTGATGTGCTTCCTCTAGGGAAAATTTGAAGTTTCTTTGGACATTCTAGACTCTGGATTTCCTGTCTACCAGATATGACCAGCCATATAGACTCATGTATAATCTGTAATGCAGTTATAGGAGATCTGACACCCTCTTCTAGTCTCTGCAGAAATAGCAGGTACATACACGATATACGGACAAATATAAGGCAGAATGCTCATACATATAAAATGATAAATAAATTTAAAATAAAAGAAAACCACATCAAGCTCTAAACAACTGGATTGTAGATTAATTTATATTCAAAAGTTATATGCATGTGGGTGGGGGGAAAGGCCTGTGGATGTAAATGTAGGTGTCCATGAAGGCTAGAAAAGGGCATCTACTCCCCTGAAGTGATCGTGAACCTCCCCCCCCTTGACCCTTACATGATGGAATCTGAACTCAGGTCCTGTTGGAAGATCAGTACTGAACATCCTCAGTCCTGTAATCAACTGTTTTAAAAGAAAACAAAAGCTGTAACTGTTATAGCTTGGTTTTAGGTAATACGTATCCATAGATCAGATAGCAAAGTAGTATCTATATAATTTGAAAATACAGAGTCTATATGGCTAGTCATACCTGGTAGACAGGAAATCCAGAGTCCAGAATGTCCAAAGAGACTTCAAATTTTCCCTAGAGGAAGCACATCACATTGTACAGACACACACACACACACACACACACACACACACACAGAGATCACACATGATTCCACTGATATGACACCTGGAAGTTCCTTTTGGTTTTTATAACTATCAAGAAGTAAACAGATCAACAGTTGTGGGAGTGGGGTTAGAAAAAAGAGTGTCCCCGACACTTGGGGATGACAGATACTTTGTACACCTGATGTTAGCGCTGACATGGGACAGCAAGTGTTTTAAACTGTATTATGTCTAAGTTGTACCCTAATGAATTGGCCTTTTACAAATAATCACCATTTAAAACTAAAGGTATAGTCCCATCTAGATTATATAGGTTCTACGAAAATTTTTTTCCAGAATGTTCCTATGGGGAAGAGCTGGGAGGTTATTTTTTATTGGATATTTTATTTATTTACATTTCAGATGTTATCCCCTTTCTCCATCCCCCCCCCATAAACCCCTATCTCACCTCTCCTCCTCCTTTTTGCTTTTATACCATTTTAATTTCATTAAGTATTAAGGTCAGTTCTAGGTTGAGGAACTAGTTATTTTTTTAAAGCTTTATGTGAATATTACATAGTAGACATGGGACTGTGAAGGAATGAGACACAGATATGAGGGTATTGTTGTTTTGTTGTTCTGTTTGTTTTTTGAGACAAGGTTTTTCTGTGTAGCCCTTGGAACTCTGTAGATCAAGATGGCCTCAAAACCACAGATCCACCTGCCTCTGCTTGCCGGGTGCTGGGATTAAAGGTGTGCACCACACACCCAGCAGAGATGAGGATTTTTAGTAGAGATGTGTACATTACATAAGACTGTGCTGGACCTCTGTAAGCCACTGATTGCCATGAGGGACCTCATGGAGTTAAAGAGGAGGTTCTGAAGCTGAGGAAGTTGGCTGTCAGCCCCCAAGTGCAGAGTCCCTACAGAAGGCAGCGCTCCAGCCTCACTAACTGCCAGTTCCTCTCTCCTCTGCCCAAACATTTCTGTATCAACTTACATGTGACTGAGTGGTCACCAGGCTGCTTTGGTGGGTCTCATTTCAGACTTACACTGGTCACCATGCCTTCTTGGTATTATAAAAGTGTCTGTCACACACTGGAGATGCAAACAGTGTCTCTCCTAAATCGGTGGTTCTCAACCTTCCTAATGCTCTGACCCTATAATACAGTTCTTCTTCATGTTGTGTCCAACCCTAGCCATAAAATTATTTTCATTGCTACTTCATAACTGTCATTTTGCTACTGTTCTGAATCATAGTGTAAAAATATGTTTTCTGATGGGTCTTAGGTGACCGCTGTGGAAGCATTTGACTCCCAAAGGGATGGAGACTGGAGACCCATAGGCCCTAGCTGGATCCCAGAATAAGGAACTTTCCATTGACCTACATTTTGTTGTGTGTGTGTGTGTGTGTGTGTAAAAGAGAGAGAGAGATACTGATTCTCTCTGTTTCTTCTTTTTCATTTGATAGCACATACTAGGGAGCCATAACAATCCTTGCCAATAATAAAGGCATACTGAGATCACAGAGGTGCATACTAGTTTGTTTAAAGCAAGAAAGCGTTTTTCTAAAGAAACATTCTTTTTCACCAAATGGAAAGGATGGGACTTGTTTTCTATGGAAGGTATGAAAGAGTAGGCCAGACAGGTGCAGGAAAAATGACTGGGCAGCAATTGCCTAATCCCTTCAGTCTGTATGACACATCCTGAAAGGATTGTCCAGCTTTCTTAGATCAGCATGTGGGCTACAGACAGCAGACAATGGAAGAAAGGCTGCCTAGCAAACAAATACTCTTGAAAGAGAACATTCCAGCCAATTAAGATATTAAATTATTTTAAGGCCTTAATAAGACTATTTACATTCCAGCTGGTCAGAGTGTCATGCACCCAGAATCTCAGCATTGGGAGGTAGAAGCAGCTAGATCGGAGCTGAAGGAGTTGAAGGCTAGCCTTGGCTAAACACAAAGGTCAGATGGTGCTATTTGAAACCTGGTCTCAAAAACCAAGTCACACCAAAGAAAATAAGGTGAGAGCAGGGAATGAATGGAGGGAGGGGGTATGTTTAAAAGTGGTAAGTCAGGTATACTATTCCAATTTACTTATTAAACTGGGTTACCTGGAGTTGGAGGAGGAATGGCTCACTTGGTAGTGCTTGGTGAGGACTTGAGCTCAGATACAAACAAAAACCTGGGTGTCACTGGGCCTGCGATCCCAGCACTGGGGAGGTGCGGATAGGCAGGTCCATGGCTTGGTAGCCAAGCAGTCTAGCTAGACTGGTGGTCTCTGGCTTCAGGGAGAAAATCTGCCTAAGAAAATAAGGTGGAGTATGACTGGTGAAGACACCCATCGACTTCTAGCTCCACGTGTATGTGCATGTCCCTGTGCCTGTGCATTTACACACTTCCACACACATGCACTAAAAAATGTAAAATAGAATTTAAACAAAAACAACCAGATCACCAAAGAATGGCTACCTTAAAACTTAGCCTTATTTGCTAATATTTATAATGCTTGCACATCTTGTACATCTTGATTTCCTCTGAAATTCTGAATAATGATCTTTCAAAATCTAGACATTTATCTGTTTGCTTCTAGACAGAGTTTTCCAGAGGTCAAACTAGTAAGTACCATGAGAAGCGCTTGTAAATTTATATCAGTAACCAAATGTCCACCAATACGTAGGAGTAAGAAAATGTACAACCATTTCATGTTCTACTCAAAGCAAGAAAATTTCCCTAAAAGATAAAGCATAGAAAAGTAGTGTGTGTATGGGTGTGTGCATGTATGTATGCATGTGTCTGTATATGTGTGTGTGTATGTGTGCATATGAGTGCATATATGTGTAGATATGTATGTATATGCATGTGTGTATGCGTATATGTGTGTATGCATATATGTGTGTATTTATGTGTGTATGCATATATGTGTGTATATACATGTGTGTATTTATGTGTATATGTATATGTGTATGTATGTGCAGGCATGTGCATGCACATGCATGCCTGTGTATGTGTGTGGTATGTGTGTATATATGTATGCATGTGCATGCTTGTATGTACATGTGTGAGTGTTAAGAAAGGCAAGTTTAATGTAGAGATTCGTTTGGGCTACAAACCAAGGGAGCTAGGGTGCTTCCCTCCAGTCTACTCATGCACACTGTCCTTTCTTTTGTCCTATGCTCCTTAGTCCCAACATATCACATAAGCAGCTGTTAACTTACACACGCCTTTTATACTCTTTAGGCCTTAATGCAGTTCAAGACCAGAGGCAGCCACTTAGCAAATATGAAGCCAGCCTGGGCTAAATGACACATGCCATTTATAATATCTGTGAGCCTTAAAGAGGAAAAAAATCACACTTAACATTCTGAATAAGTCAAAATGAGGTGGCAGGCTTACATACAAATGGCCAACAGGCATGGTGGCAGACTTACATGCAAACAGCCAACAGGCATGGTGGCAGGCTTACATACAAACGGCCAACAGGCGTGGTGGCAGGTTGTGGAAAAGCAAGAACACCTTTTATCTCCCCACTCCTTCCTTCTAGAGAGTTTTGTTGTGTAGTCACAATGGATCATTTCTGCAGTCTCCCGAGCAGGGAGTCTATCACAGAAACAAGCTTTGATGTTCCTGACGCCACATGGGTCAGTTGCGTGCATGAGTTACTGATAAATTATTTGTCAGTTAGCAGTGAGTAGGCACAAAAGACACTATTCGACAGGCTCCCGGATCTAATTGTGTGATATCAGGCTGTGTGCCTCAGACTGAAGAGGATTTTCCAAGTTAAGACAAGTTCAGCCCCAGCCCATGAACCACGGGAACCACAGCCACGCCTTTCCATACCAAGGGCACCTCTGACAGAAAGATAGAGATGGATAGAGTCACAATTCCTAAACAGTTCTCAAGCACAGTTTTACAACTGTTAGCTGTATAGGCAAAGAATTAAATAAATATAAAAAAAAACCCTACTAATCAAAATAATCACAGTAATAAGTTCTTTAAGTGGAAGGATTTTGGCATGGCTATCACACTTATAAACCCCAGCTAACTAGGGTTACCTTCACAAGGTTAATCCAGGCAAAAAAAAAAAAAAAAAGAAAAAGAAAAAGAAAAAAAAGAAAAAAAAAACCAGACACAAATAGGGAAGGCACCCTTTAGTCTCTATCCCTTAATCAGGAGTTGTTGGTAGCTGGCAGGTACTAGAGGAGGAATAATCATTCATTCCTTTGTTTGATTGATTGATTGATTGATTGATTGTGGCCACTAAAAGATTTCCTAAGTTCCAAAGGATGGTCCCACACTCATACACATACAGACAAAACTAATTTGATTTAATGGTCACCACAAATACCTACCACTACCAGGCAACAACAAAGGACATTAAGTCAAGAGAGTGCCATGTTTCAGGGAATTTGGGTAGACTTGGAGAGGAGAAACTGGAGGTAGATATCTAGTTATGTTTCATGATATACATGTACAGAATTCTCAAGAATAAACAATATTAACATAAAAAAAAAGAAGCTAGCTTTGCAAGCTAAATTCAGGCTCATTTTAGACAAAGGCCTCAACAATGTACAAAGAAAGAGTACTTCTGGGAAGAAACTAGCTCTCAAGTCCCTGACCACTAGGGCAACCACAGGTGCTGTGGGGTCAAGGTCCTCCCTCCTCGCAAACTCACTGAGCACTGTGGACTGCATCTCCTTGCATAGCCAGGGTTTCCCCAGCCCTCAGGAGGGTTGATATATAAGGAGTGACTCAGGAAAACATAGAAGTGAGAAAGCCAACCTGTGTCCACAGAAGTCTGACCAGGAAGTTCAAACCATACAGCCTCCGTGGACACTAGAGCAGGGACACCATAGAAGTTAGCCTTGGGGTTTCCCTGATCCCTCAAGTCCAGCCTGAAAAAAGAAGGGAGAAATGTAGACATAGCAGTCTCCTGCTCTCCAGATCCCCAGAACACAGTAGAGAGAACCATGGACTCAAAGGCTCACGTTTCAATTTCAAAAGGAATGACGGATGGAACAATCCCGAGCCTCTTCCAGGAAAAAGAAATCTGTGAATAGGCCCATTGCAGATAAAGCCACCACTCTGTCAGACATTGGCCTAGTTCCCTCAAAGACTCTTCAGAGCCACAGCATCAGTGAAGTGATAACAGACTGTGCCTCTGGTGCTATGGTAGCTAAGCAATTTATGTTTTGTTTGCTGACAACCTTGAGAGACATACACACGTATTTGTCTTCTGTGAGAAGCAGTCAGTGAGTACAGAGAAGTCTAAACATTGGAAATCTGACTCTGAGACTCTGGTCTAATTGCAATGAACCCTCCTCACATACCTCTCCAAGTCTCAAAAGGAGCCACTCCTGTCCAGTTCCACCCATGCCCTTGATCTCTTGTCACGTTAGACCAGAGGTTCTTAACCTTCCTAACTCGGCCACCATTTAATATATTTCCTTCTGTGCTGGTCTGCACACCGGAGGGTATCTGCGGAGATCTCTGGCTGGCCAAGTGGGAGGGTTCAAAGGAAAGGGAAAGGGCACAAGCAAGGAGGTGAAGCACCTCCACCACCTCTGTTACTGCTGCCATGCCAGCTGCTGTTGCTCTTAGACACTGCACTGAGCTCAGAGTGTAGGCGAGCTTCTGGTGGTAAAAGCTTTGGAAGAGCGTTCTCTTCCCAAGCAGTGTTGTTACAGCTCTTGTGACAGAAGCTCTCAGACGACAGAGTAATTCTCACAAACCTTTATTCCTTTTGCATAGGATCTTATGTACAGTTTGGGGGTGGGTTGGGTCTGACAGTAGATGCTTCCTATTGGCTTGACCTGAGATGTTACAGATGCCTCATCTACATGTGAAGGGACTTGGGGGCACTGCCCCTATGTGACTGATGGCCACAATTCTCTCTATGGAGGGCTGTGGCTACGTAACAAGGGCCTGATGCCGGAGCAGGCGAACCTCCTACCGTCCCTTCAGAGTCCCTGGCTTCAAGGTTTAGTTCAACCTTACCAGGCTTCCTCTCACGGTCCACCATCCCAGACTTGTGTTTTTCCCCAACCATAAAATTATTTTTATTGCTTCTTTATAACTGTAATTTTGCTACTGTTATGGATCGTAATGTAAATATCTGTTTCCCTGTGGCCATTTGGGGTTGTGACCCACAGGTTGAGAACCCCTGGGGTAGACCATGAAGTCCCTATTCCATCTCCTCCTGTTCCACACATTAGACACCTTGTCTAACCCACCTCAGCTTTGCAAAATTATCTCTAAAGTCTCAAGTGACACTCTTAGAAAAGGATGTTTGTGGGCTTTTTAAATACTCTTATAGCTCCCATCTCCTAAGGCCACCACCATATTCTAAGAGATTAAGTTCACATTAACTGTTATGTGTTTTACAACCCATTTATATTCATTTTAACCATTTTCCTGTGAGACAGTGGATGACCTGAAATCAGGATTGATAATAGAAACTGTAGTGCCCAGTTTTCAGCCTGTATCTTTCCCCGCTACACAATATTCTGTGGCCTCACTGTTTAATTAAGCAGTTAGTATTTCATAAAAATAATCCCCAACTAATAGTTTCTTCCTAAAAGAGAGTAGGTATGTCCCCAGTCCAGAAAGCCCTTCTTTGGATCCTGACTGCCAACATGGTCAGGTTATCAGAGAAGCAGAGGCGGTCCAGGAATGAGTAGCATGTGGATGCTATGGTGTGGGGAGGCTGCTCTGGCACCATTCTGGGAGGTGACCAGAGCAGAATACACACAGGGAGGCAGAATAGCCTGGGGAGGAGAGCAGACAGCTTCTCCCAGCCAGCCACAGCCCTGGTGTGGCATGGTTGGTATAAGAAGTCTACCAGAAATAACCCCAGTAATACCATAGGCAAATTAAAGACCTGATAGAGATGTGCTGGGATCCAGAAAGATGTCCACAGGAACTGAGAAATATAGGCAAGGTCAGACAACAGTCACACTCCGACATGATTGAGAAAAAATGACTTTTACAACCCAATTACAGCAAGGATAGGGGAACCCATTGAAACATAACATCTAAACAGAGATTCCCACATTCAGACCCTATTTCCTCAAACATGCAGACACCATGCAGGAAAGGAGCCCAGAAGGAAGTCAAATACAGGAGAGACTAAGTGTTTTATTAACTGAATGAATATACAAAACCTGAAGGAACTGTTTCTGTGCCTGCATCAGACCACCAATATCAGAGAGGACTCCTTTTGTTATCATTAGCTTCCGGTGATAAGGGGAATTGGCAACCCCAAATCTTGCTTAGAAAAAAATGAAGAAATTACCCGGCTTCATGCTTGAGCATAGCATTAGGAGACCTATAATCCCAGTAATTAATACACAGAACACAAGTTCCATTTCCATAAAGACTATTTTCAGTGTGATGCTGTCATTTCCATGATTGACAACCACAACCCTTTGCCACTTCTCATTGCTATAAGAGTAAGCTCACACACAAGCATCTCAAAGGCTCATAACTGCAATATGGCTTCTCTTTCCTACTTCATGTCCAGGAAACCACGCACTCTCTTCTTTCTATATTTCTCCCACCTACAACATCTGGTGTGGGCAGTCAATAAAGCTGTAAGGTATGATAGTCAGTCAACAAAAATGGACCGCAACGGGTTCTTCTCCCCACATCATTAGAGTATACACAGCCTGAGCCATGACACCATCCTAGTATTTCCCAAACATTATGTTGATGTACTGTAAAGAGATTAGCCAGCAAGGGCTACAAGGAAGACTGGGACAGCAGCCACTGCACCAAGAGAATCAAAATAAGGGAGTTCAACAAATCAATTGATATGAGCTATTTGGAAGCAGATTCACCAAGAAAGAATCAGGGTAAGGAAAGGAAGAATGAAAGACAGAGTAGGACTCAAGCCAGGTTCACATGACAAGAGACAAACACATACACTAATCTCTTTTGTCAGTGTAACAGAAGGCCCACATTGAAAAACTATCACTGGGAGCTGTAATTATGGAGTTATGCAGTCTATGGGGCTAAATAACAAACCTGAGCGTTCACCAAGAGGAAGATTTTTCTAAATCTATCCTTACTCCGATCTGTTTCAATGCTTTAAGTTCACCAATTACTCAAGTAAGGAACATGTTCTTTGCTAAGTGTACAAATAGGTCACGCCAGTAACAGCAATAGCCTTCTTCCTTATTTTTCTTTTTCCAGCGCTGGGCATGGAACCAGAGGTATGACACATGCTAAGCACAGTATCACTGAGCCATGTCCCCAGCCCCATAGGTGTTATTTTTACAGTAAGGAACAAGTGGAAACAGTAAGTTCAGGAAGAACAAAATCCTTTAGTCAAAAGATTCCCAGTCTAAACATGAACTTCCTAAGACTCAGAACTCACAAGATTTTTACTTAGTATTTAGCTTAACTAAGTATTTCTAAACCAAATTCAATAAGCCGAGACAAACATTTCCCCAAGGACTCCTTCAAATGACCTTAATCTCTGAGCACTGATATGAATGTAGACAACCTAGAAAAACATACACTAAGAAGTCTGAAGAATGTCACTAAGAACTGTGGCATCTGGGGCTGGCCATGTAAGAGAGAGGTGGTGTTTCCATAACAAGGAAACAGCAACAAACACAAGCTGTTCTGCTGGCCACCCTAGGATCTCCCTGAGGCCACAGTGCTGTCCAGCAGACACAGCTTGAGCAGGACACACTGCTTGGAAAAGTGGACCTTGTTTCAGGAGCCTTATCTGCACCCAAATTTGCTCAAGTCAAAATAACAAGCAGAATCAAACCCCTGCCCAAGCGGCTGTGCAGTATGAGTAAAATCATACACAGATGAATAAGGGATGGCAGACTCTGGTTCAAATTCAGGCCCCTGCATCGACAATATGGTCAGATCCCCATATGCTCCAGCTCAGAATCTACGAACTCAACAAACCTCAGATGAACAAATATTCAGAAAGAAAATGTGTCTGCAACAAACATGGATAGACTTTCCTACTGGCAGATCAAGATAATCTCTTAGATATTTATGCCACCGTGTCTTTTCCCTGATAATCATAGACTCCAATCCTCCAAAACTCTAAGAACAATTAAATGCTTTCTCTTTTAAGTTGCCTACTTGGTCATGATGTCTTATCACAGCAATAAGGGCAAGTGAATCAAATTCAAATTCGTCTTTATTCCAAAAGATTATACAGTTTAAAGGAGACAAGATTCTCCTCTTTCTTAACATGAAGCTAAAAGCAGCCCACTGTGCTACAGTAAAGGACATTACTCAAGTGTATGATAAAGAACTCTGATTGGCACATCACCTCTCAGTCACAGAAAAAGTGAAATTTCTTTACAATGTTAGAATAATTTTTCTGAGATTCAAGAATACCAGAGCAAATTTCTTTGAAAATCCAAAGCCCCCACTTCTAAGGGTTAATTGTTAGGGACTCCAAGGATGGCCTGTCATCCAAAGAACAGCTTACTGTTACCCGCTGCACTTGTGACCTGTTATACAATGCACTATGTATTAGAATGTGCTGTGATATTTAGTCAAAACCCACCCACCTTTATAGGAAGAATTAGTTTCTAAACATCACTGAACTAGTGATAAAATAACAAGAATAAGAGAAACTTGATTGTGTTGTAAACCTTTGCCTTAGGGAGGTTTTGTTTTGTTTCTCTTTTGTCTGAAAGACATCCAAACTGCCTTCCTATCTGAGGGACTCACCATTGTGAGTGAGTGAGTCCTGGTGGCAGGAGAGACCCTACCTCACAATGGATATTTCCTCCCCTGCTCCCTGGAAGTCATGTGACCTAGGCTCAGCTGTCCCTTCCCAGGCTGTGAATTTGAATAGAATGACATAAAGACCGAGTCCTTAGAGACTATTCACAAGAGTTACAGGAAGCCACATGGGAGGGAGTCAGCAAAGTATCTTAGCCACGGGGCCAGCTTTGGTGCAACTCTGGCCTGTGCAGACTCCAAACTATAGTTTGCACTGTTCCTGCTTCTGTTCTTAGCCTGGGCTTCCAGCCCTCTTCCATCTACATTATGTTCTGTCTAACGCAGAGTTCTATTGCTTACAGTAAGGGATGTGACTCACCCAAGGGGAGAAGTGTTTTCCATCTGAGCCATAAGGAGTTAATAAACCTCAGGGAGCAACCACTTGGAGGACAATAATAAAGTCCTCCACACAAACACCGCATAGTCTGAGAAATTTTACTTTCTTTTAATACTAGCTTGTTATGAAGAAAAACATTCAGCTCAAATATTTACTCTATGAAATTAATCTCTGATGATGGAAATCGAAACAAAGTTTACTTTGGGGGAGTAGAAAGACAGGGAAGGGCAGTAAAAAAAAAAACAAAACCTGGGGACGCTGGAGGAGCTCTGAATTTTCATCAGGGCAAAGGTGGCATGCACATACATATTTGCAAAGATATTAAGTGGAGATCCATGCACATCTAATAATCTAATGCAAATAATGTATGTAAACAAACACACATACACACAGAATCATAAACACACAAACATAAAGAAGTATGCCCAGATGTTGATATCCACATGAGCATGGAACATCAGGCACTCAACAGTCTTAGCTGGCACTGTTGTCTCCTTTGAGATTGGACTTTTCTAGACATTCTAGCCTGACCTAGGAAGTCCCCAGGAGACACATGCCAATGCTCTTTCCCAGGGATTTCTAGTCTGACCTAGGTAGTCCCCAGCAGACACATGACAATGCTTGGCATACTTTGGAGATGAGCATAGGATCAATTTTGGTTTCACCACCTTTTTTCACACCTTCAGCTTTTTCATTCAACTTGGTGGTCCCAATGTGGATTCTGGAGCTCTGCCATCTCCAAGTCACCATCTCCCAACATGCAAACCTCGAAGCCAAATCCTCTCCCCTTCAAATCTTCTTGTTTCCTTTTCGATGCAAATGACCTTGATCATCTCCCTAACTGATCCCGAAGATAATAATTACACTGCATGCCCACGATAATAATTACACTGCATGCCCACGGCTGGCCCAAGCACTTGACGTGACCAACTACTAATCACCACCCTCCTTATCCCTGGGAGGAAACTAAGATACTTGGGAGCCAAACAGACCCTTCAATGCTGGAAGACAGCTTGACCTGGGTCTCCCAAATCAACCATCCTATTTACAGCTAAAATCCAAGGCCAGACATCCTCTCCTCTTCCTTTGTTTTCCCCGACGGTGAACTGATGAGCTAATAATTTCTGTTTAAAGACATTTATTACCTTTTATATTGTTTCCCCCTTTTCCCCTCCCTTCCTCTTCTTCTCACACCCAAACATGACTCGTGCAAGAGCAAGGTTTCTTCCCCCAGTGCTCTACACTAATCCCTATTCCCTCCTTCCAGACAAGAATGGAAAATAATTAACTCACCATGAAAGTCCCATGGTGATGTTATACATAATACATTCTCAGGACAGGCAATCCTGACTGATATCCAACACGACATGTTTCCAGTTTTCAGCCTTCTGAGTGGTAAGCTTCCCACATATCTTATGACGTCATCTTGGAGAGAGATCTACTAGAAACTTCTACTTGTTCAGACTTGAAGTCAACAGACTGGAAAGATACTGATGACCCATTTCCTCTCTTTATCCTCACTGTCTACCGAAGTCTGTCCCTGCAGAGTTCACCCTTCCAAACTCCCAAGAGGCAAAGTTAAGCTGTGTCAGTAAGAAAACTGTCTCTACTGGGATCTGACACTTTGCCCTGGATCCTCAGTACTAATCAGCAGCCAGAAAACAAGAGGAAAGAAGGGAAGTTGGAGGGGAGAAGGGAGGTGGACACAAGGAAAAACAAAAAATGCTTTAAAATGTTGATGCAAAAACAAGCCAGAGGTGCTAATAGTCCCAGGAGAATGGCTGGCTATATCTGAGTGGTTAGAACTGATCTGTTGGCTTGTTTGTGCAATGGGTCTAGCCCCTGATAAAACTTTGATAGAAAGGTTATTTGTTTTCACAATTAGAATAATAACAATATTATCAAATGTGTTCATAACCATACACTCTCTACCTAGGATTTAATTGATTCATTTAGGGTTATTACCTTTCCTCCATTTGCAAATGAATGGGAAAGGGCATATAATTATATGTGTGGATACTGCAAGAAATGGTAAATAAACTCCTTTTTTACCAATGCTCATTGCGTTTATATTTAAATAATTATTTTCAACCTATCAATATATATACAAAGTAACGATATCCAGGCTCAGAACAGAGCTATCGTGTTGTACAACCCATTGAGTGCCATCTGAGTGGCTGGTACTGATCTTTGGTTTGCTTGGGCAGTGAATCTGGCCTCCTGAGAGAGAGAAGGGGGAAGAAAGCCAGCCCATGCCCTGGGTTATGAGCCTGGAATGTGTGTGAGCAGTGAAAGCATGCCTCTGCCCCAGTCGCTGCTGTGTGAGGAACTCTTCTGTCCTGTGTCTCTGGCATGTTGAGAGCTCAGGGGAAAGCTCACTGAAATCTTTGCCCTTTCCTCATGCTTATCTTCAACTTTTTCTCACTGGCTAACAAGGAAGAGCTCTACGCGAACTGGGCCAAGTTTGCAGGAAACCTTAGACCCTGCCCATTGCAGAAATCAAGCAAGCGTTCGCAGGACCTACCCTAGTCCTGGTCCTGAAGATACCAAGCCATTCGTGTAGCCCTTCTGTTCAATGAAAAGTGGGACTAAGCCCAAGGCAAATAAGGTTGGTTGTTACATTGTTCTCTTAAAAAAAAAAAAAATGTATCAAAGAAACAAGCTGAGCACACAGTAGGACCACAGTCTTAAATCTTAAATGACCTCCTTCCTGGTCTATTATTTACTCTGGCTGTGGGGACCAGCAAATTCCAGTCTCTTTGAATGCAGGAGACATGTTTATAGTAGTAATACACTGCAATAGCAGTTTAATACAGAAAAAAAAATTTTAAAAAAGATCTCAACAAATGGTACTGAGCAATAGATACATTGTTTCAATTAAACAATTATACGGTAACAATTAATTGTAACAATTGAAACATGTATTCAAAAGATAGTTAGCACATACCTAGTGTTAAGTAAAATTTAACTCCACAGCATCATGGATTTCAATGTAAATGCAAAACTGAAGATTTTTTAGAAGAAAATAAAGAGAAAATCAGCAGGATCCCATGTTTGACAAAGAGTATTAACATACACCATCAAAGACATGACACATAAAAGGAAACATTCAGGGTCAGCAAAATGGCTCAGCCAGTAATGGTGCCTATTGCTAAACCTGATGACATGAGTTCAAACCCAAGTGGTAATAAAGAAAATGGACTCTTCTGACTGCCACACACTCACCCTAGCACATGCGCTACAAACACTCAAAGTACATGTAAGAATTTTACAAAACAAAAGAAGCTCAGTCAACTAGACTCAGTTTAAAAAAAAAAATCAAGAACCACTGTAAATGTCCTGAAAACAATGAGCTGCAGACCAAGAAAAAACAACTACTTGTAAATCACACAACTGAAGAAATAAAAAATATTTAAGAACTTTTACAATTTGACAGGAAAACAAGTCAGCCAATATAAAATGTGGAAAAGGAAAATACATGACTACAGGCACCTAATCAAAGAAAACACACTGGTGTCAGGTAGACACAGAACAGTGTTTGGCACCACTGAGAAGCTGGGTCACAGGGAGCTGTGGTCCCAGCAGCCAAGAGGCTGGTAAAAAGGAGTTAGACAAAGCCAGTCCCCCATTAATCTCAGCACTCAGGAGGAGGAGGCAGGTGGAATTCTAAGTTCAAGACCAGCCTGGTCTACAGAGCAAGTTTCAGGACAGCCAGGGCTGGTACAAGAAACTAGAGAGCTGATGGAATTGCTTGGTGCAAGACTGTTCTAGAACTCTACAATACAAAAAATTTATTTTGTTGCACATAATTAAAATAAAACCACCCAGGACTTTGGGAGATCCGGGGATGGACTACAAACAGGAGCAATGAGCTAACTATACTTCAGATGTCTGACGTGACCACTTGGAAAGAGGCACGGAAGGAAGACAGCTGACTTAGCTGCTGTGCTCTGAACGCAAAGTGGAGAAGAGTGGAATGTAGATTGTGTTCCAATAGGCAAATCGACAGTCTCACTGGCATCCAGGTCAGCAATACTCCAAAACTACTTAACAAGTAAGCTGGTGGAAAAAATAATTAAATATACTGTAGATAATGATAGCCAAGATTTTCACCGTCAGAGAAAATAATTCAAACAAAGAATAAATACCAGAATGGACCAGAGTCAGAAAAACAGTCCACCCACGGCTAGCCGAAAGCATCAGGAACTGCTGTTTCCCAGAGATGAACAGGTTGTTCTTCATTACAAAAGGAGGAAAGAAACTCCTTTGCTTTTGTTTGTTTTGTTATTCAATTAGAGTGGTGCTAATGAATTTTGGGGGGTTCCAGGAAAGTTATTCTCCAAAGAGAATCAAATATGTTATATGTTAAAACCAACTTTATAAGGCCAGACATGGAACTAATAAATACCTGAAGTACCAGTCACTAAAGAGCCTGAGGCAGGAGGCTGGCTTGAAGTGCCAGGGTTCTAGTACAACTTGGCCAAGACAGCAAAATCTCATCTCAAAAATAAAAACAAACCACCACTTTTCAAACAAAAACTTACAAAATCTGAGTGTTTGCCTCTACATTCTAGTCAGGGATGATTAAACTAAACTGAACATAAGATTCCACTCATCAATACTTATGACAAAGCTTATATTTGTATATGGGAATCCCCCAGTATCTGCTCAGATTCAGTCCCAAGGGCTCCCTGAGGTCTTATCAGCTAGAACTCCCCAGTCAGCTCATGGTCCAGCCTCCTCCTAGTTCACACTGATAGGACTGCCACTTCCTGGACAGAGGCAGAACTAATATCCTCACCAGACTCTCAAGTGGCCAGACCACAGCCACCCACTTATATCTCCCACTGCCGTTTCTGTACACACGTACAGCGGTACTATAACCACAGAGCCAAAAAGCACCCTCCATATCTCAGACTTCTCCATCTGCCTCTCCGCTCTGGTCTGGTCACAAGCAGCTATAATCTAAGATAAGACCAAGTAGGACAGGTAAGACCCCAGAGGGATATCACCTAGGCAGGGGCTGATGCACAGTGGAGCATGGGTGATCTCCCTTGAGGGGCAACAGGGAAACCCCACATTCTCGGCAGAGGCTCTGGACCTCAGGACTTTATCTTTAAAGTCCTCACAGCGCACATGCCCATATTCACTCAAGTCAAGGGTCCCGACCGCACATCACTTATGAGCATACCCAGAAAATCCTATTTGCTACCCATAGGTAGGAATAGCAAGAAAAGAGAGAGGACATTGGGGGCGGGGGATGGAGCCTACAGGGAAGCTGTGTGCCCCACGGTATCTTGATTCCCACCACATAACCACTTCTGTTCTCCCCAAAGACACACATGGGGGGTGGGGTACTCCGCAGAGCTCTTGGCTGACTTAGACCTTCTGTGAAAGCTGCTAATCTAAGACTAACTGTTATCTTCCTGCATGCAATCATCATCCAAAGGCCTAAGTTAGTGGCACAGAGCCCCTCTCTGCCAGGACCTGGACCGACAGGCAAACTCAAAGCCAGGGCCAGGACCAGACAGCAAGCTCAGAGCCAGACACTCTCCAACCCCTTCCACTGAAAAATCAAATGAACTGCAGTGAATGATTTTTGAATCGAAACTTCGTATAGCACTGTTTCCCTGCAGAATGCTCAATCTTAATGCAGCGAAATCAAAATCATTATCCGGGCTACTCTGCATCTCAACCTGCTTATTGTGAATGACCTACCTTTGAACAGCCTACTCGAGAGGCTAACAACAATAACCTTGATTTCGTCCTGCTTCCTCTCGGGGGCTATTCTTGTCCCTCTAGCCAAGGAGCTTTTCTGAACAAATCCAGAGCCAGACAATGGAAGTGTGGAAACTCTGTCCTGCCTTGAGGAACTGTGGTGACCAGTGGACCCTCGGCTGAGTCTCCACTCCCCTTAAGCTAAGCTGCCCTCGCAGTGAGGCAGTGGTCTCACTGCTTTGGCTGCCTGTAGCGGTGGTCAGCCTGTAGTGATGACATGCCTACACATATGACATACAAGGGGGCAGGGACTCTCACTCCATGAAAACTAACCAGAAACAGGATCTCCCCGCCCCCTCCCCGCCCCCCCGCGCCCCTGTCTCCTTAGGGACTGTGCTGCTTACCTCCTTTAAACTCACACTCAAGATTTAGAATGAAGAATAAACCTAATCAGAGCAGACCCGAAGGGAGGTTTTAACTGATGGGAACCTAGGGTTAGAGGAATGAGAGATAGCTCAGTTGGCACAGTGCGTACCAAAGAGCAGGATGAAACAATTCCACCCTCCAGAACCCAGATAGAAAGCCAGTGTGATGGTTATGTAGAAACAGCAGGTTCCTGGACCTCAGACAGGCTAGCTTTGTCGGTGAGCCCCAGGTCCCGGTAAGAGACCTTGTCTCAAAACCAAGGTTAATGGTTCCCTAAGGGAATGATACTCCAGGTTAACGCTGAGCCTCCACACCCGCACATGCACACACACAGGCGCACACACACACACGCACACACAGACACACACACACACACCTACCCACACAGAGAGAAAACCATCTGGAGGCAGATTCTAGTTGCAATACTTATAACCAATTCAGTCAACAAGCATTTGTTGACAGCTCGGTATGAACCATGGCCTGCTTAACACTAACATCAAATGTCACATTAAAAAACAAAACAAAGCAAAACAAAATACAAACAGACAAACAAAAACAACCCAGAGAGAGGGGGGGGAGCAGAGCGTGAGGGAAACAAGAGCAGTGCTTGAATGAGGGAAGCTGCCTGGGCCATCACAAAGGGAAGAGAGACTAACTCAGTGGCTGAGGTTCTTCAGACCATTTTTTAAAGTCTGAGTCAGTAATCGAGGGTGGCACCTGCCCATCAGTGTGTCCTCCACCTGCTTTTCCATTTTTCCTATTTTTTCCTGTATTTTTTATTTTTTTTTTTTTTTTTTTGCACACTAAGGAATTGAGCTGCACATGTTTGCACAGTGCATGTGTCAAGCTTCTAAACTTTTTGAGATGATTAGCTCAGGCTGTGTACCATAGCCTTCTCCTCAAGCCCGTACCATTTCTATGTGGTTGAGAACAATACACATTCTCTGTCACCAGGAGCCTTTCCTGCTGCCTAACTGAGACTGCTTGCTGCCCAAGCTTCCTCTTCCCCACCCACTCCTTCCTCCTTAGCCTCTAGTAACAACCTACTGACTTTCTACTTCTGATAGTCTGACTTTGAGATATCACATGGCAATGAAGCCTTACAGCATTTGTCTCTCTGCCTGGCTCATGTCACTTAGCACTCTGACCTTTGCGTCCAATGTTATTGCAAATAACAAAACTTCTGGGTTGGTTGGTTGGTTGTGGTTTTAAGGCAGAATAGTTTTCTATTCAACATTTTTAAAATCCATTTATCTATTGATGGACACACTTGGCTGTTTTGTATCTTGCTGTTATAAATAGTGTGGCCCGGGAGCCTCATCCCCTCTCTTCAGCAAACTGATTTTCATCCCCTCATCAGTGGAATTACTAGACACAAAGCAATTCGTGGGACTGAGAGCTACTGGAAAGAGGTCTCGGGCCACAAAGTACCCTAGTGCTAAAATGCCTAAGTACTTCAGTTCCTGACATTTTAAATTCCTCCAACTTATCCACAAAAATGTCCTGCCTACCCTCCTCAAATTGTCTGTGAACTTCCTGTCCCCCTTCTCTTGCCTCCACGAAACACTAACAACCAAGAATGCAGACACCTTGCTGGAGTGGGCTACAGCAGAATTTCACACTAAATGACTGCGCTCCTCCCTGCAGCACTGGCTAATCACAAACTCTCAACCAAAGAGATGAATAGACTAATGGGAGGAGAAACATGGCCCTTTAGAGACCCCAAGGACAGTTCCCAACCCCATATTTCACTAGCTGAGATTACACATATGAGCCACTACACTCAGCTATCAGAAATTCTTCAAGGTGCTTTTCTCCTTAGAAAGCCTGCTTGGTGGCTTGTTGTCTCTCCAAATTTGAAATTTGCTATCCTACTGTGACATGCTTCAACCTTCTCATCAGGGTTGCCAGGCACTGCTCATAGCCAGTGTTTTATTCATTTTTTACAAGCCTTTCATTTGGGCCAGCAAAATGGCTCAGTAGGTAAAGAGGCTTGTTGCCAAGCCTGACAACCTGAGTTCAATCCCTGGGACCCACATGGTGGAGATAGAGATTTGACTCCTGCAAGTTGTTACCTGGCCTCCACAAATGCACCATGGCACATACATGAAAGCATAAGCATGCACACACACACACACACACACACACACACACACACGAATATATGTATAATATTATATTTTTATAATATATAATACATCTATATATAATAGAGATATTTAATTCCAGCTATCCTTTAGGTAGTTCCAGAAAGTCCATTGGTCAATGAGAAGATCCTCCAAGCCTTTGCCATCATAAGAACAACATAGGAACATTCTGGTAGTAACACAGAATTCCTCAATCAACCAGCCTCACCAAAACTGTCTTTCTTGTATGGCACTCTCCTGGTCCCCACATGTAGTTACACTTCCACACACTCACATTATAGCATGGTTGTCTTGCTTGTAGAAAGTAAGCCAATACGATTTGAAGAGAGTGGGGGTGTAAAATACTCTATAAATACTCAGTAGTCACTTCAGAGAGAACGGGGAGAGGGAGAGAAAGACTGGCCAGCTGGCTTCTGGTAGAGGATAACATTCTAAAGACTTTGAAATTTCTGAACTAAATATCAGAAGGAAAAGAAGCTGTGTATACAACCTTCCCCCTCTGGTGACTTGAAGGTGGCTGATGACCACCCATGGATGAGCTTGGGGTCCCCCTCTTGTCACCTTCCCTCGCCTCCCCTTCCCACTGGGTCTCCCGGGGCTGGAGACTCCAAGGCCTAAGAGCTGCATCTCCGTCCCCCAGGAGACTATCACATATTCTCCTGTCACTCTGGCCTTTTAAGGACTCCAGGGTTTTTTTCCTAAGCATCTGAGACAGAATCAATAAGGGGAGGGTCAGAACCCTAAAAAAAAAGAAGAATCTCTCGATTAGATTTATAAGGTACTGTGGAAATTGGCTTTCTGTTAATCACAGTTAAGGCGATTTGACCAAATGTCACAAATTTAGCCGTAAAATGTCATATGCCCTGCCTGCTTAAACCTATGATGTTTTCTGGGCAACAACTACGGTTACAATAATGACCTCATCTCTCAAGCCCTCTACTCTGCACGCCAGCTTTCCAGATGGATTCAAATGAGCATAAATGTATACATTGGTGTACATAAAGACATTCAGTGGATTCAACCTAAAAGCAGGCCATCCCACCTGAACTGGGCTCAGAGTCTGCATAGCTGACAGAACTCAGCATATAAACCTGGTATTCCAAATCAGAATCCAAATCTACACAGCAGTGGAGGATGTTCCTTGTGTTACAGGAATAAGGAAGTGACACTAACGTTACCCTGATTGAATGCAAGTGTGTGTTATGAGGTGAAGAGGTTGAGGATTTGCTCTGCCTTTTGGCCAAGATCAGGTGTACAAAGCTCTGAGGACTCCAGTGAGAACTCCCAACACTAACATGCGCATTTGCGATATCATCACCAAAATCTACACCACATATCTTCCCACCCATCAGGACGTCCTCATTGAAAACAAACATAACATCAGTGTTGGTGGGAGATGTGGGGGAAAAAAATAGGTCTCCTGGGCACTGCTGGTGGAGGGTGAACACACACAGCTGTTGTGGGAAACAATTTGGCCCATCTTCAAACAGCTAAGCATTCATTTACCACATGAATGAGCAATCCTGCTTCTAGGTATCTACCCAAAGCACTGAAGGCGAGAACTGGAACAGATATTCGTGCATTGGTGTTTTTTTTTTTTGCAGTTTAAAAGTATTGAGGTTACAGTTCCAGGTGATCAACTTTAACACAGAAACTGCTAAACAGCAGCTTTACAATGTGCTTGTATAGATCCAAATAACTCAAGGAGACAGCACCAGCAAGACATAACAGTCTGCTATTGTCAACCATTTAAATCTACAGGAGAAAACTGAAGAGGAGAAGCATCTGTTCAGTTTGGAGGTGGGACATCCCAGTGACAGACACTTTACCGAACAGTTGGTGCAGCTTTGCTGCCAGCTGAACCCCTTTGAAACAATGCTTTAGGCTCCAGGGCTGGTCAACTCTAGACTAGCTTTGCAGTAAGCTCCTCAAATACGTCATGCTATGGAGAACAGTACTACACGGCAGCAGGAAGCTTTGATCTGAGGAGCTAGGGATGTACTAAGTAGAGCACTTGGCTAGTGGGCACAAGGCCTGGATTTCTGCAGCACCACAAAAATGGAAAAGTAAAAGTTCAAGGGTACAAACAGTTTATACCTGTTTTTACATTATATAGATTTTACATTACACAGAGTTCATAAAGCCATCATATATATGTGTATGTGTTATATATATATGTGTGTGTGTGTATACACGTACACATATATGTGTGACATATAAATCATATATATATATATTTGTGCCAGTTGAGTGGATGAATTTACATTTCTCAAAATGTTAATGGTGAGACACTGTTTCCTCCTATTACAGAGAACACCAGGCAAGAGTCTTCAGATGCAGGAACAAGTCAGGTTTTCGTGCATTGGTGTTTTTAGAGTAATCAAGTACATAGAGATTTTAAAAAGGACAATGGTAGTTTCCACGGACTGTGAGGGACTGGGGCTGCTGTTGGTGCTTAGAGAATAAGGAATTCCAGATGGAGAAGAGGAAACGTCTCAGAGATATATGGCAGGGATGGATGAGTAACCATGTAAATGTACTTAATGTCACTGAACTACACTCAAACATGACTAAGATGGGGTCTGTGGGGATGAATCAGCCAGTGAAGTGCTAGGCACACACGAATGAGGACCTGTGTTCAGATTCCTGGCACCCATGTAGAAAGATAAGCATATCCATAATCCCAGAAGAGGGGTTATAGGTATACACAGGAGGTGATGCAAGATTCTGGGGCCTTGCATTAAATCTAGCTGAAACAGTGAGCCCTCAGTTCATAAAGACAAAGAGACCCTGTCTCAAAACAAATTCTCAGAATGAGAAAATTATAGACATGAGGATGAGATCAGCAATGATTAGTATTTGCAGATGGTGGAAGAAAAGGAGGGAGATACACCAATATGTGATTCATGAAAGATGCAGGCAACTGTCCATCATCAAAAAGTTTCCAAAAACCATTCCCACATTCCATTCATTGACACAGGACCACATGTAATCCAGTGGCCTCCATTCATTGACACAGAACCACAGGTAATCCAGTGGCCTCCCATTCATTGACACAGAACCACAGGTAATCCAGTGGCCTCCCATTCATTGACACAGAACCACAGGTAATCCAGTGGCCTCCCATTCATTGACACAGGACCACATGTAATTCAGTGGCCTCTCATTCATTGACACAGGACCATGTGTAATCCAGTGGCTATTTCCTACTTCCTCTCACTTCAACCTCCACTGGAAACACAGAGTCTTGTTGACCACCTGCCAGGTCACCCTCAGCCATGAGCATTAGTTTTATCTGTCCCCTCCACCGAAGTCCCCCCCACCCCCACCTCTCCAGTGAGGGATTTTGACATGGTGTCTTCTACAATAGAGTGTGTTTAACCATTTTCCATCTATGTTCAAACACCCCTTACAATTCAATATAAAGACACAGTGTGCTCTGGATGGAAGCCAACCTATCTATAAGCCTGAGCTCAAACACACAATTTTGTATATTATCATACATGTTCACTATTGGGTTCTATCCCAGGACACTTTCCTAATACACAATGATCCTAAAAACAAGTTACTTCTCTCAAACACCTTGATTATGTAATGAAGACTGTGTACAAGGAGGTCAAGAGCCATGAAGTCACAAGTCAAGATAAAAAGAGACAACTTCTCGATATCAAATAAGATTTTGAACTTCCGACCAAAATAAGGTCACTTGACTAGCATTAATGTTACCCATCCTTGGGCAAGTTTACTCCAATTCATGCAAAACATTTTCAGTTACTTACCAAAATACATATCATCCTTCCATACACTATCTTATAGTGAGCAGAAGTGGTAGAAGTCAATGAATCCTCCTTGACTTACACATTTCCTTAACTGATTTATAAATATTCAAGTATATGTAAATTAGTGCTCTAACAATACAAGCTTATTACATCATCTGATCAAAATCCTGCTGAATATGAATTCTTCAGTAATCACCTCAGTTTATTCCCTGTGGGCTTTTTGTTGTTTGTTCTCAGGAGAATACAAGAAGCCATGCTTCCCAATCCTAGAAAATTGTTTTCAGTAACAACATATGGATTCTAAATGATAAGCGACTATGTCAGACCTCCACAGATTCTGTTTCAGTAGTGCTGATTTTCACAGCCTCTGCCGGCCATCACCTTGCCCTCGGCTCTGTACATCCCACACCCAGGTCACCCACAGAGACTGGGTCCTCCACAAGCTGCTCCCACAATCCTGTTCCTTCTGACCCCACACTGACATTGAAGTCTTTGGTGTCTTGGAGAAGAAAATTTCAATCTTTGACTGGTCTCCACATACGACTGGTCCTGAATCCCTCTCCTTCCCTGACTCCTATCCCCCCCCCACAAAAGCCATTCTTAAATGTCCTCCAATTCTTTCTCCTCCTATTCCCTCTCTTCCCCACTCCTTTCCTTCTTCTCTCCCACTTTCTCTCCGATTCCCTCTCTTTCCCACCCCTTCTCCCTCTCCCTCTTCTCCTACCTTTACCTCTAGAAAATAAATTGTGGCTGCCTATTCTTCCCACCCCAATAGCTCCACAAACAGTCACTGTCCTTTTCCTCTATACTTAAAAGAAATGAAGTTTGCAAAATTAAGTCAAGAATTCAGAGAACACATGTAACATCACAGAATGTGGTAGAGGGGGAGTCAGGTACAGCTGTAGGCAGCCTGCTCCAAGGTCACCTCACCCTGTGAGAGCTGGAGGTGCAAAGGCTTGTTTCAGCCTGTGATCCTTGCTCCCCTAGAGCCCTCTGGCCCAATCAACACATTCTCCATCCTTGGCCACGTTATCTCTCAATGTTCACTGGTTAACTGCACTCATAGTGCTAAAGCTAGCCTGTACAAGCTCCCTGAGAAGTACTCCCTGAGGTAAGCTTGGTATGTATCTATCTATCCAGCCCTGAGTCACCGTGATCATGACTAATACTCTCAGTAATGGATTCCCTAATTGTGAAGTCTCAAGAGCAGGACAATCCATTTTCCCTGTGTCTGTAAAGCTAGAGTACAGACACCAACTACAGGAATGAAACCTTGGGGCTCTGGTCTGTAAGGTGTCTTCCAAACCCTGGAAGGGACCCTGACCAACGTATCTACAACTGGAAGCAACTTCCATAAATGCAATCAAAATTGACATGCACAAGGCTGCAGTAGTCACCAGAATCCAGCAGAAGACAATATGTGTTAGTGAGACTTAGCTTATAATAATCTGGTATTTGTTCAGAGTGTTTAGTGTGAATCACATTACAAAAATAAAATAAAATTATTCTCTGAGTTGGTAAGGCTGTTGGGGGCAGAGTAGGAGTCAACATTTCAACTGCAATTAGTAATGTTTGCTTCCTCTCCATGCACTTCCCCTGAGACACTCCTCTTCCTGCTCAGTGGCCCTGGAATGTCTGAGGGTATGTCAATACCTACACAAGAAGCAATTGAATTAGGAATTTTTAAACCTATGGAATTTGCCAACTTTTATAATTTCTAATTTCTCATTATAAACGCTCACTTTTTAATCTAGTTTTGTATTTATAAGTTTATTCTCCTTTTCTGAAAGACAGTCCTTCAAGAGACCCAAACTTAGGCCTCATCATCTGTCCCCATCTGTAATTTACTAAGTACCTAGTACACAAAGCCTATGCAGTCAATTAACATAAGCACCAATGTCATGGCTAATTATCAGTTATATGAGGTTCTAGGGAACTAACTAATGAGAAAGCATTGTAAGACATCACGCAATGCCCTAAACTGGCCAGGTACTGACTCAGTTTTTTGCAGGATTGTGGAACAAAATAGCTACAAATATTGGGAAATATTACTGAAGAATGCTAAGTGCTGTTGGTGTGTGAAGTGTTCATGTGGACTAGAGAGAGGGGTTCGTGGTTAATGCGCTTCCAGAGGACCCAGCATTTGCTTCTTTGCATCCACAGTGAACTGCTTACAACTGCCTGAAACTCCAGCCCCAGAGGATCTGACACCCTCTTCTGAACTCTGCAGGTATCCACATGTATGTGACACACACACATACATACATGCTTGTGCATGCATACACATGCATATGCACACACACACATGGACATGCATGCACACTTGCACACACACATTTTTTTTTTTTTTTTTTTTTGAGACAGGGTAGCCCGGGCTGTCCTGGAACTCACTCTGTAGACCAGGCTGGCCTTGAACTCAGAAATTCACCTGTCTCTACCTCCCAAGTGCTGGGATTAAAAGCATGCGCCACCCCCGCACGGTTCACACACACATTTTTAAAACCCTTTTTTTTCCATGTGCATGTGACATGGCTCATGAAGCCTGTTCCTGAGTCAGAGGATTCTGTAAGAAGCTGTTAGAGAAGGTGAGGGCCTCATGAGCTGCTACTTTACAGAACATCCTCTCT